>CM035845.1:270825899-272025899 GCA_020510985.1 Pholidichthys leucotaenia | reverse complement strand
GAAGCTGGACGTTTCTGTGTTGTAAATCCTTATCTTGAATTGATCTTTGAAAATATTCTAGTAATATGAGATACAAAATTTCTGATTTTAATAAGGTATAAATCATAATGATAAACATTAAAGCAAAAAAAGGCTTTATATATTCCCTTCACTTGTAAGGAATATAAAACACAAGAATTTATTCTTAGAATTAAATTATAAAAATGTTACTATATTAATTTTTTTATATGTACCGGTAGACAGCAAGAAGCCAAGACTGTGTTATGATGTAATTTTCATTTAATATCAATGACATGATCCTGATGTTTGACAGTGCATCTCAGATAGTTCTACTAAGTGACAAAAACTACACTCAAGAGATTTAACAACTTTTATAATGAAATGATTTGGTCATATGCAAACTATTTTAAGTGTTTTGCAGTATTTGATTACCCTCTTGTGGGCATAATGAGCACACCAATGTGTGTGTGTGTGTGTTTTCTGAACAATTTTTCCAGCATCACATTAGAACAGTTTTAACAGCCCTAGTTGGAACATGGGTTTGTATCAGTTACTGCATGTTGCTCATATTTAGTTTAGCCTGTCTGTAGGGTACAGCATAAACAAGGTTAAACATACAGGCATAATGCTATCCTCAATTTCTATTTATGTAATTTTTTAAAAAGAAGGCAACAGCAGGTGGTTTTGAATTGGCAGTTTAACTTAGCCCCAACAACTATATCGATTTATAAGCGCATTTCTTTTAGAAATTGAAAACAAACAATCTGGTGCAAAGGTACTGTGTGGAACTTGTGGAAACTCTTGTTGGTCACAAAATTAACTGTAGACCCATTCACTAAATCCAGCTTTCAACAAAAAATCAACACAGTACCTTTAGTTAGATTAAATATCATCACTTTAAAAAATAAATTTACAGGACTTTTCTGCAGGTGTAGTTGCAGTCTTGAGACCATTAAAAAACATCCAGTGTGTTACAGAATCACTAAAGGCCAAAGACTTAGTCTCTAATGCAACACTTATTGTCAGGTGATGGATTTAACTACTTATTCATAATAACTTGTAGCTCTTGCCTACATATACTGCCTGTCTAAAAGAAGTCACATTTATGTCCATTCAGCGATCTTGTATTGATGATGAAGATGATGGATCATCAATATCCTTACAGCTTTTAATAATCTGTTGCACAGTTCTTAAGCAAATTTTAATAGTTTTAACAGTCATCCTTAGTTGTTTTTTTGCATACTGGAGGTCAATATTTGACCCTTCTGACCAGAGTATAATCCTTTCCACGGCCATGAGATGTGTCTTCAACATGGTTGTTTAAGAAATGAGAAACTAGTGTCACTTAGGTCTGATAAGAGGTTGAAGATTAAATGCATTAATCACTGCAGGAATCTTACCTCTTTGCTTAGTTGTATCCTGGTGGGAACTTCTATTTTGGAAGGGCAGTGTATATTGGTTAGAATTATTATGTTGCACATGTCTGATCTAATTTCACACCAGTTTACAGTCAGAATCAGACGTAGGATTCCTCAGCAAACAGAAGTTGCTCCAAGTCTGGTTCTGCCAAAGGGTCGCTGCATCTCTTCAGCCATTCTCTCTGACTCTCCACCAGGGCGAGCACCACCTGCTGGCTGCTCTGAGGATTACTGCATGGGTGAGAGGAGAAGTAGTCCTTCACTACTTTGGTGGTAGAGGGAGTGCTGAAACTGGCCTCAGGTGTGCCTCCCTGTGAATCCACCTCAGACACCTTCAGGCCTGGGTCGCTGGGCAGCCTGGCCCGGGTTAAGGTAGAGGCTCGGTCCACAATTTGTTGTCCTGGTTCTGATCCCCGGCGGTGGCAGAGTTGGGCGCTGATATCCTGCTCTGCAGAAGTGGTCTTGTGTCTTTTGAACAGGGACAACGATGGTCCACCATGCTTGTAAAATACAGATGGTGATGGCTTTGTTTTCTCCATCACTTCACTTTGTGCTGCACTTCTTTGGACTGTGGAGCCACTGCCTGGATTGGGGCTAAACCAGGAACATTTGGGGAAGTGGAGGCTCCCTGTGGAGCGGTGGTGGGAAGGAGGGCTAGAAGTGTGTTGTTTGAGATGTTGGGTCTGTCCTGTTACATGGCTCCCTCCTCCTCTTGCTGCATCTTTTCCTTTGCAGGACTTTTTTGGTTTGGGTTGGCTGCTGGAGATCACCTTTGTCACCCCCTTCTCACCTGTGAATGGTTTATCATGGACTAGTTTGCCCAGGGTGAGCGACTTCTCAGTGGGTGCTCCCTGTCAGCACAAAGAGACAGATTCATTAGTTTCAAGACTCTATGCATGGTTCCTATTAAACTATTTTCCTTCTTGCAATACTCTTAACTTTAGTGTTATGTGTGTTTTAAAGTGTTTTAAAGTTGCTCGTTTGCAATAACTTGCTGCCATCCGTTTCAAAGTGAAATGCTGGTTCCACGTTGTTGAAGCCATGCAGGGTTTAAATGACACCAACAGCCGGTTTAACCTTTGGATTATTTTAGCGACTTTGAGCCTTTTGTGGTATACTGACTTGGCCGTTTTATACAAAGGTGGACTCTTCAACACTTGTGACTTTTAACTGGAACAGCAACCTCTTAAAGACGAAGCCAAAGTAAAATTTTAACATTTTTGTATGGAATCTGGTCCGTCCCATATATGGTATTTGGAATGTTTGAGTGCAGGTGATCTCGCAGGCAGAACTTCAATAAGGAATCCAAAGATTTTTTATTCTTAAACGCTCCCAGTTGTATTCAGATTGATTGTTTTTAGTTCAAGTCTTAATTAAGTTGGTTGCAAATACTCTGCTTGTTTGAAGTAAGATCTAAATGCAATCAGACGAAATTGTATGTTAAACGGCATATTGTATGATATAGTGTAGTTAGAAATGTACTTTAAGTCAGTTAACATTATTCTTAAAATGATGTTTTAAAAACTCAAAGCAATCAGAAAGTGGCCATAAGGACTGGAAGAGAAGCAAAAAAAAAACAATGTGTCATGGGTTTAAGTGTCCCCTGAAGTTTATGTTTCCTGAAATTGTGACTTAGATTAACCATTGTAATTCAATAAGTGACTCCGTGAAACACTCATGGCTGCTCTGTTCATTCACAGACCAGAAAATTCATGCTGTTATCCTATTAAATCAAAGGGAATCTTGGTTCTTTAGCATGTTCTTTTGTTGTTAAAATTGTGTTAACAGATCTGAGGAGTTGTTAGTTCCTGTCCAGCAGGTCAATTGCGGGATAGGGGGGTGGTATCAGTGCTGCTGTTAAAGCCACGTCACCTTTTAACCCTTTGGTTTCCATCTCAGCAGCAGCTCTGTTTGAATTGTCCTCAGAAGGGAACATGTAAATCGACAGAGGTGTGAAGTTTGTCCCAGCTGTTCCCAATGATGTCATGGGAGGATGATCTGTTGGGTGTCATGGGGTGTCGTGTTTACTCCTCCTGGGTTAACTGGACTATTTCTGCTGCTGTGGATCACCTATTCCTCTTCTTTTTCTCCTTTTCCCTGCTGATTAGTGCAGATCTGCAGGTTGAACACCACCAAACACCACCGTTTAGTTCCTCCTCACAGCTGTCATTTAAAAAATGGCCAACACACGTCAATTTATCATATCCTTTTTCATGAAAATTAGAAACATTCTGTTGTAAATGTGAGGATTTTTCTCATAAATTTGCAGGATTTTCCTGCAGAGTTACAGCCATTTTACTCAGAAATTTGCAGCTTCTTACTTGAAAATTTGCACCTTTTTATTATTCATAATTTTGCAGCTTTTTCCTCATGAATTCAGAACATTTGTTACTCTTGAATTTGCAGTTTAAAAAAAAAATACTTAAATTTGCAGCATTTTACTCAAATCTTATATTTGCAGTGTTTTTGTTCGTAAATTTGCAGCGTTTTATGTCGTAAACAGTTGTAAATTTACACCTTTTTTGTCTTTTTGCTAAAGTTGCAGCTTTTTACCCATAAAATTCCACTTTTTTTGGTCAGAAATTGGCAGCTTTTAACTGAGACTTACATCCCCCCCCCCCTTTTTTTGGTCAGGTCAGGCATTGGCTTGCTTGCTACCGGATAACCATGAAAACCAGTACTACCTGTCTCGTGGGTCGGGCCGTCGGCGACTCAACCGGTATCACTGAGGAGCTCATTTAGCAGCAGACTACATCATCCCAGGTGCACAACCGAGAGGTTTCGTAGGTCCTTCCTACCAACGGCTGTCAGACTGTACAACCTAAGCAGGGCTGCTCGCAGAGATAGCAAAAAGACGTAACAAACTAATAGTTTTTTGAATGCAAAAGATGCAATAGACTTACACAATGGTCCCCTCCGGCATACAACTAGGAACTTACCGGTCGCTATGGAGGGTGAGAATATGTATGGGCACATAATCATACCATGTAGGATAACTAAGTAGACGGTTATGCTGTTTCATTCCATCTAGCAACAATGCTCTGCACTGTGTGTGTTTATATATTTACATATTTATTCCATCTAGCTACAATGCTCAGCACTGGGTGTGTTTATATATTTATATATCTACATATTATTCCATCTAGCTACATTGCTCCGCACTGTGTGTGTTTATATACTTGCATATTTATTCCACCTAGCTGCAATGCTCCGTACTGTGGGTGTTTATATATTTACATACTTATTCCATCTAGCTACAATGCTCTGCACTGTGTGTTCATATATTCATATATTTATTCCATCCAGCTACAATGCTCTGCACTGTGTGTCTGTGTGTGTGTGTGTATATATATATATTTTATAGTAATACGTACATATGTATATTAGCTGCTCTTGCTTGCTTGTTTTTTTTTTTTTTTTTCTTGCCTTCTGATTGTTGCTCTGAGTGTTGCTATCCCTGTGCTGTTGCAATCCTGGAATTTCCCCGTTGTGGGACTAATAAAGGCTTATCTTATCTTATCTTATCTTATCCCCGCCCTTCCGAGGGCATAGAGGGTGAAACAGGGCATCCTGGCAAAACTAAAAACGATATCTGCCACAGGTCTGTGGTGGACCACTCCCAATTACACGGGGTGAGACTGGACATCCTGGCAGATAAACACATGTGTCGCAAGGTCTGTGGTGGACCGTGCCAGTCGGTGCATCGTGACATGCACTACACAAAGAGCAGAGATAAACAAACCTATCATCTGGTCAGTCACTGCAACAGATAATGGAGTCAGTTTGTCTTGGCTTGTCCTTGCCACTGATAATACCTTTATCTGCCAAGAATGTGTTGCTAGTCCAGCAAAAGCTAGCGGTACTCAAATACTTTGCAAGCAGTTTCATGAAATGGTGAGTCAGAAAGCAACTCATACCGACTCGGACGTCGCCCGGGCTAACAAGGTCCGCGCTGATCTGTTCACACTCTGACAGGCAGCGAAAAGTAAGCTAGGAGCAGGAAGACAAAAGAAGAGGAAAACAGCAACCTTGCGTGTAGCAGAATGGAATATACACACTCTGTTGGACAGAACAACATCACAGCGCCCAGAAAGACAGACCGCGCTTATGGCCCTGGAAATGAACAGGTACAATGTAGACATAGCTGCACTTAGTGAAACAAGATTGCCTGGATATGACAGCTTGGAAGACCACGGGTGCATCTTCTTTTGGAGTGGGAAATCAACTCAAGAAAGGAGAGAAGCAGGAGTGGGCTTTGCAGGAGTGGGCTTTGCAGTTAGAAAGGAGATAGCAGCAATGCTTGATGAGGAACCGGTGCCAATCAACAACAGGATAATGACTATGAGACTCCCACTACAGCAGAAGATGTATGCCACACTCATCAGTGTATGACCAACACAGAGGAGGCAAAGGAAGAGTTCTACAGTGATTTACGTGAGACTATCAGGCGTGTACCGACTGATGACAGGCTGATACTTGTTGGAGATTTTAATGCCAGAGTTGGTTCGAACACTGAAAAATGGAAAGGAGTGCTAGGCAGTCATGGAGTAGGCAAGTGCAATGCTAATGGAGAACTTCTACTTGCACTATGTTCAGAGTACAGCCTTGTGATAACCAACACTCTATTTAAGCACAAGGACACACATAAGAAGTCATGGATGCACCCAAGATCCAAGCACTGGCACTTGTTAGACTACATCATAGTAAGGCAGAGAGACATAAGGAATGTATTGGGACACCAGAGCAACGAGAGGTGTGGACTGTGGTTCTGATCATGTTATGCTGAGATCTAGATTAAGGATTTGCAGGCGAAAACAGCACTGCAGGATGGGTGTGAAGTCACCACGGAAGCTAAACACTAGTGCACTGAAAGGCCAAAAGAAGTACTGTAGGAAGAACTTACACAGGAAATGGATGAAAACTTGAAAGACTGGGGCAGCAACAACTCAGAGAATGACATAGAAGAGAAATGGGCAACACTGAAGAATACGGTGTATCAGACTGTGAGTGATGTATTAGGCCACCCTGAGAGGAAACATCAAGATTGGTTTGATGAGCATGATGAACATCTGAAGAAACTACTCGAAGCGAGGGATACAGCTAGGCAGGAAAACCTACAGTGTAACACAAGGTCGAAGAAGAAGAAATACTCAAAGGCTCAGAATGAGCTACAGAAGGACACCAGAGAGATGAAATCCAACTGGTGGGATAAAAAAGCGGAGGAACTTCAAACTGCAGCAGACAGGAAGGACATGAAAACATTCTTCACAGGTCTGAGAGAAATCTATGGCCCTAAACCAATAGGATTGATCCAACTAAAGGCTGTGGATGGTGAAACGGTTTTGAAGGAAAAAGACAAGATCCTGTACAGATTTGCAGACCACTTTGACCAACTACTAAACAACCCTGGAGATCTCACTGAAGAGACAAAAGAAGCTCTAGTGCAGTGACCTGCTGTATCAAGTCTGGATGAACCACCAAATCTTGATGAACTAATGGCAGCTATCAGGACAACACAGGATGGTAAAGCTCCAGGAAGAGATGGAATTCCAGCAGAAGTGTGGAAATATGGTGGTGTTCAGCTGACCAACTGCCTGCACAAGCTCATCCAAGAGATATAGGACGCCCAGAAAGTACTTCAGGACTGGAAGGATGCAAGTATTGTGCCTTTGTTCAAGAAAGGTGACAGGAAAGATTGTGGAAATTACTGAGGTATATCACTGCTAGCCACTGTTGGTAAGATTCTCTCACGTGTACTACTGAACAGACTCAATGAACCCATCTTGCAGAATGTACTACCAGAAACCAGTGCGGCTTTAGAGGTGGAAGAAGCACAAAGGACATGATTTTCTGCTTGAAACAGGTTCAAGAAAAGTGTATGGAACAGAACATGCCGCTTTATGTAGTCTTCATAGACTGCAGTAAAGCCTTCGATACTGTTTTGCGACAAGGACTTTGGCAGGTACTCAAGAAATATGGCTGTACAGAGAAGTTTGTCATCCTGATCGAGGCACTCCATACAGGTATGCAAGCAAACGTGGTAATGAGTGGTTCAGTAGCTAAAGACTTTTCAGTAAGCAACGGGGTGAAACAAGGGTGTGTGCTGACGCCTACACTCTTCTCGCTATATCTGGCAGACATGCTTAAGGTGGCCTTCAAAGACGCTTCAGAAGGAGTATACATTCAAACAAGGAAAGAAGCAGACCTGTTCAGTGTGGCACAGTTTAAAGCCAAGAGTAAGACATTGATAAAGGTAGTAAGAGAAATGCTCTTTGCTGATGACAGTGCTCTAGTTGCACACAGTGCGGAAGATATGCAATCTTTAGTGGAGAAATTTGCAAGAGCAGATAGCCAATTCAGCCTCAAAATCAACATCAAGGGGACTTCCGGTCTGGACACCATGGTGATAGCAGCTTAACGCTGAAGCTCCCAGACCCGATCCAGGAAAATACCTTGAAAATCAGATTTAACGGATTTTTGGAAGAGTGAAAATCAAAAGACAAAGTCATTACGCCAAAACGAAAACAGAAGAAATCGACATTTACCAGGCCAAGACACGCATCGGCCGGAGAATCTGATCCGGAGGATATCCTTTCAGAAGAGGAGGAGCTGAATGAAGCTAGCAACAAGGTTAGCTTAAAAATGGTACTTAAAGAATTAAGACAATTTCGCCGAGAGTGTTGGGCCAAATTTCGTGAAATTAAAGACGAAATAAAAAGGACAAACAGCAGAGTGGACCAAGCTGAGGACCGAATCATGGAAGCAGAGGAAAGAATAAAAGGGCTGGAAGAAACCGTGCTGGAACTACACAAACGACAGTCAAGACTGGAGGATAAGCTAACCGACCAAGAAGGAAGACTAAGAAGAGACAACATAAGAATTCATGGTCTGAAAGAAGGAGTCAAGGACAGTTTCACCACAATGGCGGCATGCGTGGAATCCTTACTGAGAGAGAAGTTGGAAATTCCCCAAACCACCGACTTGAAGATAGAAAGGGCGCACCGTACATTAGCCCCTAGGCCGGCGGCGGAAGCGCCACCAAGATCGGTGGTGGTGAAGTTCTCCAACTCCAGAATAAAAGAAGAGGTTGTAAGACTGGCTTGGCAGAAAAAAGGATTTATGCACCAAGAAAGAAAAGTTTTTGTGGAGCATGACTATGCCCCGGAGGTCCTTAAAAAGCGTTGGGAATACAACAACGCTAAAAAGGTACTACGAGAGAAGAAACTGCGCTTTCAGACTCCATTTCCGGCGAAGCTGAGGGTGTTTTACGGAGATGAGACGTGTCTCTACAACTTGGCGGAAGAAGCAACCACGGATATGGCGAGAAGAGGACTCCCGGTAACGGTGTATAAACCCGCAGCAGACCCGATCGAAAGAATCAAGGCTCAAACGTGGTCCACACAGAGACCCTCAAAATCCACGGGCCAGCAGTGGGAAACCCAGCGCCAGAGCTATAAGGAAAAACTGAGCGTTTTCAGGAGGGAATAACGATGTTTTTAATCAATCTGCGCATCAAACCCTCCTCCTACAAGGTAACAAACATTAAAGGAGATGCAGAATCAGCAAGTGGTAAAACATTTCATGGAACAGACATAATATTAGAAACAAATAAGTCTTTAAAAAAAAAAAAAAAAAAAAAAACTTGTTAAAATAGAAATGTGACAATGAACCACATGATCTCTCCACACTAACAAATACTGTATTAACGTGACTGTTTGCTGTGATGGTGGTGGGAGGTTGCGCACAATTTCATAGGGTATAGGCATAAAAAATAAAATAAAATAAAATAAAATCATTACAAGTTCGGATTGGGATCTGAAATTCACGTTAAAAAACATGGGACAACTTAAGAGAGGGCCCTCAGCACGTGGAGTCTGAGGAATTTCCCTCAGAGCCAACACACCATCAAGGCTCTTCTAAGGTCACTAAAAAGACCTCAGCTCAAGAAGATCTTTTGTCAGTTTTTTTATTTTAAAGTTTGATATACTATGTTCTTAATGTTTTTTATGTTCTTAATGTTCTTTCAGTTTCTGAGTAGCATAAAAGAGGGCCACCACACTGTTATACTAAATAAGACAACACAATGGAGAAACAGGGTGTAACCAAAATAATCTCATATAATGTAAAAGGGATCCTGAATCCAGTTAAAAGATCCAAGATTCTAGGCAAAATGAAAAAAGACAAAGCAGGAATAATATTTTTACAGGAAACCCACCTAACAGACGTGGAGCACACTAAACTCAATAGACAAGGGTTTAAAATGATCTCTTCATTTTCATATAAGTCAGGGAGGAGGAGGGGGGTAGCGACATTGATCTCAACCAAAATTATATTTGAAAAAAATCAGAACACAAAGATAAAGAAGGGAGATTCAGCATGGCACTTGGGCGGCTAGAGGGAGAAGATATCACCCTGCTGAATGTATATGCTCCTCCAGGGGCTAACTGGAAATTTTATAAAAATGTATTTGACCTATTGATAACTAAAGCCCAAGGTTTAGTGATATGTGGTGGAGACTTCAGTCTAAGACTGAATCTATACTGGGATGCATCAGGTAATTCTCCACATCAAAATAACACTCAAAGTAGAAAAACTCGGATGCTACTAAAAGAAATGGGAATCTGTGATGTGTGGAGGGAATTCAACCCCAGTGTAAAAAATTATACATTTTACTCGGCACCACATTCATCATACTCAAGGATTGACTATTTTTTTATGTTTAATAGAGACATTGGAAGAGTAAAAACATGTAAAATAGGACTGATGGATCTGTCTGACCACAGTCCGATCTATATGGACTTAAGTATCCAAAAATACACAAATAATACATTTTCTTGGAGGTTAAATTCAAATGTGCTGAAAGGACCGCTGAAAGATGAATTGGAATCAGATATTCACAGATATTTGGAAGAAAATGATAATGGAGAAGTATCCCCTTTAATACTGTGGGACGCATGCAAAGCTGTAATAAGGGGAAAGATTATCGCAAAACTGGCAATCCAAAAGAAACTGAGACAAGAAAAACTAATCACATTAGAGTCAGAACTTAAGAACCTAGAAAAAGAGCACAAAGACAACACTCATTCTAATGACTCACTCAAAATTAAGGAAATTAAAAAACAAATAAATGAGATCTACACAATAGAAATCCAGAAGAAACTTGCATTTCTGAAACAAAAATACTATGAAACAGGCAGCAAATTGGCAAAATTACTAGCCTATAAATTGAGGAAACAACAAACGGAGAGAGCAATCTACAAAATCAGAGACCCAGTATCAAAGGAAATAAAATTTAGAATTCAGGATATTCTTAAAAGCTTCGAGACCTACTACAAGAACTTGTACTCCCTCCAAAAACATAAAAACGAATCCGAAGCCTTCCTAAACACATTAAACCTTCCCCAACTTACTGAGTCACAAAATAAAACACTACTGTCAGAAATACAACCTAAAGAATTAGAAAAAGCAATTATGAAACTTAAAGCTAACAAATCCCCAGGAGCAGATGGCTATACAGCAGAGTGGTACAAAACCTTTAAACAGCAACTATCTCCTCTCCTCCTGAAAACATTTAACTGTGTCCTCCACACAGGGGAAATCCCCCCCTCCTGGAAAGAAGGGGTCATTGCAGTCATACCTAAACCTGAAAAGGATAAACTAGACTGCTCCAACTACAGACCAATCAGTGTGTTAAATCAGGACTATAAGCTTTTTACCACTATCCTTGCCAAAAGGTTAGAAAATATACTGACAGACTTAATTCATTTAGACCAAACAGGTTTTATAAGACAAAGACAGACACAAGACAACATTAGACGCACTTTACACATAATTCATCATATAAAAAAATATAATTTAAATGCAGCCATATTGGGATTAGATGCTGAAAAAGCATTTTATTCGGTTGACTGGTCTTTCTGATATAGAATCTTATCCAGTTTCAATTTTCATAACAACTTCATTAGAACTATCCAGGCATTATATAAAAAACCAACAGCTAAAATAAGGATTAACGGTAAATTATCATCATCTTTTGAACTGGAAAGAGGATGTCGTCAGGGCTGCCCCTTGTCTCCACTGCTCTTTGCAATCTTCATAGAACCTCTGAGCCAATGGATAAGACAGAATCAAAAAATTCAAGGTATTACACTTGGTCAGAAGGAACATAATAGCACTCTTTGCTGATGACATTTTAATATACCTGGGGCAGCCGGACACCTCTTTTCCAGAACTAATCTCAGTTTTTTTCAGAGTATGGAGATTTATCAGGGTACGAATTAAACATGCATAAAACCCAAGTTTTAACATTCAACTATGACCCAAATCAATATTTACTAAGCAAACTCAAAACTAACTGGGAGATGGAATCTATGAAATATCTGGGGGTCAATATCCCAAAACAACTCAACAAAATCATAACACTAAACTATGATCCACTGATGGCAAAAATAAAATCTGATCTAGCAAGATGGAATATGATACCATTCTTGGGTACCGCACGAAGAATTGAAGCAGTCAAAATGAATATACTTCCACGTCTTCTATACCTTTTCCAAACAATACCAGTAGAACCTCCCAAAAAAACATGGCAGGAGCTGGACAGAAGGATCTCAAGATTCATATGGCAGGGCAAGAGACCTAGAATCAGATATAGAACCCTACAGCTAAACAAAGACAAAGGTGGGCTCGCGCTGCCAAATATCAGGGACTATTTTAAAGCCGCACAAATTAAAACTTTAGTAGAGATATGTAACCCAGTCTACACTGCACAATGGAAGGAGATGGAATGCCAAATAACAAGTGACATCCCCCTACAGGCGATAATTGGGAACAATGCCTTACCTAAACTTTTGAATAACACTAACCCGTGGATAGAGACCCCGCTAAAAATTTGGTTTAAGATAGTCTGAGAGAATCAAACTAAAGAACCCTATTGATTACTGCAATGGATTGCCTATGATCAAGACTTTACTCCTAATAAAACAGACACTAGATTTGAAAAGTGGAAAGAGAACGGACTGATAAAATATTACGATTTTTTTAAAGGGCAAATTTTAAGAAGTTTTGAAGATTTGAAAAAACAAGGTCTAATAAATCAAGACCTTTACAGGTTCTTTCAGCTTAAACACCACATAAACAAAATACTTAAAAAGGAGGATTTGGAAAGGGCCCAGTCAGGTGTTCTGAAGGTCTTCTTAATGGCATATAAAGGGATTCCAGGGATCAGATACATTTCTAAAATATACCAAGGTCTTCAAGACTTAAAAGGAGACAACATATCATATATAAAAGAAAGATAGAAAAAAGAGGGGAATTTCACTTTACAACTGGAAATATGGGAAAAGCTAAATAAACAGCAATGGAAAAGTACCTCATCCCTGCAGTGGAGAGAATTTGGATGGAAAAATTTGGTAAGATTTTTCAGAACACCTGCACAAAACAAATTTACTCGTAAGGGGTTGAATTGTTGGCGCTTGTGTGGTGATGAGACTGCAAATCATTTTCATGTGTTTTGGTCATGTCCAGTTATCCACCAATATTGGACCAATGTACAGACAATATTGGGGAAAATATTCAAAATAACAGTTCCCTTTTCTTTTGTAACTTTGTATTTGGGTTTACTACCGGAATCACTGGAAAGACGAGGAGAAAAATACTTATTCACTGTTTTAATATTGGCAAGTAAAAAAGCTCTAACAAAAAAATGGATGTTGAAGGACTGTCCTACACCTGAAGATTGGATTAACGTTATTCAAGACATTTATTCGATGGAAAAGTTGACATTCGCACTGAGACAGGACATGGATGGGTTCTTGAACTTTTGGCAACCCTGGAATGCATATGTGTCTTCCATTAGATCTAATCTTTGACAAATACCATTTCAATAATGGCACCTCTCTTTGTTCCAACACTACTCAGATACTCTTTCATTTTTTTTCTTTTTTTCTCTTTTTTTTTCTCTTGTTTTGTTTTTTTGTTTGTTTTTTTGTTCTTTCTTTAATTTCTCTTTTTCTTTCACTTAAAAAAGGGTGTTGTAATAATTATTCTTCCAATGTTGTCAAAAAACAAAAAAAAGGGAACATGATGAAAATGTAAACAATGCAATGCTGTAATGACATGTATACCCTTTACAAAAACTTAAGTAAAAAAAAAAAAAATCAACATCAAGAGGACAGAGTGCTTTTATCAACCACCAAAGTTCCAGTTATCAACATCACTACCAGAAGAGATCAGCATTAGTACAGAGCCACTAGTCAAGTGCAAGACTTTCAGGTATCTAGGGAGTACTGTTTCAGAGAATGCTAGGCTGGAGGATGAACTATCTCTCAGAATGGGAAGCGCGAGCGCTGTGTTTGGAAACTTGAGGGAGAGACTGTGGAACAATCGACATGTGTCTATCCGTGTGAAATCCAAAATGTACAGAGTAACAGTACTGGCTAATCTATTGTACAGTGCTGAAACTTGGACTGTCTACAGAGTGCAGGTAAAGAAACTCCACGCATACATGATGAGACACCTTCGAGCCATAATGAACATCTCATGGAAAGACAAGATAACCAACATAGAAGTGTTGAAACGAGCTGGTCTACCATCAATGGAGAACATGCTAATACAGATGAACCTGAGATGGCTCGGACATGTTGAGAGGATGGACCACCAGCGTCTCCCTCGGCAGTTACTCTACTCACAGTTACACACGTGGACAAAATTGTTGGTACCCCTCTGTTAATGAAAGAAAAACCTGCAATGGTCACAGAAATAACTTGAATCTGACAAAAGTGCTAATAAATAAAAATTCTATGAAAATTAACCATTGAAAATCAGACAATGCTTTTGAATTGTGGTTCAACAGAATTATTTAAAAAACAAACTCATGAAACAGGCCTGGACAAAAATGATGGTACCCCTAGAAAAGACTGAAAATAATGTGACCATAGGGACATGTTCAACCAAGATGTGTCCTCTAATTAACATCACAAACTTGTCTTCCGGTTATGGCGGCCGCCTAGAAGGACACGTATCACTCTGCTCTGCCCCTGGAAATAAAAATTCGGCAAATAACTCTCTCATTTGGAACAGAACTTTTCCCAGCGTTTGGGTGAGGATATGCCGGTGAAGACTAAGGCTGGGAAATCAGGAGGGGGAAAAATTGAATCGCCGAAGCAGTCCAAATTAACGGACTTTAAAGTTTGTGGCGCAGTAGAAAAAGCTGCGGATATGGTGGATGAAACTAGCGGTGGTGTGGTAACTGCTGCTGCTGACGATGGCGGCACAGGTGCAGTGCTGGCTGCCATTAGCTCAATGAGAGCAGACTTTTCCGCTAAACTTGATGGGATTATGGCAGCGTTGGATGCAATGAGAAAGGAGTTGGGTGACTGCGTGGAGCGAGTGACGCAGGCGGAGCTTCGTGTTTCAAGTGCGGAGGATGAAATTAGCGGACTTCAAATAAAGGTGCGCACTTTGGAAAAAAAAAATAAAGATCTGGAAAACAGCGTTCTGGACTTGGAATCTCGGTCCAGAAGGAACAACCTGAGGCTGGTGGGTTTACCGGAGGGAGCCGAAGGTCGTGATTCATGCTCCTTTTTGGAGGGGTGGATCCCGGAGGCGCTGAACAACGCGGAGCTAAAATCATCAGTCGTCTTGGAAAGCTCCCACCGAATTGGCCCACCGAGAGGTAACAAGGCAGCACCGAGGACGCTAATTATGAAGTTTCTCAGCTACAGAGACAGGATGACGATCTCCAACGCGGTGCGGGCCAAAGGAGAAATTAAATACCAAGATCAGCAGGTGCGGTTCTACCCAGATCTGGCCTCAGGAATCCAACAATTAAGGAAGCAGTTTGACCCCATCCGCAAAGAACTGCGCAACCTTGAGATTCGTCATGGAGTGATTCACCCTGCAAGACTTCTGGTCACATATGAGGGCAGAACACGCATCTTCAAGACCCCCGAGGAGGCGCAGGAGCTCATCAAGAAGATCCAGGAAGAGACTGGTGGGAGCTAAGCATGAACAGAATATAGGGTAGAATATTTGAGCATTTAACTGATTAGAAGCATATAACAAGATTACAAAATATAGAATGTATTACATATTTAAAAAAAAAAAAAAAGTACAAAATTGCTAAAAAAAATTTGGAGTTAAATTGGAAAATTACGGAAGAGAGTTAATGTTACGTTATTAAAAGCAGTAGAGTTAGGGTGATTGGGAGGATGAAGAAGGAGTGGCTTTGGCTGTTCCTCGTGGGTGTGGAACGGTCGATGGCTATATCGGGAGACGGAATTTTTCTTTTGCTTTTGGGGGGATTGCCACAAATGTGGGAAGGGGGAATTTGTTTGTGTGTAGTTTGTAGGGTGAATGTTCAACCACTCATTTCTTTGCTTTTCTGTTTGAGCATGTTTACACTGCAAGGTAATCCCAAACTCCCTATTGATTATAAATCAAAGCGTTAATCTTAATTTAACTTCATGGAATTGCAGAGGTCTACAAAATTTAAAAAAACTTAAACAAGTTATGAATAAAATAAAAGACATGGGTTCAAAAATTGTGTTTTTACAAGAAACTCATCTAATAGAGCAAGATGTAAAAAGAATTAGGAGTAGATGGCAAGGAAATGTTTTCACCTCATCATTTTCATCCCGAGCCAGGGGAGTTATGACTCTCATACATAAATCAGTTCCATTTCAAGTGAAAAATGTAATTGGAGACAAATTTGGAAGATATGTAATCATTCAAGGATCTTTGCTATTAGAAAACATAAATTTGGTGAACTTATATGGTCCCAATATAGATGATCAAAAGTTCTTTGCCAATTTATTTCTTATCTTATCATCACTTACAGGGCAACATATAATAGCAGGGGATTTTAATTGTACATTGAATCCCAGTATAGATAGATCAACAGGACTGGACTGTACGCACAATGGATGTAGGATGACCATTAATCATTTTATGAAAGAATTGAAATTGATAGATATATGGAGAGAAATGAAACCACAAGTTAAAGCATACTCTTGTTATTCCAATACCTACAAGACATTCTCACGTATAGATTATTTTTTGATCTCCACAGAATTAAGGTCCAAGATTCAAAACTGTTTTTATGATAACATCGTGATCTCTGATCATGCACCCTGCTGTCTAATGTATGTAGATAAGAAATTGACAAAGGAACCAGGTAGATGGCAATTTCAGCATAAATGGCTTCAGGATGAGGAATTTGTTAAGTATATAGAAAAACAGATAGATGAGTTCTTTGATATCAATACTACACAAACATCAGCATGTGTAAAGTGGGAGGCTTTCAAAGCTTTTATTAGGGGTTATACAGGTTCAAAATCTAAGAAGACTCGAGAGGAGAGAGTCCAATTGGAACATAAAATAAAAATTCTTCAAGAAAGAGTATATGCAGGAAGAGATCCAAGGTTGGAGAACGAATTACTGATTTTGAGAGCTGAATATGACAAAAAATCAGCGAATAGAGCTGCCTCGAGTCTTCTAAGATTGAAACAATCTTTTTATGAACAAGGTGAAAAATCAGGAAAGTTATTGGCATGGCAGATTAAACAATTAGAATCTAAAACACCAATTACCAGTATTATAAGTAACGGACAGGTAGTTATAGATCCTTCAGAAATTAATAGAGCCTTTAGAGATTACTATGAAAAATTATATGATACCAAAAATGAATCTGACTTAACAAAACTACATGGGTTTTTGAATGAACTATTTATACCGTGTATTCCAAATGAAAATAGGGAGATACTGGAGTCTAAAATTAGTCAAGAAGAAGTTGGACTAGCCATTGATAATATGAAATCAGGAAAAAGTGCAGGACCAGATGGTCTTCCAGTTGACCTTTATAAAAAATTTAAGAATAAATTAACAAAACCTTTTTTGGAAATGGTTTTAGAAGCATTTCCAAAATAGTAATTTACCATCATATATGAATAATGCCTTAATTATACTGTTGCCAAAACCAGGTAAGCCCTCTAATAAATGTGAAAATATGAGACCAATAAGCCTATTAAATGCCGACCTTAAGATAATTTGTAAAATTTTAGCAAGACGAATACAAGAAATTTTACCAAATATTATTAATCGAGATCAGAATGGCTTTATAAAGGGAAGACAAGGCTTCCATAATGTAAGAAGACTATTTAATATTATTTATTCTAATAAAGAAGCACCGGATACAGCTGTCTTATCACTGGATGCCGAAAAAGCCTTTGATAGAGTTGAATGGCCCTTTCTTTTTGAAGTCTTACAAAGGTTTGGACTTGGAAATAATTTCATAAAATGGGTTCAGATAATATATAATAATGCTACAGCAGAAATCCTAACAAATAACAATATTTCAAAATCAATAAAAATCAATAGAGGATGTCGACAAGGCTGTCCACTTTCACCTTTACTGTTTACTATGGCAATTGAACCTTTAGCGATGGCGATACGTCTACAGTCACAAATATATGGAATTAAAGTTGGACCAACAGAACATAAAATCTCCCTGTATGCCGATGACATAATTTTGTTTATGTCGAATCTTAAAAAATCAATTCCGACCTTGTTGAATTTAATAAAGAATTTCGGGGAAATATCAGGATATAAAATAAATCAAACTAAATCTTCAATATTAATGCTAAATGAGACCCAGAGAAATTACCCAGCCCCTGAGGTAAATCAATTCAATGTTGTAAATCAGTTCAAATATTTAGGAATCCAAATTGTGCCTAAGCTAGAATCAGTCGCCAGTGTCAACTATGAAGCCTTAATGACAGATATTGATGAGTTACTTCAGAGATGGATGTCACTACCAATGTCGATGATCGGGAGAATTAATATACTTAAAAGTAATATCTTACCTAAAATACTTTATTTATTTCAATACATTCCCTTACCACCACCTTTAGACTTATTCTCAAGAATTAAAAAAAAGTTAGTGGAATTTATATGGAACAACAGGAGGGCTAGATTACGTCTGTCTTTATTATATTTACCATTTGATCGTGGAGGTCTGAAATGTCCAAATTTTATGTTGTATTATTGGTCGGCACAACTGAGGTCTATGACATATTATTTTTCATCAAATGATCTCCCTCACTGGACTGAAATGGAATCATACAATTTACCTTTACCTCTTCCCATATTCATATACTCAGATTCGGCAAAAAAATTACAAAAACAAGTTAAAAATCCATTTGTAAAGCATATGATCAAAATATGGTGTGAAGCTAAAAACTATTTAAAAGAACCACAGTTATTGTCACAATTTAGTCCAATATGGGGTAATCAATATTTTAAACCAGGGAGAGCGGACGCTGTATTTAAAGTATGGAATTTAAAAGGGATACAAAAGATTCAGGATTTATATTTGCCATGTGCAGAAAACATAATGTCTTTTGAAGAGTTGAGGATCAAATTTAATCTCAATAGAACACATTTTTTTAAATATCTTCAACTTAGAAACTTTATTCGATCAAATCAAAATAAAGCTATCACTCGACCTATCTATTCATCCTTGGAAAAAATGTTGATGAAAGATAGTAAAAGAAAGGGTATTATTTCAGAGTTTTATAACTCACTGACACTATTTTCAAGTGAAAATTCACTGAAAAGATTAAACTACTGGAAAGAAGATCTGCAAACTGAAATTTCAGAGGAACAATGGGAATTGGCTTGTACAGAAGCTCAAACCAAATCAATAAATGTACGCCTTAAATTGATACATTTCAAATGGTTAATGCGGATGTATGTTACACCGGAGGAGTTAAATAGATATAACAAAAATATACCAGATACGTGCACAAAATGTATGGAAAGTAAAGGAACTCTATTTCATTGTGTATGGGAATGTAGATTAATAAGAATGTTTTGGGAAGAGGTGAGGGTAACAATTGAAAAAATAATCTCAAAACAAATCATATTGAATCCTAAACTGTTTTTGTTGGGTCTGTACCCAGAAAAGCATAATTTTAATAAAAGTGAAAGAACATTCATAGACCTCAGTTTGCTTAATGCCAAAAAATGTATTGCACTATTATGGAAAAAGACTCATAGACCAGATGTGACTCAGTGGTTAAGACAGATGTTAACAAACCTTCCATTAGAAAGAATAACATATATACTGAAATCAAAGGAAATTGTGTTTGAGAATATATGGAGACCTTTTATTGATTATGTAAAAAATTTAAACATAACTCTTGAAGAAGAAGGTGAATGATGTGTGTGGACCTTGTAAATTCCAAACTGGTGAACACAATATGTATACTTATGTGTTGGATTGTCTAGACTAAACAGAGGAGCATTGTTGAAGATTTGATTTTGTTGGTGGTTGTTGGTGTTTTTTAGTGCATTTTTTTTTTTTTGTAGTACTTTAGTGTTAGTGTTTGACTGTTTGTATCATGTTTGTTTAAAAAAAAAAAAGGTTCAATAAAGATATTGTGGAAAAAAAAAAACATCACAAACTTGTGATCAGTCAGTTGGCCTATTTAAAGGGTGACAAGTAGTCACTGTGCTGTTTTGTGACATGGTGTGTACCACACTAAACATGGACCAGAGGAAGCAAAGGAGAGAGTTGTCTCAGGAGATTAGAAAGAAAATTATAGACAAGCATGTTAAAGGTAAAGGTTATAAGACCATCTTCAAGCAGCTTGATGTTCCTGTGACTACAGTTGCACATATTATTCAGAAATTTAAGATCCACAAGACTGTAGCCAACCTCCCTGGTCGTGGCCGCAGGAGGAAACTTGATGAAAAATGGAAGAGACAGATAATACGAATGGTAAGAAAAGAGCCCAGAACAACCTCTAAACACATTCATGGTGAACTCTAAAGTCAAGGTACATCAGTGTCAGATCGCATCATCTGTCATTGTTTGCGCTAAAGTGGACTTCATGGGAGACAAACAAGGAGGACACCACTGTTGAAAACAAATCATAACAAAGTCAGACTAAAATTTGCCAAACTGCATGTTGAGAAGCCACAAAGCTTCTGGGAGAATGTCCTATGGACAGACAAGACAAAACCGGAACTTTTTGGCAAGGCACATCAGCTCCATGTTCACAGAAGCAAAAATGAAGCATACCAAGAAAAGAACACTGTCCCTACTGTGAAACATGGAGGAGGTTCTGTTATGTTCTGGGGCTGCTTTGCTGCATCTGGCACAGGGTGTCTTGAATCTGTGCAGGGTAGAATGAAATCTCAAGACTATCAAGGTATTCTAGGGAGAAATGTGCTGCCCAGTGTCAAGACAGCTTGGTCTCAGTCGCAGGTCATGGGTCTTGCAACAGGATAATGACCCAAAACACACAGCTAAAAACACCCAAGAATGGCTAAGAGCCAAACATTGGACTATTCTAAAGTGGCCTTCTATGAGCCCTGATCTAAATTCTATTGAACATCTGTGGAAGGAGCTGAAACATGCCATCTGGAGAAGGCACCCTTCAAACCTGAGACAACTGGAGCAGTTTGCTCATGAGGAGTGGGCCACAATACCTGCTGAGAGGTGCAGAAGTCTCATTGACAGTTACAGAAATTGTTTGATAGCAGTAGATTGTCTCAAAAGGTTGTGCAACAAAATATTAAGTTAAGGGTACCATCATTTTTGTCCAGGCCTGTTTCATGAGTTTGTTTTTTAAAATAATTCTGTTGAATCACAATTCAAAAGCATTGTCTGATTTTCATTTGTTAATTTTCATAGAATTTTTATTTATTACCACTTTTGTCAGATTCAAGTTATTTCTGTGACCATTGTGGGATTTTCTTTCATTAACAGAGGGGTACCAACAATTTTGTCCACGGCTGTATGTGAGGGCAAACGCAATCAGGGTAGACCAAGGCTCAGATTTAAAGACACTGTAAAAAGAAACTTGAAGAAGTTGGATATAGACAGGAGTTCCTGGCAGCAGAAGGCTAAGGACAGAGCTGCGTGGAGGAATCTGATCAGACCTAAATGAAGCAGTCATTGTCGCCCACAACAGACTGCTATGATGATGATGATGCATGGCTCCTTGTTCTTCACCTTAAAGAAAAGTGTAGTCACAATCATCTCAGGTCCACAGATTAATGATTCAGAATCTTACGTGGATCTCATCACCTTTACTGATCTCTCACTGAGAACTTTTATCTCGTCACAGAAAAGTCATCCTCTGCTTCTGGTGCTACAGAAACTAACATTGCACTCTCCTCCCATGCAGGGGTCGCATTTTTCCCAACTAATCGCAGACCTTCCACACCACTACCTTAATTACTCTGCTAAAATCTCAGTCTTACTAGGACAGTTCTGGTGGATTTTTAGATGTGTGTGATCATGTTAACCACTGGATTTTAGTTTGGTTCAGTTGTAGAGCATCTGTCCCACAGCTGACAGGTGATGGATTTGTGTCCCAGTCAGGCCATGCAACCCCAATACTGGTAAAGTTGGGACTTGGTGTAAAATGTAAATAAAAACAGAATACAGTGATTTGGAAATCCTTTTCAACCTATATTTTATTGAATATACTACAAAGACAAGATATATAATGTTCAAACTGATAAACTTTGCTTTTTTTTTTGCAAATATTCACTCATTTTGAATTTGATACTGACAGCACATTCCAAAAAAGCAGGGACACAGGCATGTTTACCATTGTTACATCACCTTTCCTTTTAATACTCAATAAGTGTTTAGGAACTGAGGACACGAATTGTTGAAGCTTTGTAGGTGGAATTCTTAACCAATTCTTCCTTGATGTGCGACTTCAGTTGCTCAACATTCTGGGGTCTCCATTGGTGTATTTTGCTCTTCATAATAACACATTTTTAATAGGAGACAGGTCTGGAATGCAGGCAGGCCAGTCTAGTACCCACACTCTTTTACTGCACACTGTTGTAACACGTGGAGAATGTTTCTTGGCATTGTCTTGCTGGAAATAAGTAGGGACGTCCCTGAAAAAGACGTTGCTTGGATGGCATCATATGTTGCTCCAAAACTTGTATGTATGTACCATTCAGTATTAATGGTGCCTTCACAGATGTGCAAGTTCCATGTGCTATAGGCACTAACACACCCCCATACCATCACAGATGCTAGCTTTTGATTAAAAAAAAAAAAGAACATCATACCAACAATCAAACATGGTAGTGGTAGTATGATGGTCTGGGGCTGCTTTGCTGCTTCAGGACCCGGATGACTTGCCGCAATTGATGGAACCATGAATTCTGCTTTCTACCAAAAAAAATCCTGAAGGAGAATGTCCACCCATCAGTTCGTGACCTCAAGCCCTCCAGTGTGACTGAATTAAACAATTCTTAAATGTTGCCCATTTAATGAATTCTTTATTGTTTCATAATATGAAACATTTAAGTGTGACAAATATGCAAAAATATAAGAAATCAGGAAAGGGGCAAATACTTTTTCACAGCACTGTATGAGACTTCAAGGTGAAAAGTTAAGTCTATATTGGCTTAAGCTTTTTTCCTTTTATTTATTTATTTTTTTATTTGCAGCTATTTATTGTATATCTGTGGAATTTTTATAAACAGTATCTGCAACTTTTTTAATATTTGTGAGACTTTCTTAAATTTGCCAATAATCTTGTAAACACAACACTTTTTTTCAAATTTGTGATTTTCTTTTCCTTTTTTTTTAGCTTTTCGTTTTGTTTTTATGGAGCCTTTGGTTATGGGAAAAAGACCTGTCTGTGGCTTCAGAGCTACAGGCTGCAGACTCCTGATACAGCCATGTTTCAGCCACGAATACGATTAATTGTCTATAGTGTGTTTAGAATAGAATGGAATAGTCATAATGTACATATGTAAATAATATAAGTAAATAAATGGTGTCTAGTGTGGCGACCCCCACAGCCGACGGGACAAGCAGAGTGCTCAGCTGGAGCAATTAGCAGAACAGTGAGACGTATGGATTGATATCAATAGGTAGAGAGGAATCCCGGTGCCATTTATAAATAGCATTCTTGCTTGAAATGCCTACAGTATGTTTACAATTGGTATTTGCTGTAAGTGGACATTAAGATGGCTTCAATTTATCTATTTTGTCTGAAACAATAAAACAATGACAGAATCTGACTGACAGAACCCTAAATATGAGCACTGGAGTTTGCAGCATTTTCATTTTGCATATCATAGTACATATTATTACAATCTATAATTTCCTGTGTTTTCCACTCACCGCTGTTTTCTCTGCTTCATCTTTCTCCAAGTTGTCCTGTTGGGTGAGCGACAGTCTCCGGTCTTTCTTCAGCCAAGAGTTTGGGTGAAGGCCCCCACAGCTCTTTAATGTCCCCCAGCTGAGTTGTTCTTTGGGCGGGGAGTTTTTCCAACAAGTCCCCCAGTCCGGATGTTCACTCGAGCTGACAGCAGGGCTGATGATGAGGGGCGTAGAAGAGATGGTGGTGGTAGCCAACACAGAAGAAGATGTTGAGGGTAGATGAGTCTTATTTGGGTGAAGGCCCCGTCTAATTGTACAGATTTGACCACTGCTCAGAGAGTCAAGGGAGTCAAGGGAGGAGTGAGTGGGTATAGGGGAGTTGGGGGTGGAAGATAGGCTGGAGGAGCTGGCTTCCAGAGCTGCTGATCTGCTGCTGTTTGAACCAGATTCACCTCTACTCTTCCTGGTCTGAGCTCTGGAGCGTGTTCGAGTGAGTGTATGACTGCTAATCTTTCTAGAAATCTCCTCTTCCCCATCGTCGTCTTCACCTGTGAGACCCTCAGTGCTGCCTGAAATGTGTGGCTGAAACTTGGTCACATATGCTATAGCCGGCTCTGAACGCCGCCGCTGCGTGCGCCGGCACTCAAAGGAAAGCGAATCGAGTGTGGAAGTGATGATCTCAGCAACTGGTCCATCCTGCTGGGAATAGGAGATGTCTAATCCCGATCTCTTTTGTCTTCCCAGTGGGTGCATCTTGAGTCCATGCAGATGTTTAGTTTGGTGTATCTCTGGGTCTGTATCGTGGTCGTAGTCGCTGAATGTGAGGATGGAATCCAGGCTCCCTTGTATCGGTTTGGGCTGACAGAGTTGTCTGCTGCAGAGGCCTGGCGATCCCCCGCTGCTATTGTCCAACTCATTCTCCAGACTGTCGTAGGATGAGTCAGTCAGAGGGTACACCCAGGACTCTGATGAAAAAAAAAAATGTAGTAAGGTGTTGTCTATTTTCTAAATTGTTTTTGCTGAAGTCACCTTAATAGTCGGCACTGTGCAGATTTTTTTTTTTTTCAAAGACACAGATTTGCCAAGTTGTTGCTGTTATCAGTAGCAGTAGTCTTGTGAAGGACAATAACCCTAATAACCATAATTTTTTTTTCTCAAATAAAACTTTACATTTTAGATTAACCTCTTACTGTGACCACCAAAAGCCACACCTTGCAACAGTCACACTGTTTATTCACCACCTTGAGACGTCATACCTGTCAGGTGGATGGAATATGTCTGAAAAGTAGAAGTGCTTGTGAACACATAAAAAATGTGCACAGAATATATAATAGAAATATTTTTGTGTGCACAGAAAAAGCCTTGAATGTTTTACTTCAGCTTATATAATCCAGATGTGACAGCTAAAGGTGTGTGCTTACTTTTTGTTGACTACAGAGTGATTCTGAACCAAGATTCAAGATTTCTTTGTCATTTAGAATGCACACTTGCACTTAAAAAACCACAGTATTAAATACACTGGAGGGTAGCCAGGAAGGATGTGAAACATTATTTTTACTAACTTGATTAGAGAATTAAATGAACACAAGAAGCGTTGACTTAAGTGTCTTTAACTGCTATGAATGAATGAATGAATGAATCTTTATTTCGGATAGTACAGGTTAAAAGGAACTGAATAGTAAACTGCTGCCTACAAGCTGAAATTATTTGCTAGTAGGGGTGGTGGAAAAAATCGATACAGCATAATATACCATATACACCAGTATTGAAATACTTTATTAAAAATTAGTAATAAATGTTGCAAACACAATCTTACCTATGTAAGTACCAGAGAAATAAAAAAAACCACTTGACTTTTCAGTCCCCTTCATGGTGCTAAATGCTCACTGTCTGGTTAGGTTAGCACCGCAAAGGAGTGACTGCTGAGATCTAACTGGGAGGTGAACAAAACAATGATTGGATGGCAAATCACAATATATGATATTGCAATACTCAGTGTATCGTAAGATTGTGATAATATCACACTGTGGGCCCAAGCATCGTCATAATATCGTATCGTGGGGGCTCTGGTGATTCCCACCCCTAGTTAGTAGTATTGATAAAGTTAATACTTTTTACTGACATACATAGAAATAGACATTATTTGTCTACCTATGGATAAAATTTACTTAATGACAGATTTTTTTTTTTACATATTTTTCTAAATGATGAATGAATACTTTTTTGTTTTAATAATTTTTAATTATTTACTATTTATACAGCGCTAAATGTTAGCCATATTAGTAATAATAATAATAATGGATTAGATTTATATGGCACTTTACATGTCAAGTGACATCTCAAAGCACTTACAGTTGAGTCCATTATTCATTCATTCCAGACAGACATTGATAGTGGTAAGCTACTACTGTAGCCACAGCTGCTCTGGGGCAGACTGACGGAAATGTGAAATATTGACCCAGTGCTTTATTCTACACAAAGACGCTCAGACACCTAAAACCAATTCAGAATCACTAATGAACCTAAGAAGCATTATATTACCAACATATAGATAGATTTAGATATAGATTAGGGATGTCCAGTTATGTGGCATGCAGGCTTTCTTTCCAGATAGCCTCTTCAACAGGTGATTTCACTGAATTCCTTCTCACTGATTGCTGATCAGTGAAAACACCTGGTTTAGTGGCTGGCTAGAAGAAAACCTGTAGGGTCTTGGCCCTCTATAGCACATGATTGGGCAATGCTGGCACAGACAAATTATAACTGCTATTTGCCAAAAGTATAGGTAAAACTGTTACCCAAGGTTTTTGCTGACCAAATTATAACTAAAATGATTTAAGTTACATAGCAATAATTATACTCTAAATGTACAGCGGTTTCAATTGTATGCTAATTGCATAAATAAACCTTTGACACTACTGGACAAACAATAGGATGCACAAGCAATTATAAATACACACTTGGCAGCAATTAAAGATTTTGAAGAAGATGAAAAATAATGTTTATATAACGGTCTGCATTAGCATTTGAAGCACCCAGATACAGATGTGAAAAAACTGTCAAAAGCTGACAGCCACATGATGAATAGCAGAAAATAGAGTAACAGTTGAAATAGTAAGCCAGTAGTTATGTATATATTTTTAGACAGTTTAAAGTGAAATCCGTTCAGACTCAATTTTAAATTCAGATTAACTTGTTTGTTCTCCAAGTGCTGTTGCAGAAAAGTGTGGGGTACCACAGATATACAGAAGAGTTAACTGGACAATTAGTCCATGTATAATGTAAACATCTAATTTAGTCCAGTGAGGGGTTTTTTTTGTACCTGAGCCCATCTCCTCAGTGTTGTCTCTTTGTGGAGGCCCTCCAAACAGTGAGGACGGCTCTTCCCCAAGAATTTGCTGACAATGTTCAATCATGAACTTCACCAACTCACAAACCTGCAGCCAGCAAAAAGGGAGAAAACAAGACAGACATGGAAACTCGCCAGTCGAACAACTACAATCAAAACCTACAGTAATCAACAGTGGAAAAACTAATAACTGTTACATTCACAGTGGTATTTTTGAGGAGCATCCTTGATGTTATAAAGGTGAATACTTAGATTATGTTCTATTTACAACATTAGAATTCAAACAGGACTAAAACAGATGGATTTTCAATTGGGGTTCCCGGGAACGTTCAGGGTTCCATGGGAAATTGTCTGATTTCATTCTTAATTGGTTCAAAAAATTGCAAATAATTTGCCATTGTTGTGCACTGGTGCCTAAAGCTGGAAGTTCGTCACCATGTGTGTGCATGGAGTCAATTGTTTAATAACACATTAAAATAAAGAGGAAACCCTAAAAAGCATAATAGGGGAACTTTAACAGTTTGTTCCATCAGGCCATGTAGTATACTAATCTCACCTCTAACGGTTGGGGAATTTTCCATCATCCTGTCATTGAAATGAATTAGTGTATTGCCCGTAGAATGCAAGTATTCCTGTCTGAAACAAGTATCCCAATTAAGCTTTACAGGCCTTTGAGCATTTGATTTTGTGAATATTAATGACAGAATACCCAATTATTGAAAATGAATGGGACATCCAATATTAGCAACTGCTTCAGATCCCTTGTTTGTTTGTCAGATCACTTATTTGTTTGAGCTTTTATCACTTATATTCATAACAGTGTATCTTGCACTTTGGGGAATTTGAGTTGTTCAGTCATCATCATCGGGACGGCAGTGGTTCAGGAGGTACAGGTACATCTCAGAAAATTAGAATATCATGAAAAAGTTCAATATTTTTTGTCACTCATTTCAGAAAGTGAAACCCATATATTATATAGAGTCATTACACAGAGAGTGATATACTGTATTTCAAGTGTTTATTTTAATTTTGATGATTATGGCTTACAGCCCATGTAAACCCCAAATTCAGTTTCTCAAAAAATTAGAATATTACATAAAATTAATTATAAAAAATGTTTTTTAATGGAAATGTTGGCCAACTGAAAAGTATGTCCATGTACACACTCAATACTTGGTCGGGGCTCCTTTTGGATTAATTACACTATCAATGTGGTGTGGCATGGAGGTGATCAGCCTGTGGCACTGCTGAGGTGTTATGAAGGTCCAGGTTGCTTTGATAGTGACCTTCAGCTCATCTGCATTGTTGGGTCTGGTGTCTCTCATCTTCCTCTTGACAATACCCCATCGATTCTCTATGGGGTTTAGATCAGGAGAGTTTGCTGGCCAATCAAACACAGTGTTGCCATGGTCATTAAACCAGGTTTTGATACTTTTGGCGGTGTGTGTGTGTGTGTGTGGGGGGGGGGGGGTGCCAAGTCCTGCCGGAAAATGAAATCAGCTTCTCCATAAAGCTTGTCAGCAGAGGGAAGCATGAAGTGCTCTAAAATTTCCTGGTAGGCGACTGCGCTGACTTTGGTCTTGATAAAACACAGTGGACAAACACCAGCAGAGGACCTCTGTTCAGATAAAAATAAATTTTGCATTTCATTTGGAAATCAAAGCCCCAGAATCTGGAGAAAGAGTGGCGAGGCACAGAATCTAAGTTGCTTGAGGTTTAGTGTGAAGTTTCCACACTCAGTGATGATTTAAGGAACCTATCCATAATCATAAAATGAGTAACATAAGTAACGCATCTGATCAAATTTCAGTAACTAACACATTACTGAATTTTTAAACAGTAATTTTGTTACACAGCATGTTACTGCAAAAGTAGTGGTGTTACTTTGTAACGTGTTACTCCCAACACTGGTGTTCATGACTCCATCATAAGAAAGAGACTGGGCAAAAATGGCTTGCATGGCAGCGTTCCAAGATGAATACCACTGCTGACCAAAAAGAACATAAAGGCTCGCCTCAGTTTTGCCAGAAAACATCTTGATGATTCCCTAGACTTTTGGGAAAATATTCTGTGGACTGACGAGACAAAAGGTGAACTTTTTGGAAGGTGTGTGTCCCATCTGGCGTAAAAGTAACACAGCATTTCAAAAAAGGAACATCATACCAACAGTAAAATATGGTGGTGGTAGTGTGATGGTCTGGGGCTGTTTTGCTGCTTCAGGACCTGTAAGACTTGCTGTGGTAAATGGAAGCATGAATTCTGCTGTCTACCAAAAAATCCTGAAGGAGATTGTCCGGCCATCTGTTCATGACCTCAAGCTTGGGTTCTGCAGCAGGACAATGATCCAAAACAAACCAGCAAGTCCACCTCTGAATGGCTTAAGAAAAAACAAAATGAAGACTTTGGAGTGGCCTAATCAAAGTCCTGACCTGAATCTGAATGAAATGCTGTGACATGACCTTAAAAAGGTGGTTCATGATCGAAAACCCTCCAGTGTGGCTGATTTACAGCAATTTAGCAACTTTTAAGTGTGACAAACATACAAAAAATGTGAAATCACACCACTGTATGTCCGCATAGGATATGCAATTGATCTGGCAATTCCGCTCCACAATCATAGTGGCATTATTAACTTTTAATTTTTAGATAGCCATGCACCGGGAGGAGCGCCATGTTGAACCCACGGTGCTGCAAAGGACAGCAGTGGCACGGGTGAAGCAGGAGCCAAGACTCTGTCCTAGGGATGGGCATATTGATACTCAACTATTGATACTTCGATACCAGCTGGTCGATACTTTTTAAAATATTGTGATACCACTAAATACGAAACATACAATTTGTTTTCACTTCTGAGAGTTTTAGGCATTAAATTTATGTGTGAAAACTGGTGAAAAACCAGCCCAAGCATATTTTAGAGATGGTCTGCTGTGTTACATGATTATGGCAGCCTGTCAGTTGTCAGAGCCAAAGACTCACTGTGCAGCCAAGCACTCACTCCCGTGCAGAGCGAGCTCAGCAGTGTTGGGGGTGGCAGAAGTAGTATCTGAAATGTTACACCACTCATCCAAATTCTATGGTGATACCAAACAGCATAAAATTCGAAAAATAAACAAAATAAGCACTAATTAAATCTGTAAAATAATAGTGTAAAAATAAAATAAATAAATAATAAAATTTAAAAAAATGTTGCATTGTGAAAATAATTATACATATATGTTGCTTGGTATTACCATAGAATTTTGATGAATGGTGAAATATTTCAGAAGTAAAAAATACTTGAATCCAGTTGAGAATCTTCACCAAATTAAGAAATTTAATTAATTCTGCATTCAAGTCTTATTTTTATTATAATTGAAATTTTTTTTATTTTTATTTACTTTGCTCATTGTTCTATTTTATTATCATTTTATAAGCATTTTTTTATGCGTTTATGTTCATGAGTTTTATTCATATTGCCATTGCAATAAAGTTGTTAATGAAACTGCAACCATGTCATTTTGGGCAAAAAGTATCAGTATCGGTATTGAAGAAAAAGTCCCATAAATTAATGGCATTGTATGGAAAGGAAAAGTGCTGTTATCGCCCATCCCTACTCCGTCCCGTTAATTGGGTAGGTTGGGCTTGGTTCCCTGGGAAGGACTGCAATAAGCCAGTCCGGCTGACCCCCTCCCGCACGCACCAGTGCACCTTGTGTTCTTCACATATCGGTGGCCGAAACACAAAACCTCCTATCTGAAAAATGTACTTTTTTGAGAAAGCTAAAAAAAAAACCTTTGTTTTCTTGCAGAATGCTATGCTATTTCTTTTCACGCGGGCGGGACTGTCTTGCAGACACATATGAGAAGGCTTCCTTGTTATCATCCAAAGTGAAATCCGCGAATCATAAAATCCTGCAGATTGGAGGTTTTGCATTTCAGCCATCAATATACCAACTTATCCTTGAGGGCTACGCAATCACGGTAACATTATAGTATAATTTTTTAAGCATTAAATCGTCATCCATCCATCCACCCATCCACCCATCTTCTACTGTGTTTCCGGAGGTCCGGGTCGCAGAGGCAGCAGTTCAAGCAGAGAAGCCCAGACTTCCCTCTCCCCGGCCACCTGCTCCAGCTCTTCAGAGAGGATACCAAGGCGTTCCCAGACCAACTGGGAGACGTAGTCTCTTCAGCGAGTCCTGGGTCTGCCCCGGGGTCTCCTCCCAGTGAGACATGTCCGAAACACCTCAAGTGAGAGGCATCCAGGAGGCACCCTGATCAGATGTACAAACCACCTCAAATGGCTCCTTCAATGTGGAGGAGCAGCAGTTCTACTCTGAGCCGTCTAAGCCTCTCCTGGATGACTGAGATCCACACCCTATCTCTAAGGGTGAGTCCAGCAATCCTACGAAGAAAGTTCATTTCAGCCGCTTGTAGCCGCAATCTCATTCTTTCGGTCATTACCCAAAGCTTGTGACCATAGGTGCGGGTAGGAACGTAGATTGACCAGTAAATCGACAGCTTTGCCTGAGAGCTTAGCTCCCTCTTCACCACAACGAAACGGCACAACGTCCACATCACTGCAAATGCTGCCCTGATCCATCTGTCAATCTCTCACTCCATTCTCCCCTCACTCGTGAATAAGACCCCAAGATACTTAAACTCCCCCACTTGGGGCAGAAGCTTGTCCCCAACCCGGAGAGGACAATCCACCTTTTTCCGGCTGAGGACCATGGACTTAGAGGTGCTGATTCTCATCCCAGCCGCTTCACATTCAGCGGCAAACCATCCCAGTAAGACCTGTAGGTCATTGCTGGATGAAGCCAACAGGGCAACATCATCTGCAAACAACAGAGATGAGATCCTGTGGTCATCAAGCATGACACCCTCTGTCCCCTGGCTACACCTAGAAATCCTGCCCATAAAAATTATGAACAGGATCGGTGACAAAGGGCAGCCTTGGTGGAGTCCAACTCTCACTGGGAATGAGTCCGACCAAGTGTTGGCAACATAAACCAAACTCTCCCAACAGTCGTATAGAGACCGGATAGTTCGTAACAACAAGCCTGATACCCATACTCCCGAAGCACCCCCCACAAAAAACCACGAAGGGTGCGGTCAAATGCCTTCTCCAAGTCCACAAAACACATGTAAACTGGTTGGGCAAATTCCCACGAACCCTCGAGGATTCTCGAAAGGGTAAGGAGTCGGTCCGATGTAACATGGTTATCTGACCCAGAGAGCAGACTTGGACTCAAAAGTAGACAATTATCTTTATTGTGATAAGTGCATGTGTGTGAGTGTGTGTGTGTGTGTGTGATCGTGTAGCAGCTGGGGACGAGCAGAACACCGTGCAACCTGGCAACCCTAAGGACAAACAGAGACAGGGAGAGTTAGTGGCAGACCCTGGACGGGATGTACAGAATTGTCCAGTGCTTACTGTTTGTAGTGATGGGGTTAAGTTCAGGTTCAGCTTGGCGGCTACGGCCAGGAAGACAGTACCCGCTGTCCTGGTTGCAGCTGGAGGTGGTTGGTCAGCCTGGGGAAGCGTGGTGCAGCTCGGTCCGCCGCCAGGAGGGAGAGAGGTCCGCCGCCACGGATCTCCGCCTGCACACAGGGGAATGAGTGAGGATTAAGGTGAATTGAGCGAGGGCTTACTTTGAGCTGTGGAGTTGATCCTTCCTGACGCCGGCTGGCAGGAGGCTGGATTCAAAGACGAAGGTAGACTGAGGCAAGGAAACTCGGGTATGAAGATGAAGGCGAGTGCAAGTCTCATAAGAATGGAGACAGACAACTCTGCGCTGATCCAAGGGTGGCGCAGTCTAAATAGCCCTGGCCATGATGGGGAGCAGGTGTGCGCGCAGCTGAGGAAGATAGGCAGCCAGAGCGAACCATTACAGTACTCCCCCCCTACGAGATGCCTCTTGGTGGTCGATCCAGCCTACCTGGGTGCGTCCAGTGGAAGTCCCTGATGAGTTGATTGTCCAACACGAAGGAGAGACGCACCCAGGACCTCCATTCCGGGCCGTAACCCTCCCAGTCCACCAGGTACTGCAGGCTGTGACCCCGGCGGCGGACGTCCAGGATGGCATTGACCCTCCACGCCAGGTCGCCGTCGACCACCATCGGCGGAGGTGGAGCTCTGGGAGGGGGGACACAGAGGGCTGGAACAGAAGGGCTTGACCTGCGAGACATGGAAGGTTGGACAGATGCGGGGGGGGGGGAGCTAGGCGCACAGACACAAGGTTAATAATGCGGGTTATGGCGAAAAGCCCAATGAACCGCTGAGACATCTTCCTCGCCTCTGCCTTCAAGTTAATATGCTTGGTAGATAGCCATATCTGCTGACCCACCCGGTAGGGAGGGGCCGGCGTTCTGCGACGATTAGCAGTCGTGGAGTTGCACTCTGCCGTGCGTCGTAGTGCGGTCCGGGTCGCCCTCCACAGCCAGCGGCAGCGCTTCAGGTGAGCTCGAGTGGAGGGAACGGCGATGTCCTTCTCCTCTTCAGGGAACAACGTGGGGTTGTAGCGCAGTGAGGCCTGAAACGGGGACATGCCAATCGCCGAAGAGACAGTGGTACTATGAGCACATTTGATCCATGGAAGATGGGTGCTCCATGATGCCGGGTTGGCGGTGGCGACACACCGCAGCGCAGCCTCCAGCTCCTGGTTCACCCGCTCACACTGCCCATTACTCTGCGGGTGGTAACCTGAAGACAGGCTCACTGTAGCCCCAAGGGCGTTGCAAAATGACCTCCACACCTGGGAAATGAACTGGGGTCCCCGGTCGGAGATGATGTCCAGGGGGATACCATGTAATCTCATCACATGCTGGACGAGAAGGTCCACCATCTCCTTCGCCGTAGGCAGCCCCTGCAGGGGAACAAAACGGGCAGCCTTAGAAAACCTGTCGACGATGGTGAGAATTACAGTGTGGTGGTTAGAAGGTGGGAGACCGGTAAAGAAGTCCAACGCCACATGGGACCAGGGTCTGCCGGGAGTGGGGAGGGGGTGGAGCAGACCGGCTGGAGGAGAAGAGGACGTCTTGCCGGCGGCGCACTGGAGGCAGGCGCGGATGTACTCCCTGATGTCCTTCTGGAGCGAAGGCCACCAAAATGTCCTTTGCAGGAGCACCACCGTGCAAGCCCTCCCGGGGTGACACGAGAACCTGGAAGAGTGGGCCCAATGGATCACATCACCTCGAACAGCAGATGGGACAAACAATCTCCCCGCTGGCACCCCGCCTGGGTCTGCCTGGGCCTCCTGTGCTCTTAGGACCTTTTCTTTGATGCCCCACGAGAGGGCGCCCACGACACATGATGGGGGAAGAATAGGATGCTCTGCCACCTCTGCGGCATCCGGGGCAAACTGTCTGGACAAGGCGTCCGGCTTGGTATTCTTGGATCTGGGGTGGTAGGTGATGGTGAAATCAAAGCGTCTGAAGAACAGGGACCAGTGGGGCCTGGCACGCATTCAGGCGCTTAGCCATCCTGAGGTACTCCAGATTCTTGTGATCCGTCCAGATGACGAACGGCTGGGAGGCCCCCTCCAGCCAATGGCGCCATTCCTCCAATGCGAGCTTCACCACCAGGAGCTCCCTATCACCAATGCCATAATTTCATTCTGCTGGTGACAGATGACAGGAGAAGAACGCACAGGGCTGGATCCTGCCATCAACTGGGGAGCGCTGGGATAACACGGCTCCGACCCCCGAGTTCGAGGCATCCACCTCCACCAGGCACTGAAGGGCGGGATCCACCTGTACCAGAATGAGAGAGGAAGAGAATTTATCCCTGAGCTTAGCAAAGGCCGCAGCCGCCTCCTCTGTCCACCGGAAGGGCACCTTGGAAGAAGTAAGACGGGTCGGGGAAGAGCAATAATACTATAGTTCTTAATGAAGCGGCGGTAGAAATTGGCGAATCCCAAAAACTGCTGGAGCTGCTTCCTGGAGGAAGGAGTGGGCCAATCTACCACCGCTTTTACCTTGTCAGGGTCCGGGATGATTTCATTGTGGGAGATGATGAAACCAAGGAAAGATGTCTTGGAGGTGTGAAACTCACACTTCTCGGCCTTCACGAAGAGCTTATTCTCCAGGAGCCACTGCAATACTCACCTCACATGCACCCGATGCTCATCCAAGGACTGTGAAAAAAATCAGGATATCATCCAGATAGACAAACACAAATGCACCCAAAAAGTCCCTCAGCACATCGTTAATAAAGCGCTGGAATATGGCGTGGGCATGGGTCAGTCAGAACGGCATTACCAGATACTCAAAATGCCTGCTAGGGGTCCAGAAGCCCGTCTTCCATTCGTCGCCCTCCCAGATCCGCACCAGATGGTAAGCGTTGCGGAGGTCCAGCTTGGTGAACCAAGAGGCCCCCTGGAGGGAATCGAAGGCCGTATTAATTAAGGGAAGGGTGTACTTGTCCTTGATGGTGATATTATTTAATTCCCGAAAGTCAATACACGGCCTCAGCGAGCCGTCCACAAAAAAAACCCAAAAAACGCCCCCACCGCAGAGGACAAAGGCCGGACTATACCCGAGTTCAATGATTCCTTAATATAGGCCTCCATAGCCTCCTGCTCCGGTGCTGACAGGCTGTAGAGTCGACTCGACGGCAGCGGGGCTCCAGCCCGGAGATAGATTGCACAGTCGTATGGGCAGTGAAGGGGGAGGGAAAGGGCCTGGGTCTTGCTGAAGGCGGCCCCCAAGTCGTGATATTCCGGAGGGACCTTAGACAAGTCGGGGGGGGGTGACAGGGGCACCCAGGGGCACGGATGGTGAGCAAGCAGCAGACTGCAGGCAGGGACTGAGGCAGAATGAGCTCCATGAAACCACGCTCCCGGAGTGCCAGTCAATAGAGGGGTTATGAAGTCGGAGTCAGGGATAACCGAGGATTACCGGGGAAGAGGAAACCGGCAGCATGAATAACATCAGCTCCTACTGATGATTACCAGACACTATGACTGACACCGGGGCGTTCTGTTGGGATGCTACGGCAAGGGGGGCTTTAGACAAGGCAATGAGTTTGAGTGGGGTCTTTAACGATTGACAGGGGAGCCCCAGCTGGGTTGCCAGTTCCCCCAAGATGAAGCTCTGCTCAGCCCCTGAATCAATCAATGCGTGTGTGGCTATTTCAGTGTGATTATGAATGAAGCGGATAAGAAGGAGAAATCTAGAGAGGGGGTTGGATTGGGGTGGGTCCATGAGTCCCCCTACTGCGACGCACGGACTCCCCCTTTTGGTCGTATGGGACATGACGCTACCTCATGGTCCTCACTCCCACAGTAGAGGCACAACCCCAGCTCGCGGCGGCGCTGTTTCTCTGCTAACGGCAGCTTTGACTGTCCTACTACTATTGGCTCTGAGGCATCCGGGGAATCAGAGGGAGGTAGGGCCAACGGGGGGCTGTAGGGAGCGGCGACATTGGGTATCCAAGTGACTGGAAGTTTTACGCTTGACTGCCTGCTCCCTTAGCCTGTTATCAAGGCTAATGGCTAGGGAAATTAATTCAGTTAGCCTACTTGGTTTTTCTATGCGGGCTAGCTCGTCCCGCAGGCTAGGGCTAAGGTTCCTGATGAAAATGCTACAGAGCGAGGCATCCTCCCACCCGACCTCCGTGGCCACCACTCGGAAATCGACAGCATAGTCTGCTACGGACTTGGTTCCCTGTCTCAGTTTTAACAGCCGGGAGGGGAGGTAAGCACACTGTCATGGTCGGAGTGGTCGAACACCTCACTGAACTCACTGACGAACTGGTTGTAAGTCAAACTAGTGTAGTTCGCCCTAGCCATTACAGTATATGCCCAAGCTAGCGCTCGCCCTTCCAAAAGATTGACTACGTAGCCGATCCGGCTATGGTCTGGGGGAAAGTCCCCGGGTACCCGCTGGAACACTATCTCGCACTGGAGAATGAACCCCCTAGCTTACCACTAAAGCGGGTGGGACTGGGGATTGGTGTTAGCCAGGATGTGGGGCCCTACACGGGTTGGCTGGATTGGGAGCTAGCGGGAGCAGAGGTGCTACTTGGGGCCGGAGGGAAAGCCTGCGGACCTGCCAGGCGATCCAGCCGATCAGTTATATGGGTCAGTTGGGTAAGAATGATCTGCTGTTGGTAAGCTAATTGGTCTACTCGAGCCTCAAGGTTGTTAACTTTGTGCGCTACCGCGCTGTCTGCTCGGTCACTTTGGTGGAGTCGTACTGACATGGTTATCTGACCCAGAGAGCAGATTCGGACTCAAAAGTAGACACAATTATCTTTGTTGTGATAAGTGTATGCGTGTGTGTGTGTGTGTGTATGTGATTGTGTAGCAGCTGGGGGTGAGCAGAGCACCGTGCAACCTGGCAACCCTAAGGACAAACAGAGACAGGGAGAGTTAGTGGCAGACCCCGGACGGGATGTACAGAATTGTCCAGTGCTTACTGTTTATAGTGATGGGGTTAAGCTCAGGTTCAACTCGGCGGCTATGGCCAGGAAGACAGTGCCCGCTGTCCTGGTTGCAACTGGAGGTGGTTGGTGAGCCTGGAGAAGCGTGGTGCAGCTCGGTCCGCTGCCACAGATCTCCGCCTGTGCACAGGGGAATGAGTGAGGATTAAGGTGAATTGAGCGAGGGCTTACTTTGAGCTGTAGAGTAGATCCTTCCTGACACCGGTTGCAGAAGGCTGGATTCAAAGACGAAGGTAGATTGAGGCAAGGAAATTCAGGTACGAAGATGAAGGCGAGTGCAGGTCTCACAGGAATGAAGACAGACGACTCCGCGCTGATCCAAGGGCGGCGTGGTCTAAATAGCCCTGGCCGTGATGGGGAGCAGGTGTGCGCGCAGCTGAGGAAGATAGGCAGCCAGAGCAAATCATCACACGACGTGCCATGGCCAGGACGAAAACCACATTGTTCCTCCTGAATACAAGGTTCGACCAACGGTCAGACTCTCCTCTCCAGTACCTTGGCATAGACCTTCCCAGGGAGGCTGAGGAGTGTGATCCCTCTAAAGTTGGTGCACACCCTCTGGTCCCCTTTCTTGAAGAGAGGAACCACCACCCCGGTTTGCCATGCCAAAGGCACTGTCCCCATCCTTCACGCAATGTTGCAGAGTCGTGTCAACCATGACAGCCCTACAACATCCAGGGTCTTGAGGTACTCAGGGCGAATCTCATCCATCCCCGGGGCCCGGCCACCAAGGAGATTTTTAACCACCTTGGCAACCTCAGCTCCTGTGATGAGCGAGTTGTCCCCCTCGTCCACAAGCCCTGCTTCCCCTGTGGAAGGCGTGTCAGAGGGATTGAGGAGATCCTCGAAGTATTCCTTCCACCACCCGACGATATCCCTAGTCGAAGTCAGCAGCGCCCTATCCGCACCATACACAGTGTGGACAGGGAGCTGCTTCCCCCTCCTGAGCCGCCAGACAGTTTGCCAGAATCTTTTCGAAGCCGACCGAAAGTCTTGTTCCATGGCCTCACTGACCTCCTCCCACACCTGAGTTTTTGCTTCAGCAACCACCCAAGCTGCACTCCGCTTGGCCTGCTGGTACACCTCAGCTGCTTCGGGAGTCCCACAAGCCAACCAAGCTCAATAGGACTCCTTCTTCAGCTTAATGGCCCCCCTCACCACTGGTGTCCACCACTTGGTTCGGGAGTTGCCACCTCGAGATGGACCGATGACCTTGCGGCCACAGTTCTGGGCAGCTGCTTCAACAATGGAGGTGGAGAACATGGCCCATTCAGACTCCATGTCTCCAGACATACGGACACCCTTATGCTTGAACATGGTGTTTGTTATGGACAAACTGTAGTTAGCACAGAAGTCCAATAACTGAACACCACTCAGGTTCAGATTGGGCAGGCTGTTCCTCCTAATCATCCCCCTCTTGGTTTCACTGTCGTTGCCCACGTGTGCACTGAAGTCCCCCAGCAGGACAATGGATTCTTCAAGAGGAGCACCCTCCAGCACCCCAGTCAGACACTCCAAAATGGGTGGGTACTCTGAACCATCATTTGATGCATAAGCACAAATGATGGTCAGGACCCTTTTCCCAACCCGAAGGCGCAGGGACACAACCCTTTTGTCCACCGGAGAAAACTCCAATATAGAGGCAGCAAGGTGGGGGGATACAAGAATACCCACTCCTGCCCGGGGCAACTCCAGAGTAGGTCAAGCTCCAGTCCCTCTCCAGGAGACTGGTTCGAGAACCAGAACTGTGTGTTGAGGTAAGGCCGACTATATCTAGCCGATATCTCTCAACCTCATGCACCAGCTCAGGCTCCTTCCCCACCAGAGATGTGACATTCCACGTCCCAAAAGCCAGTTTAGGAAGCCTGGGATCAGACCGCCAAGGTCTCTGCCTTCGACCGCCACCTGAGCCACATAGCACCGGACCCCAATGGTCCCTCCTGCAGGTGGTGAGCCCACTGGAGGGCGGACCCCATGTAACTCTTTCGGGCTGAGCCCGGCCGGGTCCCATGGGCAGAAACCCAGCCAACCAGGTGCTAGCCATCGAGCCCCTCCTCCAGGCCTGGCTCCAGGGTGGGGCCCCGGTAACCCCATACCAGGTGGGGTACACTGAATCCTTGTTTGAGCATTCATCATAAGAGTCTGTTGGATCGTTCTTAGTCTGGCCCTTCACCCACGACCAGTTTATCTTGGGTGAGCCTACCAGAGGCAAATTGCTCCGAACAACATAGCTCCTGGGATTACTAGGGCACGCAAACCCCCCACCACGATAAGGTGACGATCCATGAGGGGTTTAAATCGTCATTATTATCTTTTTCTGGTCAAATTTGTCGCTTTTCACTTCCTTGTTTTGTTTGTGGAGGCTCTGGTGACGAATCTGAAGCCCTACCCACACTTCTAGAAGCCAGGGTATGAAGAAAGCAGTGGCTAAACTTTTATTGATAAAAAATACATATTTTCATTGAGCAACTCCATACTCGGGAATGCACACCCTCGTAACCTCAGCAAAGGACTGAAAAAATCTGAGGTCAGTCTGATGAACAGTTTGAGAGATATATGAGGAACACACACACAGACAGACACACAAACAGACAGAGATTTTGTGCCTTTATAGATAGATTATTTTAGTTTATATCACTGTTCAGTGATGGAGTTAAGTGTAATACTGAATTTCCTCTGTGTCATCAATAAACTCATGCAGTACTATAACAGGACACATTTACAAATATTTGAGACCCATTGTAGTGCATCATTTTATATTTTAGCAATATTTTGTTATTAAAAGGTTTTTAAAACTGTAATCAACCGATTTAACTCAAAACACCCAACATTATTATACACACCTGGAGGACCAGTTTGACTGCAACCATCCATTTAACTGAAAATGATTTATTTCCTTATTTGGGCATTTTTGTGTCCTGTTTGGTTGTTAAGTCATTCCAGCCATTCCGCTCCACAGTCATGGCGGTATTATTAGTAAGTTTTTAATTTTTAGGTACTCGCGGTCCTGCAAAGTACAGTGGTTTCATATGGGTGAAGCAGCAGCTGGGACTCCCGTCTACCATTGACTGCGCAGGCTGGGCGTGCCTTCCTACGAAGGACCACGGTCTGCCCAGTCAGGCCTCTGCTTTGTCAGACCTGGGTCCCTGCTGACGTTCACTCTGTGCCTCTTGTTCTCCACATATTCTGAATTATCCTTTACACCTACGCAATCATAGCAACTTTATGGTATTTTTTTTAAGCATTAAATCTTCAGTATTATCTTTTTCTAGTCAAATTTGTTGCTTTTGGCTTCCTTGTTTTGCTCATGGAGCGCTGTGGTTACTGATGTTGTGATGCTGAGTATTATCCAATCAGTACAGAGTCAATACAAAACCCCGCCCACACCTCTAGAAGCCAGAGCATGAGGAGAGAGCAATGACTAAACTTTTATTGTTAAAAATTACATATTTTGACTGAACAACTCCACACTTGGGAACGCACACCCTCGTAACCTCAGCAAAACACGAATAAAATCTTAGGTCAGTCTGACGAATGGTCCAAGAGATATGCATGGAACAGGCACACACACACAAACAAACAGACAGACATTCTGAGCATTTATAGATGGATGGAACATACTGTATGCTTTTCTGTCTACCAAATACAATCAGCAGGTGAATACAGCAGTATGTCTTATATCTTTGAGACACCCTTTATTTCAACTGTGTAAATGTGGAAAAGCCACTCAGACAGAATCATGAGTTTGAAACCAGAAATCAAAGGTGTGATGTTGAATGTTGTTAGTCCGTATGACCCACAAGTTGGATGTCAGGTAGAAGAGAAAGAGGAATTCTGGAGTAAGTTGGATGAAGTGGTAGAGAGTGTTCCCAGGGGGAGAGAGTGGTGATTGGAGCAGACTTTAATGGACATGTAGGTGAAAGGAACAGAGGTGATGAGGAGGTGCTGGGTAGGTATAGTCTTAAGGAGAGAAATGTGGAAGGACAGATGGTTGTGGATTTTGCTAAAAGGATGGAAATGACTGTGGTGAACACATACTTTAAGAAGAGAGAGGAACATAGGGTGACTTACAAGAGTTGAGGAAGGTGCACACAGGTAGACTACATCTTATGTAGAAGGACAAATCTGAAAGAGATAGGAGACTGCAAGGTGGTGGCAGGGGAGAATGTAGCTAGACAGTATCGGATGGTAGTCTAGAGTATGACTTTGCAAAGCAAGAAGAGGAAAACAGTGAAGGCAGAGCCAAAGATTTAGTGGGGGAAGCTACACAAAGAAAAAGATTGCACAGTGCTCAGGAAAAAGTTGAAACAGGCTCTGGGTAGTAGGGAAGAATAACCAGATGACTGGGACAGTACAGCAAAATTGCTGAGGGAAATGGGTAGAAAGGTATGTGGTGTATCCAGTGGACAGAGGAAGGAAGACAAAGAGACTTGGTGGTGGAATGAGGAAGTACAGGAAAGTATTCAAAGGAAGAGGCTGGCAAAGAAAAAGTGGGATAGTCAGGGAGATGAAGAAAAGTAGACAGGAGTATTTGGAATCTAGGCGCATGGCAGAGAGAGATGTGGCAAAGGCAAATTAAAAGGCATATAGTGAGTTGTATGAGAGGCTGGATACTAAGGAAAGAGTAAAGGACTTGTATCGGTTGGCTAGACAGAGAGATCAAGCTGGAAAGGATGTGCAGCAGGTGAAAGGAGTACTTTGAGGAGCTGATGAATGAAGAAAATGGGAGAGAGAGGAGAATGGATGAAGGAGAGATGGTGAACAAGGAAGTCCCAAGGATTAGCAAGGTAGAAGTGAGGGCAGCTTTGAAGAGGCTGAAGAATGGAAAGGCGGCTGGTCAAGATGACATACCTGTGGAGGTATGGAGATGTTTAGGAGAAATGGCAGTGGACTTTTTTAACCAGATTGTTTAATACAATCATGGAGAGGGAGAGGATGCCCAAGGAGTGGAGAAGAAGTGTTTTGGTACCAATTTTCAAGAACAAAGGTGATGCTCAGAGCTGTAGTAACTACAGAAGTATAAAGTTGATCAGTCACACTATGAAGATATGGGAAAGAGTTGCTGAAGCCATGTTACGAGGAGAGGTGACAATCAGTAAGCAGCAATATGGTTTCATGTCAAGAAAGAGTACTACAGATGCAATGTTTGCTCTAAAAGAGCTGATGGAGAAGTATGGAGAAGATCAGAAGGAGTTGCACTGCGTCTTTATAGATCTTGAGAACGCATATGATAGGGTGCCAAAAGAGGAAGTGTGGTACGTACTCTATGAGGGAGTCGGGAGTGGTGGAAGTACGTGAGGTTGGTGCAGGATATGTATGTGGACAGCGAGATGATGGTGAAGTGCGCTGTAGGAGTGATGGATGGATTCAAGGTGGGAGTGGGATTACATCAGGGATTAGCTCTGTAGGGAATAGGGAGCAGGTGGAAGAGAACCTGGAGAGGTGGAGGTATGCTCTGGAGAGAAGAGGAATGAAAGTAGAAGCAAGACAGAACACATGAGTGTGAATGAGAGGGAGGCAGGCACAATGGTGAAGTTGGAAAGAGTAGCAGTAGTGAAAGTCAATGAGTTTAAATACCTGGGGTCAACCATCCAAAGCAATGGAAAATGCACAAGAGACGAGAAGAAGGGAGTGCAGGCAAGGTGGAGTGGGTGGAGACGAGTGTCAGGGATGATTTGTGGCAGAAGGATAGCAGCAAGAGTGAAAGGGAAGATTTACAAGACAGTAGTGAGACCTGTTATGATGTATGGTTTGGAGACGGTGGCACTGGCAAAAAGACAGGAGGTGGAGCTGGAGGTGGCAGAGTTGAAGATGCTAAGATTTTCACTGGGAGTGACTAGGAGGGACAAGATTAGAAATGAGTATATCAGAAGGACAGCTCATGTTGAGCGGTTTGGAGACAAAGTAAGAGACAAGGCTGAGATGGTTTGGACATGTGCAGATGAGGGATTGTGGATATATTGGACAAAGGATGTTGAAGATGGAGCTGCCAGGCAGGAGGAAAAAAGGAAGACCACACAGAAGATTCATTGATGTAGTGAAGGAAGACATGGAGAGGGTTGGTGTTCCAGAAGAAGATGTGGAGGACAGGGTAAGATGGAGGCAGATGATCTGCTGTGGCAACTCCTAAAGGGAGCAGCTGAAAGAAGAAGAAGAAATGTGGGTACATCTCCTCTTCATCACCTTCTCAAGTCTGCAGTGTATGGTATATGGGAAACGTACCACGCTGCGGTAGCACGTGCGCACATGTGACGTCATGACGCTGCAGGGTATATTAGACGGCTTCCCAAGGCTAGCTGTCCTCTTTGGCACTTTGTCCTTCCGGTAACACCTGCACTGTGTACCCTCTCTTTAGCCTGTTCAGCTTATGTTTTATAAAGCTAACCTCAACATGTGGACGTGTCCGCATTCATCATTTCCAGACATAACATTGTCGATGAGGATAATAGAAATGCTGCTGACACCTCCATCAGCATTCCTCGCTTTGCCTGGTGAGCCACCCACTCATTGGCCTTGTTGGCATGAGTCGTTCAAAACATTTGTGTCTGCCATTGACCTAGCTAAAGCTAGCAAGTTTAGGCTGAGTGCCATGCTGCCTCGGCAGCAAGGGACAACATGTTTTTAGAATGCTTGGACCTGCGGATACCTACTATGAGTGTGTGACTTTGTTGGCCGGACATTTTGCCACCCCCGAGAGTGTGTTGGTCAGAAGAATTAAGTTTCAGCTGGCTTTTCTAGGTGGGGTCAGCCCAGCAGAACTGTCAGATCTACTGGTCTGGCTCCGCCCTCCACTGGTCTCTGGAGAATGTAGCCGAGGTTTGGGGAAAGCATTAATGCCCCCTCATCCCGATTCATAGCTTTAGAAAAGCCAGCTGATAAATGACACTTCGCAGCAATCAGCTGGCACTTCTGAGGAAGACTGCAGTGGACAGTTGAAACGTGTAAAGGTAAAAACATCTCCTTTTTATCCTTGTCTTTAATACGAAAAAGAAAAGGCTAATATTAATGCTTAATAAGTCCGTGATGAAAACGAAAATGTGAATAGAATAACATTCTTCAGACTGACATGCCTCCCTTGTGCGCTGCACTTCCACACTGGAATGCACACATCTTCCCTGTTCATTCATTCATTCCCCTAAAAAAATCCTACATTAATGCCTAATCTATAGACTCCAGCGGTAAGTCTGCAATTAAAATGAAAGTGTAGATGGAATTAACAAAAACAGTTCAGTGTTCGATCATATTATAAATAAAATGATGGGCGATTATATTATTACTGTTACAACTCTCTCCATCAAAATAACAGAAAATCTCAGCACATGCTGTTTCCTCATGAGCTCCGGAACTACGTGATTTCAAAACACACCACTGAAATAGCATTAAACAATGCGCTTCTGATGACGGACCTCCTTTTGCCTGATCAAAAGCGGATTGTCATGAAATGCCCCATAATCGTGATGCACATTACATTGTCCATCACCACACCTCTTTGAAATGAGCCTCCGTCTTCCAGTGCAAAGCAGGCGCACTGTGTACTGGTAATTAGATGGTGTGATGCAAAACGTAAAAAACAGACAATGCGGTGACAGAAACTAACAAAAACACTGGTGTACGGCAGAATGTCTGGTGGAAAATCCCGGTGACGACTGTCAAAATAGGGTCCTTTATGTTTTTTAAGAGCGAGTGTTTTGATATTTTTTTCAATAATCATGTGACCAATAGATGCATTTTAGAAGGTTAAAACCAACAAAAATAATTTTTCATTGAATGGGAACTTTAAGCTTAATCCAAAACAATAACAGTAAATTGAGTTTTTAATCAGATCAGTGTGTTATATAATTTAGCATAGTGTATTTATAGTGAATGTAAGACTTTTTTATAGTTCAAAATATTTCCCCTAATCCTTAACCAACAGATTCCAGCCATAGACTGCAATGATTCCAGGCTATAGTGTCAACTTCTGGCCATTTCTATTTTCAGACAAACCTAACAAACTTCTCTTTGTTCCTGAGCTGTAAGTGCTCAGACAGATTTCCAGTTCTACACTGTATTAACTGTTAAATCCATACTCCTCCTAACCTTTTTAGTTCCTTCTCCTTCCACCTCAGGGCTACAGGGGATTCCAGGAGGCCAAAGCATGCTAGGAGCGATGCATACCGACAAATTAAAACTTGTCATTTGGTTTTCAAGGGCATTACTCTGGATACCATGCAACACAGCCAGCAAGTAGCGAAGCAGCAGGGCGTTCTCTGTGGGCAGCCGACAAATCATCCTGTTTCAAAATAAAAAAAAATATTACAAATCAGCATTTGCAACAATTTTAATATCTAAGATTTTGGAAATATGTCCCGTTCATTCCAGTGCATACTGTATCAGTACAGATGTCTGTTACCTCTTTACATCCTGCACCTGCTCCTCTTCTTCCTCCTCTTCCTCCAGAACATCCATCCAGTCCTCATGCAGTTCACAGCGCAGCAAACTGTCCGGGATGCTACGCAAGAAATCCTGAAAACATGCATGTGAAAATAAAGAACATGCCATTTTGGATACAGTCTCTCCTGTTGTTTTTACTTTATCGCAGAATCCAACAGGATCTGCTCAGTGCAGTTCTTGGATGTTGGCTACAAAATTAAGCAAATCATCATAAACTGATATTAACAGGATGTTATAAAACAGAGTTGGTCTCCATGGCTATTTTTCTTTGTAAAGACTCTAAATATCACCTCTTCCTAGAGCTGACATTTTAATTTTAAAGGGGTCATTGATTGTACTTTTTTCTACATTTTAACAGTTTACACACAACTTAATGAAATGTTTGTGACCTATTTTGTTCAGATTTTCTTTAATTACTGCTGCAAATTAGTTTTTTTTTTCAGCCTTTCTAAAAATGGACTGTTTGAGTGTATAGTTTGTATTTTTTAGAGAGCTGGTTCATTTTTTCTTTTTACATTTTTGTTAATTTGGGATCACAAAGCTGGTTTTCAAAGCGCTCCAGTAAACCAGCAATTCTAAGTTACACGTCCCATCTTGAACATCATGTCAAAATCATATCATCTACTGAGACAGCAAAGAAATACATATTGCAAATGAAAAATCCTTGGTGCTGTTACGTAAGGACCTGACACAGGTTAAAGACTCGTGCACAGAGGCTGCTATCCCTCAAGATAATGGAAGATTATAATCCAGATTACATGAACAAGCCTCCTGGGCTATGAACAGCTTGTCTTGCACAGCAGCTTCATAGCAAGTCACGCACAGGCTCAATAGGTAGGAAGCTGATTACTAAAACAGATGTGGGTCAAGAAGGTAACAAACTGATGGTGATTACCCTTGACTGGTTCAAACAAGACCCCACACATTTACACTGTTCTACCTTAAACACTCCAGCTATGATGAAGATGTGGTCTCTCATAAGTGGAATCTGAAACTCTCCACTGTCCAGAGAGTCCCGCAGCTCTCTGACAGCCCGTGCACCAGCTGGGCGACGGAAGATCCCCCGTGTCCATGAACCTTCATGGTAAAGAAATGCCAGCATGTCCTGAAAAGGGGGGGGGGGGGAATAAACTATTGATAATAAAATATTAATAATACTATAATACTCAGCAGACCCAACACATATAGATAATGTGTCTAGACACGGTTTTTGTTTTGTTTTGTTTTGTTTTTAAATATAAATAAATACATTTTTGGAAAAATTAAGAAATAAGAGGTGCCTGTGATTTTTTTATTTCAGCAGTTCAAAAATCCCAAAAGAGTCAATAAGACTGCTAGATTTATGAGGGCTGCTCATTAAAGATTTCCTCTGACCCACTTCCAGTTATTGTAGGAGGCTGAAATTGCACATGTATGATAAATATTTATCTCTATAGGTCACATAGTAATTTGCAGCTCTGAACTCCTCAGAGTTTCTCTTTTATAGGCGCTAAGGTGGTGTAAGATGTCATACTGGTCATCAGGTTCCTGTACTTGAGAGGCCACACACCACAGGAGATGTTTGATAAGATGAAAGAGACTTATGGGGAGGATTCCCCATTGTATGATGTAGTCAAGCACTGACATTGATAGTTCAAGTGTGGTCAGACATTAGTCGAAATGACACCCATTCCCAGACACAATGTGCCACTGACGAAGACATCATCCGGCAAGTGGAAGCCACCATTTTGGAGCATTGCTGCTTAACCATTCACCAACAAGCCCAAGATATCAATAGCAATGTGAGGTCTGTGGAAAAAATCATCCATGACCATTTGTACATGCGGAAGTTGTCTGAATGATGGATTCCCTGGTTTCTCACACCTTTCCAGAAGCAGGAACAAGTCACATGCTCCCAGCCTCTTTTGGCCATGTGCCAAGAAAATCAGGAAGACTTCTTTGACAGACTAATCACACAGGATTAAACATGGGCCCATCACTATGATCTAGAGACTAAAGCTCAGTCAAAGCAATGACAAAACCATTATGACTCACCACTTACAAAGAAGGCACGTGTCCAACCCTTGGCAGGTAAGGTCATGCTGAGTTTTTTGGGACCAGCATGGAGTATTGATGATGGATTTCCTGGCAAAGGGTACCACAATTACCAGGACTTACTACACTTTAATGCTGCAGAAATTGTGGAAGGCCATCACAACCGAGAGGCGTGGCATGCTGATCAAAGGTGTCCACCTCCTGCAAGACAACACCCCAGTTCACAACTCACATGCTACTCAGATGGAAGCACGGTCCTGCAGCTATGAAAGCCTTCCTCACCCCCTTACTCTCCTGGCCTTGCACCATCTGATTTCCACCTCTTTCCAATCATGAAGTCATTTTTAAAGTTCAACTGCTTCCAAAACGATGAAGCGCTGATTTTCAAGGTCAAGTCGTGGCTTGTGACTCAACCTGGACACTTCTACAGATGAAGTCTCCACAGCTGCATAAAGTGATGGGAGAGGTGTGTCACCCTTGGTGGTACCTATGTAGAGAAAGACTAACAACTGTGCCAAGTTTGGTTCCTCTCAGTCCATGGGAAATGAGTGAGGGGAAATCTATAATGAACAGCCCTCGTAGGTCATTGATGATGGGCATTTGTAAACAAGTTCATTTACTTTGACAGAAATGATCAAATTAAAACTGTATAAGACTTGTATAGCTGGATCTTTCTTATCATCTTTTTATTCTTTTTATTATACTGTATATGATTGTTTTTTTTAATGTTCTTGTGCATTATGTTATAAATCCTTTTTTGCTTGTATTTATCAATAAAATGCTGCAGGTAATCCCTTGTGCTCATACAGTATACTTTACATCACTGCTGTGTCCTGCTCACCATGACTGGTTTCGGCAAAACACCCTCTGCACAGATGGAGTCAAGTGGCTGGCCAAACAAGCAGCCGTGAGCAGCGTCAAGAGACATCGCATTAAGCTGGGAAGAGGAGCCCCGCCAGAAGGCCCAGCCGATGAGAGAACGCCTCCTTTTGAATGACTTCCGGGACATATCTGAGGAAAGAGCAGTATCGCATTAAACAAGCAAACGGATGCTCATTCATTACTTTTTAATTTCTTGTTTCCACATGTGAACACCACCTGAGCGTGAAAGGACACAGGGTGGAGGAGTTCACCTGCAGACGTATGCTGAGGTGGAGGCTCAGTGGGCCGAGGTTTTAGGATGAACTGGAACTGGAACTGTTTGTACACCTGCAGCTGCTCCACATCCCTGTTTCCTCCTCCTCCTCCTCCCAGAGACCGTCTCATATGACTCATCTGGATACTAAAGGGAAACTCATGACCTGTGAGAAGCAAAGAAAACACACTAATGCTGTCCGAGGGCTCTGTGTTGTTGCTATTAAACATCGAAATGACTGCATCATACCCCTCTCTGGGAATAAAGAACTAGCTTCTCTAACATAGCATCTCAAAAGGATCATGACCACAGAGATATACAGTAATAGGCTAGAGTGCTCACGTCTAACATTTTGACAGCAAATTTAGGCACCATATTGGTGCTGGATATAGTCCTGTTGACAGCTCCTGCAGCATTGTGATAAAGGGGATATTCAAGTAATGATTCATTGTGTTTAATCATATAAGTAAGCTATGCCTATAGGATGTTATGAACACAAATTTTAATGAGAATATGTCCCGATTTAAGGTTGATTTTATTCTTTTTGTAGTGTCCAGCTGCAGAAAGCTTCCTGATCAGAATGCTGTTCTGATTATCACATGTGTTAAGTACATAACAAGCAGATATGATTAACTCCCCTTATTGTATTTGGAGACATTTCAGTAAGAATATATTATGTGACTTCCGGTTATGGCTGCCACGTAGGACGGACGTGTCTCGCTCTGCTCTGCTCCTGGAGAAAAAAAATCGGCAAATAACTCTCTCATTTGGGACAGAACGTATCCCAGCATTTGGGCGAGGATATGTCGGCGAAGCCTAAGGCTGGAAAACCAGGAAAAGGAAAAAGCGAGCCGCCGAAACAGTCCAAATTAACGGACTTTCAGGTCTGTGACGCAGCAAACAAAACTCCATATATGGCGGAGGAGGCTGGCGGCGGTGCGATGTTTGCGGGGAATGGCGCAGATGTGCTGATGGCTGCCATGAGTTCAATGAGAGCGGACTTTTCCTCTAGATTTGATGGGATTATGACAGCGTTGGAAGGAATAAGAAAGGAATTGGGTGACTGTGTAGAACGAACGGCGCAGATGGAGCTCCGTCTCGCTAGTGCTGAAGATGACGTCACCCGTCTTCAATTAAAGGTGCGCACTTTGGAAAAAAAAAAAAAATCTCTGGAAGATAATATTTTGGATTTGGAATCTCGGTCGAGACAGAATAATTTGAGGCTGGTGGGTCTTCCAGAGGAATCAGAAGGTCGGGACGTATATTCCTTTCTGGAAAAGTGGATTCCGGAGGTGCTGGGCAGCGAGGAGTTGCAATCAGCAGTGATTCTGGAAAAAGCACATCGTATTGGCCCACGGAGAGATAAGGGACCGCCGAGGACCTTAATTATGAAGTTTCTTAGCAACAGAGACAGGATTAAGATCTTCAACGCTGCACGAGCTAAAAAAGGAGAGATTAAACACCAGGACCAGCAGGTGCGGTTCTACCCAGATTTGGCCACAGGAATCCAGCAATTGAGGAAGCAGTTTGATCCCGTACGTAAGGAGCTGCGCAACCTTGGGATTCGTCATGGTGTAATCTATCCTGCGAGACTGCTGACCACGTATGAGGGCAGAACCCACATTTTCAAGACCCCAGAGGAGGCGCAGGAGTTCATCAAGAAGATCAAAGAAGAAGAAGAGACTGGTGGGAGCTAAGCATGAACAAAATATAAGGTAGAATAATTAAGCATTTGCACAGGCATCTGACTGACTTGAAGTAAATAGTAAGTTTACAAAATATAGATTGTATTATATATTAAAAAAACAAAACAAAAACAAAACAAACAAACAAAAAAAACTATGATGTACAAAGTTGTTAAAAATTTTGGAGTTAAGTTGGAAAACTACAGAGGAGAGTTAATGTTACGTCATTAAAAGCAGTAGAGTTAGGGTGATTGGGAGGATGAAGAAGGAGTGGCTTAGGCTGTTCCCCGTGGGGGTGGAACGGTCGATGGCTATATCGGGAGACAGAATTTTTCTTTTGATTTTGGGGGGTTTGCCACAAGTGTGGGAAGGGGAAATTTGTTTGTGTGTAGTTTGTAGGATGAATGTTCAACCACTCATGTTTTTGCTTCTCTGTATGAGCATGTTTACACTGCAAGGTAATCCTAAACTCTCTATTGATCTTGGACCAAAGTGTTAATCTTAATTTAACTTCATGGAATTGCAGAGGTCTACAAAATTTAAAAAAACTTAAACAAGTTATGAATAAAATAAAGGACATGGGTTCAAGAATTGTGTTTTTACAAGAAACTCATCTGATAGAGGAGGATGTTAAAAGAATTAGGAGTAGATGGCAGGGAAGTGTATTCACCTCTTCATTTTCATCCCGAGCCAGGGGAGTTATGACTCTCATACATAAATCAGTTCCTTTTCAGGTGAAAAATGTAATTGGAGACAAATTTGGAAGATATGTAATCATTCAAGGTTCTTTGCTATTAGAAAATATAAATCTTGTGAACTTATATGGTCCCAATATAGATGATCAGAAGTTCTTTGCTAATTTATTTCTCATCTTATCATCACTTACAGGGCAACATATAATAGCAGGGGATTTTAATTGTACATTGAATCCAGGTGTGGATAGATCAACAGGACTGGATTGTACGCACATTGGATGTAGGATGACTATTAATCATTTTATGAAAGAATTGAGATTGTTAGATATATGGAGAGAAATGAAACCACAAGTTAAAGCCTATTCTTGTTATTCCAGTACCTACAAGACATTCTCACGTATTGATTATTTTTTGATTTCCACAGAATTAAGGTCCAAGATTCAAAACTGCTTTTATGATAACATCGTGATTTCTGATCATGCACCCTGTTGTCTAATATATGTAGATAAAAAATTGACAAAGGAATCAGGTAGATGGCAATTTCAGCATAAATGGCTTCAGGATGAGGAATTTGTCAAGTATATAGAAAAACAGATAGACGAGTTCTTTGACATCAATACTACACAAACATCAGCATGTGTAAAGTGGGAGGCTTTCAAAGCTTTTATTAGGGGACATATTATTAGTTATACAGGATCAAAATCTAAGAAGACTCGAGAGGAGAGAGCTAAATTGGAACATAAAATAAAAAGTCTTCAGGAAAAAGTGTATGCAGGAAGTGACCCAAGGTTGGAGAATGAATTACTGATTTTGAGAGCTGAATACGACAAAAAATCAGCGAATAGAGCTGCCTCGAGTCTTCTAAGATTGAAACAATCTTTTTATGAACAAGGTGAAAAATCAGGAAAATTATTAGCATGGCAGATTAAACAATTGGAAATTAAAACACCAATTACCAGTATTATAAGTAATGGACAGGTAGTTATAGATCCTTTAGAAATTAATAGAGCCTTTAGAGATTACTATGAAAAATTATATGATACCAAAAATGAACCTGATTTAACAAAACTACATGGGTTTTTGAACGAACTATCTATACCGTGTATTCCAAATGAAAACAGGGAGATATTGGAGTCTAAAATTAGTCAAGAAGAAGTTGGGCTAGCCATTGATAATATGAAATCAGGAAAAAGTGCAGGACCAGATGGTCTTCCAGTTGACCTTTATAAAAAATTTAAGAATAAATTAATAAAACCTTTTTTGGAAATGGTTTTAGAAGCATTTCAAAATAATAATTTACCATCATACATAAATAATGCCTTAATTATACTGCTGCCAAAACCAGGTAAGCCCTCTAATAAATGTGAAAATATGAGACCAATAAGCCTATTAAACGCCGACCTTAAGATAATCTGTAAAATTTTAGCAAGACGAATACAAGAAATTTTACCAAATATTATTAATCGAGATCAGAATGGCTTTATAAAGGGTAGACAAGGCTTCCATAATGTAAGAAGACTATTTAATATTATTTATTTTAATAAAGAAGCACCGGATACAGCTCTCCTATCATTGGACGCCGAAAAGGCCTTTGATAGAGTTGAATGGCCCTTTCTTTTTGAAGTCCTACAAAGGTTTGGACTTGGAAATAATTTCATAAAATGGGTTCAAATAATATACAATAATGCTACAGCAGAAATCCTAACAAATAACAATATTTCAAAACCAATAAAAATCAATAGAGGATGTCGACAAGGCTGTCCACTTTCACCTTTACTGTTTACTATGGCAATTGAACCTTTAGCGATAGCGATACGTTTACATTCACAAATATATGGAATTAAAGTTGGACCAACAGAACATAAAATCTCCCTGTACGCCGATGATATAATTTTGTTTATGTCGAATCTAAAAAAATCAATTCCAACCTTGTTGAATTTAATAAAGAATTTTGGGGAAATATCAGGATATAAAATAAATAAAACTAAATCTTCAATATTAATGCTAAATGAGACCCAGAGAAATTACCCAGCCCCTGAGGTAAATCAATTCAATGTTGTAAATCAGTTTAAATATTTAGGAATCCAAATTATGCCTAAGCTAGAATCAGTCGCCAGTGTCAACTATGAAGCCTTAATGTCAGATATCAATGAGTTAACTCAGAGATGGATGTCACTACCAATGTCGATGATCGGGAGAATCAATATACTTAAAAGTAATATTTTACCTAAAATACTTTATTTATTTCAATACATTCCCTTATCACCACCTTTAGATCTATTCTCAAGAATAAAAAAAAAGTTAGTGGAATTTATATGGAACAACAGGAGGGCTAGATTACGTTTGTCTTTATTATATTTACCATTTCATCGTGGAGGTCTGAAATGTCCAAATTTTATGTTGTATTATTGGTCGGCACAACTGAGGTCTATGACATATTATTTTTCATCAAATGATCTCCCTCACTGGACTGAAATGGAATCATACAATTTACCTTTACCTCTTCCCATATTCATATACTCAGATTCGGCAAAAAAATTACAAAAACAAGTTAAAAATCCATTTGTAAAGCATATGATCAAAATATGGTGTGAAGCTAAAAACTATTTAAAAGAACCACAGTTATTGTCACAATTTAGTCCAATATGGGGTAATCAATATTTTAAACCAGGGAGAGCGGACGCTGTATTTAAAGTATGGAATTTAAAAGGGATACAAAAGATTCAGGATTTATATAAGATAAGCCTTTATTAGTCCCACAACGGGGAAATTCCAGGATTGCAACAGCACAGGGATAGCAACACTCAGAGCAACAATCAGAAGGCAAGAAAAAACAAGCAAGCAAGAGCAGCTAATATACATATGTACATATTACTATAAAATATATATATATATACACACACACACACAGACACACAGTGCAGAGCATTGTAGCTGGATGGAATAAATATATGAATATATGAACACACAGTGCAGAGCATTGTAGCTAGATGGAATAAATATGTAAATATATAAACACCCACAGTACGGAGCATTGCAGCTAGGTGGAATAAATATGCAAGTATATAAACACACACAGTGCGGAGCAATGTAGCTAGATGGAATAATATGTAGATATATAAAAACACAGTGCGGAGCATTGTAGCTAGATGGAATAAATATATAGATATATAAATATAAACACACCCAGTGCAGAGCATTGTAGCTAGATGGAATAAATATGTAAATATATAAACACACACAGTGCAGAGCATTGTTGCTAGGTGGGATGAAACAGCATAACCGTCTATTTAGTTATCCTACATGGTATGATTTGCCATGTGCAGACAACATAATGTCTTTTGAAGAGCTGAGGATCAAATTTAATCTCAATAGAACACATTTTTTTAAATATCTTCAACTTAGAAACTTTATTCGATCAAATCAAAATAAAGCTCTCACTCGACCTATTTATTCATCCTTGGAAAAAATGATGATGAAAGATAGTAAAAGAAAGGGTATTATTTCAGAGTTTTATAACTCATTGACACTATCTTCAAGTGAAAATTCACTGAAAAGATTAAACTACTGGAAAGAAGATCTGCAAATTGAAATTTCAGAGGAACAATGGGAATTGGCTTGTACAGAAGCTCAAACCAAATCAATAAATGCACGCCTTAAATTGATACATTTCAAATGGTTAATGCGGATGTATGTTACACCGGAGGAGTTAAATAGATATAACAAAAATATACCAGATACATGCACAAAATGCATGGAAAGTAAAGGAACCCTATTTCATTGTTTATGGGAATGTAGATTAATAAGAATGTTTTGGGAGGAGGTGAGGGTAACAATTGAAAAAATAATCTCAAAACAAATCATATTGAATCCTAAACTGTTTTTGTTGGGTCTGTACCCAGAAAAGCATAATTTCAATAAAAGTGAAAGAACATTCATAGACCTCAGTTTGCTTAATGCCAAAAAATGTATTGCACTATTATGGAAAAAGACTCATAGACCAGATGTGACTCAGTGGTTAAGACAGATGTTAACAAACCTTCCATTAGAAAGAATAACATATATACTGAAATCAAAGGAAATTGTGTTTGAGAATATATGGAGACCTTTTATTGATTATGTAAAAAATTTAAACATAACTCTTGAAGAAGAAGGTGAATGATGTGTGTGGACCTTGTAAATTCCAAACTGGTGAACATAATATGTATACTAATGTATTGGATTGTCTAGACTAAACAGAGGAGCATTGTTGAAGACTTGATTTTGTTGGTGGTTGTTGGTGTTTTTAGGGGTTTTTTTTTTTTTTTTGGTAGTACTTTAGTGTTAGTGTTTGATTGTTTGTATCATGTTTGTTAAAAAAAAAAAAAAGGTTCAATAAAGATATTGTGGAAAAAAAAAGAATATATTATGTTGTAGATGCTTAATAATATATGTGAAGTTATACAGATAAAGCAGCAGACTGGTTTCTACTGAACGTTACCAGAACTGTACAGTATTGTTCTGTATGACTGTGCTGAATGAATAAACATCACAATAAAAAAGGATATGAACTGAAAATATTCTTTTTAACTTTCCCATCAAGTTCTCTAATACTTCAGTGTAATGTAGTTGTTTATGTTGGCATTTTAAATGAGCAAGACAATTACTGAGTATAGAGTTTCATATTTGTTATCGTTTAAAGCATTATAAGTGTCAGTTCAATATTCTTTGTTGTTTTCTGTTGGCAAAGAATGAGAAGACAACAGAAAAACAAAAGAATCACTTACATACAGGAGACAATATTGAAAAGTTGATATATTTGTTGTTATTATCATCATCATCATCACCATTGTCCTCATTGTCATCATTGTTGTTAGTAGTAGTAGTATTTCTTCTTATTCTTATTAATATTAGTATCATTAGCTTATTAGTAGTAGTACTTGTTATTAATATTAGCATTATTAATTATTATTATTAGTAATATTAGTAATATTAACTATTAGCATTATTATTATTAGTAGTAGTAGTTGTTGCTGTTATTTATTAGTATTAGTAATTATTATTTAGTATTATTTACTAGTAATACTAGTTGTAGTATTAGTATTATTAACTATTATTAATAATAGTAGTAGTATTTGTTTATTACTAGTATAGCAGTGGCATTAATTACATTTTGTTATTATTATTATTAAAAAGAAGCTCTTCTAAAATTACCTACCATGTGTGTTTGGACTTACCATCCTCACAATTATAACTCTATGAATTAACAACACTATAAAAAGCATTTTTTTTTTTTGAATTTTGTGTACTTTATTGATCCCCAGAGGGGAAATTGAGGGCATCCACGGTACAGCGCTATCCCTTAACCATTCACACACACATTCACACCTAGGGGCACTTTAGAGTCTCCAATTAACCTAACCTGCATGTTTTTGGCCTGTGGGAGGAAACCGGAGAAATTCCGGAGTAAACCCACGCAGATACGGGGAGAACATGCAAACTCCACACAGATCACTGTTGGTCAGGGGCTGGGATCGAACCAGTGATCCCATAGCCAAAGGTGAGTTGCTGTGCTGGCGCAGTGCTAACCACTGCTCCACCGCACCGCCCTTTATATATATATATATATATATATATATATATATATATATATATATATATTTATTTTTTTTATACTGTGGAGTGTGTAAAATAAGAGACATATTCACGACAGACGGTTTATTACACACTTCACATCTTTCAAGCACAGAACAGAATGACCCATTTCAGCAGGCACTCTTCTTTCACCCAAATCTCTCCTCACAAGTTTCATGGCATTTCTCCACACACAACATGACATTTGCATCACACTGCATTCAACCCCCTACGTCCTTGACTCCTTCCTGCTATCTCGCCAGGAACCTCCTGAGCATTGTTCTCCCATGCTTATCCACTGTCTCTTGTCTGAGATGCTAAATAATCTGACTCCCCCAAGGTGCTACACTGCCCCCCCCCCCAGCATCTTAGATAGAACAATAGAACTTCAGTCCACACGCCGTTTGGGCTTCCGTCTCCTCCCATATCTGCTGTAACTGGGGTTTACCGCCTCCGTGACGCTGCTGTGCCGGTGGGGGGCTGCTGGGAGTGTGTCTGACTGCGGGTGCGCTGTGGCGAGGGGGGGGGCCACTTCGGTCTGTCCGTGTGGCTGCTCTGGTGAATCGTTTCCCTGGGGAGCTCTCCGTGGGGGTCTTCCACGCCGAGGGGCCCTAGCCAACAGCACTTGCTCGTCCGCCACAACAAAAGCGGGTTTGAGTCTGTTTATGCCAATTTTCTCCCGCCTACCCCCCAAGTCTAGCAAAAAATGCTTATCCCCTGTTTCCAACACTCTGAACGGTCCATCATAGGGTGGGCGCAATGGAGGGCGGTGGGCGTCGTGTCTGACGAACACAAACTCCGCGCTCTTCAAAGTTTTAGGCACGAAAACACGCGGAAAACTGTGGTGGGCAGGGCCCGGCAGCATGCCTGTGTTTGCGCTACGCTGCAAAAGCTGAGACGGGGAGCTGCCCGGCGCGGGATTATCTGGCAGAAATTCCCCGGGCAGCCGTAGGGGCTGCGCAAAAACCAGCTCTGCGGGGGAAGCTTCCAAATCCTCTTTTGGCACGGAGCGCAACCCCAGTAAAACCCACAGCAACCTGTCTACCCAATTTGCATCCGTCAGTGAAGCCCTGAGTGCTGCTTTCAGTGATCTATGAAAACGCTCGCATAAACCATTGGCCTGTGGGTTGTACGCGGTTGTGCGGTGAATTGAAACACCCAGGCTGTGGGCCATCGCGGACCAGAGTTCGGAAACAAATTGAGGGCCCCCGTCGGACGTAATGTCCGACGGGACTCCAAAACGCGCCACCCATGCTGTTAAAAAAGCGCGCGCTACGTCCGCGGACGTGGTTGCCGCCAGCGGGACTGCTTCTGGCCAGCGTGTGGTGCGGTCCACCACTGTCAGAAGGTGCGTGCACCCCTGTGATGGCGGGAGGGGTCCCACGAGGTCCACGTGAACATGGTCGAACCTCTTAGCCGGTACCCAAAACGGCTCCAAGGGAGCCTTCGTGTGTCTGTGTACCTTGGCTTGTTGGCACACCACGCAGGCTGCAGCCCACTCTTTTACTTGTTTGCGTAGGCTCGGCCACACAAACTTCTCTCCCACCATTTTGACCGACGCACGTACTCCTGGGTACGCCAGAGTGTGAACCGACTCAAACACGCGGCGGCGCCACGCGACCGGGACCACCGGACGTGGGCGACCCGTGGAGACATTGCAGATTAGGGGGGGCATGCCATCTTGCAGCACCCTGCTCTCCAGCCTTAACCCTGCTGGTCCAGACTGGAGCGTGCGCACGTCTGCATCGCTAATCTGCTCCGCGGCCATGGCTGCATAATCTATCCCCACGCAGACCGGGGCCACCACGGCGCGCGAGAGACAGTCCACCACCACATTCAGTTTACCCGACACATGCTGAATATCGGTAGTAAACTCTGAGATCGCGGCCAGCTGTCTCTGCTGCCGGCTCGACCACGGTTCTGAAATCTTGGCCATCGCAAATGTTAGCGGCTTGTGATCCACGAACGCGGTGAAGCTGCGCCCTTCCAGCCAGAACTGGAAGTGGCGTATGGCCAGGTGTAGAGCCAGTAACTCCCTGTCGAACGCGCTGTATTTACGTTCGCTGTCGCACAAAGTTCTGCTGAAAAAAGCGAGCGGCTGCCAAGCCCCGGCGACGCGCTGCTCCACGACAGCCCCTATGACCACGTCTGAAGCGTCGGTGGTGAGCGCTATCCGGGCCGCCGGGTCCGGATGCACCAGCAGTGCGGCGTTTACCAGGGCTGTTTTAACCTCCGAGAACGCCCGCTCTTGCTCCGGGGTCCATTCGACCCTATCCGCGGGTTTCTGTCTCTTGAGGGTGGCGTACAATGGTTGCATGAGCTGCACCGCGCGGGGAAGGAAACGGTTATAAAAGTTCACCATCCCCAAAAATTCCTGCAGCGCCCTGACCGTCTGAGGCCAGGGAAAATCCGCCATGGAGCGCACTTTGTCGGACAGCGGGATCGCTCCTTCCAGAGAGACGCGGTGCCCCAAAAAATCAATCTCCGTCACGCCGAACTGGCATTTCGCCGGGTTGATTATTAACCCGTGCTCCTCCAACCTCCGGAAAACCGTCGTGAGGTGGGTTTCGTGTTTGTCTTCGGACGCACTGGCTACCAGGATATCATCCAGGCAGACAAACACGAATGGGAGATCGCGCAGCACTGCATCTATCATGCGCTGGAACGTCTGTGCTGCTTCTTTTAACCCGAATGGCATGCGCAGGAACTCGAATAGACCGAACGGAGTTATTACCGCTGTTTTGGGTAAGTCCTCCGCACGCACTGGGACTTGGTGGTAACCGCGGACCAGGTCTATTTTGGAAAAAATGCGCGCTCCGGCGAGATGAACGGAAAAATCCTGTATGTGGGGAATTGGGTAGCGGTCGTGTGCTGTGGCGTTGTTCAACCTGCGGAAATCACCGCACGGTCGCCACGATCCCTCAGCCTTAGGGACCATATGTAGCGGGGAAGCCCATAGGCTGTTCGAACGCCTGATGATGCCTAACCTTTCCAGGTTGGCAAACTCCTCGCGCGCTATGGCCAGTTTAGCTGCGTCCAAGCACCGAGGTCTTGCAAAAACGGGCGGCCCGGTGGTGGTGATAAAGTGCTCCACCCCGTGTTTAGCGATAGCCGCCAAAAATGTCGGGACCGTGAGTGCTGGGAACTGAGTGAGCAGTGTGTGGAACTTACCGCCTGTAGCTGTGACGTTGGCTTGTGCTGTTGGCCGGGTCACTCGAGCTATACAGGGGAGAGAATCAAAGGACGTTGCATTAACCAGGCGCCTGTTAGCAACATCAACCAGTAAACCATGCGCACACAGAAAATCAGCCCCCAGGATATGGTAATTCAGTGCTGCTACGACAAAAGTCCACTCGTATGTACGACCGTGTAGAGATAAGATTAGTGTCCTTTCATCAAAGGTCTTAATTTCCGAGCCGTTTGCTGCCAACATCTCGGGGCCGCTGGGTCCTGCCAGCCGGTCGGCGTAGGTCGGCAGGATGAAGCTCTTCTGGGCTCCGGTGTCCACGAGGAAACGCCTCCCCGAGCGCGCGTCCGTCATGTAGAGCAGCTTGTTCTCTTCACTGAGGGTCGCAGCTGCTACCGACCGTCGGCCTCGGCGTTTTCTCGAGCGCTTGAATTGGCACGGTGGCGCACATCTGCGTGCAATCTCTCCGAAGCGGCGGTGGTAAAAGCAGAGCGTGTCTCTCTGGCGGTCCTTGGCCCTTCGCTGCTGCTACCGTCAGTGGCTCCTCGCCTCCTCTGGTCGTCTCGCTGGGCTCCGCCGCTGCCGCATTGACTGTGATCACCCTGGTGGTGAGGATGATCCGGTCTGCCTCCTGGGCTAGGGCACGGTAGTCCCGCGCGGCCAGCAACGGCGAATTGGCCAGAACCGCTCTCGCCACCGCTGGAAGGTTCTGGAGGAAAAGTTGGGCAAACAGAAAGTGCCCGTCGTTCGTGCCCATTAACACCAGCATCTTCTCCATCAGGTCGATGGCCGAACCATCTCCTAACTCGGTCCGTCTCAGGAGCCTCTCCGCTCTCTCACATTCCGAGAGCATGTAGCGCTGGATGAGCGCAGCCTTGAGCGCCTCACATTTGTTGCGGGCTTGTGGCTGATTGAGCAGGCTCGCTACCTGCTGAGCTGTGCGGGCGTCCAGCGCTGCAACCGCATGGTAGAATCTGGTGTCATCTGCTGTTACTCCCCGGAGGGCGAACTGGGCCTCGGTGTGGTGGAACCAAGAGCGCGGGTTGTGCTGCCAGAAGTCCGGTAGCTTGACTGAAACCGCACACACGTGGCTGGGGGTTCCAGTCCGGGCTGTCTCCAGGGTTCTTGCCTCGTGTTCCATAATACGTCTTGGGTCACCAGTGTGGAGTGTGTAAAATAAGAGACATATTCACGACAGACGGTTTATTACACACTTCACATCTTTCAAGCACAGAACAGAATGACACATTTCAGCAGGCACTCTTCTTTTACCCAAATCACTCCTCACAAGTTTCATGGCATTTCTCCACACACAACATGACATTTGCATTACACTGCATTCAACCCCCTACGTCCTTGACTCCTTCCTGCTATCTCGCCAGGAACCTCCTGAGCATTGTTCTCCCATTATTATCCACTGTCTCTTGTCTGAGATGCTAAATAATCTGACTCCCCCAAGGTGCTACAATATGAATATAAGAAGAAAGAAAAACATAAAAAAATCTCTTGGATACACAGGAGACAAAGTTGGTACTTGGGTGCTGAAAACAGTCACATTGTAGAGACTGGGTTAATCATCTCAGACTGGATGCAGAGGGTAAACAAAGAGGGACAATAGCTATGGAGATTATGGTGAGGTAGCAGGAAGAAGGAGTTGGGGGGAGAAGGGATGAATGTATTGTGATGTGAGATGTCATGCAGATGTGAGATGGGTGGTTGGTATAAAAGGAGAATCCCTGGTGTATTGAGACATGCTTTTTCTGTGTATGACTGATGTGAGAGTGAATAAAGTCGTCTGCCATATGAACCAGTCTCGTTATTTACACTCTCCACACTGGTGACCCCTTGACGAATTATGGAACACGAGGCAAGAACCCTGGAGTCGGCCCGGACGGGAAGCCCCAGCGACGCGGCAAGCATCCCAGAGACGGCCCGGACGGGAACCCCCAGCAACGCGTGCGCCGTTTCGGTCAAACTACCGGACTTTTGGCTGCACAACCCACGGTCTTGGTTCCACCACACCGAGGCTCAGTTCGCCCTCCGGGGAATAACGGCAGACGACACCAAATATTACTATGTGGTCGCAGCACTGGACGCTCGCACGTCTCAGCAGGTAGCGAGCCTGCTCCAACAGCCTCCAGCCCACGACAAATACAGGACTCTCAAGGCCACACTGACCCGGTGCTACACGCTCTCAGACTGTGAGAGAGCAGAGAGGCTCCTGAGGCGCTCCGAGTTAGGAGATGGTTCGGTGGTCGAACTGATGGAGAAGATGTTGGCATTGATGGGCACGGACGACGGGCATTTTCTGTTTGCCCACCTTTTCCTCCGGAACCTCCCAACAGAGGCGAGAGTGGTTCTTGCCAATTCGCCGTTGCTGGCCGCACGTGACTACCGTGCGCTAGCCCAGGAGGCAGATCGGATCATCCTCACCACCAGAGCCCTCACAGTGAACGTGGCGGCGTAGGAACCCAGCGAGACGACCAGCGGAGGCGAGGAGCCGCCGTCGGTAGCGGCAGCGGAGGCCAGGAAGCGCCAGAGAGACACGCTCTGCTTCTACCACTGCCGCTTTGGAGAGAACGCACACAGATGTGCGCCACCGTGCCAATTCAAGCGCTCGGGAAACGCCAAGGCCGGCAGTCGGTAGCAGCTGTGACCGCCGGTGAAGAGAACAAGCTGCTCTAAGTGACGGACTCGCGCTCGGGGAGACGGTTCCTCGTAGACACCGGAGCCCAGAAGAGCCTCATCCTGCCGTCCTACGCCAACCGGCTAGCAGGACCTAGCGGCCCTGGGCTGGTAGCAGTAAACAGCTCGGGCATTAAGACTTTTGATGAGAGAACACTGACTTTATCCCTACACGGCCATATGTACGAGTGGACTTTTGTCATAGCGGCACTGAGTTTCCCAGTCCTGGGAGCTGATTTTCTGTGTGCACACGGGTTGCTAGTCGATGTTGCTAACAGGCGCCTGGTTAATGCAATGTCTTTTGATTCTCTCCCCTGTACAGCTCGAGGGGCCGGGCCAGTAACACAAGCCAACGTCACAGCTCCAGGCGGTAAGTTCCACACACTGCTCACTCAGTTCCCAGCACTCACGGTCCCGACGTTTTCGGCGGCCATCGCTAAACACGGGGCGGAACACTTTATCACCACCACTGGGCCGCCCGTTTTCGCACGACCTCGGCGCTTGGATGCAGCTAAACTGGCCATAGCACGCGAGGAGTTTGCCAACCTGGAAAGGTTGGGCATCATCAGGCGCTCAAACAGCCCATGGGCGGCCATGCGGAGATTTCCGCAGATTGAATAACACCACAGCGCACGACCGCTATCCGATTCCCCATATTCAGGATTTTTCTGTTCACCTCGCCGGAGCACGCATTTTTTCTAAAATAGACCTGGTCTGCGGTTACTACCAGGTCCCATTGTGTGAGGAGGACATACCCAAAACAGCGGTAATAACTCCGTTTGGCTTGTTTGAGTTTTTACGCATGCCCTTCAGATTAAAAGAAGCGGCACAGACATTCCAACGCATGATGGATGCGGTGTTGCGCGATCTCCCGTTTGTGTTCGTCTACCTGGATGATATCCTGGTGGCCAGTGCGTCCCAGGATGAACACGTAGCCCACCTCAGGACGGTTTTCCGGAGTTTGGAGGAGCACAGGTTAATAATCAATCCGGCGAAATGCCAGTTCGGCGTGATGGGGATTGATTTTTTGGGGCACCGCGTCTCACCGGAGGGAGCGATACCCTTGCCCGACAAAGTGTGTGCCGTGGCAAATTTTCCCCGGCCTCAGACGATCAGGGCGCTGCAAGAACTTTTGGGGATGGTTAACTTTTATAACTGGTTCCTCCCCCGTGCAACTCAACTCATGTAGTCATTATATGCCGCGCTCAAGAAAAGGAAACCCACGGACAGAGTCAAATGGACTCCGGAGCGAGAGCAGGCATTCTCTGAGGTTAAAACAGCCCTGGCAAACGCCGCACTGTTGGCGCACCCGGACCCGGCGGCCCGGATAGCGCTCACTACCGACGCCTCGGATGTGGCCATAGGGGCCGTCGTGGAGCAACGTGTCGCTGGTTCCTGGCAGCCGCTCGCTTTTTTCAGCAGGGCTTTGTGCGACAGTGAGCGTAAATACAGCGCGTTCGACAGAGAGTTGCTGGCTCTCCACCTGGCCATACGCCACTTCCAGTTCTGGCTGGAAGGGCACAACTTCACCGCGTTCGTGGACCACAAGCCACTAACGTTTGCGATGGCCAAGGTTTCGGAACCATGGTTGGGCCGGCAGCAGAGACAGCTGGCCGCAGTCTCGGAGTTGACGACCGATATTCAGCATGTGTCGGGTAAACTGAATGTGGTAGCGGACTGCCTCTCGTGCGCAGTAGTGGCCCCGGTCTGCGTGGGGATAGATTATACAGCCATGGCCGCAGAGCAGATTGGCGATACGGACATGCGCGCGCTCCAGTCTGGACCAACAGGGCTAAGGCTGGAGAGCAGAGTACTGCAAGACGGCAAGCCCCCTCTAATCTGCGACGTCTCCACGGGACGCCCGCGCCCGGTGGTCCCAGTCGCTTGGCGCCGCCGCATGTTTGAGTCAGTTCACGCTCTGGCGCACCCAGGGATGTGCGCGTCAGTCAAAATGGTGGGAGCGAAGTTCGTGTGGCCAGGCCTGCGCAAGCAAGTGAAAGAGTGGGTTGCAGCCTGCGTAGCGTGCCAACGAGCCAAAGTACACAGACACACGAAGGCTCCTTTGGAGCCGTTTCGTATCCCGGCTAAGAGGTTCGACCATGTTCACGTGGACCTTGTGGGCCCCCTCCCACCATCGCAGGGGTGCACGCACCTTCTGACAGTGGTGGACCGCACCACACGCTGGCCAGAAGCAGTCCCGCTGGCGGCAACTACGTCCGCGGACGTGGCGCACGCTTTTTTGACGACATGGGTGGCACATTTTGGAATCCCGTCGGACATCACGTCTGATAGGGGCCCTCAGATTGTTTCCGACCTCTGGTCCGTGATGGCCCGTAGCCTGGGTGTTGCAATTCATCGCACAACTGCGTACAACCCACAGGCCAATGGGTTATGCGAACGTTTTCATAGGTCACTGAAAGCAGCGCTCAGGGCTTCGCTGACGGATGCAAATTGGGTAGACCGGTTGCCGTGGGTTTTATTGGGGTTGTGTTCCGCACCAAAACAGGATTTGGAGGCTTCCCCAGCGGAGCTTGTTTTTTCTCAGCCACTGCGGCTGCCCGGGGAATTTTTGCCAGATAATCCCGCGCCGGACAACTGCCCGTCTCAGCGTTTGCAGCATAGCGCAGACACAGGCACGCTGACGGGCCCGGCCCACCACTGTTTTCCACGCGCTTTTGTGCCAAAAACTTTGAAGAACGTGGCGTTTGTGTTTGTCAGGCACGATGCCCACCGCCCTCCAATGCGCCCACCCTACGATGGCCCGTTCAGAGTGCTGGAAACAGGGGACAAACATTTTTTGTTAGACTTGGGGGGTCATCGGGAGAAAATATGCATAGACAGACTTAAGCCCGCCTTTGTGGTGTCGGACGAGCAAGTGCTGTTGGCTCAGGCCCCTCGGCGCGGAAGACCCCCACTGAGAACTCCCCAGGTAAACGATTCATCAGAGCAGCCACACGGGCAAGTCAAAGGTTTCACCCCCCTTGCCATGGCCCACCCGCAGACAGACACACCCCCAGGAGCCCCCCGCCGGCACAGCAGTGCCGCGGAGGCGGTAAACCCCCGTTACAGCAGATACGGGAGGAGACTGAAGCCAAAAGGATGTGAGGACTGAAACTCGGACTGAGATTCTGGGGGGGGGGGGCAGTGTAGAGGCTGGATTAATCATCTCAGACTGGATGCAGAGGGTAAACAGAGAAGGACAATGGCTATGGAGATTATGGTGAGGTAGCAGGAAGAAGGAGTTGGGGGGAGAAGGGATGAATGTATTGTGATGTGAGATGTCATGCAGATGTGAGATGGGTGGTTGGTATAAAAGGAGAACCCATGGTGTATTGAGGTATTCTTTTTTGTGTATGACTGATGTGAGAGTGAATAAAGTCGTCTGCTATATGAACCAGTCTCGTTATTTACACTCTCCACAACATCAGTGTTTAAATCAATTAATAACACTGCTAAAACTGAACATTTCTTATTTTTATTCATTTTCTACCATGATCAGGCAATGTACATGACAACGGATGCTATTTATTTCATATAATATTCAATTTCTTCAGCCAAAATTAAGAAAATGCAGTACATGCCTATGTGGCTCAATGGCTTGTTTGTGTTTCTTATCAGCATCAATATGGCATCTTGTGCCTGGCCACCTAAAACTAGCCTGGAAGCTAGCAATGAACACTCTAGCCTATTATATCTCTGTGATCATGACAGAGGAAGGCAGTCACACAGAAAACGAAGTGTGGCCCAAAATCACTGACCGATCAGAGGATAGGGGGCGTTGTCCCTCTTGGAGATGACCCACAGCTGGAAGTCTTTGACATTTCCCTGAGTCAGAAAAACAAACAGCAAACAACACACATCCTGAGAAAAAACCACAGCAGGCCGAGCAGAAATAAACTTTTCAAGATGCTGAGGGGTGACTAAGGGCACATTCACATGGCCACTGTTTTGTCCGGACCAAAGGACTATCCGCGGATAGTTTGGTTTGTTTGGTGCCGTCTGAACGTGCATTCAAACTTTGGTGTGCACTGAACAAGCGAATTCTGGTCCACTCGAAAATGGGGGTCTCGGTTCCACTGCAAGTGAATTTTGACTGCTTTGCTTTCAGTGTGAATGCAAATGGACTATCCAGTGGACCAAAGGGCGGAAGTGCCCCTTGGCATTTGTGTAACCATAGCAACACGTAATCTGAGAAGAGTAAGTGGCGTTTACTGTAGTGCATTTTGGGTAGAAAATAACAATAAAGACAACCGCGCGAATCCAAGAAACCCTTTCACCAGAGAAAGCCGAGGAGAAAAGTTTGTGGCGTTGTAGGTTGTTTGTGGCGGACAAACAACCCAGCTGAAGGGACGGATTTCCGTTTTCGGTCCTGGCCAATCGATGAGCCTGATTTTTCTTCTTCGCCGAGATTTTTTCTTCCTGGTCAGTGGTGGTTTTGGCTACAGCGCCCCAAATGAGCAGTTGTTGTAACTACGTGATGCTGGCCAGGCAGTTTGGTCCGCTGCAGTGTGAATGCAAACCAAACCAAACGAAGGTGTGAAAATTCTTGGCATTCCCCGCCCAGTCGAACTGAGACCCCTGGATTATCCTGGTGTGAATGTAGCCAAAGAGTTGTATTCTCTGTCAGTATTCACATGCTGTTTGTGTTCAGGCTGAGCAGAAACAGGGCCCCTGGGGTTTTGTAAAAAGGCTGTTTTAAGATAAGATAAGATAAAATAAGATAAGATGAGCCTTTATTAGTCCCACAATGCTTTATGGCCCTTTTCCACTACTACCTACTCAGCTCTACTTGATTTGTACGATTTTCCATTAGTACCTGGTACCAGGTACTTTTTTGGGACCTACTTCAGTGAGGTTCCAACCATGCTGAGTCGAGCTGAAGATGTGATGTCAGCAGATTGCAGGTCACTGATTGGCCAGGGCGTAACATCAGTGGATGAGAGTGACGTCTTCACAAGATTCAAAACCTTCTTCTTCCTCTTCTTTCGGCTGCTCCCTTTAGGGGTTGCCACAATGGATCATCTGCCTCCATCTTACCCTATTCCTTGCATCTTCCTCGAAAACACCAATCCTCTACATGTCCTCCTTCACTACATCCATAAATCTTCTCTGTGGTCTTCCTCTTTTCCTCCTAACTGGCAGCTCCATCTTCAACATCCTTTGTCCAATACATCCACGATCCCTCCTCTGCACATGTCCAAACCATCTCAGCCTTGTCTCTCTTACTTTGTCTCCAAATCGCTCAACCTGGGCTGTCCCACTCATATATTCATTTCTAATCTTGTTCCTCCTAGTCACTCCCAATGAAAATCTTAGCATCTTCAACTCTGCCACCTCCAGCTCCACCTCCTGTCTTTTTGTCAGCACCACCGTCTCCAAACCATACATCACAGCAGGTCTTGCTAGTGTCTTGTAAATCTTCCCTTTCACTCAAGCTGCTATCTGTCTGTTACAAATAACCCCTGAAAATCCTCTCCACCCACTTCACCCTGCCTGCACTCTCTTCTTCACCTTTCTTGTGCATTTTCCAGCGCTTTAGATGGTTGACCCCAGGTATTTAAACTCATCTACTTTCACTACCGCTACTCCTTCCATCTTCACCGTTGCACCTGCTTCCCTCTTATTCACACTCATGTATTCTGTCTTGCTTCTACTGACTTTCACTTCTCTTCTCTCCAGAGCATACCTCCACCTCTCCAGGTTCTCTTTCACCTGCTCCCTACTCTCACTGCAGATCATGATGTCATCTGCAAACATCATGGTCCACGGAGAATCCTGCCTGACCTTGTCTGTCAGCCTGTCTGTCCATCACCATGGCAAACAAGAAGAGGCTGAGAGCCAATCCCTGATGTAATCCCACTCCCACCTTGAATCCATCCATCACTCCTACAGCGCACTTCACCACCGTCTCGCTGTCCTCATGCATGTCCTGCACCACCCTCACATACTTCTCTGCCACTCCAGACTTTCTCATACAGTACCACACTTCCTCTTTTGGCACCCTATCATATGCTTTCTCTAGATCCACAAAGACAGTGCAACTCCTTCTGACCTTCTCCATACTTCTCCATCAGCACTCTTAGAGCAAACATTGCATCTGTAGTACTCTTTCTTGGCATGAAACTGTACTGCTGCTCACTGATTGTCACCTCTCCTCTTAACCTGGCTTCAACTTGTTCCCGTATCTTCATAGTGTGACTGATCAACTTTATGCCTCTGTGGTTACTACAGCTCTGAGCATCACTTTTGTTCCTGAAAACTGGTACCAAAACACTTCTTCTCCACTCCTCGGGCACGCACTCACTCTCCAAGATTGTGTTAAACAATCTGGTTAAAAAGTCCACTGCCATCTCTCCTAAACATCTCCATACCTCTACAGGTACTGTATGTCATCTGGAACAACTGCCTTTCCATTCTTCATCCTCTTCAAAGTTGCCCTCACTTTTGCCTTGCTAATCCTCGGGACTTCCTTGTTCACCATCTTTACTTCATCCATCCTTCTCTCTCTCTCATTTTCTTTATTCATCAGAGTGTGTTGAGAAGGTGGAAGAAGTACTTTACTTCTTCCACCTTCTCAACATACTCTTGCCATTTGTTGGTACATTACCATTTCTGTCCTTAATCAACCTAACCTGCTGTACATCCTTTCCAGCTCAATCTTTCTGTCTAGCCAGTCAATACAAGTCCTTTCTCCTTTCATATTGCCCAGCCTCTTGTACAACTCACTATATCCCTTATCCTTTGCTACCTCTCTCTTTGCCATGTGCCTAGATTCCAAATACTCCTGTCTACTTTCTTCATCTCCCTGACTATCCCACTTTTTCTTTGCCAACCTCTTCCTTTGGAACACATTCCTGGACCTCTTCATTCCACCACCAAGTCTCCTTGTCTTCCTTCCTCTGTCCACTGGATACACCACATACCTTTCTATCCATTTCCCTCAATACTTTTGCTGTACTTTCCCAGTCATCTGGTAATTCTTCCCTACCACCCACAGCCTGTATCAACTCCTTCCTGAACTCTGTGCGACCTTCTTCCTTCTGTAACTTCCCCCATTTAATCTTTGGCTCTGCCTTCACTCTCTTCCTCTTCTTGCTCTTCAAAATCATCCTACAGACTACCATCCAATGCTGTCTAGCTACATTCTCCCCTTCCATCACCTTGCAGTCTCCTATCTCTTTCAGATTTCTCCTTCTGCATAAGATGTAGTCCACCTGTGTGCTCCTTCCTCCACTCTTGTAAGTCACCCTATGTTCCTCTCTCTTCTTGAAGTATGTGTTCCCCACAGTCATTTCCATCCTTTTAGCAAAATCCACAACCTTCCACATTTCTCTCCTTAAGACCATACCTAACCAGGACCTCCTCATTACCTCTGTTCCTTTCACCTACATGTCCATTAAAGTTCACTCCAACCACCACTCTCTCCCCCTGGGAACACTCTCTACCACTTCATCCAACTTAGTCCAGAATTCCCCTCTCTCTTCTACCTGACATCCAATTTGTGGGGCATACACACTGACAACATTCAACATTATACCTTTGACTTCTAGCTTCAAACTCATGATTCTGTCTGACTCCCTCTTTATCTCCTGAAGACTCTTCACACACTCTTCCTTCAAGATTACTCCTACTCCATTTGTCTTCCTATCTACACCATGGTAGAACATTTTAAATCCACCTCCAATGTTCCCTAGCTTTGCTTCCCTTCTATCTGGTTTTCTTGAACACACCGTATATCTACCTTTCTTCTCTCCATCATACCAGCCAACTCTTGTCTTTACCAGTCATAGTCCCTACATTTAACGTCCCTACTCTCACCTCCACACTTCTACCTTTCTTTTTCTCTCGCTCCCTCCTAACACACCTTCCTCCTCTCCTCCTCCTTGATTTTCAACTTCACAAGATTCAAAACCGCCATTTGGAAATTTGACTGTGAGTTTTTATTATTTCTGTGATAATCAACGAAATAAATGGCTACACACAAATCAACACATCACAAAACACTCACCATCTTCCCCGTGAGCAGCCATCAGCTCAGAAACCCCCTGGTATTTCATTTCAGAATGCGCCGCTGGTGCTGAAAAGTTCATATAGTGGTCAAATTTGACCAAATGTTGTTATTTTTCAAGTCTCCCCATCAGTGTGCACAGTTCTTCCATCAGTGTTGCAGCACTTGGATCCCTGCACTTGAAAAATAAACTACATTTGGTCAAATTTGACAACTATGAACTTTTCAGCCCTGTTGGACCTGCTGCGGTGGAGAGAGCCGAAATGAAAAGTATACCAGGAGGTCTCCGAGATGATGGCTGCTCACAGGGAAGATGGTGAGTGTTTTTTGATTTTAAGCATCTTTTAAGTTATTTATCAGTGAAAACATCAGCATATTTACAACATAACGGGATAATGAGCCGCCTTCCTGTAAAGAACCCACCCACTTGAGGTGGTACTCAGTTGTAATGGAAAACCAACCACACTGTGCCAAGCCGAGCCGGGCTGAGTAGGTGCTAGTGGAAAAGGGGCTTTAGTGTTGGGACATTGGCTCTGCTGAGGTTGAAGAGTCTAGCAAAATTTTACATGAACACCTCAGACACAACTGAAAAGTGCATTTAATATGTGCTCTTTGTAAAAAAAACAAAACAAAGGGAGGACAAAGAGCAGCACTCAATGAACTATATTAGATAGATTGGTGTATTCCAGTCATCCACTGGTCTGTGCTGAGTTTGACACAGGGCGACAAAATTAAAAGACTTGTAAAAATGTCACTGACTCTCTAATCAGTCACAGCCGACATCACCTGGCTCACGGTGCATTCATGCGACATCAGCGATGTGAAGACATGAAACTTGATACAAAGGAGAAATGCACTGTTATCTACAGGTGATCAGACCCATGTCTCCTTGAAATTTGAAAAAGTCATGGAGGGTTGTTGAGTTGTTAATTTATGCTAATGGAACCCATGACTGTGGCTCACAAATTTTTGTCTAAACGTGGCTTTAGTGAGCAAGCTCACATACCCCATGCATTTGCATATCAGGGGCGCCTAATGAGAACTGTGATTTGGAAGGAAGGAAGGAAAGAAGGAAAGAAAGAAAGAAAGAAAGAAAGAAAGAAAAAGAAAGGGTGAAAAACATACCCTCTGCAACTTCATTACGGGAAGTATAATAATAAATATTACATGCATATTATATTTTTTGTGGGCACTACCTGCATGTCTAGCTGGGCAGCAAATTTCACAAATGCACAATCCTTACAAGTTGTACCTCACTATAAAGGTGATTAATCAGGCTTTCCAATGATATAAAATACAATACAAATTGGTATTATGAAAGGGGAGAAATAATAGACTGAAATTCTATTTCTGAACTTTTTTGAGGAGTTTATATAAAAGAAGATATCAAACATCAAAGCCAGCTGACAGATTTTGGGCAGAACATGCAAAAACTACAGACTTAATTATTTATTTTTTATATATAAACTGGTGGTTGGATTTATGATTGCTCTGTAATGATGGAACAGACAGGCCCAGGACCTGTTTGGAAAATACCCTCCTTTATTACTGGCCAAGCAGGCAGCTCTGCAATCTCACAAGAGGTGAGGGAGCAGTTTAAAGTGGTAAAGGAGGTAATCCTGCTAGAGACATTTAAAGAACAGAGACAAGGCTCCAAAAGAATTTGAAGATGGTGAAGCATTTTGCTGTGCCCAAAGAAGCTTCCCCGTTGCAGTGGTGTGCTGGTGTACAAATACAGTTGTGCTTAAACTGTGCCCTGGCAGGCATACACCATCTTCTTGTTAAAAAGAAATCAGGAGCAGAGGAGCCAGTGGAGACCCCTCCACTTGTAACGACTTCTAAGAAAAACACGAGCAACAAGGATGCCATCACAACTAAGGACAAGAGAAAGTCTGGGAAAAAGATGCAAAGGGCTCTCATCTAATGAAAACCACTTGTCTCAAAACTGCTACTTTTCAGAAAATTAAAAAAAAGGATGTATTTTAACAATGATGGTTCATTAGATTGATGCAAACCCATCATTGTTAAATAAATTTAATAAAACAGCTTTTCTTTGGTTATTTTGATGCCCCGTGTTAACAGAAGTTAAAGATTATGGGTCATAAATTTACAAAAAAAATAATTTACATTAATGAGAGAAAACCAATCAATAATAAGTGGTTGAAAATCATCAAAGCAGAATTGGCTTTGTCTGACAGCAACTACTGTATTTATTGGTTCAATACTCACTATGATGCCAAACTGTTGCAGAGCCAGTCGGATCACCTCATTGGTTGAATCCGAGTTGCTGACTGGAAGTGTCTTTGTCTAATTAGATAAAGAAATCACATATTATTTTTAATTCCAGTTAACAGTAACAACAGTTATAGTTCAACTGCATTTTATTTGAAATGAAGTCCCTAAAACAGTAAAAGGAAAATTCTTGGTAATTCCCTCTGACCAGCAGTTGGCAAAGGTGGTGAAAACGAATCACCTTTCTGGAAAAGATATCTTTTTTTCATCTCTTTCTAGAGAAAGGATGGGGAAGAAAGAAAGTAACAGAGAAGATAAACAGGACAAAATGCATTATAATAGAAAGCTGATAAATGTTATTAACAGTGGTAAATAAATGAGTGGGGTAGTTAAAGCAGCACGATGTAAGATTTCACTTTAAAATAATGTTTCCAAAATTATTTTGATTGAACCTTTGATCAGGTGAATGTCACTTCACCCACTGCCTGAATGTGGCTATACTGCGTACAACAGCTCTATTCTTCGTAAGAACATTGAAAATACTACAACTACGGCAACTATGACGTCAGTCCCAACAGCCAATCTTAGTGGCTGAAGTCATGTCCTGTGATTGACTGGTGGGACTGAGGTCATAGTTGCCACAGTTGTAGTCTTTTCACTGTTCCTACCCAGCACAAGAAAGTTACATAGTGCTGCTTTAAAAAGCACTTGACACATCGGGGAAGGCCCCACCTCACCTGATGAGGCCTCACTCAAGGTTTCTGAGGCTGCAAGGAAGTTAAAGTGATATTCTGTCAAAAATCAAGTTTTTTTTTTGTTAACATGTCTGTAACATGTTTTTTATGACTTACAAGACATATCAAGAACAAAATCACTCAAATGTCTCATATCTCTTGTTTTTTTGCTTTAAAATTTCACTTAAGCCCCGCCCCCTGCAAAAGGCAAATTGAGACGGAACGTTTTTGGTGATGTAACTATGATGTACTGTAACTATTGTGCTGGCACATGGGTAATATTGAGCCAATCAGGACACTCTGGCCTAATGAAGTTATCCTCCAGGCTAGTTAGCATTTTTTAATAAAGTGTTTAGTAAACTTGACCCAAATTAAGATGGGTTTTACCATTAAATGATGCAGTTTCAGCCATTATCCTGGACCACCGTACATACAACTGGGCATGCCCTTCAACTGGTAAGTCTTCATCGCAGGATTTATCTGATAATGTACTGCTAGCCACTATTAGCCTTGTAGTATGCGGTTGGGCCTAGTAATCACCAATCCTAGCATTTGAAGGAGGATGGGGGGTGGGGTTTAAAGATTTTGACATTAAACTGTAAGACAATAAAAGGTTTTGTTTGTAGAAAAAAGGGCATACAATGCCATTTTAGACAATGTATATTTGTTTTTATAGGGGATTTATATCCACCGAAGTGCATCTTTAAAGGCCAAATGTCACGTAATTTTTTTTTCTAAATGACAACGAATTTAGATAAAATACACATAGCTTAAACCAAATATTCATACCGGAGACCATATCACCCACCTGTATTTACATAATTGCACAAAATACACCAGGTGAAGGCCCCACCTTGCTTGCTGGCTTGTGACAGCCAGTCCAGACCACGCCCATGTTTTTGACATCACCAGTTGTACCCTGGCTGCCCTGCCTATCCACATTCACACTTATCAACATTGGACAATCATGACGGAAAGTGACAGCGATTGTGAACAAATTAGTTTAGTTTTGTCTTTTTTTTTTGTCAGTGGTTCAGACAGTGACAGAGGCACTGAACCTTACCGGTTCGAGCCGTCCGAGACGGAATCAGATGCTTTGTCTGATGACAACAGTTCCAACGATGACCAGAGAGCAGAACCAGTGGAAAATGTCATTGAACTAGACATTAATCGCCTCCAGAATTGCGAAGCCGGAGGGGGTCTGTCGAGGGCGCCCCATAAATATTGATTTTTCGGAAGCCATTATTATTACAGTGGAGGAGAGCCGCTGCTGTCAAGAAATTGACCAGATCAATATGAAAATGGAGGCGCATACCTGTCAAGGGAGACGTTTTCGCCGTATTTTGGTGCCAAGCGCGGCTGTGGGAGACGGCAGAGTGGTTTGGGACACTTTTCTGGGAAATGTTTTAAATGTAGTTCGTGTTGTTATTGTCAAATATTTTAAGGAAAATACGGGGAAAATGCAATTTTAGCAAAAACGGGCGTATTGCCATTTCTGTACGCCCAAAAGAAAAAATATACTGGAAAAAAAACTGAGTGTGTTGAGGAGCAGTCCTGTGTGTGATCACTCACAGCTGGGGCGGGCTGATCGCTCAGCGGGAGCTATTCTCACTACTGTTCGAAGTGTGGAGTCACTCATTAGTTTAATTGTCTGGGCGGGCTGATCGCTTAGCGTCAGCTATTCTCACTACCATGAGAAGTAATTAGGACAATGGTTTAACACGTTGAGCTGTGCAGCGGTTGTGGAACAGACAGATCCCAGAGAGGTGTGCCTTGTTGCTCCGCCGTTCCTTATAGCCGCTTTTTACGGTGTTGAAGTACGGCGAAAACATTTCCCAGAGAAGTGTCCCTTATTACCCAGCTGTCCCTGATAGTCCCGTTTTAAGGTATGGGTGAAATATCCAATTTTTTCTTTCTTGTTGCTCACTTCAACCTTCCAGTCTCCATATAAACAATCAATTGAAATACCCCAAGCATCAAACTAGGGTGCAATCGATTTCGTCACTTCCGCCTTCTTCCCCAGGCGATTCCAGGGGCCGTGTCAGGCCAAGCGCGGCAGTTTTAAATTAACGAATATTCCGTTGTTACTGAAGCATATGCACCAAGACCCGAACGGATCGGTTCCCTTTTATATCTAGTTTCAAGATATTTAAAGTACCCTGTTACGTGACATTTGGCCTTTAAATTTTAGACTTTAAAAAAACAAAACAAAAAACAACTTTTTAAGGCCACTTGATCAAATTTAACATCTTAAATTTGCAAAATTGCAAATATAATTTAGATAATTATCCTTGCCCAGTTTTTTTACTGGAACTAAAATTACTCAGATTAAATTTGGAGTTAACCTAGAATCCATGTTGGATGTTATTCCAATTAAATATATGAAACTAGACCCCACAAACAAAAGTCCTTAAGTCTCAAATTTACTACAAAAACGTACAAATTGATGAGAAAAAGTTGCAATGAAGAAAAATACAGCAAATCAACAAGAAAAAAAAACAAACCAACAAAAAAGTTGCAAATTAATGATTTAAAAGGCACATTTTTTTTAGAAAAAGTCACAAATTTACCAAAAAATGCACATTATTGAGAGATAACCACAACTTTATTAGAAAAAAGTTGTACAAAAATTTACAACCTGTTCCACAGCCACAAAGAGATGGCAGTGGAACAGGTGTAGACTGTGGTTGACCTCTGATTGGGAGGTCAATGGTTCAGTTCCTGCTCTGTCTGCGGTCTGCATGTTGAACTATCATTGAGCAAGAAACTGAACCCCGAGTTGCTCCTGGTGGGTCAGGCCAGCATCTTGCATGACAGCTCTGCTGCCATCAGTGTGTGAATGTGTGTGTGAATGGGACAACAGCTGAATCTGTAAAGTCCTTTGGTCATCCAGAGATGAGGGGGGAAAAAGTAAAAAATATAAAGTAAAGTAAAGTAAAAAAATATAAGTTAATGCCATTTACCATTCACAAAGGTAATAAAAGGATTTCACCCCATAAACTCACAACATACCAGTCATGCTTATCATGTCTTTGACATGCAGATTTAATTATTATCATTTTAAAGATAATTAAGCTTTTAATTTGGGATAAATGAATTTAAAGCCTTTTTAAGGATCCACATCCTGTATTTATATATAAATAAAGTTTTAAAAGGCCCATATTGTGCAGCTTGTTTCTCCTTTGTTTCTGGATTGATATTTTTCGTCTGTGTGATGTTAGTGTTGATGAGTAAACATCTGATATTTAGTCATTTTTTTCTAGCGTGGCAGCGGTGAAGCACCCAATCAATAGTCATTCATGTTTGGACCCATCACATACACTCCTGTCCTGTTTTCCTAAAGGTACGTTGTGGGGGCATGGGGTGGGGGTTTCTCCACCCAGAGAGGGGAAGGGGAGAGGAGGACAATGGACCGAAGGAGGAGGTGCCACCAGGGGGCATCAGACGAGACTGTTGGTTCTATGCGCCCCCTGGGGAGAGTAAGATATGCTGGAGCTGCGGAGAGAAGAAAGGTGTTGGAGTGGCACCGGCATTATGTTATGTTGATGTGCCACACAATTCTTTGTTCATACAACAATGTGTTATGGTCGGAAGTTCCGGGTCTTGATGCATGGGAATAAAGAGATAAAAGAGGAATGCACAGAGACCTGGGATTCTTTTTTGCTTTAAATTATGTTGGAGAAAGAATAAAGTTTCTGTGTCGTTCAGCTAGTTGCCTCGCCTGCCTCCTTTCTCCACATTGGTGACCCAAAGATGTGCCACGGAAAGCAAGCCAAGCACAGCCCCGGAGACTGCCTGGAAGGAGAGCAACAGCGCCGTGTGTGTGGTCTCAGTCGAACTCCCAGATTTCTGGCTTCACAACCCGACTGCGTGGTTCTTGCACACAGAAACCCAGTTCGCACTCCGCGGGATAATAACGGACGATACCAGATATTGCTATGTGGTCGCTGCGCTGGACGTGCGCACCACGCAACAAGTGATGAGCCTGCTCCAGGAGCTGCCGGCCCAAGGAAAATATGAAGCGCTCAAGAGGATGCTTCTCCAGCACTATACCCTTTCTGACAGTGAGAGGGCAGAGAGGCTCCTAACGCGTTCGGAGTTAGGGGACAAGTCAGCAGTGGAGCTTATGGAGAGCATGTTGGCGCTGAGGGGGAAGGATGACAAATCTTTCCTGTTCGCCCATTTGTTCCTCAGGAACCTACCGGCTACAGCAAGGGCAATCCTGGCCAACTCGCCACGGCTGGTTGCTAAGGACTACTGTGCCCTGGCGCAGGAAGCGGACTGCATCATCTTGGCGACCAGAGCTCCCAGCGCGCAGACAGTGGCACCAACATCCATGAGGGACTCCAGCGAGGTCGAGGAGCCATTCGTGATAGCTGGGACAGACACCAGAAGATGAAGGAACGGGGCAATCTGTTTTTATCATCGCCGTTTTGGCTCGAATGTCCAACGCTGCCTGTCGCCATGCCAATTCAAGAAGCCAGGAAGACAGCACGTTCGGAATTCGGTGGCAGCTGCAACCAGTGGCGACAGGAACAGAATGCTTTATGTCACGGACACACATTCGGGGAGACGGTTTTTGGTGGTCTCTGGCTCCCAGAAGAGCCTCAACCTGCCAGTCAACGCAGACAGGGTGGCAAGACGCAGCGGTCCCGAGCTCACGGCCGCCAACGGATCCATCATCAGGACATTTGGCAAACGGACACTGACGATATGCTTACATGGACACAACTTTCAGTGGGACTTTGTGATAGCTGCATGTTCCAGCCCCATTTTAGGTGCAGATTTTTTATGTGCTTATGGGTTGTTAGTCGATGTTGCTAATAGGAGATTAGTGGATGCTGTCCGTTTCACCTCACTACCCTGTACAGCTGGGTTGACAACACTGGCTAACGTTATAGCTCCAGGGAGTAAGTACCAACATTTGCCCGCACAGTTCCCAGCACTCACGGTTCCGAGTTTTTCGCGAAACATGGGGTCGAGCACTTTATAACGACAAAAGGCCCACCGGTGTTCGCGAGTCCTCGGCGTTTGGACGCAGCTAAATTGGCCAGCGCACGGGAGGAATTTGCTAACTTAGAGCAGCTGGGCATCGTCAGGCGTTCCAACAGCCCGTGGGCATCCCCGCTACACATGGTGCCTAAAGCCGACGGGTCATGGCAATTTCCAGCACCTGAATAACGCCATGGAACACGATTGTTATCCAATTCTGCACATCCAGAATTTTTCCGTGCACTTGGCCGGGACGCGTGTTTTTTCGAAAGTGGATCTGGTCCGCAGGTACCATCAGGTCCCGGTTCATGTGGAAGACGTTCCAAAAACAGTGGTAATAACTCCTTTCGGCCTTTTCGAGTTTTTACGCATGCCGTTGGGATTAAAAGGCGCGGAGCAGACTTTCCAGAGGATGATGGACACAGTGCTTCGAGACTTGTCTTTCGTTTTTGTCTACTTAGATGACATTCTGGTAGCCAGCACGTCCAAGGAGGAGCACATCGCCCATCTCAAGACGGTTTTCCAGAGGTTGGAAGTGCACGGGCTGATAATGAACCCGGCGAAGTGCCAGTTTGGGGTGCCAGAGATTGATTTTTTTGGGCCATCACATTTCGCCGGAGGGCGCAATTCCGTTAACGAATAAGGTGCGCACTGTGGTGGACTTTCCGTGCCCGCAGACCGTGAGAGCACTACAGGAGATTTGGGGAATGGTTAACTTTTATAACCGTTTCCTTCCCTGGGCAGCCCAGCTGATGCAGCCGTTGCTGCGCTTAAAAAAAGGAAGCCCACAGAAGCCATCGACTGGACTCCCGAGCGAGTTCAGGCTTTTACTAATGCCAAAACAGTGCTTGCAGATGCCGCATTGTTAGCCCACCTGGATCCGTCTGCATGGATAGTGCTCACGACGGATGTGTCTGACGTTGCCATAGGGGCAGTGGTGGAGCAGTGCGTCTCAGGTTCGTGGCAGCTGCTCGCATTTTTTAGCTGGATTTTGTGCGACAACGAATGCAAGTACAGCACATTCGATAGAGAATTGCTGGCTCTCCACCTGGCGATGCGCCATTTCCAGCTCTGGCCGGAAGGGCGCGAGTTCACCGCATTCGTGGAACATAAGCCGCTGACATACGTGATGTCCAAGACCTCGGAACTGTGGTCGGCAGCAATGCATTTGGCCGCAATTTCGGAGTTTACTACCGACATTCATCACGTTACCGGTAAACTCAACGTCGTGGCCGATTGCCTGTCACGCGTGTTACTTGCCCCGTTCTACATGGGGATAGATTTCCCCGACATGGCCACGGAGCAAGGCGGGGATGCGGACATTTGCGCGCTCCAGTCTGTGCCAACTGGGTTAAGGCTGGAGAGCAGGGTGGTGCAAGAAGGGTGCCCTCCCTTGCTCTACGACGTCTCCACCGGCCGCCTGCGCCCGGTGGTTCCAAGCTCTTGGCACCGTTGCATTTTTGAGTTGGTCCACTCCCTTACGTATCTGGGAGTACGCGCTTCAGTAAAGCTAGTGGGGGCAAAATTTGTCTGGCCACACTTGTCCAAAGACATGAAAGAGTGGGCTACAGCTTGTGTCGTGTGCCAGTGGGCCAAAGTGCACAAGCACACCAGAGCCCCCTCGAGCCGTTCCAAATCCCGGCTAGGAGGTTTGACCACGTCCACGTGGATTTGGTGGGACCCTCCTGCCATCGCAAGGCTTCACGAACCTTTTGACAGTTGTGGACCACACCACACGCTGACCTGAAGCGGTCCTACTGGTTTCTACCACGTCCGCAGAAGTGGCGCGTGCTTTTTTGTCAGCTTGGGTTGCATGTTTCGGATCTTCATCAGACATCACATCCGACAGGGGTCCACAATTCATTTCAGAACACTGGTCTGCGATGGCCCAGAGCCTGGGGGTCAAAATTCACCACACTACCGCGTACAACCCCCAGGCTAATGGGTTATGCGAGCGTTTTCATAGGTCGCTTAAAGCAACGCTCAAAGCTTCACTCACGGACACAAATTGGGTCGACCGCCCGCCCTGGGTTCTTTTAGGGTTGCGTTCTGCACCTAAGGAAGATTTGGCAGCCTCCCCGGCAGAACTCGTTTTTTCTCAGCCACTGCGGATCCCCGGAGAGTTTTTACCGGAAAACCGCGCGCCCGAGGCTGGTCCGCCCACACAATTTTTATACAGGACGGAGGCTGTGAGCGTACCGGGCCTGGCCCACCATTGTTTTTCCCAAACATTCTTCCCAAAAAGCTTGCAGAACGCCAGTTTTGTTTTTGTCAGGCACGATGCGCACCAGACCCCGCTGCACCCACCGTACGACGGACCATTCAGGGTGTTGGAACCTGGGGAGAAGCATTTTGTGTTAGACTTGGGAGGGCATCAGGAGACCATCTGCATCAACAGGCTTAAGCCCACTTTTGCGTTGGCAGACGAGCAGGTGGTGTTAGCCCAAGCTCCCCGGCGCAGACGACCACTGTTAGTGGTGCCGCAAAGTGGTGATCCCTCGGCAAGGACTTGCGCTCGTGAAGTTAATATGTCCCCCCCCCCCCGCCCCCGCCGCCCCTTTTCCTCCACAGGCTGACGTGCCCTCCGGTACACCTCACCAGCAGGGCGGTTCGACTCGATCGGCAATGCCCCGCTACAGCTGCTATGGGCACTGACTCAAACCCAAAGGACGGGGGGGTTAGTGCCCCTTCTGGGTGTTCGGGGGGGGGGGGGGCTATGTGGGTTCATGGGGTGGGGGTTTCTCCACCCAGAGAGGGGAAGGGGAGAGGAGGACAACTGACTGAAGGAGGAGGTGCCACCGGGGGGCATCAGAGGGGACTCTTGGTTCTATGCGCCCCCCCAGGGAGAGTAAGAGATGCCGGAGCTATGTTATGTTAATGTGCCACACAATTCTTTGTTCATACAGCAATGTGTTATGGTCAGAAGTTCCAGGTCTCGATGTATGGGAATAAAGAGATAAAATTCAATTCAATTCAATTCAATTCAACTTTATTTATATAGCGCCATTTCACAACAACAGTCATCTCATAGCACTATCAACTGTAGGGGGGAACCCCCACAATTGCAGAAAGACCCCAGCAATCAGGTGATCCCCTGTGAGCAAGCACTTGGTGACGGTGGAGAGGAAAAACTCCCTTTTAACAGGAAGAAACCTCCAGCAGAACCAGGCTCAGGGAGGGGCAGTCATCTGCTGCGACTGGCTGGGGGGTGAGGGGACAGAGAAGATGAAAAGAACAGACATGTAGAGAGCAAACAGCACGATGGGGACTCAATCTATGGGAGAGAACAAACAAATGTTAATGACCAGCAAAAAAAAATATTTCATAGAGAGTGAGGAAAGGAGTGAGGCCCAGTGCATTACTGGAGGTCCCCCGGCTGACTAAACCTATTAGCAGCATAACTAAGGGAGGGTTCAGAAACACATGATCCCTCCCTAATTGTAGGCTATATCAAAAAGGTAGGTTTTAACCCTAATCTTAAAAACAGAGATCGAGTCTGACTCCCGAATCCAGATTGGCAGCTGATTCCACAGGAGAGGAGCTTGATAACTGAAGGCTCTGCCTCCCATTGTACTTTTGGAGATTCTAGGTATTACAAGTAGTCCTGCATTTTGGGAGCGTAGTGCTCTGTTAGGATAATACGGTAGTATCAGATCTTTTAAATAAAAAGGAGCCTGATTGTTTAGAGCTTTGTAAGTAAGAAGAAGGATTTTAAACTTAATTCTAAACTCTATGGGAAGCCAATGAAGGGAGGCCAGAACCGGAGAGATATGATCTCTCTTTCTAGTACCTGTTAAAACTCTTGCTGCAGCATTTTGGATCAGCTGAAGACTTTTTAAAGATGTTTTAGGACAACCTGATAATAAAGAATTACAATAATCTAATCTCGAGCTAACAAAAGCGTGGATCAGTTTCTCAGTATCACTCTGAGACAAGATGCTCCTAATCTTGGCAATATTACGCAAATGATAGAAGGCAGTCTTAGAAACAAATTTAATATGTGAATTGAAGGACAAATCCTGATCAAAAATAACTCCAAGGTTCCTCACAGAGCTATTAAGAGAAAGAGTAACTGCATCCAAACTGAAAGTTTGATTTGGAAAGGAATTTCTAAGGTTTTTTGGACCAACAAGAATGACTTCAGTCTTATCTGAATTTAATAGCAGGAAATTACAAGTCATCCAAGCTTTGATTTCCTTAAGACAGGCTTCTAACTTGGCTAATTGATTACTATCATCTGGCTTCATTGACAGGTATAATTGTGTGTCATCTGCATAACAATGAAAATGTATACAGTGCTTTCTAATAATGTTGCCTAAGGGAAGCATATATAAACTAAAAAGAGTAGGGTCTAGCACAGATCCCTGTGGAACTCCATGACTAAGCTTTGAGTTGAAAGAAAACTCATTATTTACATGAACAAACTGGAACCTATCAGATAAATAAGATCTAAACCACTGCAACAAAGTTCCATTAAGTCCAACATAGTGTTCTAATCTATCAAGTAGAATATTATGATCGATAGTATCAAAAGCTGCACTAAGGTCTAAAAGGACAAGTACAGAAACTAGTCCATTATCGGATGCAATGAGGAGGTCGTTAGTGACCTTCGCTAAGGCTGTTTCAGTACTATGATGGATTCTAAACCCAGATTGAAACTCTTCAAGTAAACCATTTCCCTGCAGGTGGTCGAATAATTGCGTAGCAACAACTCTTTCTAAGATTTTTGAAATGAAAGGGAGATTAGAGATTGGTCTATAGTTAGCTAAAGCTCCTGGATCTAGCGTTGGCTTTTTGAGTAAGGGTTTAATTACAGCTGTTTTAAAAGCCTGCGGTACATGGCCTGAAGTTAATGAAGAATTGATTATATGAAGAATAAAGCTACCAATAAGTGGGAAGACTTCTTTAAATAACCTAGTAGGAATAGGGTCTAAAAGACAAGTTGAAGGTTTGGATGAGGAAACTACTTTGTCTAACTCACAAAGGTCGATTGGAGTAAACTCATCAAGACAGACATCAAAAGAAGGAGTTGTAGTAGTTACAGTATTTAAGTTAACTGTGGGAAGAATCTGATTGATTTTATCTCTGATGGATGAAATTTTATTATTGAAAAAGTTCATAAAGTCCTGACTAGTAAGCTCTAAGGGAATGCTAGGATTGACAGAGTCCTGACTCTTTGTCAACCTGGCTACAGTACTGAAAAGAAACCTGGGATTATTCTTGTTCTCTTCTATTAATGCAGAGTAATAACTTGTTCTAGCTTTTCTAAGAGATTTTTTATAAATTAAAAGATGATTTCTCCAAGCTAAATAGATTTCATCTAAATTAGTAGAGCGCCATTTTCTTTCTAATTGACGAGTCTTCTGTTTTAAGCTACGAGTTTCTGTGTTGAACCAAGGAGTTAGAAATCTCTGATTAGACTTTTTCTTTTTTAAGGGGGCCACCAAGTCTAGAGCCTGATGCAGAGAAGCTGAAACACTATCCACCATGTTATCAATTACAGAAGGAGCAAGCTGTCTATAGCTTATTTCCGTTGTGTTGACACATGGCATAGAGGAAACAATCTGCATAAATTTGGAAACAGCATCATCTGAGAGGCATCTACTGTAATAATATTTTTCTTTAGGAGCCAAATAGTCAGAAATGGTAAAATCAAAGGTTAACAGACAATGGTCTGACAGTACAGGGTTATGAGGAGACACTACAAGATTTTCTATTTCTATGCCATATGTCAGAACAAGGTCCAATGTATGGTGGAGGTAATGAGTAGAATTTCCTACTTTCTGAGAAAACCCAATCGAGTCTAATATTGAATTAAATGCCACATTAAGGCAGTCACTATCTACATCCACATGTATATTAAAGTCCCCTACTATAATTATTCTATCAGATTTCAGCACTAAATCAGCTAAGAAATCAGCAAATTCGGATAAAAATTCTGAGTAGGTTGATGGGGGACGATAAACTATGGCAAATAAAATTGGGTTTAACCTAAAATTGCTAAAGTGCCCAATACTGAGGACCAGGCCCTCAAAGGAATTATAACATGTTTTTTGCTTTACATTAACTAGTAATTTGGAATGGTAAATTGTTGCTACTCCTCCTCCACGACCAGAACTTCTGGGATTTTGACAGTTTAAATAACCAGAGGGAGTTGATTCATTTAAACCAACATAATCCTCTTGCCCTAACCAAGTCTCTGTAAGGGAAATTAAATCAATCTGATGATCAATTAACAGATCATGGACTAACAGAGACTTGGGAGTTAGAGACCTAATATTTAGTAAACCACATTTAATTTTTAAATTATGAGGAGGAACAGAGGCCAAATCATTCAATTTAGAGGCTTTATGTTTAATTTGAGTTTTACCAATGTTTTGCTTTATCACTTTGGGATGCTTATGCATGATATTTTTATTTAGTTTGGAGGGAGCAGACAACGATTCTCTGATGGGGAAGACAGGGGCTAAGCCGAGGGGTGGCGGATGAAGAGGAGCTGCAGAGAGGCGTGTAAGACTGCAACTCTGCTTCCTGGTCCCAACTCTGAGTAGTCAGGGTTTTGGAAATTTGGATAAAAAAGATGCCAGATTGTTAGATAAATGAGAAGCACCATCCAAAGTGGGATGAATGCTGTCTCGTCTCATAAGACCAGGTTTTCCCCAAAAAGAGCTCCAATTGTCAATGTAGCCCACTTCATTTTTAGGACACCACACAGACAGCCAGCGGTTCAAGGATGACGAGCGACTAAACATGTCATCACTGGTCAGATTGGGGAGGGGCCCAGAGAATACTACAGTATAAAAGAGGAATGCACAGAGACCCGGGATTCTTTTTTGCTGTAAATTATGTTGGAGAAGGAATAAAGTTTCTGTGTCATCTAACTCATTGCCTCGCCTGCCTCCTTTCTCCACAATGTACCCTGCAGTAGGAAAAAAAAATATTCCTCCCTTTTAAGAATTAAAATGCTTCCTGGTACTCTTGGTTTAAAAGAACAACTACCGATTGAAACAAAACTGAAATGATTCCAGTGGTCTAAACTTGCCTACAGAGTTAGTAGCTGAGCTTATTAAGAAAACTATCAAAAAAAAATGGGAGTCAGTCCTACAAGTTTTCAGCGTCAATCTAAGAAAGGACAGCTCAGATTGTGCAGCTGACCGATGACAGTCTAAGAGTTTATTTGAAGTGAAAGACAAAAACACAAACCCTGGTCAAAAGCAACACCAAATTACCTCCTAGTGTTGTTTGTCTAATGGATCGGTCTCACCTGGTTTCATTTTTAATACAGCTGACTATCATGTGCATCGTAATGGAAATATAGTTTTCTCAAGAATTTTCCCCACTGGGAGTATGTATACAACAAAAAAGTTTAGTCCCTAGTACGCAACTCAGGGCAATTTGTAGATTTTTGAACCAACATGCTGATCATTCTCACACATACAGAGCCACATTTGAATATTTGTTTTTAAGGAAGGGGTGGTACATGCAGAGCAGATAATGGCAACATGAAAAAGACATCAAAAACTCCACCCTGCCACATCACTGCTATACACACTAACAAACACAGGCTTTTCAAATGTCAAAATAAACTCACAAGAGCAAATGTATTGATTCCCTTTCCATACACTCTCATGGGGATGGTTTTAGGTTCTTCCTTCTCTTTCTCTTCTTTTATCCGACTGTAGAGAAAACCAAAGTGCAGTCACTACCTATAACATATTTACATCAGATGTGATACAATCAGTTAACACATGAAGGTGGAGTACCTTTTGAGGAGCGAGAGCCACCTCTCCTTCTGTTCGGCCGAGCTAAAGAAAGGCACAAAGAATGGCACATGGTTACAGACTGTGTGGTAGCTGCATTCTTAGCAAAAAACTGCTTTTCTTTACGTCCCAAGGAAATCTCACCAAACAGGCGTTCACCAGTTAACACAACACTATGGTGCTCCTGCTCTATCAAAGAATTGCTCTGAGCTTGCATTCACAGTTATGAAGCTTAACTCACTGTTACCACTATCATACAGGTGCATCTCAATAAATTAGAATGTAAACAAAAAGTTGATTTATTTAGGCAAGTCAATTAAAAAAATTAAACTTCTATATTATATAGATTCATTACACAGAGAGTGATATATTTCAAGTGTTTATTTCTTTTAATTTTGATGATTATGGCTTACAGTCCATGAAAACCTCAAATTCAGTTTCTCAAAAAATTAGAATATTACATAAAATTAATAAAAAAAAATAGTGTTTTAATGGAAATGTTGGCTGACTGAAAAGTATGTCCATGTACACACTCAATACTTGGTTGGGGATCCTTTTGGATTAATTACTGTATCAATGTGGTGTAGCATGGAGGTGATCAGCCTGCGGCACTGCTGAGGTGTTATGAAGGTCCAGGTTGCTTTGATAGTGACCTTCAACTCGTCTGCATTGTTGGGTCTGGTGTCTCTCATCTTCCTCTTGACAATACTCCATAGATTCTCTATGGGGTTTAGGTCAGGAGAGTTTGCTGGCCAATCAAACACAGTGATGCCATGGTCATTAAACCAGGTTTTGATATTTTTGGCAGTGTGTGGGGGGTGCCAAGTCCTGCTGGAAAATGAAATCAGCTTCTTCATAAAGCTTGTCAGCAGAGGGAAGCATGAAATGCTCTAAAATTTCCTGGTAGACGACTGTGCTGACTTTGGTCTTGATAAAACACAGTGGACCAACACCAGCAGATGACATGGTTCCTCAAATCATTGACTGTGGAAACTTCACACTAAACCTCAGGCAACTTAGATTCTGTGCCTCTCCACTCTTTCTTCAGACTCTGGGACTTTGATTTCCAAATGAAACGCAAAATTTACTTTTACCTGAACAAAGGTCATCTACTGGTGTTTGTCCACTGAGTTTTATCAAGACCAAAGTCAGCGCAGTCGTATACCAGGAAATTTTAGAGCATTTCATGCTTCCCTCTGCTGACAAGCTTTATGGAGAAGCTGATTTTGTGTTTACTTGTGTTATCTTTGTCTAATATTTAAATTTGTTTGATGATCTGAAACATTTAAGTGTGACAAACATACAAAAAAAATGAGAAATCAGGAAGGGGGCAAACACTTTTTCACACCTATCTATCTATCTATCTATCTATCTATCTATCCGGCCTGTCGGATGGCATCTCATATTTTCCGGAGGTTGGACAGGGCGCCATTAAAGTCAGCTGCGTGAACCAGGAGGTCATCCAGATAAACAATGCAGCGGCTCCGGGGCACGTGAGCCAACACTCGCTCCAGCAGACGTTCAAAGGTGCCCGGGGCGTTACAAAGTCCAAACGGCATCACCTTGAACTGCCACAGTCCCCGCTCAATGGAGAAGGCTGTTTTCTGACGGTCCTCCGGTGACAGCTCTACCTGCCAATAGCCGCTGCGGCGGTCCAGTGAACTGAACCAGCTGGAGTCGGTGATGTAATCCAGAGCGTCATTGATGCGGGGCAGAGGGTGACGTCATTCAGGCGCTGGTAATCCACACAGAACCGCCACGAACCATCTTTCTTCTTAACCAGAACCACCAGCGCCACCCAGGGGCTGCCGGAGGGCTCAATAACATCCGCCTCCAGCATTTCCCATATTTTTTGTTCTGCCACTGCCCCCTTGAAAAAGGCAGACGGTGGGGGCTTAGCCAGATTGGCCTGATCTCATTGGTGTTGATCTGGAGCTGCACCAAGCTGGTTCAGGTGCACTCCTCATCCTTGGCAGTGAAGACGTCAGTGCAGCAGTCCAACAGCTCCCACAGCTGGCGTCTCTGTCTAGTCCGCTGCAGCTCTGCTGCCCCCATTACAAGAACTCTCCACCCCCCAAGTCTGGCGCGCTCACTGGTGGCTGTGGTGATGCAGCGCCCGGTGGGTTCCCACCCCTGCGGCCCTGCCTCATCTGTACCGGGCAGCACTCCGGGTCGGACCAGGGAGATGGTAGAACCGATGTCAATCAGGGCCCAGACTGGTGTGCTGTCTCAGCTGCACTGCAGGTACATCCTTAGTAAGTGTCCAATTTGGCCCAAACATGGTGACAGTTCATCGAGGAAAATGTCTGTGGTAGGCAGCAGGTCCCCGTCCATACCACCTCACTCTAGTTTAAAGCCATCAAGGGGGCGGTTTGTCACAGGGTGGGTGCCAGGCAGTACCGGGCAATGTGTCCTGGCTCCCCGTAGCGGAAGCACCCTTCCTCGCACCGCCGTTGTTGTCTTCTCACTGGTCCGGCACAGTTCCTCTTCCTCCTCCTCACTCTCAGCTGTGGCCTGGAAAGCTCTCTGCCTCGGGGACGACACATCAGCTGCATAGTCAATCATCGAGCCCACCCGCTCTGCTTCTGCCACAGCCGTCTCCCAGCTGCTCGCGGTGTGAGTCTGGATGTGGTCCTGGGGCCAGGCTGGGCGGAGCCCCAGGATGAAGTGCTGGAGGGCGAGCTTCTCCACGGCCCCTGGCTCAAAATCCGGGAAGCCACACTGCGTCAGCAGCCGTATGTCCACTGCGTAGGCTCCCAAACTCTCTTGGCTGCCTCGCTGGCAGTTGACCAGCTGTTCCTGGGCGTGCTCAGCATTGGTCACTCTCCCAAACTACCTCCGGAGCGCTCCATGTAATGCTGGCCAGCCGTGACGTTCCTCAGGCCGGAGGTCAGACAGCGTGCGGAGAGCCCCGCCCTCCAGGGCCAGCGCGACCTGCACAGCGGTCTCTTCGGGTATCCAGCTGTTCAGCGCAGCAGCCAGCTTGACCTGGACCAGATAGTCATCCAGCAGGGTTTCGCCGCCAAAGCGGGGGAGTTTTGCCCGTTGGCGGATTGTTGAGACGGTCGCCTCTTGCTCGATCGCCGCCCCTGGTCGCAGTGGAATCGCCGGCCTGTCCTGCCCTGAAAAGGGTGGGAAGTGGGGCCGGTTTGCTCTGTTTGGCCCGCCGTGTCTTGAGAAAGGCAGAAGGCGGGGTATGCTGGCCCCATCAGGTGCGCTGCTCCATTTATTATGGCGAGCAGCTCCGGGGGCCGGTGTGTTGGCTCTGTTGTCCATCTCCAGCTGAGTGATGAGCCGCGCGAGGTGCCGAATCTCCATCCTGATTCTTGCTTCCATCTTCTCTGTGATCCCACTCCTGACACCAGTGTGACATTGCAAGGGTTCACACAATAAGGAGAGATGGCTGTGATGAAACAGGCTTTATTTATACACACACTCACAACACAGAACGGAGGGGAGGCCACTTACACAGACCCTCATATCACTCATGGTGACACAGACACATGATTTGGCACATATAGGGAAACAATGCTATGACAACTGGTCTGATTACACAGTTATAATGGCACACACAAATAACGCTTAGAACACACAGAGTATTTGAATCCTCTGCGGCGCAAGCATGCCAGGAAACCCTGCCCCCTTATCACAGCCCCAACGTTACAGTACATTCAATTTATTAAAATCAAATAAACTAAAAAGAGAGGCTCGTTTCGATATGTCTCTAGTGCCGTTAATGTTTGAAGTACCAAGTTTAAAACTGTACATGGCTGGAGCAGAAGGCAAAGGAAAAAACAGTAACAGGAATAAAAAAATTATCACTAAGGAACTATTCATCTTGGCTGAGTTGATTTTCAATTTCAGGGTCAGTTTTTTAAGCCTGTATATTTCTTGGTCTGTAAAGCTCCCTTGTTCGAGTTCACCTCTTTTTTCATAAGCACATGAGCAGAGTTAATAAACATTTGCAGATCAGGAAATACATTTTCAACTTTGACTAATCTTGAGCCTTTAGTGTCATATTGAAACCTTTTAATTTTTATAAGGGAATATCCATTATCCAAGACCGTTTCAGCATTTTCACATTCACTTTCTTCCTCTGATTCAACCTGCCCCTCCACCTAAGAAAAGACATATAGACATATAGATATATTGGCAGACGGGCAGCACAGATGTGAGGACGCAGGCAGGGTGATGTCATCACGCCGTGCCTACTTAGGAGGACTGCTGGCGGGAGTTGTCTTCTTTGGTGCCTCGCTTTTAAGCGGACCACAGCCTGTACAAGCTTAGCGTTAGCTTATTACCTATCAAACCCCGACACGTGAAATATCTTTGTGTCTTGTAATAAAGTTCCGGTTCAGTACAACTCCAGACTCCACTGTCCTATTTCCAGACATAACAGAGACATCTCTGGGGATTCATCCACAACCTTCTTAACTTTACTTTTTTGACTTGCTCTCTGCATTTTTCCTTTTCGCTGTAAATTTTTGCAACTCCTCTTCCATGTCCATATCATTTTCCAACACTGATTCAGCCACAATCATAGCAGTTTCTTTAATAATTTCTTTCACTTTAAATGTTTCCTCCTGTTTAATCACTTGATTTCTGCTGTACTTTTGGTTTGCCTGTCATCGCCACTTCACTGTATGCCCTCTGTTGCTCCTTTGGTTCACTTGGCTCCGACTTCTCCTTCACTTCATTGCTACCTACAGGGTCAGTCTCTGTACACATTTTAATGACTCCTCAGTTGTTTGCAGAGGGCGGCAGAGCCACCGCACTGTGGAGCCCCTCTGCCAGCGGCAAGCCCGATGGGCCTGCTTCCGAGATGGAGGAGCCCGGCAGTGAGGTCGCGTTAGGCCGATCCTCCACCACTCTATGCGGGCATGAACGGATGAGATGGCCCTCCATCCCGCAGCCGAAATACTTCATGTTCTCAGAAGTCACATGAACCATGTGATCATAATTGTCGATTTTAAACTTGAACATGACATTTAGATCCTCCTCATTCTTATTGAGGATCATCAAAACTTGTTCTCTGAAAGACAAAACATGTTTTAAGTGTGGGGATTGACAACCTAAGGGAATGTACTTGATGAGAGAAACAAGTTGTCCATGCCTGATCAGCTCTTTTGCCAGCAGTTCATTCCTAACAGAAGGTGGGACATTGGAGATGATGACCTTCTTAGTGGGGGCTAACAAGTGGGAGAACAGGAGTGAGGGTGTCTTTTATGGGGCTGTGATAAGGGGCGGGGGGAATTCTCATGCTTTGTGCCATGGGGTAATCAAAGACTGTTATTATTCTTGTGTTCTGAGCATTATTGTTGTACCGTTATAACTGTGTTATAAGTCTGGTTGTGATAGTCTTGTTTTCCCTGTGTGTGAGAGATTACGTGTCTGTGTCACCCTGAGTGAGGTGAGTGTCTGTAACTGACCTCCCCTCTGTTCTGTGTAAATTGTCAGTGAAGAAATAAGTGCCTGTTCATTCTAAATCCTCTCTCATGATTGTGTGAACCCTTGAAATGTCACACTATCAGCAAAAATCACCACAGCATTATTCATGCGGGAGGCCGATTTAATGCTATCATAGCCCACCACCTCTCCCACAGCTAGGCCGCAGTCCTCCACAGTACAGCTGATAGCCAGAGACAACTTGACAGCATGCCGGAAAGTCAGCTGTTCAAATCCGGAGCCCTGCCCCACAACCATAATGACGCTAAAAAAGCAACACTAGCAGTCGATCAGCCACCACACACCGAAACCCTCAACCCCCCCACCACCACCACCACCCCACCAAACCAACTCAAAAGTTTTTGTTAAACCTACAAAGAAAAAGCCCACCATAAACACAAAAAAGATAGAAAAGTTAGAGACTTAGGCTGGAGTCACACCAGGATAGTCCGGGAGTCTCGGTTCGACTCGGCGGGGGATAGCGAGAATTTTCACACCCTCGTTTGATTCAGTTTGCATTCACACAGCACTTCACTCAAGCAGACCAAACTGCTTGGACAATGTCATGCAGTTACAACAGCTGCTCGTTTGTGGCGCTGTAGCCGAAGCCACCACTGACCAGGAAGAAAAAACCTCGGCGAGGAAGAGAAATCTGGCTCATCGATTGGCCAGGACTGGTGTTATGCCGAGAATTGCTCACTTGCCAAGAACTGCATCCCATGCACCAAAACTATAAAATATAACACTACAGCCAGGCTTGTAACCATTTGTGCATTTTTAGAAGTAAAAATTGTTATTACCTCTTGTAAATTATCTTTAAATTATGTTTATTCGACGATGGCATGCAATTCTCGGCAAGTGAGCAATTCTCAGCATAACACCGGTCCCTTCAACCCTAAGGTGTTTATGCGCCACAAACTAATAAAAATGAAAAGCTACGCTGTCTGTATAAACCCCCCGGTGCCGCCATCATGTCGCTAAACGTTTTAAAAACATCGGTATTCTTGTGTGCAGCCACAAGCTGCTGAGAAATCTGGTATCTCAGACCAAATATCCATCAGAGCCTGCATCTCACTCCTCCAAGTCCAAGAGACATCTTTTTTAAACTTTTCTCCTCGGTTTTCTCTGGTAAAAGTATTTCTTGGATCCACGCGGTTGACTTTATTGTTATTTTCTAACCAAAATGGAGGCTGAAGAACCAGGAGCTCTTCAGCTGAATCGGGATGTTGGATTTATTTACCCACGGATTCCTGCCATGGACGTGCTGCCAGGAAACACGCATCAAGTTTTCAACGGGGACAACTTTTTCAGGTGAGTGAGAACTTCATCTGTCTGCATCTCACCCAGACGGCGAATTCATGTCTTTTCATGTCTTTTATAATGTAATTGTGCTGTGCGAAAAATTCACCCATTCGTGTTTGATGTGAAGGCACCTTTACAGTAAACGCCACTTTCTCTTCTCACTGTGTGCTGCTGTGGTTACACAAACGCCGAGGGGCACGTCCGCCCTTTGGGCCGCTGGATACTCCGTTTGCATTCACACAGCAAGCGTAGCGCACCAGACTGGGTTTGCAAGCGAACCGAGACCCCCCCCCCCCCTTTTCAGGGGGACCAGAGTTCCAGGTGCATTCAGATGGCGCCAAACAAACCGAACTATCCACGGAATGCACACTTTGGTCCTTTAGTCCAGACCGAACAGTGGCCGTGTGAATGTGCCCTTACTCAAACTGCAGCACGCTCTCAGCTTCGTTCACTCCCCATGCCCACTCAGAGAGCGAGAGAGAGAGAGAGAGAGAGGAATATCCATACTCTTTGACCTAAAAGCTGGACCAAACTTCTGTCGCTTCTTGGCTGGTTGGGACTGCCTTCCTATCGAAAACAAACCATCGCATACTGTTCATTGCAGGATGCTGTTCCATTCACTGCTTATGCTTCATCAGGTCTGTTTTCTGTTTCTCTGGCATTTATGGTAAAGTTTACTGCACCAGCAGCATATTTTCCGTTGAAACATAAACACATTTACAGCCTCTGACGTACGGCAACATGACCACAAATGTGAGTGAAGCCTCAGGTTTGGATTTCTATGTTTAATACTTCCACATCTCATCAACAAATCGGTCAGAGATAATCCAGCTTAAGGACAGCTTTACACACTGATATTAAACTACGGCAGTAAAAAGGGCTCATCATCACACACTAAGCACTAAATGTGTGAGTGTGTATGTGTTACCTAAAAGTAGCGACACAGTTGCAGGTGGGCCAGCCCATGACAAAGCTCTTCTCCGGGTTTGTGCTCCCCTCACAAACCTCGTCCATGCAGCCTGCTGTCCACATCTCACACACACACACCTCGGCCTTCTGCTTGAAATGGTTGGCTGACCTGGGAACAGAGAGGACACACACACACACACACGTGCAGTGTTAGAGACAGGCACTGACACAGTTCACCACGCAAAGCCACAAGAGTCAGCCAACACATTCTTATGCTGATCTACGCAAAGACACCTGTATATACACAGACTTACTTAGCTTTGGCGATGACCAGTATGTCGGTAAACAGGAAGAGGTGTCTGTCTTGAGTCTGCATTCCTGTCTTCAGATGAGCATGTCCTTGGAGAAGAAATGACCTATCAGAGCTGCTCAGGAAGGACTGGATCAGAGGACAGGTCTCTGGGCACACAGGAACTAGGAAGCTCTCTCTGGAATATAAATAAATCAGACAAGTTCATTTACTGTACAACGGAGCGATGGAGCAGCTCTATCTCTGATCACATTCAGTATAAACATGAGAAAAAAAGGGATTTCATTTCCACCAACTCTCCACAGTGGAAGCTTTGGCTTCATTTACAGAGGGAAAAGAATCTTCCACCTGGGTGAAGTTGCTCAGTCACTTTAGTGAAATAATGAAACAACTGGGAAACTAGTTAGTGCTTCATTTGTGCTGATTTTCGCTGAAAAATTGCTTTTTATGCTAGCTCTGTTTTTGAGGCATTAACAATATTAACAATTTGTGCATGAAACTCTAACAGTGCCAGTGGTTAAGTGTTTCATTTCTGCTGATTTACACCAATAAGAAAACCATAAAAAGCATTTTCCGTGTTATTGCAAAAACAGTTTGTGGATGACAATACTGTTTTTGTTCGAATCAGACACAGTGACAGAGCTGTGACCTCATCAGCTGAAAAGTTCATAGTTGTCAAATTTGACCAAATGTGATTTTATTTTTCAACTGCAGGGATCCAAGCACTGCAACACTGATGGAAGAAGTGTGTGGACTGAAGGGGAGCCTATGTTGAAAAATAAACCACATTTGGTCAAATTTGACCACTATGAACTTTCCAGCACCCCCCCCCCCGACACACACACACACACAGTGTGTGTTTATATATATAATTTATTTATTATTTACATGTTGTCCTTAAGTATGACTGTGAGAGTGAATGGTTGTCTGTCTCTCTGTGTTGGCCCTGCGATGGACTGGTGATCTGTCCAGGGTGGACCCTGCCTCTTGCCCAAAGATGCTGGGATAGGCTCCAGACCCCCGTGACCCAAAAAGGATTAAGCGGAAGAAGATGGCTGGATGGATGGATGGATGTTTGAAATAAACTTTTTTGAATTGAACTGAAAGACAAAGACAGCACAAGTGATTTTTTTTCTGCACAAATTAGCACAAATGTAGCACTAACAGTGACACTGTTTCCCCACTATTTCAAGAAAGTGGCTGAGCCAGCTTCACTCACATGCTTTTTTCCATTCAGAGCCATAAAACAGTCCAGCAGCATTCATCAAATATATTAAATATCACCTATGGGAAACCTTAAGTCAAAGTTCACCATTAACCAATTTCATGCCTCTTTAAGTGGTAGTAAAAGATGAAGCCACTGAAAAATTGCCCCAAATTGCAGCTCCTCTTCTTACACGCTCTTGTGTTTACCTCTCTGTGTCTCTGCAGACAGCGCCACACGCGCGCGCGCGCGCGCACACACACACACACACACACACACACACAGAGTGATGGATCAGTAAGGAGCTCAAAGGACGTGTCTCACACTTCTCTACTTTTACCCATCATTACCACTACTTAATAATTATTACTGGTCATCATTTTGCACCACCAAACCACAGAGTACTTTTCACATTGTTAGGAAAAAAAATATACAGGAACTTTTTTTTTTTTGCAATTCAACCTCCAAATGTGGTCACATTAAACACATAACCTCAAAACTGTGGATAGTGGAAAGGCTGAGTAGCTGTAACTACAAAATCACTAGCCACAGTAGCTGGTGAGCAAAAAAGTTAATTTCAAGTCCTGATAGAAGTGTAAATACAGCATTGTATTTAAGGCACTTTAAAATCTTTTTTTTTTTAAACTGTGTGGTTAATTCTGAGTTAGTTTTGCTGATTTGGTTTATTGGTGGTCATAGTGTGGTTGTCTGGCAGATCACAAGGAACAGCACAGAGAAAGTCTGTCCAGTGTTCATCTATATGAAAACTGGGGTGACTGGTATCTCCTCATGACCCCGAGATTGATGAGTGTAGGGCTTAATTTGTGCCTGATTTTTCCTGGCACCTCCCACATCAGGAAGCTCTTTTGTGACATCCAACATCTCTTGTTTCACTATCAAAATACAGTATGAAAATAGGTTTTTGTCTACTATTTAATGTTATCAGTGTTATTAGTCTTTATTTATTGTACAAAAAAAAATCAATTCTTTACCCATTTTATATGCATTTTAAATTGGATTTTAGTAAGGGGAGGGTGTGGGGGCGCTTCAGGTGACACACAGCATGGTTTAGATAAGCTCCTAGCATCAAGATGGGAACTGAATGACCAAAAGACAGGAAACTTTATTTAATTTCTTTAAACCAGCGAAACAGTCAGATTCAAAGGGGGGCAAATCTTTTGGTGGACATGGATCAACAGTGGACAGCCCTATGGAGACAGAAGGACAGGTAGCAGTGCCAAGGTAGGAGCAGTGTTACTAGCCTAGCAGCACCTTTTCTTCTTCTCCGTCTGTTAGATTTGATTGGCAGTTAGCAACCAGGTTACAGGTACATTACCGCCACACACTCTATATATGTATGTATGTCTGTTTTTCCTCAAAACTTTGTGACCAGCAGCACCTTTTGCTAGCAGAGAATAGTGGTGGACATGATGTGGAATTTTTCCCTAACGGACTGAAGGATCTCTGAACTGATGCTGTTCTGAGTGAACCGGTGCCTCATCTACCTTCCGTCTCCATTCCATATGTGAAGTCATGGATTACAAGAGGACACAAAACAGAGACACTACGATGAATAAAGAAACAAACAGAAGAAATTGAGGACTCTATGGATAGTATATGATCTGATATGGACAAATAAGCATAAAGTTAAGAGGAAATTTTACTGTTTCTCCTCTGCTGTGTCTCTATGGTGATTATTATTTCAACCTCTGGCTATAATTAATACTACATATGCTGCTGTGTAGTGTGTGTGTGTGTATGTGCGTGCACATATTTCAGTGTTTTTCTATTCCGCATGGCTGAAACTGGATGGAGGAGCACAAATAAAAAATTTTGACCTAAGTACTACTACCTACTGTAGAAGTTTGGCTTCAGGGAAAAGAAAGAAGTAACAAAACAGTACTTAGCAGCTGTTTACAGTACAGTATATGGTCTGCTGATTTTGAGTGAACATATTACTTTGATTCCATCCGTGGAATGTGTCACATTGGCTGGTAACTGTCTGGTATGCTAAGGGGTTAATGGGGGGTAGCTGTGGCATATGTGTAGTGTGGCTGACTACTGATTGGAGGGTCAGGGGTTCGATTCCTGCTCTGTCTGCAGTTTACATGTCGAAGTGTCCTTAAGCAAGACACTGAAACCCCAGTTGCTCCTGGTGGGCCAGGCCTGCGCCTATGTATGGCAGCTCCGTCACCATCAGTGTGTGAATGTGAATGGGTGGACAGCAGAATCTGTAAAGTGCTTTGGTCATCCAGAGATGAGTAAAATGCACTATATAAGTGAACAGCATTTACCAAATAAATGTTGCTCTGATTTTGAAAATGGTATTGTTTAGGTTTATTTTGTTGTAAAATTTAGTGCTTGGGCATCCCAGTTTATTTTTTTTCTTTGTCTGTTTTTCTTAGTGTGTTAATTCATTTTTGTATCAGTATTATGTGCCCTTACAATTTTTTTTTATTTATTTTTTGGAGGGGCGGGGGGAAAGACACCTTTACCTCCTTCACTGAGCTGTAGGAACATCAGCCCTCTGTGTTCTGGGACCGGGATGAGTGGTTAAGCAAAACAACGTATGGGCAGAATGTGCACTTATAGAGTATGTAATTAATGGCAAGAAAACACACAAGTTTAAACTATTTTGCTCTAAAGTGTTACAAGTCAAGAAGGTTGTGATCCACTGATCTGAATAATGTAACTCTGACAGAAGACCATCTACACACGTGGACAAAATTGTTGGTACCCCTCTGTTAATGAAAGAAAAACCCACAATGGTCACAGAAATAACTTGAATCTGACAAAAGTGGTAATAAACAAAAATTCTATGAAAATTAACCAATGAAAATCAGACAATGCTTTTGAATTGTGGTTCAACAGAATTATTTTAAAAAACAAACTCATGAAACAGGCCTGGACAAAAATGATGGTACCCTTAACTTAATATTTTGTTGCACAACCTTTTGAGACAATCACTGCAATCAAATGATTTCTGTAACTGTCAATGAGACTTCTGCACCTCTTAGCAGGTATTGTGGCCCACTCCTCATGAGCAAACCGCTCCAGTTGTCTCAGGTTTGAAGGGTGCCTTCTCCAGACGGCATGTTTCAGCTCCTTCCACAGATGTTCAATAGGATTTAGATCAGGGCTCATAGAAGGCTACTTTAGAATAGTCCAATGTTTCGCTCTTAGCCATTCTTGGGTGTTTTTAGCTGTGTGTTTTGGGTCATTATCCTGTTGCAAGACCCATGACCTGCGACTGAGACCAAGCTGTCTGACACTGGGCAGCACATTTCTCTCTAGAATACCTTGATAGTCTTGAGATTTCATTGTACTCTGCACAGATTCAAGACACCCTGTGCCAGATGCAGCGAAGCAGCCCCAGAACATAACAGAACCTCCTCCATGTTTCACAGTAGGGACAGTGTTCTTTTCTTGGTATGCTTCATTTTTGCGTCTGTGAATATAGAGCTGATGTGCCTTGCCAAAAAGTTCCAGTTTTGTCTCGTACGTCCATAGGACATTCTCCCAGAAGCTTTGTGGCTTGTCAACATGCAGTTTGGCAAATTCCAGTCTGGCTTTTTTATGATTTGTTTTCAACAGTGGTGTCCTCCTTGGTCGTTTCCCATGAAGTCCACTTTGGCTCAAATGGCGACGGATGGTGCGATCTGACACTGATGTACCTTGACCTTGGAGTTTACCATGAATGTGTTTAGAGGTTGTTCTGGGCTCTTTTGTTACCATTTGTATTATCCGTCTCCTCCTGCGGCCACGTCCAGGGAGGTTGGCTACAGTCCCATGGATCTTAAATTTCTGAATAATATGTGCAACTGTAATCACAGGAATATCAAGCTACTTGGAGATGGTCTTATAGCCTTTACCTTTAACATGCTTGTCTATAATTTTCTTTCTAATCTCCTGAGACAACTCTCTCCTTTGCTTCCTCTGGTCCATGTTTAGTGTGGTACACACCATGTCACCAAACATCACAGTGACTATTTGTCACCCTTTAAATAGGCTGACTGACTGATTACAAGTTTGTAGACACCTGTGATGTTAATTAGAGGACACATCTTGGTTGAACATGTCCCTATGGTCACATTATTTTCAATTTTTTCTAGGGGTACCATCATTTTTGTCCAGGCCTCTTTCATGAGTTTGTTTTTTAAAGTAATTCTGTTGAACCACAATTCAAAAGCATTGTCTGATTTTCATTGGTTAATTTTCACAGAATTTTTATTTATTACCACTTTTGTCAGATTCAAGTTATTTCTGTGACCATTGTGGGTTTTTCTTTCATTAACAGAGGGGTACCAACAAATTTTGTCCACAGCTGTATCTGTACACATTCAGATTCCTTTCAAGTGATAGAATCATCAGTGTAATTTGTTATGACCTGGGTTGACCCCTCTTGTTTTTGAACCAGTGTGACTCACTGGTAATGCTAAACAGCAGCTCATTGATATAATCTTTCTGTCTTATGAAGACACTTACAGCATTAGTTTATCAGGAGCCATCTGAAAGTGGTGAGGTCCCAGCATGAATAAACAGTCATCCTTAGCCTCATTTATTACATTAGTCACTTCAGATTTCTATCAGCAAGCATGAGACAGATTCCAAATTACTGACATTTCAGGGACTGAGAAGACATTAAAGCACAACTTGAATTTTGTTATAGTGAATGGAAGTCACAGGTGAGTGGGGTGAAAGTTTCAGAAATCTTTAAATACAGCAGTATTTTCATCCATATGATGCCTTCATCCACATTTAGTAAATTAAATCAATTGTTCTATTTCAGAGACTTGGGTAAGATTAGATACATCAATATGCAGTATCCACTACTTTAGGCATCAAGTTATTATAAAGGCTGAAGTCATTTAACTATGAGTGAATGACAACATTTAGCAGTGAAGAAGGTTTCAGTTAAGGTTTAGTTTAGGTTTAGTACCAGAATTGAGAGACTTTGTCACAAATCTGAGAACATGATTTAGGGTGCGTCCCAATTCGCTCCTTAGCCCTACCCCTCCGTGTTGCACGTTCTCATGTAGGGGTAGTGCTGTCCCAATACTCTATGAAGTGTAGGGGAAAGGGTGAGGGGTAGGGTGACTTGCCCACCCAAACGAAGTGTGGTTGTGACCACACTTTTTTCCACTCTTTTTGCTATCTTATTAATTTACATGCTGCTGTGATATGCAACTATTTCTTGGAAGAAAACTCTCTAAATATGTATTTTTAATGGGCTGCTCAAGGGGTGCCAAACATATGGCATGCAGGTCAAAACCAGCCCATCAGAAGGTCCAAATTTTTCTCTGTGAATTTACAGGTTTCTTTCTAGTAAATTTCTGACTTTTTCTACTGATTAGAATTGTTCATGTAAATATGAGACATTTTTCTCCTTAAGATGAGACTTTTTTCCCCTCATCAGTTTCCTTTTTCTTTCCCCTCTTATTTCTGGTGAACAGGCAGTGTCCATTGAGGTTAAATCCATCATCTGCTACTAATGACATAGTACAGCGATGAAGGGGTGTCCCAATTCATAGGGATAATTTTCAACCCCTACCATTTGGCTCTTGAGTAGGGGTAGCGGAAACGGTAGGGGTACAAATGAGAATTGGGACACACACTTAGTGCACTAAAACTGAGCAAGACTCCATTTGACTTTTTCAGAATCAAGACATAACTGGAAAGGGACAAGAATTTAATAAATTCTTGCATTTTCATAGTATAAACAAAACAGATATTATGCCAAGCTAGTAGAAGCTATAAGGGGAAAAATGCATCAGTGGGTGTCAATTTTGTACCCAGCTTCTGGTGATTTGAGGACCTCTGACTAAAAAAAGTAAGATAAAAAATTTGCATGACAATTCAGATGGGCACTTTTCTCCATATTAGCTGATTCTAAATAGAATTCCCCAAATAAAGAAACTGCTCAAAAAAACAACAACAAAAAAAACAAAACAAAACAAAAAAGACAATAGTTGTGTAATGTTTGAGGCACAGGACCCCTCTCAGAGGTCTCCAGAGCTCAAGGCAGGGCAACAAAGCTTTGTCTAATCTGAGGTGGTGAAAGTTATATTTGTGCATGTTTAATTAAAAAAAAATCATAACACTTCCGGTTATGGCTGCCACGTAGGACGGACGTGTCTCGCTCTGCTCTGCTCCTGGAGAAAAAAATCGGCAAATAACTCTCTCATTTGGGACAGAACGTATCCCAGCATTTGAGCGAGGATATGTCGGCGAAGCCTAAGGCTGGAAAACCAGGAAAAGGAAAAAGCGAGCCGCCGAAACAGTCCAAATTAACGGACTTTCAGGTCTGTGACGCAGCAAACAAGGCTCCATATATGGCGGAGGAGGCTGGCGGCGGTGCGATTTCTGCGGGGAATGGCGCAGATGCGCTGATGGCTGCCATGAGTTCAATGAGAGCGGACTTTTCCTCTAGATTTGATGGGATTATGACAGCGTTGGAAGGAATAAGAAAGGAATTGGGTGACTGTGTAGAACGAACGGCGCAGATGGAGCTCCGTCTCGCTAGTGCTGAAGATGACGTCACCCGTCTTCAATTAAAGGTGCGCACTTTGGAAAAAAAAAATAAATCTCTGGAAGATAATATTTTGGATTTGGAATCTCGGTCGAGACAGAATAATTTGAGGCTGGTGGGTCTTCCAGAGGAATCAGAAGGTCGGGACGTATGTTCCTTTCTGGAAAAGTGGATTCCGGAGGTGCTGGGCAGCGAGGAGTTGCAATCAGCAGTGGTTCTGGAAAAAGCACATCGTATTGGCCCACGGAGAGATAAGGGACCGCCGAGGACCTTAATTATGAAGTTTCTTAGCAACAGAGACAGGATGAAGATCTTCAACGCTGCACGTGCTAAAGGAGAGATTAAACACCAGGACCAGCAGGTGCGGTTCTACCCAGATTTGGCCACAGGAATCCAACAATTGAGGAAGCAGTTTGATCCCGTACGTAAGGAGCTGCGCAACCTTGGGATTCGTCATGGTGTAATCTATCCTGCGAGACTGCTGACCACGTATGAGGGCAGAACCCACATCTTCAAGACCCCAGAGGAGGCGCAGGAGTTCATCAAGAAGATCAAAGAAGAAGAAGAGACTGGTGGGAGCTAAGCATGAACAAAATATAAGGTAGAATAATTAAGCATTTGCACAGGCATCTGACTGACTTGAAGTAAATAGTAAGTTTACAAAATATAGATTGTATTATATATTAAAAAAACAAAACAAAAACAAAACAAACAAAAAAAAAACTATGATGTACAAAGTTGTTAAAAATTTTGGAGTTAAGTTGGAAAACTACAGAGGAGAGTTAATGTTACGTCATTAAAAGCAGTAGAGTTAGGGTGATTGGGAGGATGAAGAAGGAGTGGCTTAGGCTGTTCCCCGTGGGTGTGGAACGGTTGATGGCTATATCGGGAGACAGAATTTTTCTTTTGATTTTGGGGGGTTTGCCACAAGTGTGGGAAGGGGAAATTTGTTTGTGTGTAGTTTGTAGGATGAATGTTCAACCACTCATGTTTTTGCTTCTCTGTATGAGCATGTTTACACTGCAAGGTAATCCTAAACTCTCTATTGATCATGGACCAAAGTGTTAATCTTAATTTAACTTCATGGAATTGCAGAGGTCTACAAAATTTAAAAAAACTTAAACAAGTTATGAATAAAATAAAGGACATGGGTTCAAGAATTGTGTTTTTACAAGAAACTCATCTGATAGAGGAGGATGTTAAAAGAATTAGGAGTAGATGGCAGGGAAGTGTATTCACCTCTTCATTTTCATCCCGAGCCAGGGGAGTTATGACTCTCATACATAAATCAGTTCCTTTTCAAGTGAAAAATGTAATTGGAGACAAATTTGGAAGATATGTAATCATTCAAGGTTCTTTGCTATTAGAAAATATAAATCTTGTGAACTTATATGGTCCCAATATAGATGATCAGAAGTTCTTTGCTAATTTATTTCTCATCTTATCATCACTTACAGGGCAACATATAATAGCAGGGGATTTTAATTGTACATTGAATCCAGGTGTGGATAGATCAACAGGACTGGATTGTACGCACATTGGATGTAGGATGACTATTAATCATTTTATGAAAGAATTGAGATTGTTAGATATATGGAGAGAAATGAAACCACAAGTTAAAGCCTATTCTTGTTATTCCAGTACCTACAAGACATTCTCACGTATTGATTATTTTTTGATTTCCACAGAATTAAGGTCCAAGATTCAAAACTGCTTTTATGATAACATCGTGATCTCTGATCATGCACCCTGTTGTCTAATATATGTAGATAAAAAATTGACAAAGGAATCAGGTAGATGGCAATTTCAGCATAAATGGCTTCAGGATGAGGAATTTGTCAAGTATATAGAAAAACAGATAGACGAGTTCTTTGACATCAATACTACACAAACATCAGCATGTGTAAAGTGGGAGGCTTTCAAAGCTTTTATTAGGGGACATATTATTAGTTATACAGGATCAAAATCTAAGAAGACTCGAGAGGAGAGAGCTAAATTGGAACATAAAATAAAAAATCTTCAGGAAAAAGTGTATGCAGGAAGTGACCCAAGGTTGGAGAATGAATTACTGATTTTGAGAGCTGAATACGACAAAAAATCAGCGAATAGAGCTGCCTCGAGTCTTCTAAGATTGAAACAATCTTTTTATGAACAAGGTGAAAAATCAGGAAAATTATTAGCATGGCAGATTAAACAATTGGAAATTAAAACACCAATTACCAGTATTATAAGTAATGGACAGGTAGTTATAGATACTTTAGAAATTAATAGAGCCTTTAGAGATTACTATGAAAAATTATATGATACCAAAAATGAACCTGATTTAACAAAACTAAATGGGTTTTTGAACGAACTATCTATACCGTGTATTCCAAATGAAAACAGGGAGATATTGGAGTCTAAAATTAGTCAAGAAGAAGTTGGGCTAGCCATTGATAATATGAAATCAGGAAAAAGTGCAGGACCAGATGGTCTTCCAGTTGACCTTTATAAAAAATTTAAGAATAAATTAATAAAACCTTTTTTGGAAATGGTTTTAGAAGCATTTCAAAATAATAATTTACCATCATACATAAATAATGCCTTAATTATACTGCTGCCAAAACCAGGTAAGCCCTCTAATAAATGTGAAAATATGAGACCAATAAGCCTATTAAACGCCGACCTTAAGATAATCTGTAAAATTTTAGCAAGACGAATACAAGAAATTTTACCAAATATTATTAATCGAGATCAGAATGGCTTTATAAAGGGAAGACAAGGCTTCCATAATGTAAGAAGACTATTTAATATTATTTATTTTAATAAAGAAGCACCGGATACAGCTCTCCTATCATTGGACGCCGAAAAGGCCTTTGATAGAGTTGAATGGCCCTTTCTTTTTGAAGTCCTACAAAGGTTTGGACTTGGAAATAATTTCATAAAATGGGTTCAAATAATATACAATAATGCTACAGCAGAAATCCTAACAAATAACAATATTTCAAAACCAATAAAAATCAATAGAGGATGTCGACAAGGCTGTCCACTTTCACCTTTACTGTTTACTATGGCAATTGAACCTTTAGCGATAGCGATACGTTTACATTCACAAATATATGGAATTAAAGTTGGACCAACAGAACATAAAATCTCCCTGTACGCCGATGATATAATTTTGTTTATGTCGAATCTAAAAAAATCAATTCCAACCTTGTTGAATTTAATAAAGAATTTTGGGGAAATATCAGGATATAAAATAAATAAAACTAAATCTTCAATATTAATGCTGAATGAGACCCAGAGAAATTACTCAGCCCCTGAGGTAAATCAATTCAATGTTGTAAATCAGTTTAAATATTTAGGAATCCAAATTATGCCTAAGCTAGAATCAGTCGCCAGTGTCAACTATGAAGCCTTAATGTCAGATATCAGTGAGTTAACTCAGAGATGGATGTCACTACCAATGTCGATGATCGGGAGAATCAATATACTTAAAAGTAATATTTTACCTAAAATACTTTATTTATTTCAATACATTCCCTTATCACCACCTTTAGATCTATTCTCAAGAATAAAAAAAAAGTTAGTGGAATTTATATGGAACAACAGGAGGGCTAGATTACGTTTGTCTTTATTATATTTACCATTTGATCATGGAGGTCTGAAATGTCCAAATTTTATGTTGTATTATTGGTCGGCACAACTGAGGTCTATGACATATTATTTTTCATCAAATGATCTCCCTCACTGGACTGAAATGGAATCATACAATTTACCTTTACCTCTTCCCATATTCATATACTCAGATTCGGCAAAAAAATTACAAAAACAAGTTAAAAATCCATTTGTAAAGCATATGATCAAAATATGGTGTGAAGCTAAAAACTATTTAAAAGAACCACAGTTATTGTCACAATTTAGTCCAATATGGGGTAATCAATATTTTAAACCAGGGAGAGCGGACGCTGTATTTAAAGTATGGAATTTAAAAGGGATACAAAAGATTCAGGATTTATATTTGCCAGGTGCAGACAACATAATGTCTTTTGAAGAGCTGAGGATCAAATTTAATCTCAATAGAACACATTTTTTTAAATATCTTCAACTTAGAAACTTTATTCGATCAAATCAAAATAAAGCTCTCACTCGACCTATTTATTCATCCTTGGAAAAAATGATGATGAAAGATAGTAAAAGAAAGGGTATTATTTCAGAGTTTTATAACTCATTGACACTATCTTCAAGTGAAAATTCACTGAAAAGATTAAACTACTGGAAAGAAGATCTGCAAATTGAAATTTCAGAGGAACAATGGGAATTGGCTTGTACAGAAGCTCAAACCAAATCAATAAATGCACGCCTTAAATTGATACATTTCAAATGGTTAATGCGGATGTATGTTACACCGGAGGAGTTAAATAGATATAACAAAAATATACCAGATACATGCACAAAATGCATGGAAAGTAAAGGAACCCTATTTCATTGTTTATGGGAATGTAGATTAATAAGAATGTTTTGGGAAGAGGTGAGGGTAACAATTGAAAAAATAATCTCAAAACAAATCATATTGAATCCTAAACTGTTTTTGTTGGGTCTGTACCCAGAAAAGCATAATTTTAATAAAAGTGAAAGAACATTCATAGACCTCAGTTTGCTTAATGCCAAAAAATGTATTGCACTATTATGGAAAAAGACTCATAGACCAGATGTGACTCAGTGGTTAAGACAGATGTTAACAAACCTTCCATTAGAAAGAATAACATATATACTAAAATCAAAGGAAATTGTGTTTGAGAATATATGGAGACCTTTTATTGATTATGTAAAAAATTTAAACATAACTCTTGAAGAAGAAGGTGAATGATGTGTGTGGACCTTGTAAATTCCAAACTGGTGAACATAATATGTATACTTATGTATTGGATTGTCTAGACTAAACAGAGGAGCATTGTTGAAGACTTGATTTTGTTGGTGGTTGTTGGTGTTTTTAGTGCATTTTTTTTTTTTTTGTAGTACTTTAGTGTTAGTGTTTGATTGTTTGTATCATGTTTGTTAAAAAAAAAAAAAAAAAGGTTCAATAAAGATATTGTGGAAAAAAAAAAAAAAATCATAACAGACCAGCTCTACATCATGGTTGGCTATGGAAGTCAGCTCAGCTCAAAATACCTCTCTTGGAGCTTTTTTAGGTGCCTCATATCCCTCTCCACACCACAACCCATAACTAACCCAGTAGTCCGACAATCTCTCAGAGTGTGGGCTCAAATCAGGAAACACTTTAAATTGTGTGACTTTTCCCTCCAGAGTCCTATTTTTTTCCAAACAACTTCATCCTCCATCTACAGATCAAGCTTTTTAGGACTGGCAGATCATGGACATCAGATATTTTAAGGATTTATTAATCAATGGCAATTTCGCTTCTTTTGATCAACTTTCAAATAAATTTGGACTTCCAAGAGCACACTTTTTCAGATATTTACAAATTCGGCATTTTCTTCAAAGTCAGTCACCAGTTTTTCAAGAATCTCCTCAGAGCTCCCTAATAGACGACATCCTTATCCTTCAACCGTTTGTCAGAGATCTCATTTCAAAAGTGTATAATAAGCTGACCTCTTTAAACCAAACCTCCACTGTCAAGATCAGGGTAGCCTGGGAGCAGGATCTGAACCTACACCTGTCAGACGACACTTGGGATTCAATCCTGGGGCTTGTTCATTCTACCTCGCTTTGCTCTCGTCACTCTTTACTACAGTTTAAGGTTGTCCATCGTGCCCACATGTCTAAGGCCAGACTCTCTCACATTTATCCCGACTTGAACCCTCAGTGTGACAAATGTGGCACTGATGAAGCAACTCTGATTCACTCGTTCTGGACCTGCCCCAGGCTTAGAACATTCTGGCAGGAGGTTTTTCACACTCTGTCTGTGGTTTCTGGTATAACAATTACTCCTGACCCTCTTCTAGGTCTATTTAGTTGTTTTTCAGGGAATCTTAATGTTCCCTCTAATGTGCGTCGTATGTTGTCCTTTGCCTCCCTCCTGGCCAGACAGGTTATCTTAATAAGATGGAAGGGTGCTGCCCTGCCGACTCACACTCAGTGGCTATCAGACATCATGTCTTGCCTGAGCCTGGAAAAGATCCAGTACTCTGTTAAGAACCAAGGAGTGAAATTTAACAATGTTTGGGGACCCTTTGTAAGACACTTCCTTGATCCCCACTGACCTTTCATCTGTTTACACACATTGGTTAACACAGAGAAGACTTGACTTCCAGCTTAATAAATTTTATATATCTTGCCTCTTTAAGGATTTGTCACTAGTCCCACCTCAGAAACATGTTGTTTTTTGCCAGGAATACTTTGCACAATGAGCCCTTTTTTCCTTGTTTGTTTGTTTGTTAAATACAGTACATAATGTTTACTGAATCATCTTAATCTACATGTTATTTTGTTTGCTTGAAAATTCAATAAAAAGATTGATTAAAAAAATCATAAGACACCCAACTGGATAAAAGTCTATAAATACCACTTAACATGGGCCCGCATATTTGATTTAACAGAAAAAAAACCCCCAAAACCCCAGATGCCCTTCATGATACAACCCTCCTCATTTCCGACACAAGGAATACACTGTTTTGTGCTTCCCCCCTGTGGTATAATCACTTATTTTAGAATTTTGGTGTACATGTGAGTGCAAGCAGGGGTGGGGGTTCCTGGCTTGTTCTGCACAAGCAAGTGGGGGCTCCATGGAAAAAAAGGTTAGGAAGCATTGTATTATGTGACACTATGTGATAGAGCATATGGGCATTTCTTTTGAAAGGAACACAATTGGTGGAGGTTTAGATTAAAAAAGTTGAAGTACTTAAAGTAAGTGTGACCAAGTGGATGGGCCAAGCCCAACTGGTGGTGTCCAACCTGGGGTTTGAACTCTCAACCTCCAGCTCCAGAGTCCAGCACTCTACCTGTGTCGCCAAGAGGGTCAACCCACTTGGCAAGCCAAGTAGGAATGCTTTTATTGACTCGGTTACATATTCCCCCTCAGATTTTTGACATCGTCCCGATGTCAGAGGCGCATTTAAGCTTTAAGGGTGCCTGCCTTCTGATGTCAATACCAGTGAGGCCTACCAGCAACACCTCTTGTGGTGGGGACCAAGCACCACTTGCAGGACCGACACACTGGTGGTATCTGGGGAACAGGACCAATGCACCACCACTAAGTCCTGCCAACAATGCCAATTGTGACCAAGGGGACAGGTGGTTAAGCCCAACTGGTGGTGTCCAACCGGGGATCAAACCCACAACCTCCAGCTCCAGAGTCCAGCACTCTGGGTCGCCAAGAAGGTCAACCCACTTGGCAAGCTAAGTAGGAATGCTTTTATTAACTCTGTTACATAAGCAAAGTGAGCTGAGATATAAATCATTGATTTAATTGGCTTCTTTTAGACATTTTACTGGTGATCTCTCGTTCATCTGAGCAAATCAGAAAGATAAAGTTGGAGGCAGCCAAAAGGTGGTGTGATTCAGCATAGTGAGCAATGCTGTTAGAAACAAACATTGTAAACTATTTACAGATCTAATATTGAATGATTTAAGACATTCACAGGAGCTTTTTAATAAGGTTACTTCTTCTTCACTTTCCCACTCCATACGTAGGGAGACGGACACTATTAATAGATGCCTAATCCTCTGATAAGTCTGCCAACAGCAGGATTATCAATCCTAATGGCTTCACCACCTCACTCAGGGTGGTGAATCAGACTTGTAAGTGTGCATGTGAGTGTGCATGTGTGTGAAAATGTGGATTCAGGGTTTTGTCATAGTGGCCCAAACTGAATGCAAAAGATGTGGGTCTGCACCTGAGTTGGGTGCATTATACTTATATCTTTCTTTTTTTTGGACAAAAAAAATATCACATAATAGTTCTTTCCACAGTAGAGGCCACTGACACCTGCCTTACAGCAAGCATCCTGTGTTTCAACTCTGGCAGGACCCTTCTGTGTGGGCTTTGCTTTGTCCAGAAGCTCAGGTTTGGAAAAAAAAAACAAAACAACACCTCCAGGTCTACAACACTGACATAAGATATATTTTTAATGTCAACAATTCTCTCCTGGTCTGATAAATAAAATATACAGTGAGCTGAGTAACATTACAGCAGGTTAGGGTGAACGTTATAGGTGGGTACAGTGACTCCACTGTTGTTCCAATCCAATCTTTTTTCTAAAGCACTTTAAAAAAACTACAGCTGACACAAAGTGCTGTATATCAAGAATAAATAAAATGTGAAAGACATATAAGACATAAAAGAAACAAAAGATAATAAAGTACAACTGAAAAAGTATAAAACAAGACAGGTAAAAATGACATATAATAAAAGCAATAAAACAAGTAAAATCAATGTCTCATGCTGGGTTGAAGGCCAAGGAGTAAAAATGAGTTTTAAGATAAGTTTTAAAAATGGACAGTGAAGGAGCCTGCCTAATAGGCAAAAGGAAACTGTTCCAAAGTTTAGGAGCAAATAAAAGAATTTTAAAATGAACCCTAAAGTGCACAGGCATCCAGTGAAGGGAAGCTAAAATGGATGTAATGTGGTTATCTATTAGCTGAAGTTACCAAAACTAAATTGGGCCGTGTTTTGGACGAATTTCAATGAAACTTTCAGGCGTTGTTGGAAATGGTACAAGGAAGAACTGATTAAATTTTGGGGATGATCCAGATCACCGTCTGGATCCAGGAATTTTTTAAAGGATTCTTTAACACTGTGAGATGGGCCCGGAGGTAATGTGTAGTTCAGTGCTTCGGCCAGCAGGAAGCACTGAACTACATATTGAAGCTCGTCGAGCTTGTGACAGAGCCGCTAAAATGCAGCACAGACTGAATGAGAGCCCACAGGCTGCTGCTTCTCGCCGTGCTAAAGACAGAGACAGTACACGGCAGCATAGACAGGATGAGGGGCTATCCCCAGATGCTATTGAAGCTCATCGAGCTTAGTTTTATTTTATTGATTTTTTCTTATTACCTCCGCCAGGAGGTTATTTCTTTTTTTAAATGGAGATTGGAGTTAATATTGTTCTATTCTACACTACGTATATGTACATATTTTTAATTTCCTGGAAAGAAACGAAGTTAGAAAAATTATGTTAATGGTAGCTTTTCAATATCCAGAACTTATTATTAGGAATAAATTTCATGAATGTGTTCTCCAACTAAAGACTTGTACATGTTGTATCTCTTGTTAAATTAAATAAATTGTATTTGTGTAGTTCAAATAACATTTTTTTTTGTTTTCTTGACCAATCATATGACATACAGAAACACATGATACAGGGAAAGAACAATAACAAAATTAGTGTAGAATATTTATGGTATAAATCACAATACTGGGGGGGACTGTTGCTCTTGGCGGAGGTCTGCGCTCTCCGAGTGCTTTTCTAGTTGTCCTTTGTGTTCTGTGGTCTTTGGTTGTTCTGTGTGATGTCCTGTGTCATCTCCTGTTGTCCCTATTGTTATTTATTATTGTCTTGTGTCTTCCCCTGGCCTCTGGTTTTGCATGATGTCTTGTGTCTATCCCGTGTGTCCTTGTTGATCTATAGTTTCTAGTCCCTTGTGTTTCCCGTGCCAAAAGCCCATTTCCCTGGTGTCTCCGTTTAGCCCTTGATTGTTCCCACCTGTCTTATGTTGTTGATTATTTGTTCCCCTATATGGGGGGGTCATAGGCTGAAAAGTTCACAATAGTCAAATTTGACCAAACTAGTACATACCCGTGCATGCCCGTAGAAACCAAGTATAAGCAAGTATTTCTGCATACCCGAAGAAAGCATTTCCGTGCATGCCCATAGAAAGCAAGTGTAAGCAAGTACTTCTGCATGCCCGTAGAAAGCAAGTGTAAGCAAGTATTTCTGCATGCCTGCCTTTGATCTTTGACATGGTTACCAAGGCAACAGTAACCATGGTGAAACCTGCCTTTGATCTGTGAGGTCACCACTCGTTCAGTGATGCCTGCCTTTGATCTTTGATGATGTCATAGCGAGTCCTATGATCGTAACAGGCAGACAGACAGAGATTTCTTTAATTATATATAGAGTGATGTGGTTTGAATTACATATAGTGATTCAGAGAGCAGGCTTGCTGAATACCTCAGTAAGCCACCGAGAGTCCAAGGACAGATAATTTTTTCACACATAAGGAGTTGTTCAGAACTCCTTATAAGAACTCCTTATACAAAGAACTCATGAGGGACAAAGCTATGAGGAAAACGTCACAAAGCTATGAGGAAAACCAGACACACACAGTGGTGAGCTGGTTGCCAGCCGGCAATCAGATCTAGAAGAAGAAGAAGAAGAAGAGTGATATAAAGTGAAGTAAGCGGCGGTAATGCACCTGTAAGCTGGTTGCCAACCGCCAAGCAAATCTAAAAGAAGAAGAAGATTTTTCAACCACAGCGATCCAAGTGCTGCAACACTGACGGAAGAAGTGTGTGGATCGAAGGGGAGACTATGTTAAAAAAATAAACCACATTTGGTCAGATATGACCACAGTGAACTTTTCAGCCTATGAACATTTCAGCCCCCCCGCCCCCTCATATTTGTCAGTCTTAGTCTCTGTTCGTTGTGGCGTCATTGTCTATTATTCCCTGCCGGTCTCCTACTATCCCGAGTAGATTTCCCCGTGAGTGTTTTTGCCTTCACCTCCTGTGTTTTCAGCCCCCTTGCTGTTGTTTCTCTGAGCTTTTGTGAATAAACCATGTTGCATTTGAATTCAGCCTGCACTCTGAGTCCTCCTTCAATCCTGCCTACCGGAGGTAGATGTGAAAATGCATTTAAAAGAAAGGAGCTTTTAAGAAGCTTTTTAACTGACAGCTTTGCTTGCCCATGGATGAGAGCTGTCCACTACAACTCAGAGATGATGCCAGTCTTTTTCTTTGTCCATGAGTTTGACCGAGCTGTAAAATTTCCTCCAGTTACTTTATATTATCGTTCATCCAAACTTCTTTTTTAAACCAACAAAGACTGAGCCATTCATCTTAGCCTGAGCTCTATTAATCTGCTCTGGTGGATGCAAAAGTGTAGATTTAATTCAAAACAACTGATGGGATAGTTTCATTGGGAATCATTCTTTTAAAAGAACTAGTGCATACCCATGGATACCCGTAGAAACCAAGTATAAGCAAGTATTTCTGCATGCCTGTAGAAAGCAAGTGTAAGCAAGCATTTCTGCATGCCTGCCTTTGATCTTTGACATGGTTACCATGGCAACAGTAACCATGGTGAAACCTAACTTTGATCTTTGGCATTACCACTCATTCAGTGATGCCTGCCTTTGAGCTTTGATGATGTCATAGCGAGTCCTATGATCGTGACACACACAAAGTCCTATGATCATGACACACAGACAGAGATTTCTTGAATTATATATAGAGAGAAGATGAGTGAATGGTATTAAAATTGTAAAAACTTCATCGGATAATGAATATTGGGTTTGTGCACACATATCTGCTCTTCTCCGGGGTCATGGTGACAGCTGTTTTCCCGGTAGGACAGACTGGCCCCACTGCGGTCCGGTAGAGAACTGAATCATAAACTCACATAATATGTTTTTCCCTTCTGTGTAGTGAAAGACCCTGTTGTGTCTTCGAACAGTTTGTATTTAAAAGTATGCATTTTGGCTGTGTTTTTTCATTAATTGGGACACTCAAGCACAAATTGACATGAGATTGGATTATGTGAAATGATGACTCAACACACGACAGACTAGTGGACAAAACGTTTTCACAGAAGAGGTATGTAGACTGACAGTAGCCCATCCCACCACCATGAAAGCACACACACAACGATGTGTTTCGTGTTTGCCCTCATTCCCCCCCCCAAAAAAAATAAAATTTAAAAAATTTAAAAAAAATCATACATTAATGCCTAATCTATAGACTCCAACATTAAGTCCGCAATTAAAATGAGAATGTGGATGGAATAAAAAAAAAATTTCATCATATAAATAAAATGGCAGGTGATTATATTATGACCGTTACAACTCTCTCCATTAATAATAGAAAATCCCAGCGCATGCTGTTTAGTCATGAGGTCCAGAGCTGTGTGATTTCAAAACACACCACTGAAATAGCATTAAACAGTGCACTCCTCACAACAGACCTCCTTTTTTCTGATCAAAAGTGCATTAGCATAACATGCACCATAATACTGATACGCATGAGATTGCACACCACCACACCTCTTTGAAATGACTCTCCACCTCCCAGCACAAAGCGGGCGCATTGTCCACTAGTAATTTTTGGTATGATGCAAAGTGTAAAAAACAGACAATGCGCTGACAGAAACCTAAAAAAACACTGGCATATGGTGGGAAGTCTGGAGCAAAAGTCCACAGATGATTGTCAAAATAGGGCCCATAATCTTATCAAGTTATTTAGCACAACTGATTTATATGAATAATGGGACAAATACAGTATGTAAACTAGAAAAGCACTCTGAGAGCGCAGACCTCCGCCAAGAGCAACAGTCCCCCCAGTATTGTGATTTATACCATAAATACTCTACACTAATTTTGTTATTGTTCTTTCCCTGTATCATGTGTTTCTGTATGTCATATGATTGGTCATGAAAACAAAAAAAATGTTATTTGAACTACACAAATACAATTTATTTAATTTAACAAGAGATGCAACATGTACAAGTCTTTAGTTGGAGAACACATTCATGAAATTTATTCCTAATAATAAGTTCTGGATATTGAAAAGCTACCATTAATATAATTTTTCTAACTTCGTTTCTTTCCAGGAAATTAAAAATATGTACATATACGTAGTGTAGAATAGAACAATATTAACTCCAATCTTCTTTTAAAAAAAAAATAACCTCCTGGCGGAGGTAATAAGAAAAAAATCAATAAAATAAAACTAAGCTCGACGAGCTTCAATAGCATCTGAGGATAGCCCCTCATCCTGTCTATGCTGCCGTGTACTGTCTCTGTCTTTAGCACGGCGAGAAGCAGCAGCCTGTGGGCTCTCATTCAGTCTATGCTGCATTTTAGCGGCTCTGTCATAAGCTCAACGAGCCTGTGGGCTCTCATTCAGTGTATGCTGCATTTTAGCGGCTCTGTCACAAGCTCGACGAGCTTCAATATGTAGCTCAGTGCTTCCTGCTGGCGGAAGCACTGAACTACACATTACCTCCGGGCCCTATCTCACAATGTTAAAGAATCCTTTAAAAAATTCCTGGATCCAGGAATTCAGATCATCCCCAATCCAGATCATCCAGATCATCCCCAAAATTTAATCAGTTCTTCCTTGTACCATTTCCAACAACGCCTGAAAGTTTCATCGAAATCCGTCCAAAACTTTTTGAGTTATCTTGCTAACCAACAGACAGACAGACAAACAGACAGACAAACGCCGGCAAAAACATAACCTCCTGGCCTGCGGCCTGGCGGAGATAATAAGAGTACAAAAATGAGGAGATAAAAGTGTTTTTCATCAATTTTCATAAATTATTTTACAATTGTTTTTTTGGGGCCATGTTGGATAAGATAATTAAAGCCTGAATGGAAAGAGGTGTGAAGAGCAGGTGGAATCAAACCTCAAATTGTAGACAAGCAGTATTATTACATATTTAAGCAATATTACATGAAAGAGAGTGTGGTATCAGTGAATATAACAATATTCATGACATTGGATGGCCTCTAAAAATGCAAATTATAGAATAACAGTAATAAGCAGCAGAAGATTATGATCTGTTTGTTTACTTAATGTAATATTGTTCTGCAAAGAGGCACAAGAAACACAATCATTTTGAGAATGCTGGGGGAGAAAGCCATACAACACCAGCAGGATCTCTACTTAGTTTTCATTGACTACCAAATGGCATTTGACAGAGTTCATCACTCCGAACTTTTCAAGATGTTTGTGAACATCAAATTAGCCGACAAGAACATGCAGCTGGTCAGATCCATCTATTATGACCAACTCACCATGGTTCGACATCAAAAGAGGAGTCCGCCAAGGGTGACCTCTTTAATCTGTACTCAGAGGTGATACTCCACGAGCTCAATAATCGTCCAGAAGGAGTCGTGATCAGTGGTGTCAAGATTAACAATCTTAGTTACGCAGATGACACAGCTCTTCCCTCTACACTGATTGAAGATCTCCAAAAACTCTTCGATGCATTTGTCACCTCCAGCGAACGTTTGGGTTTCAGCGTCAACAGTAAGAAAACGAAGGTGATGGTCATTTCGAAGTCAGAGGTCCTACCATCATGCCAATTACATCACAGCAACACTCCAATTGAACAAGTTTCTTCTTGAACTACCTCGGCTCAATTGTCACCTCTGCTGCCAGATGTAGAAAGGAGATTTGCAGAAGGATAGGACTGACAAAAGACGTGTGCTCAAGACGCCGGTCGATCCTCACCATTTGACAACTTTCGATCAAACTCAAAATCTGTTTGCTTAAAGCCTATATCTGGTCAACTCTCCTTTACGGCTGTGAGTCTTGGACTCTTTCGGCTGAGATCTGTTGAAATCTCGAGGCTGCCGAAATGTACTGCTATCATAGAATGCTCCAGATCTCGTATGTAGACAGGGTCAAAAATAAAAAGGTCCTACAAAGGGCTCAAATGGAGTGTAAACTACTACAAATGATCAAAGACACAGTTAAAGTTTCTTGGGCATGCAATCAGGAAGTGCACCAGAGGAATGGTAAATGGCGTTCACTTATAAAGCACTTTTTCTCATCTCTAGATGACCAAAGCGCTTTAGAAATCCTGCTATCCACCCATTCACATGCACACACTGATGGCAGTGGAGCTGCCATGCAAGGCGCTGGCCTGACCCACCAGGAGCAACTGGGGGTTCAGGATCTTGCTTAAGGACACTTCGACATGCAGACTGCAGACAGAGCGGGAATTGAACCCCTGACCTTCCGATCAGTAGTCGGCCACACTACACTTGTGCCACAACTGCCCCTGAAGACAACAGAAATGCTTCCTAGACAATTTTGAACATCTGGAGGACCTGAACATCTGGAGCCTTGCACATGACCGCCAAGGCTGGAACAACATGGTTCGCCGAATGCTAATTCAGTGATGGCACTCAGAGAGTGAGAGAGAAAGATGAATGCAGCAATGTTCAGAAACATCCTGTATAAAAACCTGCTCCAGAGCACTCTTGACCTCAGACTGGGATGACCGTTCATCTTTCAGCAGGACAACGACCCTAAGCACACAGCCAAGATATCAAAGGAGTGGCTTCAGGACAACTCTGTGAATGTCCTTGAGTAGCCGTGCCAGAGCCCAGACTTGAATCCAATTGAACATCTCTAGAGAGATCTGAAAATGGCTGTGCACTGACGCTTCCCACCCAACCTGATGGAGCTTGAAAGGCGCTGCAAAGAGGAATGGGCAAAACTGCCCAAAGATAGGTGTGCCAAGCTTGTGGCATCATATTCAAAAAGACTTGAGGCTGTAATTGCTGCCAAAGAAGCATCAACAAAGTATTGCACAATGCCTGTGAATATCTGTGTACATGTGATTTCTTAGTTTTTTTTATTTTTAATAAATCTGCAAAAATGTAAAAAAAAAACAAAAAAACAAAAACTTTTTTCATGTTGTCCTTATGGGATATTGTGTGTAGAATTTTGAGGAAAAAATGAATTTAATCCCTTTTGGAATAAGGCTGTAACATAACAAAATGTGGAAAAAGTGAAGCGCTGTGAATACTTTCCGGATGCACTGTACATCAGAATCAGAATCAGCTTTATTGGCCAAGTATGCACAACACATACAAGGAATTTGACTTTGGCTAAAAACTTGCTCTCGTTGTTCAGGTGGAGGATTTAAATAAGGATTCAATGACAACAGAGTATGTACAGTAAATTACAGTCTGTCCACGTTTCTATAAAGGATGCAAATATATACAGGAATATATGCAGTTATTTACTCAGACTAACCACACTTTGCAGAAATATATGAAAAAATATACAGTCACACAGTATTTCAATGTGAACTCAGATTCAGTGATATAATGTGAATGAAGTAAAAAGCAGTGTGAGAGTTATGTGCAATGTAATAATGGATGAAAAGTCATGAGTACAGCAACAGGTAGGACTAGGTGAATGTTAGGAGTTCATCAGAGTGATGGCTTGAGGAAAGAAACTGTTCCTGTGACAGGTGGTTTTGACCTTCAGTGATCTGTAACGACGACCAGAAGATAGAAGTTCAAACAGTTTGTGGCCGGGGTGTGATGGGTCAGCACAGATGTTTCCCGCCCGTTTCCTGGTACACACACACACACACACACACACACACACACACGTGTACATATATATACATACATACATATATACATATATATATATATATATATATAGTCATGGGAAAAAATTAGGACACCCTATATAAGTCTGTTTTTTTAACATATTTGGACATATGGATATATTAATGTTAAAAATACTGTGAGATTCATGTAATACAACTAAACAATTAAAAATGAATTAAAGACTTTTTTCAAATTTTCTGTAAAATGTAATTCTAAACAAACAGTGAAGAATAAATAAGGACACCCCCATCTTTTTTAGGACACCCCCACATTCATTGCCCCTTAAAATGGCTCAAATAAATGTTAAAAAATGCAAATAAAAACAAAAACAAGGTTAAGACATAGGTATGTGGACATTTCTTAATAAAGAACTGAATATCTAATGGGGTGTCCTAATTTTTTCAAGACTGTGTGTATATATGACTGGCGCCTAGCGGCTGCCCCGGCCTTGGATGCGCTCTGCAGAGCGTGCCCAAATGCCAAGTCACGTTTCGTTACCTTGTATTCATACATGTGTAATGACAATAAAGTTGAATCTCATCTCATCTCATCTCATATATATGTATGTATGTATACACACACACACACACACACACACACATATATAGTTATGTGTTTTAGGTCACATGACAGGTTTTAGGTTCATCCTGAAATTTCATCTGAAAGCCAAATATCCCTAAATTTTTGTGAGTAGTGCATGCGCGCGCGCACACACACTACATATACACTACCGTTCAAAAGTTTGGGGTCACCCAGACAATTATTTTGTGTTTTCCATGAAAAGTCACACTTATTTACCACCATGAGTTGTAAAATGAATAGAAAATATAGTCAAGACATTGACAAGGTTAGAAATAATGATTTGTATTTGAAATAATAATTTTTTCCTTCAAACTTTGCTTTCGTCAAAAGAATCCTCCATTTGCAGCAATTACAGCATTGCAGACCTAACATGATTGCACAAGGGTTTTCTAATCATCCATTAGCCTTCTGACGCAATGAGCAAACACACTGTACCATTCGAACACCGGAGCGATAGTTGCTGGAAATGGGCCTCTATACACCTATGTAGATATTGCACCAAAAACCAGACATTTGCAGCTAGAATAGTCATTTACCACATTAGCAATGTATAGAGTGTATTTTTGATTAGTTTAAAGTTATCTTCATTGAAAAAAAGTGCTTTTCTTTCAAAAATAAGGAAATTTCTAAGTGACCCCAAACTTTTGAACGGTAGTGTACATATTCAGCCATGGACAAAATTGTTGGTACCCCTCTGTAAATGAAAGAAAAACCCACAATGGTCACAGAAATAACTTGAATCTGACAAAAGTGGTAATAAATAAAAACTCTATGAAAATTAACCAATGAAAATCAGACAATCATACCTGTCAAGGCATACCTCATGCTTCCCTTATTGGGGGGGCCTTCACACCTGTACTGACCTCATGCCTCCCTTATTGGGGGGGGCTTTCACACCTGTACTGAGTACTTAAAAACTGTATTTATCGGCAGATGAAAGAAAACTGAAGCAAAAAAAACAAACAAAAACCAAACAAACAGCAACTGCAACATGAACTATTTCAAATTCATTCATTTATGCTGTCAATGCTGAAACAAAAGCAGAATGGATTTTTGTTTCATAAGTTAAGTATCAGAAATAATTCTCTTTGAAATTGTGTTAATAATAATAACAATGAAAATATCAATCTTATTCAGCCCTTTCAATATAATGCTATACATTCAGATGTACATTCTGCTGGGGGTTTCTTCCTGTTAAAAGGGAGTTTTTCCTCTCCACCGTCACCAAGTGCTTGCTCACAGGGGATCGTCTGATTGCTGGGGTCTTTCTGCAACTGTGGGGGTTTCCCCTACAGTTGATAGTGCTATGAGATGACTGTTGTTGTGAAATGGCGCTATATAAACTAGAAAAGCACTCGGAGAGCGCAGACCTCCGCCAAGCGGCACAGTTCCCCCCATACAGTGTTTGTGTGTACGTTTTCAGATTCCCTGAGCATGAAAAGATATGAGTAGCAATTGGATTCACAATGATTATTTGTTTATTTGACATGGACAGTGCAATAAACAGACAATTAATGAATGACAATCAATGTGATAGTGATAGGATTAGTGGTTCAGTAGTGTAAAACGGGGCTATAAGGGACGGCGGGTTAATAAGGGACACTTTTCTGGGAAATGTTTTAAATGTAATTCTGCTTTTTTTATTTTGAGCAGGACGCTGAGTTGTGTTGTTATTGTCAAATATCCATGAATCCTTCATCAAATCTAGGCGGAAGCAAAATTAAAAAAGCAGAATTACATTTAGAAAAGTGTCCCATATTACCCCGCCGTCCCTTATAGCCCCGTTTTACGGTTGTAAAAGCATTGCCTCCTTGGCGAAGGTAATAAACTGAAGTGTTTTTTTTTGTTACTTATTTGTACCCGTAGGTAGACTTGGTTTGCAGTCTGGTGATAAGCCACCGCTGCTGGTCGCTGCGTGCGCGAGCGCCCTAAACCTACATGTTTTTGGTGTGCGGGAGGAAACCGGAGAAATCCCGGAGTAAACCCGCGCAACACGGGGAGAACATGCAAACTCCACACAGCTCACTGTTGGTCGGGGGCTGGGATCGAACCCACGATCTCATGATCCCCGCGGTCCCCCGGCCGAGGGTAAAACTGTGCTGCCACAGTGCTAAACCACTGCGCTACCGTGCAGCCCACGTGTTGGTGTGTCCATCTCCTCCACTGACGGATGCAGATTGGTTAGACAGGTTGCCGTGGGTTTTATATTATATTGGGGTTGCGCTCCGCGGCACAACAGAATTTAGAATCTTTCCCGGCAGAGAGGTCGTTTTTACGCAGCGCCTATAGCTGGGCGGGGAATTTGTGGCAAATAATCGGGCGGCGGACAGGTGGCCGTGTCAGGTTTTGCAGCGTGGCGCAAAAACAGGCTCGGTGGCGGGCCAAGGCCAGCAGTGTTTTCCGTGTGCTTTTGTGCCTAAAACGTTGAAGAACGCGGAGTTTGTGTTGGTCAGACACGACGACCAGCGCAATGTGCGCAGCGCCTATGGCTGGCACAGGCACGCTGGGGGGCCCAGGCCACCAGTGTTTTCCGCATGCTTTTGTGGCTAAAACGTTGAAGAAGGCGGAGTTTGTGTTGGTCAGACACGACGCCCAGCACCCTCCATTGCGCCTGCGCACATGTTGAAAATGGCCATATGTCACAGTGTGGAAAAATGTTTTAAAAAATTCCTGTATGCAGACGGTGATGCGGATCATCCCCAAAATTTAATCAGTTCTTCCTTGTACCACTTCCAACAACGCCTGAAAGTTTCATTGAAATCCGTCCAAAAGTTTTTGAGTTATCTTGCTAACCAACAGACAAACAGACAGACAAACAGACAAACACACAGACAAACACACAGACAAACCCCGGCAAAAACATTACCTCCTCCTGGCCTTTCGGCCTGGCGGAGGTAATAAAGTTGAATTGAATTGAATTGAATGTAAAGCAAAGTTCCAAGATACAAAATAACAGTACACTATAGGGGATTTGGGCTACCTCTAAGCATGTTTGTTAAGATTTTAAAGCATTTTTTTTTGTTATATTTAGGTAATATTTGAAGGTGAATAATACTGCCCATACCTGAAAACATTTGGAGAGTTCTCCTTCAGTCTGGAAAGGTCTCGACCCACCATCGTGTTGCAATTGTCCGAACCAAAGCCGACAACATTCTGCCATGGAATATTGTGCAATCTAAAATAAATAAATAAATGGTGACGGTGAAGGAGAACGGTGACTTCCAGTCCCTCGATTTCCCTTTTCTTCAAGCTTTGTTTACTTCGCTGACGGCGCGCTGCAAGAAGCCGTTTTGAAACTCACAAATACACTGCTTAGGTGCGCTTGTGGAGGATCGAAATAAGTGCAGGCGGACGCTGAGCGCACTGCCAGCCCTGTACGCTATGGGGGTCACACACGAGGTGTTCCTCCACACTCTCAATAATTTTTTTTGCCATATATTTTTCTTTTTGGCGTACAGAAATGGCAATACGCCCGTATTTGCTAAAATTGCATTTTCCCCGTATTAAAATACGGCGAAACCGTATCACTTGACAGGTATGGACAATGCTTTTGAATTGTGGTTCAACAGAATTTATTTATTTATTTAGCGAATGCAAAGTCGTCAAGCCAAGCAGTTGCCTCCTGGTTTGCTGTATGGAGGGTGTGTAATCCTCCTTCCAGTCTTTGGAGCGGGCAAGCCTCTATGATGTGTTCCATTGTTTGCTCCTCTCCACATGCGCACAGTGGGCTAGGGATACTGCCCCATCTGTGAAGGCTGGCCAAGCAGGGGCTATATCCAGTCCTGAAGCGATTGAGTGTAGACCACTGTCTCCTTGGGAGGTTGGTGCCCGGGACCTATTGGTTGGGGTTTGTCACCAGGTGTTTGTTTGGGACCTCCTTAGTCTCCCATTTCTCTTGCCAAGCTGTCTGGATGGTAGAATCAGCTGGGGGAAGGTTTTTCCAAATCGGCCATCTGGATGGAAATCGGGCAGTGGGTGGGGTGTAGATATCTGCATGGATTGGTAAGTGAGGAGAGTCTTTGGCTTTTTGAAGACATCCTTTGAGTTAGTGCTGCTCGCCGGATGTGTGGGGGGGCTATGTTTGACAGTACAGGGAGCCAGGGGAGTGGTGTTGAGCGGATTGTCCCAGTTATGGTTCTCATGGTTGTGTTGAGCTGGGTGTCTACGTGGTGTGTGTAGGATGACCTGGACCAGACAGGGGAACAATATTCTGCTACAGAGTATGAAAGGGCCAGTGCTGAGGTGCGCAGGGTGGAGACTGCCGCCCCCCATTTTGCACCAGCGAGCTTGCAGAGCAGGTTGTTTCGTGCCTTCACCTTAGCAGCCGTCCCCTTTAAATGTTCCTTGAAGGATAGGGTCCTGTCAAGGGTCACTCCAAGGTAGGTTGGATTCGAGGCATGCTTAAGCTTGAGTCCGCTCAGGTGGATGTTTAGTTCTCTGGCAGCTTTTACATTGTGGAGATGGAATACACTGGAGACGGTTTTTGCTGGGCTTGGTTTTAGGTGCCAGGTTTTGCAGAACTGGTCCAGTTTGGCAAGATCTTCCATGAGCACCCGTTCCAGTGACTCAAAGTCTGGTGCTTGTAGTGCCAAACAGATGTCGTCTGCATAGATGAATTTGCGGGATTTTGTAGTGGGCAGGTCGTTTATGTAGAGGTTGAACAGGGTTGGAGCTAGAACTGAGCCTTGTGGGAGTCCGTTTTTCTGCATTCTCCATGCGCTTGTGTTCTGACCGAGGTGGGCTCTGAACCTTCGGTTGGTCAGCAGGGTTTTTATAATTGCTGTTGCCCAGGCAGGGATCGCCTTTGTAAGTTTCAGGAGGAGGCCTTTGTGCCAGACCATATCATAGGCGGCTGTAAGATTGAGAAACACAGCCCCTGTCTTCAGTCTGCTCTCGAAGCCATTTTCAATGAAGGTGGTTAGGGCCAGTACTTGTTCTCCTGTGCTGCGGTCCTTGCAGAAACCTGCTTGATCCAAACTTAGAATTTCCTCTATTCCTGGGGAAATACGTTGCAGTATTAGGCGCTCCATGATTTTATAAGGAACGCTGAGTAGGGAGATTGGGCGGTAGCTTGCTGGTAGTTTGTGGTCTTTGCCAGGTTTTGGTATGGCAATGACCTTTGCTGTCCGCCATTTCTTTGGGATCGAGTTTGTTTGTATGATCCTTGTGTAGAGTTGTGTCAACCAGGTTAGGGCTCGGGGGCCAAGATTTTTCATGAATTCTGGGAAGATGTTGTCGTACCCTGCTGCCTTTCCACATTTCAGGCCCTGTAGGACTTTCTCCAGTTCAGCAGCCTCGAAGGGTTCAGGGTTCGTTTCCTCTACGGGCATTTTTTGGTGTTTTTTTAGTTCAGTTGTAACTGCTCTTCTGGTGTCTTTGTCTTGGGGTGCTTTGGCGATGGTCAGTAGGTGGGATGCAACTTGGTTGGGTGTGACAGATGCTCGGCTTTGGCTAGGGGGCTTTTGTGCAGCTCCTAGGCGACGGATGAGGCTCCAACATTTCCTGCTAGAGTGGATAAAGCTCCGGTCAGCAACTGTCTCCTCCCATTTCTTTCGCCGGGCTGTACTTAGTGATTCATTGAGATGGTCTGCTATCTCTGGGTCCCCTGATGTTTGATAGGATTGTAGGAGGGCAGCACTTTCTCCGTCCAGGCATGGGACATAGAGGGGTCGGTAGCCTCGTGGGATTGCAGTGTGAGCAGCCTTGAAGATTGCGCTGCAGAAGCGGTTGTATGCTTCATCTACAGTGATGGTGTGGAGTGGGATGGTAACAGTACTCCGATCCAGGGTTTCACTGAATTTCTTCCAGTTGGCTTTGTGGAAGTTCCAGCGCATCTTCCTTGGGCTGTTTATGACTGGAAGTTGTAGGCCAATGTGTACAAGCAGGGGCCGGTGTTGGCTGTGTGGAAAATCGTCAAGAATGAGGATCTGTGTAGGATATGGCATCCCATTCAAAGAGCTGACCCAGCACAGTTTAGGAGAATAGTCCTTCTTCCACCAAGCAGAGTGGAAGGTTCCTCTTTGTTTGGGGTTGTGTATCAGAGCGAGATCATTTCTAGATGCCAAGTCTGAAAGTACCTCCCCGTCACTAGCCACTGCTGGGTATCCCCAGTCAGTGTGATGGCTGTTAAAGTCCCCCACATAGATGGCAGGGTGGGGTGGGTAAGACCTGCAGATCCCAGTTGGCACTAGAGGGCTTGTACACATTGACAATATGGAAGCCACCAATGGTTATGGTGTCTGAGAAATGTGTTGTTGTCAGGTGGTTTACTTCAACTATGTCCGAACGCACATAGGTGGCACGTCCATGTTTGGCATGTGGAACATAGCACAGGAGGTCAAAGCCATTGATGGTGTAGCGGCCAGCTTCCTCTGTGCCAATATGAGTCTCTTGGAGGCAGATTACATCAATCGACACACTCCCCTTGGGATCGTCACTTCCTTGTGGTACCGTATCGTCACTTCCTGTTTTGCTGTCTGTCTGTGTGGTTTGCTCTCCTCACTCTCCTGAGCTTTGGGTGAGCCACTAGTGATGGCTACTAGCTCTCCTTCCTCTCCTCCTCTGGTGTGCTCTCTCTGTCAGATGTTTAGCTACACCTCTGCCTCTTTTAGTGATAACGGTAAATGTAATAAATGTTGTCTTTTTGAGGCGCTCGAGGCAAGGTTGTCTGATTTGGAATCCCGGCTCCACTGCATTGAAACACCGTCTGCGCCAGTTACTCTTGACGGACGCCCCTTAGCTGCAGCGGAGCTAGCTAGCTTAGGCCCCCCTGTTAGCGGTCCTCCGGCTCTCCTCAGCAGCGAAGAGACTGGGTGGGTGACGGTGAGAAGGAAGCCTAGTCGCAAAGCCCCGGTACACCACCAACCTGTTGACGTTTCTAATCGTTTTTCCCCGCTCAGCAACACACCCGCTGAGGAAAAAACTCTGATCATTGGCGACTCTGTAGTCAGAAACGTGAACCTAGAGACTCCAGCGGCCATAGTCAAATGCATTCCTGGGGGCAGAGCAGGCAACATCGAGTCAAATTTGAAAATGCTGGCTAAAAGTAACTGTAAATACTCCACAATTGTTATTCACGCATTAATGACATCCGTCTCCGGCAGTCGGAAGTCACGAAACTTAATGTAGAATCGGTGTGTGACTTTGCAAAAACGATGTCTGCCACTGTAGTATTCTCTGGACCCCTCCCCAATCTGACCAGTGATGACATGTTTAGCCGCTCGTTATCCTTGAACCGCTGGCTGTCTGTGTGGTGTCCTGCAAATGACGTGGGCTACATTGACAATTGGAGCTCATTTTGGGGAAAACCTGGTCTTATGAGACGAGACAGCATTCATCCCACTTTGGATGGTGCTTCTCATTTATCTAACAATCTGGCATCTTTTTTATCCAAATTTCCAAAACCGTGACAACTCAGAGTTGGGACCAGGAAGCAGAGTCGCAGTCTTACACGCCTCTCTGCAGCTCCTCTTCATCCGCCACCCCTCAACTTAGCCCCTGTCTTCCCCATCAGAGAATCGTTGTCTGCTCCCTCCAAAGCAAATAAAAATATAATACATAAGCATCCCAAAGTGATTAAGCAAAATATTGGTAAAACTCAAATTAAACATAAAGCCTCTAAATTGAATGATTTGGCCTCTGTTCCTCCTCATAATTTAAAAATTAAATGTGGTTTATTAAATATTAGGTCTCTAACTCCCAAGTCTCTGTTAGTCCATGATCTTTTAATTGATCATCAGATTGATTTAATTTCCCTTACAGAGACTTGGTTAGGGCAAGAGGATTATGTTGGTTTAAATGAATCAACTCCCTCTGGTTATTTAAACTGTCAAAATCCCAGAAGTTCTGGTCATGGAGGAGGAGTAGCAACAATTTACCATTCCAAATTACTAGTTAATGTAAAGCAAAAAACATGTTATAATTCCTTTGAGGGCCTGGTCCTCAGTATTGGGCACTTTAGCAATTTTAGGTTAAACCCAATTTTATTTGCCATAGTTTATCGTCCCCCATCAACCTACTCAGAATTTTTATCCGAATTTGCTGATTTCTTAGCTGATTTAGTGCTGAAATCTGATAGAATAATTATAGTAGGGGACTTTAATATACATGTGGATGTAGATAGTGACTGCCTTAATGTGGCCTTTAATTCAATATTAGACTCAATTGGGTTTTCTCAGAAAGTAGGAAATTCTACTCATTACCTCCACCATACATATGGCATAGAAATAGAAAATCTTGTAGTGTCTCCTCATAACCCTGTACTGTCTGTTAACCTTTGATTTTACTATTTCTGACTATTTGGCTCCTAAAGAAAAATATTATTACAGTAGATGCCTCTCAGATGATGCTGTTACCAAATTTATGCAGATTGTTTCCTCTATGCCATGAGTCAACACAACGGAAATAAGCTATAGACAGCTTGCTCCTTCTGTAATTGATAACATGGTGGATAGTGTTACAGCTTCTCTGCATCAGACTCTAGACTTGGTGGCCCCCTTAAAAAAGAAAAAGTCTAATCAGAGATTTCTAACTCCTTGGTTCAACACAGAAACTCGTAGCTTAAAACAGAAGACTCGTCAATTAGAAAGAAAATGGCGCTCCACTAATTTAGATGAAATCTATTTAGCTTGGAGCAATCATCTTTCAATTTATAAAAAATCTCTTAGAAAAGCTAGAACGAGTTATTACTCTGCATTAATAGAAGAGAACAAGAATAATCCCAGGTTTGTTTTCAGCACTGTAGCCAGGTTGACAAAGAGTCAGGACTCTGTAAATCCTAGCATTCCCTTAGAGCTTACTAGTCAGGACTTTATGAACTTTTTCAATAATAAAATTTCATCCATCAGAGATAAAATCAATCAGATTCTTCCCACAGTTAACTTAAATACTGTAACTACTACAACTCCTTCTATTGATGTCTGTCTTGATGAGTTTACTCCAATCGACCTTTGTGAGTTAGACAAAATAGTTTCCTCATCCAAACCTTCAACTTGTCTTTTAGACCCTATTCCTACCAGGTTATTTAAAGAAGTCTTCCCACTTATTGGTAGCTTTATTCTTCATATAATCAATTCTTCATTAACTTTAGGCCATGTACCGCAGGCTTTTAAAACGGCTGTAATTAAACCCTTACTCAAAAAGCCAACGCTAGATCCAGGAGCTTTAGCTAACTATAGACCAATCTCTAATCTCCCTTTCATTTCAAAAATCTTAGAGTTGTTGCTACGCAATTATTTGACCACCTGCAGGGAAATGGTTTACTTGAAGAGTTTCAATCTGGGTTTAGAATCCATCATAGTACTGAAATAGCCTTAGCGAAGGTCACTAACGACCTCCTCATCGCATCTGATAATGGACTGGTTTCTGTACTTGTCCTTTTAGACCTTAGTGCAGCTTTTGATACTATCAATCATAATATTCTACTTGATAGATTAGAACACTATGTTGGACTTAATGGAACTTCATTGCAGTGGTTTAGATCTTATTTATCTGATAGGTTCCAGTTTGTTCATGTAAATAATGAGTTTTCTTTCAACTCAAAGCTTAGTCATGGAGTTCCACAGGGATCTGTGCTAGGCCCTACTCTTTTTAGTTTATATATGCTTCCATTAGGCAACATTATTAGAAAGCACCTAATATATTTTCATTGTTATGCAGATGACACACAATTATACCTGTCAATGAAGCCAGATGATAGTAATAAATTAGACAAGTTAGAAGCCTGTCTTAAGGAAATCAAAGCTTGGATGACTTGTAATTTCCTGCTATTAAATTCAGATAAGACTGAAGTCATTCTTGTTGGTCCAAAAAACCTTAGAAATTCCTTTCCAAATCAAACTTTCAGTTTGGATGCGGTTACTCTTTCTCTTAATAGCTCTGTGAGGAACCTTGGAATTATTTTTTATCAAGATCGGTCCTTCAATTCACATATTAAATTTGTTTCTAAGACTGCCTTCTGTCATTTGCGTAATATTGCCAAGATTAGGAGCATCTTGTCTCAGAGTGATGCTGAGAAACTGATCCACGCTTTTGTTAGCTCGAGATTAGATTATTGTAATTCTTTATTATCAGGCTGTCCTAAAACATCTTTAAAAAGTCTTCAGCTGATCCAAAATGCTGCAGCAAGAGTTTTAACAGGTACTAGAAAGAGAGATCATATCTCTCCGGTTCTGGCCTCCCTTCATTGGCTTCCCATAGAGTTTAGAATTAAGTTTAAAATCCTTCTTCTTACTTACAAAGCTCTAAACAATCAGGCTCCTTTTTATTTAAAAGATCTGATAATACCGTATTATCCTAACAGAGCACTACGCTCCCAAAATGCAGGATTACTTGTAATACCTAGAATCTCCAAAAGTACAATGGGAGGCAGAGCCTTCAGTTATCAAGCTCCTCTCCTGTGGAACCAGCTGCCAATCTGGATTCGGGAGTCAGACTCAATCTCCGTTTTTAAGAATAGGGCTAAAACCTACCTTTTTGATATAGCCTACAATTAGGGAGGGATCATGTGTTTCTGAACCCTCCCTTAGTTATGCTGCTAATAGGTTTAGTCAGCCGGGGGACCTCCAGTAATGCACTGGGCCTCACTCCTTTCCTCACTCTCAATGAAATATTTTTTTTTGCTGGTCATTAACATTTGTTTGTTCTCTCCCATGGATTGAGTTCCCATCGTGCTGTTTGCTCTCTACATGTCTGTTCTTTTCATCTTCTCTATCCCCTCACCCCCCAGCCAGTCGCAGCAGATAACTGCCCCTCCCTGAGCCTGGTTCTGCTGGAGGTTTCTTCCTGTTAAATTGGAGTTTTTCCTCTCCACCGTCGCCAAGTGCTTGCTCACAGGGGATCGCCTGATTGCTGGGGTCTTTCTGCAACTGTGGGGGTTCCCCCTACAGTTGATAGTGCTATGAGATGACTGTTGTTGTGAAATGGCGCTATATAAATAAAGTTGAATTGAATTGAATTGAATCGAGTGTTGGAAGGCGAGGACTTCAATAAGGCTTCGCTTGGCTGCAGATAGGCCTTCAACGTTTAGTTGTAGTATGCGAAGGGCAGGTCCTACCGCAAGGTGCTCTCGGAGCTGTTTGCTTTCGGCTTTGGGACTGTGACTAGGATTCTTCTTTGACTTGGCACTGAGGCGTCGTCTCTTCGAATTTAGTCTCCTGGTAGGATCATTAGCTTCCCTGGGCAAGCCCAGGTACTGGCGTAACAGAATTACTTTAAAAAACAAACTCATGAAACAGGCCTGGACAAAAATGTTGGTACCCCTAGAAAAGATTGAAAATAATGTGACCATAGGGACATGTTCAATCAAGATGTGTCCTCTAATTAACATCATAGGTGTCTACAAACTTGTAATCAGTCAGTCGGCCTATTTAAAGGGTGACAAGTAGTCACTATGCTGTTTGGTGACATGGTGTGTACCACACTAAACATGGACCAGAGGAAGCAAAGGAGAGAGTTGTCTCAGGAGATTAGAAAGAAAATTATAGACGAGCATGTTAAAGGTAAAGGTTATAAGACCATCTCCAAGCAGCTTGATGTTCCTGTGACTACAGTTGCACATATTATTCAGAAATTTAAGATCCACGGGACTGTAGCCAACCTCCCTGGACGTGGCCGCAGGAGGAGACGGATAATACAAATGGTAACAAAAGAACCCAGAACAACTTCTAAACACATTCATGGTGAACTCCAAGGTTAAGGTACGTACATCAGTGTCAGATTGCACCATCCGTCGTTGTTTGAGCCAAAGTGGACTTCATGGGAGACGACCAAGGAGGACACCACTGTTGAAAACAAATCCTAAAAAAGCCAGACTGGAATTTGCCAAACTGCATGTTGACAAGCCACAAAGCTTCTGGGAGAATGTCCTATGGACAGACGAGACAAAACTGGAACTTTTTGGCAAGGCACATCAGCTCTGTGTTCACAGACGCAAAAATGAAGCATACCAAGAAAAGAACACTGTCCCTACTGTGAAACATGGAGGAGGTTCTGTTATGTTCTGGGGCTGCTTTGCTCCATCTGGCACAGGGTGTCTTGAATCTGTGAAGGGGACAATGAAATCTCAAGACTATCAAGGTATTCTAGAGAGAAATGTGCTCCCCAGTGTCAGACAGCTTGGTCTCAGTAGCAGGTCATGGGTCTTGCAACAGGATAATGAGCCAAAGCACACAGCTAAAAACACCCAAGAATGGCTAAGAGCGAAACATTGGACTTGTGGCGCAGATACTGAGTTCATATCTCCCCACAAATGCATGACTGTATGTGTATTGGTGACTCAACGTCTGGTGGGACAAAAGAGGTCTGGACCTGCAGGGATCTTCAAGAGATGACGAGTAGGTGTGAGTCTTGACCTTTGTCTCCGAGAGGATGTCCCAGGAAGATTCCCGGAACACCATAGAACAAGAGACAATAGTGAGACATGAAAGAGTGCATTGTGACTGAGACTATGTGCCATGTAATTATATGTTTGCTTATGTAACATGTGATTGTGGGTTGTAGCCCCAGCAGAGTATAAGAACGTGGTATTCGATTGCTCAGTCTCTTTTCCTGCATAGAGAATGATAGAGCATGTGTTCACTCAATAAAGTTGACTCTGAGAAATAAACTCAGCCTCATTCTTGAACGCATTCTCTACACTGGTGACTCTATGACTAAGTATGGACGAACTTCATACAGCAGACTCATCAGGAGCCAACCAGGCCAGCGCAGCTACCGCAGTCCAGCTGCCCGAATTCTGGCAGCACAGCCCACGTGCCTGGTTCAACACTGTCGAGGCACAGTTTCAGCAGATTCAACGAAATTCTTCTACGTGGTAGCAAAGCTGGACAGCCTCACAGCACAGCGGGTGGAGAGCCTGACTAACCACCCACCAGAGGTTGACAAGTACGGCGCATTGAAGACCGCGCTCATCCTTGCCTTCACTCCCTCGCTGGGAGAGCGGGCAGAGAGGCTCCTGATGTTGACCGAAAGCGAAGCAGACAGGCCCGCTGACCTGATGGCGAGGATGCTGAACCTGAGAGGCGAGGATTTTATTTAGCGAATGCAAAGTCCTTAAGCCAAGCAGTTGCCTCCTGGTTTGCTGTATGGAGGGTGTGTAATCCTCCTTCCAGTCTTTGGAGCGGGCAGGCCTCTATGATGTGTTCCATTGTTTGCTCCTCTCCACATGCGCACAGTGGGCTAGGGCTACTGCCCCATCTGTAAAGGCTGGCCAAGCAGGGGCCATGTCCAGTCCTGAAGCGATTGAGTGTAGACCACTGTCTCCTTGGGAGGTTGGTGCCCGGGACCTGTTGGTTGGGGTTTATCACCAGCTGTTTGTTTGGGACCTCCTTGGTCTCCCATTCCTCTTGCCAAGCTGTCTGGATGGTAAAGTCAGCTGGGGGAGGGTTTTTCCAAATCGGCCGTCTGGATGAAAGTCGGGCAGTGGGTGGAGTGTAGATATCTGCATGGATTGGTAAGTGAGGAGAATCTTTAACTTTTTGGAGCATCCTTTGAGTTAATGCTGCTCGCCGGATGTGTGGAGGGGCTATGTTTGACAGTACAGAGAGCCAGGGGAGTGGTGTTGAGCGGATTGTTCCAGTTATAGTTCTCATGGTTGTGTTGAGCTGGGTGTCCACATGGTCTGTGTAAGATGACCTGGACCAGACAGGGGCACAATATTCTGCTACAGAGTATGAAAGGGCCAGTGCTGAGGTGCGCAGGGTGGAGACTGCCGCCCCCCATTTTGCACCAGCGAGCTTGCAGAGCAGGTTGTTTCGTACCTTCACCTTAGCAGCCGTCCCCTTTAGATGTTCCTTGAAGGATAAGGTCCTATCAAGGGTCACTCCAAGATAAGTTGGATTTGGGGCATGCTTAAGCTTGAGTCCGCTCAGGTGGATGTTTAGTTCTCTGGCAGCTTTTGCATTGTGGAGATGGAATACACTGGAGACGGTTTTTGCTGGGCTTGGTTTTAGGCGCCAGATTTTGCAGAACTGGTCCAGTTTGGCAAGATCTTCCGTGAGCACCCGTTCCAGTGGTTCAAAGTCTGGTGCTTGGAATGCCAAACAGATGTCGTCTGCATAGGTGAATTTGCGGGATTTTGTAGTAGGCAGGTCGTTTATGTAGAGGTTGAACAGAGTTGGAGCTAGAACTGAGCCTTGTGGGAGTCCGTTTTTCTGCATTCTCCATGCACTTGTCTTCTGACTGAGGTGGACTCTGAACCTTCGGTTGGTCAGCAGGGTTTTTATAATTGCTGTTGCCCAAGCAGGGATCGCCTTTATAAGTTTCAGGAGGAGGCCTTTGTGCCAGACCGTATCATAGGCGGCTGTAAGGTCGAGAAACACAGCCCCTGTCTTCAGTCTGCTCTCGAAGCCATTTTCGATGAAGGTGGTTAGGGCCAGTACTTGTTCTCCTGTACTGCGGTCCTTGCGGAAACCTGCTTGATCCACACTTAGAATATCCTCTACCTCTGGGGAAATGCGTTGCAGAATTAGGCGCTCCATGATTTTGTAAGGAACGCTGAGTAGGGAGATTGGGCGGTAGCTTGCTGGTAATTTGTGGTCTTTGCCAGGTTTTGGGATGGCAATGACCTTTGCTGTCCGCCATTTCTTTGGGATCGAGTTTGTTTGTGTGATCCTTGTGTAGAATTGTGTCAACCAGGTTAGGGCTCGGGGGCCAAGATTTTTCATGAATTCTGGGAAGATGTTATCGTATCCTGCTGCCTTTCCACATTTCAGGCTCTGTAGGACTTTCTCCAGTTCAGCAGCCTCGAAGGGTTCAGGGTTCGTTTCCTCTACAGGCATTTTTTGGTGTTTTTTTAGCTCAGTTGTAACTGCTCTTTTGGTGTCTTTGTCTTGGGGTGCTTTGGCGATAGTCAGTAGGTGGGATGCAACTTGGTTGGGTGTGACGGATGCTCGGCTTAGGCTAGGGGGCTTCTGTGCAGCTCCTAGGCGACGGATGAGGCTCCAACATTTCCTGCTAGAGTGGGTAAAGCTCCGGTCAGCAACTGTCTCCTCCCATTTCTTTCGCCGAGCTGTATTTAGCGATTCAATGAGATTGTCTGCTATCTCTGGGTCCCCTGATGTTTGATAGGATTGTAGGAGGGCAGCACTTTCTCCGTCCAAACATGGGACATAGAGGGGTCGGTAGCCTCGTGGGATTGCAGTATGGGCAGCCTTGAAGATTGCGCTGCAGAAGCGGTTGTATGCTTCATCTACAGTGATGGTGTGGAGTGGGATGGTAACAACGCTCCGGTCCAGAGTTTCACTGAATTTCTTCCAGTTGGCTTTGCGGAAGTTCCAGCGCATCTTCCTTGGGCTGTATATGACTGGAAGTTGTAGGCCAATGTGTACAAGCAGGGGCCGGTGTTGGCTGTGTGGAAAATCATCAAGAATGAGGATCTGTGTAGGATATGGCTCCCCATTCAAAGAGCTGACCCAACACAGGTCAGGAGAATAGTCCTTCTTCCACCTAGCAGAGTGGAAGGTTCCTCTTTGTTTGGGGTCGTATATCAAAGCGAGGTCATTTCTGGATGCCCAGTCTGAAAGTGCCTTCCCATCACTGTCCACTGCTGGGTACCCCCAGTCAGGGTGATGGCTGTTAAAGTCCCCCACATAGATGGCAGGGTGGGGTAGGGTGGGTAAGACCTGCAGATCCCAGTTGGCATTAGGGGGCTTGTACACATTGACAATATGGAAGCCACCAATGATTATGGTGTCTGAGAAATGTGTTGTTATCAGGTGATTTGCTTCAACTATGTCAGAACGCACATAGGTGGCACGTCCATGTTTAGCATGGAGAACATAGCACAGGAGGTCAAAGCCTTTGATGGTGAAGCGGCCAGCTTCCTCTGTGCCAATATGAGTCTCTTGGAGGCAGATTACATCAATCGAATGTTGGAAGGCGAGGACTTCGATAAGGCTTCGCTTGGCTGCAGATAGGCCTTCAACGTTTAGTTGTAATATGCGAAGGGCCGATCCTACCACAAAGTGCTCTTGGGGCTGTTTGCTTTCGGCTTTAGGACTGTGACTAGGATTCTTCTTTGACTTGGCACAGAGGCGTCGTCTCTTCGAATTTAGTCTGCTGGTAGGATCATTAGCTTCCCCAGGCGAGCCCGGGTACTGGCGGAGGGCGCGACGAGAACGCTGAGGCGAGGATGATGACGGCTTTATCTTCGCCCATCTATTCCTCAGGACACTACCGTCAGCAGTGAGAATCACCCTGGCCAGCTCGCAATTGCTGACCAACCGAGAGTACCACGAGCTGGGCCAGGAGGCACAGCGACTCGTCGACGCTCATCGTCGTCGGCACACGGCCACGACGGCGGCAGCAGAGCTGAGCGCAAAACCCGGAGACGGCAAGGGGCCAGAGGCTACGACACCAGATGCACTGACGTCAGCAGCGGCGGAGACCAGGAGACGCGGGGCGCACGACGCCCTCTGCTTCTATCATCGATGTTTCGCAGAGAGGGCACGCAGATGCATTCCCCCCTGCCAGTTCAAGCGTGCGGGAAATGCCAAGCCAGAGAGTCGGTAGCAGCTGCTGCTCTCGGCGCGAAGACTAAGCTGCTCTACCTAACGGACGGGAAATCAAGGAGGCAGTTCCTGGTGGACACGGGCTCCCAGCTGAGTTTCATCACACCCCTCCACGCTGATCGGTTGGCGCCTTCCAGCGGACCCCTGGTGTTGGCGGTGAACGGTTCGACGATCAAGACCTACGGGGAGAAGACCTTCCCCCTGTCTTTCCACGTCGGTCATTTGAGTGGACCTTCGTCGCGGCAGCAGTCAGTCATAACATATTAGGTGCTGATTTTTTGTGCTCGAATGGTTTATTGGTTGATCTTGCTAATAGACGTCTGGTTAATGCACTTGTCTTTTTACAGCATTTCCTGCACAGCCCGGGTGGTCCCGCCCACTGCACAGCCCAACCTCACAGCTGCGGGTGGTAAGTTTCAAGCATTGCTCACTCAGTTTCCAGCACTCACAGTCCCGACGTTTTCGGCCTCAGTGGCCAAACATGGGGTGGAGCACTTTATAACTAAGATAAGATAAGATAAGATAAGCCTTTATTAGTCCCACAACGGGGAAATTCCAGGATTGCAACAGCACAGGGATAGCAACACTCAGAGCAACAATCAGAAGGCAAGAAAAAAAACAAGCAAGCAAGAGCAGCTAATATACATATGTACATATTACTATAAAATATATATATACACACACACACACAGACACACAGTGCAGAGCATTGTAGCTGGATGGAATAAATATATGAATATATGAACACACAGTGCAGAGCATTGTAGCTAGATGGAATAAATATGTAAATATATAAACACCCACAGTACGGAGCATTGCAGCTAGGTGGAATAAATATGCAAGTATATAAACACACACAGTGCGGAGCAATGTAGCTAGATGGAATAATATGTAGATATATAAAAACACAGTGCGGAGCATTGTAGCTAGATGGAATAAATATATAGATATATAAATATAAACACACCCAGTGCAGAGCATTGTAGCTAGATGGAATAAATATGTAAATACTGTATATAAACACACACAGTGCAGAGCATTGTTGCTAGGTGGGATGAAACAGCATAACCGTCTATTTAGTTATCCTACATGGTATGATTATGTGCCCATACATATTCTCACCCTCCACAGCGACCGGTATGTTCCTAGTTGTATGCCGGAGGGGACCATTGTGTAAGTCTATTGCATCTTTTGCATTCAAAAAAACTATTAGTTTGTTACGTCTTTTTGCTATCTCTGTGAGCAGCCCTGCTTAGGTTGTACAGTCTGACAGCCGTTGGTAGGAAGGACCTACGAAACCTCTCGGTTGTGCACCTGGGATGATGTAGTCTGCTGCTAAATGAGCTCCTCAGTGCATCCAGTATGTCCTGCATAGGGTGGAACTCGGACTCCAGCAGAGATGACAGTTTAGCCACCGTCCTTCTCTCTCTTATCTCCTCCATCGGATCAAGGCGCTGCCCCAGGACAGAGCTAGCTTTCTTAATCAGTTTGTTCAGTCTCTTCCTATCGGCTGCAGTAATGCCACTGCCCCAGCAGACCACTCCAAAAGTGATGGCTGATGCCACCACCGTGTCATAGAATGACTTCAGCAGCGCCCCTTGTACACCAAAAGACCTGAGTCTCCTCAGCAGGAACAGCCTGCGCTGTCCCTTCTTGTAGAGTGCGTCAGTATTGTGTGACCAGTCTAGTTTATTGTTCAGATGAATACCCAGGTACTTATAGGATGTCACCATCTCGATGTCTGTTCCCTGTATATTTACTGGTGCTGTGAGGGGCTGCCCATGCCTGCGGCAGTCCACCACCAGCTCCTTAGTTTTCCTCGCGTTGATCTGGAGGCAGTTCCGATGGCACCAGTCCACAAAGTCCTGGATAAGCCCTCTGTACTCAGCTTCATCTCCGTTGGAGATGAGACCAACGATCGCAGAGTCATCAGAGAACTTCTGTAGATGGCAATGTGTTGTGTTGTGTGAGAAGTCCGCAGTATAAAGAGTGAACAGGAAGGGAGCCAGCACCGTTCCCTGGGGGGCCCCCGTGCTACTGATGATCATGTCGGAAACACAGTCCCGGGTTCTCACAAACTGAGGCCGGTTCGTGAGGTAGTCCAGGATCCATGATGACAGGTGCTGGTCCACCCCTGCGCGCAGCAGCTTGTCCTTCAGGATCAACGGTTGGATGGTGTTGAAAGCACTGGAGAAGTCAAAGAACATGATCCTCACCATATTCCCGGGCTTCTCCAGGTGGGACAGAGAACGGTGAAGGAGGAAGATCACCGCATCCTCCACCCCAATGCCATGCTGGTAGGCGAACTGGAGTGGATCCATCGCTGGTTCCACCAGGGGGCGGAGATGAGCAAGGAGCAGTCTCTCCAGGGTCTTCATCAAGTGGGACGTCAAGGCCACCGGTCTGTAGCTGTTCAGGTCTTTGGGGTGGGAAGTTTTTGGTACAGGTACCACACAAGATGTTTTCCACAGCTGTGGTACCCTCCCCAGTTTCAGGCTCATGTTGAAGATATACGTCACAATCCCACACAGCTGGTCTGCACAGGACTTGAGGAGCTTTGCGCTGATGCCGTCCGGTCCCGACGCCTTCCTCGCCTTGATCTTCCTCAGCTCCGTCCTCACCTGGGTCTTGGTCAGGGTCAGGATGAGGGGCTGTGTGTTGGGAGTGGGGGGGGGTGTCGGTGGAGTGGGGAGTGGGCAGCAGGACTTGATTTCTTAGAGGCAGCAGTGGTTGTTGTGCAGACAGGGGGGAGGGCGGTTGGTCAAATCTATTGAAAAACAGATTCAGGTTGTTCGCCCACTCCCTGCCCCCCGTGGCCTGGGGGGAGGTATTCTGGAGCCCCAAGATGGTTTTGAGGTTTCTCCAGACCCCGCTGATGTTGCTCTGTTGCAGCTTGTCCTCCATCTTCTTCCTGAAGCTGTCCTTGCCTTCTCTGATCTTTCTCCTCAGCTCCCTCTGTACGGACTTCAGCATCTCCCTGTTCCCCGACCTGAAGATCCTCTTCTTCTCTCTCAGAAGTGTTTTTATCTCAGGGTTGATCCAGGGTTTGTTGTTTGAGTGACGCCGTATGGTCTTGGTGGGAACGGATTTGTCCACACAGAAGCTGAGGTAGCCCGTGAAGGTGTGAATGAGGCCATCGATGTCCTCACCATGTGGATCGCAGAGCTGCTTCCAGGCAGTGGCTTCAAAACAGTCCTTTAGAGTGTCCATTGTCTCCTCAGACCATAACTCCACAGTGTGCATGGCAGGAGGTTGTCTGTGCACTAGGGGTTTGTACACCGGTCGGAGATGAACCAAGTTGTGATCCGATCTCCCAAGTGGGGGGAGTTGTGATGAGGTGTACGCCTCCTTAGTGTTTGCGTAGAACAAATCCAGTGTTTTATTGTCTCTAGTGTGGCATGTGACATACTGGGTGAAAGTGGGCAGAATGGGAGACAGTGAAACGTGGTTGAAATCGCCTGAGATGAGGAGAAGAGCATCTGGGTGTTCTGTCTGCAGCCTGCTGGTTACTGAATGGATGACGTCACGCGCTGTCCCAGCGTTCGCCGTCGGATTTGCATAAACAACAATGCAGATCACGTGTGAGTGTTCTCTCGGGAGATATGTAGGCCTCATGCTAACAGCTAGCAACTCAATGTCTTTGCTGCAGTGTCGTCGTTTAACAGTGATATGTCCCGGTCTACACCAGTTGTTGTTAACATACATTATCACTCCACCGCCCCTAGTTTTGCCACTCTCTGGTGTTCGGTCAGCTCGTATCATGTGAAAACCCTCCAGCTCAATGTTAGCATCTGCTGCTAGTTCAGTTAGCCACGTCTCAGTAAACAAAAGGAGAGAGCACTCCCGGTAAGTGCTATCGTAACGGGAGATAGCTGCTAGCTCATCTAACTTTCCCAGTATCGACCGTACATTTCCCATGACAACAGATGGAAGGGAGGGTCTGTACCTTATATTTTTTGTCCTCCACCTTACTCCAGCCCGGCAGCCGCGACGCTTTCGCCTCAATTCTCTCGGTATGTCGAGTTTTTCCAGTGGGACCGGGTGGCGGTTAAATGCTAGCAGCTCTTCCCTGTTGTATCGTATCCTGCTATAAACAGTGGCTCCGTCCACCGGCTCAGGAGACATTTGGGACGATCTGTGTGTCCGTGATATAAGTGGGGTGAAAAAAAAAAAAAAAAAGTGATCAAAAGAGAGAGGAAGGGAAAAAAAACTCGGAATCGAGCCGCTGTTGCAAAAGGCAGCCTACTGGTGTGGCGCCGAGAGGAGAAAACTACTACCGGTCCCCCCGTTTTTGCAAAAGCTCGGCGCTTGGACCCAGCTAAACTCGCCATAGCACACGAGGAATTCGCCAACCTGGAAAAACTGGGCATCATTAGACGCTCTAACAGCCCCTGGGCATCGCCACTACATATGGTCCCCAAGACCGATGGCTCGTGGCGGCCTTGCGGTGATTTCCGCAGGTTGAATAACGCTTCAGCTCACGACCGCTACCCGATCCCGCACATCCAAGATTTTTCGGTACATTTGGCGGGGGCGTGTATTTTTTCTAAAATAGATTTGGTGCAAGCTCCAGCCCCTCTCCAGGAGACTGGTTCCGGAACCGGAGCTGTGTGTTGAGGTGAGGCCGACTATATCTAGCCGGTATCGCTCAATCTCGTACACCAGCTCAGGCTCCTTCCCCACCAGAGAGGTGACATTCCACGTACCAAAAGCCAGTTTAGAAAGCTTGGGATCAGTCCGCCAAGGTCTCCGCCTTTGACTGCCACCTAATCCACATAGCACCGGACTTCCATGATCCCTCCTGCAGGTGGTGAACCTACTGGAGGGCGGACCCATGTAACTCCTTCGGGCTGAGCCCGGCCGGGTCCCATGGGTGGAAACCCGGCCACCAGACGCTAGCCTTCGAGCCCCTCCCCCAGGCCTGGCTCCAGGGTGGGGCCCCGGTAACCCCATACCGGGCGGGGTACACTGAATCCTTGATATACAATTTATCATGAGAGTCTGTTGGATCGTTCTTCGTCTGGCCCTTCACCCAGGACCAGTTTGTCTTGGGAGACCCTATCAGAGGCAAATTGCCCCGGACAACATAGCTCCTGGGATCACTGGGGCACGCAAACCCCCCCACCACGATAAGGTGACGATCCATGAGGGGGAGTTGCCCCGAGCGAGAGGCGACGAGCAGGGGTAGGTATTCTTGTATCGCCCCACCTTGCTGCCTCTATATTGGAGTTTTCCCCGGTGGACGAAAGGGTTGCTTCCCTGCGCCTTCGGGTTGGGAAACGGGTCCTGACCATCATTTGTGCCTATGCACCAAATGATGTTTCAGAGTACCTACCCTTTTTGGAGTCTGTGACTGGGGTGCTGGAGGGTGCTCCTCCTGGAGACTCCATTGTCCTACTGGGGGACTTCAATGCGCACGTGGGCAACGACAGTGAAACCTGGAGGGGGGTGATTGGGAGGAACGGCCTGCCCGATCTGAACCCGAGTGGTGTTCAGTTATTGGACTTCTGTGCTAACCACAGTCTGTCTATAACGAACACCATGTTCAAGCATAAGGGTGTCCATATGTGCACCTGGCACCAGGACACCCTAGGCCGCAGGTCGATGATCGATTTTGTTATCGTGTCATCAGACCTGCGACCGTATGTCTTGGACACCCGAGTAAAGAGAGGTGCAGAGCTGTCAACTGATCACCACCTGGTGGTGAGTTGGATCCGATGGCAGGGGAGGAAGCCATTCAGACCTGGTAGACCCAAACGTATAGTGAGGGTGTGCTGGGAGCGTCTGGCTGAGGCCCCTGTCCGGGAGGTCTTCAACTCCCACCTCCGGAAGAACTTCAACCACATTCCGAGGGAGTCTGGAGACATGGAGTCTGAATGGGCCATGTTCTCCACCTCTGTTGTTGAAGCGGCAGCCCAGAGCTGCGGCCGCAAGGTGGTCGGTGCATCTCGTGGTGGCAACCCCCGAACCAAGTGGTGGACACCAGTGGTGAGGGGGGCCATTAAGCTGAAGAAGGAGTCCTATCAAGCTTGGTTGGCTTGTGGGACTCCCGAAGCAGCTGAGGTGTACCGGCAGGCCAAGCGGAGTGCAGCTCGGGTGGTTGCTGAAGCAAAAACCCGGGTATGGGAGGAGTTCGGTGAGGCCATGGAACAAGACTTTCGGTCGGCTTCAAAGAGATTCTGGCAAACTGTTCGGCGGCTCAGGAGGGGAAAGCAGCTCCCCGTCCACACTGTGTATGGTGCGGATGGGACACTGTTGACTTCAACTGGGGATATCGTCGGGCGGTGGAAGGAATACTTCGAGGATCTCCTCAATCCCACTGATACGCCTTCCACAGAGGAAGCAGGGTTTGGGGACGAGGGGGATGACTCGCCTATCACAGGGGCTGAGGTCGCCAAGGTGGTTAAAAATCTCCTTGGTGGCCGGGCCCCGGGGGTGGACGAGATTCGCCCCGAGTACCTCAAGGCCCTGGATGTTGTTGGGTTGTCATGGTTGACACGCCTCTGCAACATTGCGTGGAGGTCGGGGGCAGTGCCTTTGGCATGGCAAACCGGGGTGGTGGTTCCTCTCTTCAAAAAAGGGGACCGGAGGGTGTGCTCCAACTTTAGAGGGATCACACTCCTCAGCCTCCCTGGGAAGGTCTATGCCAAGGTACTGGAGAGGAGAGTCCGGCCGTTGGTCGAACCTCGGATTCAGGAGGAGCAATGTGGTTTTCGTCCTGGCCGTGGCACATCGGACCAGCTCTTTACCCTCTCGAGAATTCTTGAGGGTTCGTGGGAGTTTGCCCAACCAGTTTACATGTGTTTTGTGGACTTGGAGAAGGCATTTGACCGCGTCCCTCGTGGATTTTTGTGGGGGGTGCTTCGGGAGTATGGGGTATCGGGCTTGTTGTTACGAGCTATTCGGTCTCTGTACGACCGTTGTGAGAGTTTAGTTCGCATTGCCAACACTCGGTCGGAGTCATTCCCAGTGAGAGTTGGACTCCGCCAGGGCTGCCCTTTGTCACCGGTCCTGTTCATAATTTTTATGGACAGGATTTCTAGGCGCAGCCAGGGAATGGAGGGTGTCATGCTTGGTGACCACAGGATCTCATCTCTGTTGTTTGCAGATGATGTTGTCCTATTGGCTTCATCCAGCAATGACCTACAGCTCTTGCTGGGACGGTTTGCCGCTGAGTGTGAAGCGGCTGGGATGAGAATCAGCACCTACAAGTCCGAGTCCATGGTCCTCAGCCGGAAAAAGGTGGATTGTCCTCTCCGGGTTGGGGACAGGCTCCTGCCCCAAGTGGAGGAGTTTAAGTATCTTGGGGTCTTGTTCACGAGTGAGGGGAAAATGGAGCGAGAGATCGACAGACGGATTGGAGCAGCATCTGCAGTGATGCGGACGTTGTACCGGTCTGTTGTGGTGAAGAGGGAGCTTAGTTCTAAGGCAAAGCTGTCGATTTACCAGTCAATCTACGTTCCTACTCTCACCTATGGTCACGAGCTTTGGGTAATGACCGAAAGAACGAGATCGCGGATACAAGCGGCTGAAATGAGCTTTCTCCGTAGGATTGCTGGACTCACCCTCAGAGATAGGGTGAGGAGCTCAGTCATCCGGGAGAGGCTCAGAGTAGAACCGCTGCTCCTCCACATTGAAAGGAGTCAGTTGAGGTGGTATGGGCATCTGATTAGGATGCCTCCTGGACGCCTCCCACTTGAGGTGTTTCAGGCACGTCCCACTGGGAGGAGACCCCGGGGCAGACCCAGGACTCGGTGGAGAGACTATGTCTCCCAGCTAGTCTGGGAACGCCTTGGTATCCCCTCTGAAGAGCTGGAGCAGGTGGCTGGGGAGAGGGAAGTCTGGGCTTCTCTGCTTGAACTGCTGCCTCCGCGACCCGGACCTCCGGAAAAGCGGTAGAAGATGGATGGATGGATGGATAGATTTGGTGCACGGGTACCACCAAGTCCCAGTCCGCGCTCAGGACATACCCAAAACAGCGGTAATAACTCCTTTTGGACTTTTCGAGTTTTTGCGTATGCCGTTTGGACTCAAAGGGGCTGCGCAGATGTTCCAGCGCATGATGGACGCAGTCCTTAAGCGACCTCCCTTTCGTGTTCGTCTACTTGGATGATATTTTGGTAGCCAGCACGTCCGAGGACGAACATGAAAGCCATCTCACAGCGGTTTTTCAGAGGCTGGCAGAGCACGGGTTAATAATTAACCCAGCGAAGTGCCAGTTTGGGGTCGCGCAGATCGATTTTTTGGGGCATCGCGTTTCACCAGAAGGAGCGGTCCCTCTGCCCGATAAAGTACGCGCAATAACGGATTTTCCCAAACCTCAAACGGTCAAAGCATTGCAAGAATTTTTGGGAATGGTCAATTTTTACAACCATTTCCTCCCAGGCGCAGCGCAGCTCATGCAACCCCTGTACGCAGCGCTTAAAAAGCAAAAACCCACGAATAAGATTGAGTGGTCCCAGGAGCGGGAGCGCGCATTCTCCCAGGTCAAATCAGCCCTGGCGAATGCCGTTTTGCTGGCACACCCGGTGCCAACGGCACGTATGGCGCTCACCACGGACGCCTCTGATTTAGCGGTGGGGGCGGTCGTTGAACAGTTCGTGGCAGGGAGCTGGCAATCCCTCGCGTTTTTCAGTAAAACCCTGCGCGATAACGAGCGGAAGTACAGCGCGTTCGACAGGGAGCTTCTGGCCCTACATCTGGCCACCCGCCATTTCCAGTTCTGGCTAGAGGGGCGCCGTTTTACCGCGTTCGTGGACCATAAGCCATTAACTTTTGCGATGGCCAAGATTTCAGAGCCTTGGTCAGGCCGGCAACAGAGACAGCTGGCCGCAATATCAGAGTTCACCACCGATATTCAGCATGTCGCGGGCAAACATAATGTGGTGGCAGACTGTCTTTCGTGTGCAGTAGCAGCACCAAGCCCCATGGGGGCAGGCTTGGCAACCGTGGCCGCGGGCCAAGTCTGTGGCGCAGAAGCACTCGCAGCCCCGGTCCACGTTAGTTTAGATCACGCAGCCATGGCCGCGGAGCAGGCTGACGACGCGGATGTGCGCGCGCTCCAGTCTGGACCAACAGGGTTAAGGCTGGAGCACAGGGTGCTGCAGATAGGTATGCCCCCTCTAATCTGCGATGTCTCCACCGGGCGGCCTCGTCCCGTAGTTCCAGCTGCATGGCGCCGCCGCGTTTTCGACTCAATACACTCTCTGGTGCACCCAGGGGTGCGCGCATCGATTAAAATGGTGGGAGAAAAATTTGTTTGGCCGGGGTTGCGTAAACAGGTCAAAGAATGGGCAGCGGCTTGCGTAGTGTACCAACGAGCCAAAATACACCAACACACTAGGGCTCCTTTAGAACCTTTTCACATCCCGGCTAAACGTTTTGATCATGTGCATGTCGACTTGGTGGGCCCCCTCCCGTTGTCGCAGGGGTGCACACACCTTTTGACGATGGTAGATCGCACCACGCGTTGGCCGGAAGTGGTCCTGTTAGCGTCAACTACGGCAGCAGACGTTGCACGCGCATTTTTAACGGCTTGGGTCGTGCGTTTTGGAGTCCCGTCAGACATAACGTCCGACAGAGGTCCCCAATTCGTTTCTGGACTCTGGTCATCCATGGCTCACAGCCTGGGGGTGAAAATCCACCGCACTACCGCGTATAACCCTCAGGCTAACGGTTTGTGCGAACGCTTTCATAGGTCATTGAAAGCAGCCCTCAGAGCGTCTCTCACGGATACAAATTGGATGGATAGACTTCTATGGGTTTTATTGGGGTTGCGTTCTGCACCTAAGGAGGATTTGCAAGCCTCCCCAGCTGAGTTAGTTTTTGCTCAACCCCTCCGTTTGCCGGGGGATTTCCTCCCTGACAACCCCGCGCCAAATTGCCCCCCCCGCTCAGCTGTTGCAGAGAAGCATAGGATCAGACACCCTCCCCGGCCCGGTGCATCACAGTTTTCCACGCGTTTTTGTGCCAAAAGCTTTAAAGAATGTGGAGTTCGTTTTTGTTAGACATGATGCCCAAAGACCTGGTTTGCGACCCCCTTATGACGGGCCTTTTAGAGTGTTGGAAACAAGAGAGAAACAATTTTTGCTTGATTTGGGTGACAGAAAAGAGTTGATTTGCATTAACAGACTCAAACCCGCTTTTGTTCTGGCTGATGAGCACATGCAAGTGGCCAGGGCCCCCCACCGTGGCAGGCCTCCGAAAAGGCATTGTTCGTTGACATCACAGAGACGTGCTAATAAGTCTGATTCACAGATGCAAGGAGCCGCGGCAGAAGGAGCCAAGCCGGCTTACAGCAGATTTGGCAGGAGATTAAAACCCAGACGATTGGTGGATTGATTTGTGTTATGTGGTGATGTTTCTGCCATACAACTCTGATTACATTTTGTCCCTAAATAGACATTTGGGGGGGTTATGTGGCGCAGATATTGAGTTCATATCTCCCCACAAATGCATGACTGTATGTGTATTGGTGACTCCACGTCTGGTGGGACAAAAGAGGTCTGGACCTGCAGGGATCTACAGGAGATGACGAGTAGGTGTGAGTCTTGACCTTTGTCTCCGAGAGGATGTCCCAGGAAGATTCCCGGAACACCATAGAACAAGAGAAAATAGTGAGACATGAAAGAGTGCATTGTGACTGAGACTATGTGTCATGTAATTATATGTTTGCTTATGTAACATATGATTGTGGGTTGTGGCCCCAGCAGAGTATAAGAACGTGGTATTCGATTGCTCAGTCTCTTTTCCTGCATAGAGATTGATAGAGCATGTATTCACTCAATAAAGCTGACTCTGAGAAATAAACTCAGCCTCATTCTTGAACGCATTCTCTACAGACTATTCTAAAGTGGCCTTCTATGAGCCCTGATCTAAATTCTATTGAACATCTGTGGAAGGAGCTGAAACATGCCGTCTGGATAAGGCACCCTTCAAACCTGAGACAACTGGAGCAGTTTGTTCATGAGGAGTGGGTCAAAATTCCTGCTGAGAGGTGCAGAAGTCTCACTGACAGTTACAGAAATTGTTTGATTGCCTCAAAAGGTTGTGCAACAAAATATTAAGTTAAGGGTGCCATCATTTTTGTCCAGGCCTGTTTCATGAGTTTGTTTTTTTAAATAATTCTGTTGAACTACAATGCAAAAGCAATGTCTGATTTTCATTGGTTAATTTTCATAGACTTTTTATTTATTACCACTTTTGTCAGATTCAAGTTATTTCTGTGACCACTGTGGATTTTTCTTTCATTAACAGAGGGGTACCAACAATTTTGTCCACGTGTGTATATACAGTGGTGTGAAAAAGTGTTTGTCCCCTTCCTGATTTCTCTTTTTTTATGTTTGTCACACTTAAATGTTTCAGATCATCAAACAAATTTAAATAATTGACAAAGGTAACGCAAGTAAACACAAAATGCAGTTTTTTTTAATATATATTTTATTCAGTTTTTTTGAAAATAAGACAGAACAAAAAACGATAAACACTGCCAGTGCTCAAAAAAATACACAAAGAAATAAGTGATTGTTACACAAAGCCCATATAACTGCAAAAGTGTAAGCAGTCCATGCTAAGCAAGTTTCATAATACAATCCTTTCATGTTACAGGCTGAGTCTTCTTTTTCTTAATGTGATCCATAAGTGGTCCCCAAATTTTAGTAAACATATCTTGAGTATTAGACAAATGATATCGAATCTCTTCAAGGTACAAGCAGGATGCCAAATCGTTAAGCCAGTTAATATAACTGGGCGGCGTATTGGCCTTCCATTCTTTCAGAATGACCCTCTTCGCAACAATCATGCCAAACCTAATAGCATGCTGAAGTGATTGTGAGCAGAGCAAAGTTTGATCTGAACAACCAAGTATTACTGTTAAGACATCAGGTATTATGACTTTTTTATATATAACACTGTACAAATTAAAAATCTGAGACCAAAAATTTTTAAGCGAGGGGCAGGAGAAAAATAAATGACAAAGTACCATCACTTATTTTACACTTGTCACATAGTGGTGAAATGGTCGGAAAAAGTCTATTAAGGCGAGTCTTAGAGTAATGTAATCGATGTATTACTTTAAATTGTATTAGCTGAAGTCTGGCATTTACTGAACATGAATGAATACCAACTAAGGCTCTTTCCCATAGATCATTTGAGATCTCTATACCTGCATCCCTCGTCCATGCCTCCTTGACATGGGTCGAAGACGAGAAAAGATTAACGAATTCTGAAACTAAATGCTTGGAGGTTGGGTGTTTTCTCAAAACCTCATAGAAATCATGTTGTACAGGAAGTTTGACAAAATGGGTTAAAGACTGTTGTACAAAATGTCTAATCTGCAGGTACCTGAAAAAATGATCAGGTGGGAGATTGAACTTCATTTGTAATTGTGTAAAAGATGCAAAGCCTTTGTTGATATACAGGTCCTTTATTAAAAGAATACCTTTATTTGACCATTGCCTGAACACAGGATCTGATAAAGCTGGTTTGAAGGCAGGGTTTTGGCATATAGGTGCATATATAGAAAGGTCAGGAAGATGCAATGTCTTCTTAATTTGTTTCAGAATTCTAAAGGAATTGTGCAGCCCAAAGTCATGTCTGAACACATTCAGAGGGACGTCGACCTTGCTAAATAATAAAGCAGATAAAGATGTACCAATGAGGGATTGACAGTTATGAGATTCAAGTGCAGGCCAACACGGTATTTGATCCACATTATGATTATCTTGGGACCAGAAGACCAAGGCCCTAGCGTTGCAGGCCCAATAATAATGTCTCATAATAGGCAACCCAAGACCACCCTCGACCGAGGATTTTTGGAGATGTAATTTAGAGACACGGGGGTTTTTGCCAGCCCAAATAAAGGAGATGATAATGGAATCAACTAATTTAAAAAAAGATGCTGTAAGAAAAATTGGCAGATTCTGAAATAAATATATAAATTTAGGAAGTACAATCATTTTGACAATATTTACTCGTCCAATTAGAGAAATTGGTAGTAATTTCCATTTCTCAATCATGCCCCTAATCTTATTTAATAGTTCTGTAAAATTCAATTTGAAAATAAGTTTGGGATTCCTAGGGATGGTGATTCCTAAATATTCAAAGTGCTCATTTGATATTTTAAAAGGTAATGTGTTGAGAAATGTTTTATCTAGACCATCTGAAAGAGGCATGAGAACACTTTTCTCCCAGTTAATGGTAAAACCAGAGAACTGACCAAATTCCCTAATGATCTCGAGAAGAGGTGGAAGAGACTGTCTAATGTCAGACAGTGTCAAAATGACATCATCAGCGTACAAGCCAATAGTGCATTCAGATGCGCTATATCTAAACCCAACTATTTCAGGCTCCATCCTGATGGCAACAGCAAGTGGTTCAAGCGCCAGAGCAAAAAACATTGGCGATAGACAACAGCCCTGCCTGGTCCCGCGATGTAATAAAAATGGGACAGATTTATTGTTGTTAGTAAGTACATATGATCTAGGACGTGCATAAAGCATTTTTGCGATAGCTATAAATCTGTCACCAAAGCCAAATCTTTTAAGAGTAATAAACATATACTCCCACTCAATTTGATCGAAGGCCTGCTGTGCATCCAAGGAGACAACAGCAGAATATGGTGGGTTGTTAGAATACATGACGTTCAGAAGTCTACGAGTATTCGAAAATGCAAACCTTTCGGGGATAAACCCGGTTTGGTCACTATGAATTAAGGAACCAATGTGTTCGTTCAAGCGGTTTGCCAAAACTTTTGCAACAATTTTCTGGTCACTATTTAAAAGGCTGAGAGGGCGATAAGAAGCTAGATTTGTTTCATCTTTACCCTTCTTCAACAGTAGACAAACGTTCGCATCGTATAATGTCTCTGGAAATGATCCTTCCTTCACGGAAGAGTTTATCATACGAAGCAACAATGGAGCAAGTTTATCAATGTGAATTTTATAAAATTCAATGCCAAATCCGTCAGGGCCACAAGCCTTACCATTTGGAAATGAACGGATGGCAGCTTTGATCTCCTCTAGTGTGAAGTCAGCATCCAACTGTTGTTTGGCATTTTCACTCAATGTGGCCATATCCAATCTATTTAAGAACCCCCATATGTCTTCCTTTGATGACGATGATTTAGAGGTATATAAGTTTTTATAATATTCATAAAAAGTGTTATTTATCTGTAAAGGGTCAGTTATTAGTTCTCCATTAGATACAATTTTATAAATTGCCCGTTCAGCTTGAACACCTCTCAACTGCCTAGCGAGTACGCTGTGTGCTTTATCACCAAGCTCAAATTGCTTTTGTTTAAGTTTTCGTATATAATTACAAACATGCTCACCAAGAATGCGGTTGTATTCAAGTCTTGCAGATACAATATTCTTTAGTATTTCATCTGATTTTGAGATACGAAATGATTCCTCCAACAAAGGGAGTTGGGCCTGTATTTCAGACATACGCTTCTGTTTAACCTTTTTATTATAAGACTGGTACGAGATAATATCACCCCTAATAACGGATTTAAATGTTTCCCACAGTGTGGAATCAGATACCTCACCATTATCATTAAAGTGTAAGAAATCTGTAATTTTGTTTGAGATGCTTTCACAAAAAGCTTTATCTGAATTTAATGCCGGATTGTATTTCCAATTATATGAGTGCACAAGCATGTTGAAGTTTATTTTAACAGACACAGGGGCATGATCAGAAATTAAAATATTGTTATAATCTGAACTGACAACGTTGGTAATTAAATTGGAATCAACGAGAAAATAATCAATCCTAGTAAAACTGCCATGTACCTGGGAGAAAAAGGAGTACTGTCTGTCCAAGGGATGTTGATGCCTCCAAATATCCACTAAATTTAGCGATTTAATAAGATTATTTAGGACTGGCACAGATTTTAACATGGGAGCAGTTGTAGTGGAAGATCTATCAAGATGAGGGTCTAGGAAACAATTAAAATCACCTCCTATAATGATGTTACAGTTATTCTGTTCCGCAACAAGACGAAAGATTTTACAGAAGAAATCCGGACTGTCATAATTTGGAGCATATACATTTAAAAGGGCCAGTGGCATAGAGTTTATGGTACCTGTTACAAGCACAAATCTCCCACCTGGATCGGTCACCATAGACTTGAATACAAAAGGTATAGTTCTGCGCACTAAGATGGCCACTCCTCTGGCCTTTGAGGAAAAGGTAGATTGATAGACCTGGGATATCCATAAGGCTCTCAACCGTCTCTGTTCTGTGGGGGGAATATGGGTTTCCTGTAAGAAGATTATATCAGAGGACAATGATTTCAGATGTGAAAATACTTTTACTCTTTTGAGAGCTTTCCCCAAACCCCTACAGTTCCATGATGTGAACGTGAGATGACTCACACCTGATCCAGAAGAACCAGCTTGCATTCAAAAATTAAATTTAAAAAATATATGGGCTTAGGCAGTAAATGGCTACACTGGCAGGCAAAACAAACCAAACAAAGAACAAATTAAAAAAGAAAAACATATTATAAAAACCCATTCCCTTAACGCCGCAAAAAACAGGAACAAAGCGGCAAAACCCACTAATACTTGGGAGACTGCTGGGTAGCGGACAGTTTTGCGTTTCAACAGACCACCAATGGAGCCGCGCAGTCTTCTAATGTAAATCAATTAACTGAAAAAAAAAAGCTACACACAAAGACAATATAATTAACTTGGAATATGCCATCAAAAAAGGACGAGGCAGAATAAAGTGCAGTATTAGAGTGGCGTCAACAGCTGTATAATTTAAACAATGTGCACTTCGCCAGTTATACACTGTCAGTCAGGGAGTTGGCAAACCTCTCTGCATCCGCCGGAGTGTTAAACACTTTAACTTCTCTGTTGTGGACGACCTGAAGTTTGGCTGGAAACCGTAGAGAACACTTGGCGCGGGCATCAGTCAGCTTCTTCTTGACGTTGTTAAAGGCTTGACGTAGTGATGCAACCTCCGCCGTGTAGTCCGGGAAGATGTACACTTTGTTGCCTTGATAACGGAGTGGACCCTGTTGTCTGCTGAGTTTAAAAATATTGGCCAAGTCGCGGTCATTGTGGACTTTGGCGATGATCATCCGTGGGCGCTCGTTGTCCGGAGGCTTAGGTTTGAGGCTGCGGTGGGCACGGTCAATTTTAACGGGCTTGGTCAGGTTATTCGGGCCAAGCAGCTCCGGTAGCAGTCGTGTCACAAACTCCGTGGGATTGCCCTTCTCTTCTCCTTCTTTGATCCCCATGATCCTGATGTTTAACCTCCGCGAGCGCCCCTCCAAGTCATTTAGCTTAGCCTTGAGCCGACCATTTTCCACCTGCAACTCACGGTAGCTAGCTTCCAGTGCCGTGATGCGAACATCTGGGTCGGAGAGTGCCACATCCATACTATCCAAGCGTTGTTCAGTCTGATTATGTTCATTCTGTAATGTGCCCAAATGCGTCTCCACTGTGCTTAAGCGACCCTCCACGGACTTTTTCCAACTCTTCCATCTGCGCTGAAACTTTAGCTAGCTCAGCGCCATATTTGTTAACAGCAGCTAATATAGCTTCGTTGCTAGCGCTAGCCGAGGTTGAATTTGATGGTTTTACCTCGTCTCTCTTGGGTGGCATGATTGGAGGTTAGTTAGAAACAGCTCTGACGATAAGTAGGCAAAAAGTTGGTAAGTAGGTGTAGCAAAGATGAACAAAATTTAGAAGTCTGCGACGGAGCCTCGTGGAAACACGTCTACTCCATTACTGCGCACGAGCGCCCCCCCCCCCCCCAAAAATGCAGTTTTTAAATGAAGGTGTTTACTCCATCCATCCATCCATCCATCTTCTACCGCTTTTCCGGAGGTCCGGGTCGCGGAGGCAGCAGTTCAAGCAGAGAAGCCCAGACTTCCCTCTCCCCAGCCACCTGCTCCAGCTCTTCAGAGGGGATACCAAGGCGTTCCCAGACTAGCTGGGAGACATAGTCTCTCCACCGAGTCCTGGGTCTGCCCCGGGGTCTCCTCCCAGTGGGACGTGCCTGAAACACCTCAAGTGGGAGGCGTCCAGGAGGCATCCTAATCAGATGCCCATACCACCTCAACTGACTCCTTTCAATGTGGAGGAGCAGCGGTTCTACTCTGAGCCTCTCCCGGATGACTGAGCTCCTCACCCTATCTCTGAGGGTGAGTCCAGCAATCCTACGGAGAAAGCTCATTTCAGCTGCTTGTATCCGCGATCTCGTTCTTTCGGTCATTACCCAAAGCTCGTGACCATAGGTGAGAGTAGGAACGTAGATTGACTGGTAAATCGACAGCTTTGCCTTAGAACTAAGCTCCCTCTTCACCACAACAGACCGGTACAACGTCCGCATCACTGCAGATGCTGCTCCAATCCGTCTGTCGATCTCTCGCTCCATTTTCCCCTCACTCGTGAACAAGACCCCAAGATACTTAAACTCCTCCACTTGGGGCAGGAGCCTGTCCCCAACCCGGAGAGGACAATCCACCTTTTTCCGGCTGAGGACCATGGACTCGGACTTGGAGGTGGCCGGGTTTCCACCCATGGGACCCGGCCGGGCTCAGCCCGAAGGAGTTACATGGGTCCGCCCTCCAGTAGGTTCACCACCTGCAGGAGGGATCATGGAAGTCCGGTGCTATGTGGATTAGGTGGCAGTCAAAGGCGGAGACCTTGGCGGACTGATCCCAAGCTTTCTAAACTGGCTTTCTAAGGTGTTTACTATGAAGGGAAAAAAAAAAAATCCAAACCTACATGGCCCCGTGTGAAAAAGTGATTGCCCCCTAAACCTAATAACTGGTGGGTCACCCTTAGCAGCAATAACTGCAATCAAGCATTTGCGATAACTGGCAATGAGTCTTTTACAGCGCTGTGGAGGAATTTTGGCCCACTCATCTTTGCAGAATTGTTATAATTCAGCCACACTGGAGGGATTTCAAGCATGAACCGCCTTTTTAAGGTCATGTCACAGCATCTCAATCGGATTCAGGTCAGGACTTTGACTAGGCTACTCCAAAGTCTTCATTTTGTTTTACTTAAGCCATTCAGAGGTGGACTTGCTGGTGTGTTTTGAATCATTGTCCTGTTGCAAAACCCAAGTCTGCTTCATTCAGTTTGAGGTCACAAACAGATGGCTGAACATTCTCCTTCAGGATTTCTAGCAGAACAGCAGAATTCATGGTTTCATTTACCACAACAAGTCTTCCAGATCCTGAAGCAGCAAAACAGCCCCAAACCATCACACTACCAACACCATATTTTACTGTTGGTATGATGTTCCTTTTCTAAAATGCTGTGTTACTTTTACGCCGGATGTAATGGGACACACACCTTCAAAAAGTTCAGCTGGTGTCTCATCAGTCCACAGAGTATATTCCCAAAAGTCTCAGGGATCACCAAGATGTTTTCTGACAAAAGTAAGACAAGCCTTTATTTTCTTTTTGCTCAGCAGTGGTTTTCATCTTGGAACTCTGCCATGCAGGCCATTTTTCTCTTTCTCATGGTGGAATCATGAACACTGACCTTAACTGAGGCAAGTGAGGCCTGCAGTTTTTTGGATGTTATTGTGGGGTCGTTTGTGACCTCTTGAATGAGTCATCGCTGCGCTCTTGGGGTCATTTTGATCGGCCGGCCACTCCTGGGAAGGTTCACCACTGTTCCATGTTTTTGCTATTTGTGGGTAATGGCGCTCACTGTGGTTCGCTGGAGTCCCAAAGCTTTAGAAATGGCTTTATAACCTTTTCCAGGCTGATAGATCTCATTTACTTTGTTTCTCATTTGTTTCTGAATTTCTTTGGACCGCAGCAAATCCAGCTTTTGAGGATCTTTTGGTCTACTTCACTTTGTCAGGTAGGTCCTATTTAAGTGATTTCTTTATTGAGAACAAGTGTGGTAGTAATCAGGCCTGGGTGTGGCTAGAGAAATTGAACTCAGCTTTCCAAAGATGTGATAAATCACAGTTAATTTATGTTTTAACAGGGTGGGGTGGGATGGGGGAGCAATCACTTTTTCACACAGGGCCATGTAGGTTTGGATTTTTTTTTTACCCTTCATAATAAACACCTTCATTTAAAACTGCATTTTGTGTTTACTTGGGCTATCTTTGTCTAATATTTACATTTGTTTGATGATCTGAAACATTTAAGTGTGACAAACGTACAAAAAAATGAGAAATCAGGAAGTGGGCAAACACTTTTTCACACCAGTGTACACACACACACACACATGTATTTTTTAACATGCATTGCATACACATGCATTTTTTAACATTTATTTTAGCCATTTTAAGTGGGAATGAATGTGGGGGTGTCCTAAAAAAGATGGAAGGGGTCCTAATTTATTCCTCATTATTTGTTTAAAATTACATTTTACAGAAAATTTGAAAAAAGTCTTTAATTCATTTCTAATTGTTTAGTTGTATTACATGAATCTCACAGTATTTTCAACATTAATATTAAATATCCATATTTCCAAATATGTTAAAAAACAGACAGGATTATACAGGGTGTCCTAATTTTTTCACAACTGCACACACACACACACACACACACACACACACACACACACACACACACCTCCACTGTTGTTTACATTCTCTTTGCCATATTCTGGTGGAAATCTCACTTGTCCGGCATCACATTCCAGTCAAGATCAGAGACTTAATCATGGATTACTACAACTGCTTCAGCTTGAGAGTCACCTCTGGAACAGTACCATCTTCATTCCATCTGCTAGAGAAGGGAATCATCACCGGCTGCACTGTCTCAGTAATTTTATCTGCCCTGGCCATGAACATGCTTGTAAAGTCAGCAGAGGTGGAGTGCAGAGGTCCACTCACTTGATCAGGTGTGCGACAGCCTCCCATTAGAGCATTTATGGATGATTTGACGGTGACCACAACATCAGTCCCGAGCTGCAGATGGATCCTTCAAGGCCTTGAATGTCTCATTAGCTGGGGATGAATGGACTTTAAACCATCAAAGTCCCGAGTCCTAGTTGTGAAGAAGGGAAAGGTGTCTGATAAGTTTAGATTTTTCATCAGAGGGGTTTACTCCGGGATTTCTCCGGTTTCCTCCCACATGCCAAAAACATGCAAGTTAGGTTAATTGGTATTAACTGGGGATTCTAAATTGTCCTTAGGTATGACTGTGAGAGTGAATGGTTGTCTAGTCTCTCTGTGTTGGCCCTGCGATGGACTGGCGATCTGTCCAGGGTGTACCCTGTCTCTTGCCCAGAGATGCTGGGATAGGCTCCAGCCCCCCTTGCGACCCAAAAAGGATTAAGCGGAAGAAGATGGATGGAGTCCAGAATCCATCAATTACTGAGAAGCCAGTCAAGAGCCTGGGGAAGGTTTTGAACAGTACGCTGAGGGACACAGCCGCTCTTCAAGAGACCAGCAATCAACTAGGAACCTGGCTTGGAGAGATAGACAAGTCAGGGTTGCCGGGAAATTCAAGGCTTGGATTTACCAGCATGGCATACTACCACGACACCTCTGGCCACTGCTTATCTATGACATTCCACTGAGCACCGTTGAAGGTTTTGAGAAGATCAGCCACTTCTTGCGTAGGTGGTTGGGCCTGCCTCACAGCCTCAGCAACATCGTCTTATATGGGAGAAACAGCAAGCTTCAACTCCCCTTCAGTAGTCTGTCAGAGGAGTTCATAGTTTCCCGGGCAAGAGAAGTGATGCTGTTCAGAGACTCTAGTGACATCAAAGTCCCATTGGCTGGTATTCAGGTGAAGACGGGCAGGAAATTCAAAGCCCATGAAGTCGTTGAACAGGCTGAGGCACAGCTGCAGTTTAAAGAGTTGGTGCGGACAGCTGCAGCAGGGCGTGCAGACCCTGGGAGTAGCCCATGACCTCAGTACAGCAAGGTCCAGGGAAAGGAAAGACGCCAGTTGGGAGTGGAGGAAACACGAACCAGCAGGATAGTTGGAATGCGGCAGCAGGGGGCATAGACCAGGTGGGGGGAGGCAATGGAACGTAAAGTCTCCTGGTCAGAGCTCTGGAGAGCGGAGCCACATTGGATGAAATTCTTGAACCAGTCGGTGTACGATGTCCTTCCAAGACCAACCAACCTCTTCTCCTGGGGCCTGATAGAAGCCCCTTCATGTTCTCTATGCCAGCAAAGAGGTTCCCTGGAAAACATTCTAAGTAGCTGCCCGAGAGCCCTCAGTGAGGGGCGCTATCAGTGGAGGCATGACCAGGTACTGAAGGCTGTAGCAGAGTTCATTAGTACAGGGATCTCTTTCAGCAGGCAGCAACACCCAGCAAAGCATGCCATACTATTCATCAAAGCTGGTGAGAAGCCACAGCATTGCACAAACCCACTGGGGGGGGGGGGGCTTCTGGCAAATGCCCGAGACTGGCAACTGAAGGTCGACCTGGGAAGACAGCTGAGATTCCCTGACAACATGATAATGACCACACTTAGACCAGGCATGGTTCTTGTGTCAGAATCTTCCAAGCAGGTGGTCTTGTTGGAACTGACTGTGCCCTGGGAAGACCGGATGGAAGAGGCCTTTGAAAGGAAGAGGGCCAAGTATGGGGAGCTTGTCAGTGATTGCCATAGCAGGGGATGGAAGACCTGGCTCTACCCCATAGAGGTTGGCTGTTGAGGTTTTACCGGTCAGTCACTCTGCAGGGCCCTCAAGCAGTTGGAGATCAGGAGGAGACTCAACAAGAAAGCCATCAAGAACATCACTGATGCTGCTGAAAGAGCATCATGATAGCTGTGGATCAGAAGGAGTGATCCGTGGACGTCTCGAACCACCTAGACACAAGTCAGGGTTTGATCAACCCTGGCTGGGTCGCCTGTGAGAGGGTGTATGATGTACAATGACCTGAAACACCCGATGACCACAGGTTACATCACTGATAATGTGTCTAGGCAGCACCGTAAAGTGTGTGTTAAAATCAATTTATTTTCATTTTCAGATGAAGTTAACAAGAGCACTCTGAGGCGAGTGCAATATCCCCCGCCTGTGTTTTCTTTGAAGATCCCAATACTTTTTTTCCACAATATCTTTATTGAACCTTTTTTTTTTTTTTAACAAACATGATACAAACAATCAAACACTAACACTAAAGTACTACAAAAAAAAAAAAAATACCCTAAAAACACCAACAACCACCAACAGAATCAAGTCTTCAACAATGCTCCTCTGTTTAGTCTAGACAATCCAATACATTAGTATACATATTATGTTCACCAGTTTGGAATTTACAAGGTCCACACACATCATTCACCTTCTTCTTCAAGAGTTATGTTTAAATTTTTTACATAATCAATAAAAGGTCTCCATATATTCTCAAACACAATTTCCTTTGATTTCAGTATATATGTTATTCTTTCTAATGGAAGGTTTGTTAACATCTGTCTTAACCACTGAGTCACATCTGGTCTATGAGTCTTTTTCCATAATAGTGCAATACATTTTTTGGCATTAAGCAAACTGAGGTCTATGAATGTTCTTTCACTTTTATTGAAATTATGCTTTTCTGGGTACAGACCCAACAAAAACAGTTTAGGATTCAATATGATTTGTTTTGAGATTATTTTTTCAATTGTTACCCTCACCTCCTCCCAAAACATTCTTATTAATCTACATTCCCATAAACAATGAAATAGGGTTCCTTTACTTTCCATGCATTTTGTGCATGTATCTGGTATATTTTTGTTATATCTATTTAACTCCTCCGGTGTAACATACATCCGCATTAACCATTTGAAATGTATCAATTTAAGGCGTGCATTTATTGATTTGGTTTGAGCTTCTGTACAAGCCAATTCCCATTGTTCCTCTGAAATTTCAATTTGCAGATCTTCTTTCCAGTAGTTTAATCTTTTCAGTGAATTTCCACTTGAAGATAGTGTCAATGAGTTATAAAACTCTGAAATAATACCCTTTCTTTTACTATCTTTCATCATCATTTTTTCCAAGGATGAATAAATAGGTCGAGTGAGAGCTTTATTTTGATTTGATCGAATAAAGTTTCTAAGTTGAAGATATTTAAAAAAATGTGTTCTATTGAGATTAAATTTGATCCTCAGCTCTTCAAAAGACATTATGTTGTCTGCACATGGCAAATATAAATCCTGAATCTTTTGTATCCCTTTTAAATTCCATAGTTTAAATACAGCGTCCGCTCTCCCTGGTTTAAAATATTGATTACCCCATATTGGACTAAATTGTGACAATAACTGTGGTTCTTTTAAATAGTTTTTAGCTTCACACCATATTTTGATCATATGCTTTACAAATGGATTTTTAACTTGTTTTTGTAATTTTTTTGCCGAATCTGAGTATATGAATATGGGAAGAGGTAAAGGTAAATTGTATGATTCCATTTCAGTCCAGTGAGGGAGATCATTTGATGAAAAATAATATGTCATAGACCTCAGTTGTGCCGACCAATAATACAACATAAAATTTGGACATTTCAGACCTCCACGATCAAATGGTAAATATAATAAAGACAAACGTAATCTAGCCCTCCTGTTGTTCCATATAAATTCCACTAACTTTTTTTTATTCTTGAGAATAGATCTAAAGGTGGTGATAAGGGAATGTATTGAAATAAATAAAGTATTTTAGGTAAAATATTACTTTTAAGTATATTGATTCTCCCGATCATCGACATTGGTAGTGACATCCATCTCTGAGTTAACTCATTGATATCTGACATTAAGGCTTCATAGTTGACACTGGCGACTGATTCTAGCTTAGGCATAATTTGGATTCCTAAATATTTAAACTGATTTACAACATTGAATTGATTTGCCTCAGGGGCTGGGTAATTTCTCTGGGTCTCATTTAGCATTAATATTGAAGATTTAGTTTTATTTATTTTATATCCTGATATTTCCCCAAAATTCTTTATTAAATTCAACAAGGTTGGAATTGATTTTTTTAGATTCGACATAAACAAAATTATATCATCAGCGTACAGGGAGATTTTATGTTCTGTTGGTCCAACTTTAATTCCATATATTTGTGAATGTAAACGTATCGCTATCGCTAAAGGTTCAATTGCCATAGTAAACAGTAAAGGTGAAAGTGGACAGCCTTGTCGACATCCTCTATTGATTTTTATTGGTTTTGAAATATTGTTATTTGTTAGGATTTCTGCTGTAGCATTATTGTATATTATTTGAACCCATTTTATGAAATTATTTCCAAGTCCAAACCTTTGTAGGACTTCAAAAAGAAAGGGCCATTCAACTCTATCAAAGGCCTTTTCGGCGTCCAATGATAGGAGAGCTGTATCCGGTGCTTCTTTATTAAAATAAATAATATTAAATAGTCTTCTTACATTATGGAAGCCTTGTCTACCCTTTATAAAGCCATTCTGATCTCGATTAATAATATTTGGTAAAATTTCTTGTATTCGTCTTGCTAAAATTTTACAGATTATCTTAAGGTCGGCGTTTAATAGGCTTATTGGTCTCATATTTTCACATTTATTAGAGGGCTTACCTGGTTTTGGCAACAGTATAATTAAGGCATTATTTATGTATGATGGTAAATTATTATTTTGAAATGCTTCTAAAACCATTTCCAAAAAAGGTTTTATTAATTTATTCTTAAATTTTTTATAAAGGTCAACTGGAAGACCATCTGGTCCTGCACTTTTTCCTGATTTCATATTATCAATGGCTAGCCCAACTTCTTCTTGACTAATTTTAGACTCCAATATCTCCCTGTTTTCATTTGGTATACACGGTATAGATAGTTCGTTCAAAAACCCATTTAGTTTTGTTAAATCAGGTTCATTTTTGGTATCATATAATTTTTCATAGTAATCTCTAAAGGCTTTATTAATTTCTAAAGGATCTATAACTACCTGTCCATTACTTATAATACTGGTAATTGGTGTTTTAATTTCCAATTGTTTAATCTGCCATGCTAATAATTTTCCTGATTTTTCACCTTGTTCATAAAAAGATTGTTTCAATCTTAGAAGACTCGAGGCAGCTCTATTCGCTGATTTTTTGTCGTATTCAGCTCTCAAAATCAGTAATTCATTCTCCAACCTTGGGTCACTTCCTGCATACACTTTTTCCTGAAGACTTTTTATTTTATGTTCCAATTTAGCTCTCTCCTCTCGAGTCTTCTTAGATTTTGATCCTGTATAACTAATAATATGTCCCCTAATAAAAGCTTTGAAAGCCTCCCACTTTACACCTGCTGATGTTTGTGTAGTATTGATGTCAAAGAACTCGTCTATCTGTTTTTCTATATACTTGACAAATTCCTCATCCTGAAGCCATTTATGCTGAAATTGCCATCTACCTGATTCCTTTGTCAATTTTTTATCTACATATATTAGACAACAGGGTGCATGATCAGAAATCACGATGTTATCATAAAAGCAGTTTTGAATCTTGGACCTTAATTCTGTGGAAATCAAAAAATAATCAATACGTGAGAATGTCTTGTAGGTACTGGAATAACAAGAATAGGCTTTAACTTGTGGTTTCATTTCTCTCCATATATCTAACAATCTCAATTCTTTCATAAAATGATTAATAGTCATCCTACATCCAATGTGCGTACAATCCAGTCCTGTTGATCTATCCACACCTGGATTCAATGTACAATTAAAATCCCCTGCTATTATATGTTGCCCTGTAAGTGATGATAAGATGAGAAATAAATTAGCAAAGAACTTCTGATCATCTATATTGGGACCATATAAGTTCACAAGATTTATATTTTCTAATAGCAAAGAACCTTGAATGATTACATATCTTCCAAATTTGTCTCCAATTACATTTTTCACCTGAAAAGGAACTGATTTATGTATGAGAGTCATAACTCCCCTGGCTCGGGATGAAAATGAAGAGGTGAATACACTTCCCTGCCATCTACTCCTAATTCTTTTAACATCCTCCTCTATCAGATGAGTTTCTTGTAAAAACACAATTCTTGAACCCATGTCCTTTATTTTATTCATAACTTGTTTAAGTTTTTTTAAATTTTGTAGACCTCTGCAATTCCATGAAGTTAAATTAAGATTAACACTTTGGTCCATGATCAATAGAGAGTTTGGGATTACCTTGCAGTGTAAACATGCTCATACAGAGAAGCAAAAACATGAGTGGTTGAACATTCATCCTACAAACTACACACAAACAAATTTCCCCTTCCCACACTTGTGGCAAACCCCCCAAAATCAAAAGAAAAATTCTGTCTCCCGATATAGCCATCGACTGTTCCACACCCACGGGGAACAGCCTAAGCCACTCCTTCTTCATCCTCCCAATCACCCTAACTCTACTGCTTTCAATGACGTAACATTAACTCTCCTCTGTAGTTTTCCAACTTAACTCCAAAATTTTTAACAACTTTGTACATCATAGTTTTTTTTTTTGTTTGTTTTGTTTTTGTTTTGTTTTTTTAATATATAATACAATCTATATTTTGTAAACTTACTATTTACTTCAAGTCAGTCAGATGCCTGTGCAAATGCTTAATTATTCTACCTTATATTTTGTTCATGCTTAGCTCCCACCAGTCTCTTCTTCTTCTTTGATCTTCTTGATGAACTCCTGCGCCTCCTCTGGGGTCTTGAAGATGTGGGTTCTGCCCTCATACGTGGTCAGCAGTCTCGCAGGATAGATTACACCATGACGAATCCCAAGGTTGCGCAGCTCCTTACGTATGGGATCAAACTGCTTCCTCAATTGCTGGATTCATGTGGCCAAATCTGGGTAGAACCGCACCTGCTGGTCCTGGTGTTTAATCTCTCCTTTAGCACGTGCAGCGTTGAAGATCTTCATCCTGTCTCTGTTGCTAAGAAACTTCATAATTAAGGTCCTCGGCGGTCCCTTATCTCTCCGTGGGCCAATACGATGTGCTTTTTCCAGAATCACTGCTGATTGCAACTCCTCGCTGCCCAGCACCTCCGGAATCCACTTTTCCAGAAAGGAACATACGTCCCGACCTTCTGATTCCTCTGGAAGACCCACCAGCCTCAAATTATTCTGTCTCGACCGAGATTCCAAATCCAAAATATTATCTTCCAGAGATTTATTTTTTTTTTCCAAAGTGCGCACCTTTAATTGAAGACGGGTGACGTCATCTTCAGCACTAGCGAGACGGAGCTCCATCTGCGCCGTTCGTTCTACACAGTCACCCAATTCCTTTCTTATTCCTTCCAACGCTGTCATAATCCCATCAAATCTAGAGGAAAAGTCCGCTCTCATTGAACTCATGGCAGCCATCAGCGCATCTGCGCCATTCCCCGCAAACATCGCACCGCCGCCAGCTTCCTCCGCCATATATGGAGTTTTGTTTGCTGCGTCACAGACCTGAAAGTCCGTTAATTTGGACTGTTTCGGCGGCTCGCTTTTTCCTTTTCCTGGTTTTCCAGCCTTAGGCTTCGCCGACATATCCTCGCCCAAATGCTGGGATACGTTCTGTCCCAAATGAGAGAGTTATTTGCCGATTTTTTTTCTCCAGGAGCAGAGCAGAGCGAGACACGTCCGTCCTACGTGGCAGCCATAACCGGAAGTTGAAGATCCCAATACTTAATTCAATTCAATTCAAATTTATTTATATAGCGCCATTTCACAACAACAGTCATCTCATAGCACTTTCAACTGTAGGGGAAACCCCCACAATTGCAGAAAACCCCCAGCAATCAGGCGATCCCCTGTGAGCAAGCGCTTGGCGACGGTGGAGAGGAAAAACTCCCTTTTAACAGGAAGAAACCTCCAGCAGAACCAGGCTCAGGGAGGGGCAGTCATCTGCTGCAACTGGCTGGAGGGTGAGGGGATAGAGAAGATGAAAAGAACAGACATGTAGAGAGCAAACAGCACAATGGGGACTCAATCTATGGGAGAGAACAAACAGATGTTAATGACTAGCAAAAAAAATATTTCACTGAGAGTGAAGAAAGGAGTGAAGCCCAGTGCAATTATTGGAGGTCCCCCGGCTGTCTAAACCTAATAGCAGCATAACTAAGGGAGGGTTCAGAAACACATGATCCCTCCCTAATTGTAGGCTATATCAAAAAGGAAGGTTTTAACCCTATTCTTAAAAACAGAGATCGAGTCTGCCTCCCGAATCCAGATTGGCAGCTGGTTCCACAAGAGAGGCGCTTGATAACTGAAGGCTCTGCTGCCCATTGTACTTTTGGAGATTCTAGGTATTACAAGTAATCCAGCATTTTGGGAGCGTAGTGCTGTTACGATAATAGGGTAATATCAGATCTTTTAAATAAAAAGAGGCCTGATTGTTTAGAGCTTTGAAAGTGAGAAGAAGGATTTTAAACTTAATTCTAAACTCTATGAAAAGCCAATGAAGGGAGGCCAGAACCGAAGCGATATGATCTCTTTTTCTAGTATCTGTTAAAACTCTTGCTGCAGCATTTTGGATCAACTGAAGACATTTTAGAGATGTTTTAGGACAACCTGATAATAAAGAGTTACAATAATCTAATCTAGACCTAACAAAAGTGTGGATCAGTTTCTCAGCATCACTCTGAGACAAGATGCTCCTAATCTTGGCAATATTACGCAAATGACAGAAGGCAGTCTTAGAAATAAATTGAATATGTGAATTGAAAAACAGATCTTGATCAAAAATAACGAAGACAAAGAGCAGTTTTCAACTTGCAATATCACCACTGTGGCAGAACCAAATTATGATAAGCCCATCATCTATGAATATACAACCAACTATACAACCCATAGTTGTAGGCCAGGATCCCGAGATGAACCTGTGTATCAACTTTGATGATCCTACAGAGTTTTACACGATGAATGAATGAATGAATGAATGAATTTATTTCGGATAATACAGTACAGGTTAAAAGAAACTGTATAATATAACAACAAGGTCAAATTAGACAAAGACTCCTTCTACTAAACAATTTCACGTGAGTTATCCGAAATGGGTGATGGCTGAAGCCGCAGCTTATATTGCCCACCCATATTCCATCCAAGAATTCAAAGAAAAAAGAGTAAACAAGACAAGAGTGATTACAATTTAGAACAAAGCTAAGACAAAGTGTGACTGAGAGAAAAGAAAAAAAAAAGAAAACTAAGCTAAGCTAAGTTAAGCGGTTACTATTCAAGACAAATCTAAGACAGAATGTCACAGAGAGAAAAGAAAAAAAAAACAAAAACTAAGCTACAACACAACACAGGCTGGATATGTCAATCCTTATGTGAGTTTACATGTCGTCTTGTAAATATGTTTGGAGTATTTCTTCCTTTAGTTTTTGTTTAAATTGTCCAAGCGTTGTACATGATTTTAATTCAGGTCCATAATCGTTCCATAATCTGACTCCTTGCACTGAAATACAGTGTTGCTTGGTGGTTGTTCTCACTGTAGGCTTTTGAAATATACATGTTCCTCTGAAGTGATATCGTTTCTCCCTTGTTTGGAACAACTTTTGGATATTTGCGGGCAGTGATAGATTCTTCACTTTGAACATTATTATTGCGGTTTTAAAGTCAACCAGATCTTTCAACTTGAGAGTTTTTTGTTTAAGAAAAAGTGGGTTTGTTGGTTCCCTGTAAGCTGCTTTGTTTATTATTCTAATAGCTCTCTTTTGAAGCATAAAGAGTGGATATATGTTTGTTTTGTATGTATTTCCCCATACTTCATTACAATATGTCATGTATGGGAGTATTAATGAATGATACAAGGTGTATAGTGTGGGCTGATTCAGCAAATATTTCACTCTGTGTAATATTGCAATTGATTTGGAAACTTTACCTTTAATATAATTAATATGTGACTTCCAACACAGTTTGTTATCAATTATTACTCCAAGGAATTTAGTTTCAGATACCCTTTCAATCTCTACACCATTTACACTGAGTTTGGGTACTGGATTGTTGTGATGGTTGTTAAAGACTATAAATTTTGTCTTACTTAAATTGAGCGTTAATTTGTTTGAATCAAACCACAGTTTAAGCTTTCCTAATTCCTTCCCGAGTGTATCCAGAAGTTGTTCCAAATTGTTTCCACTACATAGCAGATTAGTGTCATCGGCAAACAATATTAAGTCCATTTTTTCTGAGACTTTACATATGTCGTTTATATACATAATGAATAATAATGGTCCCAAAACTGAACCCTGTGGGACTCCACAGGTGACCTTCAGCAACTCTGACTTTTTGTTGCTAACACATACATACTGATATCTATTCTTTAAGTAACTACTTAACCAGGACAGTGCTACCCCTCTAATACCAGAATTTTGTAGTTTCTTTAATAATAAATTATGATCTACTGTATCAAATGCTTTTTTAAGATCTAGGAATACTCCAACTGAATACTCTTTATTTTCAATGGCTGTTGATATTTTTTCTGTAAATTCCATTAGGACATATGCAGTTGTCCTCTTGTGTCTGAACCCATATTGCTGCTCACATAATAAATCATTCTTCAGTATGAAGCTGTCAATTCTCTCATAGAATATTTTTTCAAGTATCTTGGAAAATTGCGGTAATAGTGAAATTGGTCTATAGTTTGAGAGTTCCCCTCTGTCGCCCGTCTTGTATATCGGAATTACTTTAGCTATTTTCATTGCATTGGGAAATATACCTGATTGGAGAGACAGGTTGCAGATATACGTCAGTGGTTTTACTATGCATTCGATAACAGTTTTGACTAGTAGCATGTCGATACCATCACAGTCAGTAGATGTTTTACTTTTGAACAATTTAACAATTTCAATGACCTCTCTTTCGTCTGTGTTCTTTATGAAGATGGAGTCTTTTACAGCAGTGTTATTGCATATTGTATCACCTGTTGGCACCGTAGTGGGTATTTCTCGGGCCAGTTTAGGTCCAATGTTAACAAAAAAATTATTAAATTCATCTGCAGGTGAAGCAATATTCACACTCTGAGTCGTTTCATTATTTTTTGGAATATTAGTTGGGTAGCTTGTATTTCTGCTTTTATTTCCAAGGATACTGTTGAGTATTGTCCATGTATTTTTAATATTGTCTCTGTTTTTCTCCAGTTCTTTACTGTAATAGTCTCTTTTACTACATCTTATTATATATGTTAACTTATTTTTGTATGTTTTATACCGCTGCTCTGCTTCTTTTGTTCTTTTCTTTAGGAAAGCTTTATATAATAAATTTTTCTTTTTACACGCCTTTTGTAGTCCTTTGGTTAACCATGGCTTATTAGCAAATTTGTGTTTAAGCTTTTTTTTTACTAATGGGCAGTTTTTTTCATAAAGAGTGGTTACAATGTTTATAAATGTGTCATAGGCTTCATTTACATCTGATACATAGACTTCTGTCCAGTCTTGCTTCAGCAAGTCCTCTTTAAGAGAACTGATTGCATTTGGTGATTTGTGTCTGAACGATTTTGAAGTTTTTTCTGCGTTGGGCCCCGTGTGGCCATGGATAAGTGCAAAGGTTGGCAAGTGGTCACTTATATCATTTATCAATAATCCACTTTCTATTTTCTTATCGAAAACATTGACAAACAGGTTGTCAATAAGTGTAGCAGAGTGAACTGTGATTCTACTGGGATGTGTTATTGTGGGATATAGACTCATGCTGTACATAGAGTTCATGAACTCTGTAACTACATTTTGTTGATGAGGATTCAGTAAGTCAATATTGAAATCTCCACAAATTGCTACCATTTTCTTACTAGTAATATTATTGTACAGCTCGACTAATTTATCTCTGAATGTCTCAATGCAAGTTCCCGGCGTTCTATATATGCAGCTTATGATTAGATTTTTTGTTTTGTCTAGGTCAATCTCAACAGTAACACATTCCAAAATCCCTGGTAGTGCTAAGGACATTTCATTTACAAGCTTACACCTGTACAGGTCATCAATATACAGTGCAACACCACCACCCTTTTTTTGAGTTCTGTTAATATAAAACATCTGATATCCCTCTATTGCCATCAGGGGAGCCTGCTCTTCGTTAAGCCAAGTTTCAGAGACTGCAATAGCTGTGAATTTTCTGTCTAGCTGTTTTAAATAGTCCTGAATCTGTGGAAAGTTTTTGTTAAGACTTCTGCTATTGAAGTGTATTATTGACAGTTTACCATCTAATTGCATTTGACTTTTGAATTGTTTTTCAGTGTAATATTCACAGTGGTTATGAATATTGTTGAAAAAGTGGTTATCAGGATCAATATCATTCTCCATCTCTTGTGGTTTATGTTCAGCATAATGGTATGTTTTCAGAGTTTGAGTTTCCTCATTCTGTGTCAAATGACTTCCTCCAACTGGGGATAATTGATGTCTACTTGAGTCGGTCATAAGTTTTTGTTTGTTTTGGTTATTTTTATTAAAGTACTTTGGCATGGTGTATCAAAAGAACTATTCTTATCGTGTGTATGAATATGGATTATCATTGGCTCATAATTTTCTAATCAGTGTTCATCTGTATTTATCTAAGTCAGTAACATCTCTGATCATTATACTCTTTGCTTGCTCAGGTGATCCATTTAGTTTAATCCAAATTCTACAATTTCTTGTCCAGGTTGCTTGTATCTTATCTTGTTTTTTTTAGCATCTGTGCCTGTCGTGCTAATTCAGCGTTTTTTTTTTTTGTCAGGTGTTCATTTATGTAAACTTTTTTTTTTTTTTTTTTTTTTGGAAACTTGAGGAAACTTGAGTTTCCTTTAGCTTTTTGGCCTGCCTCAGTATGTTATTCTTTACCCTTCTGTTCACAAAGCGCATCACAATTGATTTCTTTGTTTTGTTATCTTTCTTCGGAAGAGCATAGCAGGCTGAGATTGCATTGGCTTCTACCTTAATGTCTTTATCATTAAGGAACTGAAGCACTTGATTTTCTAAGGACAATGACTCCCTCATGGGTGCATCTTCACCACTCTGACCTACTGTGGCATGGGCGTATGACTGATATCTGATGTCTAGTCCACTTATAACTAGGTCATCAATACAAGAACCTTGTTCAAGATCCTCGACGCGTTGCTCCAAAAGACGCCCGTGTTGCTCCAGGTCCATAATTTTTTTTGTCTTTTTCTTGAATTATTAAATTTAGGGCTTGTGGACTTCCGGGAAGATAGCGGAGAGACATAACACTTAAACAAAGAGCTCTCCCTAGCCGGATTAAAAATCATCGGTAAATGGCCAACTCGACATAAACGAATCAATAAACTAAGGGATGAAAACACGAAGGAACCGGGCACAAGGACAAAAACAGGGTAAAATTGAAGAATTCCTCTCCAACAACGCAGGAAAAACCGCTGTACGCAAAGCCCAAAAAAACGAGATGTCTACAGCAGAGAAAATGGAGGACACCAGACTCGACAACATGAACGCTGGCATCGCCAGTTTGGGTGAAGAGTTAAGAGAATTCAAGCGACAGCTACAACAGGATTTAGCGGCTCTTAAGGAGGAACTGAAAAAAGAAATTAAGGAGGAAATCATGGACCTCCGAAGAGAAATGGAGCGTAAATTAACGGAAAACATGGAGGAGCTGCGCTCCCAGCGGGCGTGTATGACAGAAGCGCAGACCCGAATTTCGGAACTAGAAGATTGGAAAAGCGAGGCAAACGAACAACTACAGACCCTGACGACGCAAACGCAGAGGATGCAGGAGAAAATAAACGACTTGGAGAGCAGATCCCGACGAAGCAATATGCGCATCTTTGGAATTCCGGAGGGCATTGAAGGCAACTCGATGACAAAATTCATGGATCAGTTCTTAAAAAAAGAACTGGAAATACCCGGAGAAACGGATCTGCAGATTCAACGGGCGCACAGAACACCGACACAGAACCCGAAAACAAACTCTCCACCCAGGTCAGTTGTGGTAAACTTTGTGAAATATGACATAAAGGAAAGAATCCTGACGCAAGCATGGAAAAAAAAGATACGAATCGGCGACAAACAGGTATTTTTTGACCATGACTACCCGACAGAAATCGTGCAGCAGCGGAAGAAATATGCCAACATTAAAAAAACGCTGAAAGAGAAAAAAATTAGATTCCAAACGCCGCTAACGAAAATGAGGATTCATTGGGAGGAAGGCACAAGAACCTACAACACGGCCGAAGAGGCAGCGCGGGATATGATGGAGCGGGGCCTTGAGGTGAGCGTGCCGAAGGAGACGGCTGGAGCAGCGGCGGCCCTGAACGCACCACGACAGACGGAGTGGAGACGAGTGAATGGCGGAAGAAGGGGGAGAGACGTAGAGCAGCGGGCCCAGGACAAGCTACAAGGCTTTCAACTGAAAGCCTAGATCATAGCAAAGATTAAGAAAGGCACAGAAGAAATGAAGGCCAAGAAGACAAGGTAAAAGAGAAACAGACGGCTAGGAGAGGTTTAAGTGATATTTGTTGGACATTTCTAGACGTATGACTATTACTTTGATAGTAATTAGAAGTCTAGGGAGGGCCCTTCACTCTGTGAAGACAAACCCCCCACCCACCAACAGGGACCAGTGGGCAGAAGAAAGGCCCAAAGTACGGAGGTCGAGATTTTTTAATGTGTTTTTATATAAATATGTGTTATTTTTGTTGTTAAAGGGGCTAGGAGCACAAGTTAAAAAAATGGAAAAACATGAATATGGGTAAAAATCTTAAGATAATGACACTAAACGTGAATGGTCTGAACTCACCTGTTAAAAGGGAAAGAATAATAAGAAAATTCAAGAAGGAAAAAGCTGAAATTATATTTATGCAAGAGACACATTTGAGCAAGGCAGAACATGTGAAACTAAAGAGATTTGGCTATAAGAACTCCTACTACAGTTCATTTAAGGGAGGAGCAAAAAGGGGGGTTATGATACTAATCTCAAACAAAATACAATTTGAAAGTGAACAGGAAATCCAGGATAAAGAAGGCAGGTATGTAATAATAAAGGGAAGAATAGATGGTATGCAGATTACATTAGTGAACATCTATGCCCCACCAGAAAGTGACAAGGGTTTTTTTCAACATCTGTTTGATCTCATAGCAACACACAGTGAAGGAGTCCTAATTTGTGGAGGAGACTTAAATGCTGTCATGGATCATGAAGTTGACACAACAAGTGTTAAGAAGACAAAAAAACATGTAACAAAGTTCATAAGAACCTCACTGGCAGAAATGGGTATGGTAGACATATGGAGGGACCTACACCCACTCGAAAAAGACTATACACATTATTCAGCAGCCCATAAAGTACACTCTAGAATAGATTACTTCCTTATGAATGAAGGTGACAGACACAGGATGAGAAATTGTTGGATTGGAGGGGCAGAAATATCAGATCATAATCCTATATACATGAAAATATATTTAAACAATAGAAAACGACAAACAACATGGAAACTTAACGTAGGACTGTTAAATGATGAGAAAATGAAAGAAAGAATAAAAATAAACATAAACGAATATATCCAAGAGAATGACAATGAAGAAGTGGACCCAACAATACTATGGGACGCACTAAAAGCCGTGTTAAGGGGTAAATTAATTGTTGAAACAGGAAAAGCAAATAAGACTAAACTGGAAGCGTATGAACAAAGATGTGAGAGACTGAGGGAATTAGAACGTAAACATCAAAGCACAAATGATCCAAAAATATATCAAGAAATTAAAGAAGAAAAAACAAAGATAAAAGAAACACAAATGGATGAAATTGAAAGGAAAAATAGATATCTAAAGCAAAAATATTATGAAACCAAAAGCAGTTTTGTGGCCAAAAGCCACAAAACTGCTGGCAAAACGGTTAAGAAAACAACAAACAATGAATAATGTATACAAGATTAAAGACCCCACCACAAATAAAACCACAGTTAACCCAGAAAACATTGAAGAAATTTTCCATAATTTCTACCAAGAACTATACTCGCAACCTGAAGAAACAAATACTAAAGATATCAAAAAATTTCTAGACACATTGGACTTGCCATCAATAGGAAATCAACAAAATGAAAAACTAACAGCAGAAATAACAACACAAGAGATCAGAGATGTGATTAAGTCACTTAAAAATGGTAAATCACCAGGTCGTGATGGATACCCATCTGAGTTTTATAAACTGTTTATAGAAGAACTCATGCCACAACTCCTAAAGTCATTTAATTGGACGCTGAACAACAACAAAATACCTCCATCATGGAACGAAGCAATCATTTCAGTTATTTTAAAACCAGGGAAAGATAAAGAACAATGCGGAAACTATTGACCAATCTCTTTATTAAATGTAGATTATAAAATATACACAACAATTATATGTAAACGAATAAAGACATTCTTGACGGAATTGATAGAAGATGATCAAACTGGATTCATAGAGGGACGCCAAACACATGACAATATCAGGAGAACAATACATATAATTAACCAAATACATAAAGAAAAGAAAAGCGCAGTAATAATGAGTTTAGACGCAGAAAAAGCATTTGACAGGGTTAACTGGAAATTCCTATATAGTGTACTGGAGCGCTTTGGATTTAACGAAAAATCAGTACAATGCATAAGGACGCTATATCAAGAACCTGTGGCAAGAATCAAGATAAACGGTAGCTTAACAGACAAAGTAAATATACAAAGATCAACTAGGCAGGGATGCTGCTTATCGCCCACCTTGTTTGCTCTGTTCATAGAACCATTGGCTCAAGCAATACGACAAAATAAGAAATTAAAAGGTGTAACAATAAAGGGGGCGGAACACAAGATTGGGCTATTTGCAGACGATATTATAGTTTACCTTGAACAACCAGATAAATCAATAATGGAAATGATGAACTTGATAGAAAATTTTGGAAAATTATCAGGATACAAGATAAACATAACAAAAACACAAATACTGACATTCCACTATAACCCTCTAAACCAGATAACTGATAAGATCAAACTAAACTGGAACCAAAAAGAAATAAAATACCTTGGAGTGAACATACCTAAAGACCTAAGCAAAATATATAAAGCAAACTATGATAGGTTGGAACAAGAAATAAAAAAAGATATTGATGGACTTCCGGTTATGGCTGCCACGTAGGATGGACGTGTCTCGCTCTGCTCTGCTCCTGGAGAAAAAAAATCGGCAAATAACTCTCTCATTTGGGACAGAACGTATCCCAGCATTTGGGCAAGGATATGTCGGCGAAGCCTAAGGCTGGAAAACCAGGAAAAGGAAAAAGCGAGCCGCCGAAACAGTCCAAATTAACGGACTTTCAGGTCTGTGACGCAGCAAACAAAACTCCATATATGGCGGAGGAAGCTGGCGGCGGTGCGATGTTTGCGGGGAATGGCGCAGATGCGCTGATGGCTGCCATGAGTTCAATGAGAGCGGACTTTTCCTCTAGATTTGATGGGATTATGACAGCGTTGGAAGGAATAAGAAAGGAATTGGGTGACTGTGTAGAACGAACGGCGCAGATGGAGCTCCGTCTCGCTAGTGCTGAAGATGACGTCACCCGTCTTCAATTAAAGGTGCGCACTTTGGAAAAAAAAAAAAAATCTCTGGAAGATAATATTTTGGATTTGGAATCTCGGTCGAGACAGAATAATTTGAGGCTGGTGGGTCTTCCAGAGGAATCAGAAGGTCGGGACGTATGTTCCTTTCTGGAAAAGTGGATTCCGGAGGTGCTGGGCAGCGAGGAGTTGCAATCAGCAGTGGTTCTGGAAAAAGCACATCGTATTGGCCCACGGAGAGATAAGGGACCGCCGAGGACCTTAATTATGAAGTTTCTTAGCAACAGAGACAGGATGAAGATCTTCAACGCTGCACGTGCTAAAGGAGAGATTAAACACCAGGACAAGCAGGTGCGGTTCTACCCAGATTTGGCCACAGGAATCCAGCAATTGAGGAAGCAGTTTGATCCCGTACGTAAGGAGCTGCGCAACCTTGGGATTCGTCATGGTGTAATCTATCCTGCGAGACTGCTGACCACGTATGAGGGCAGAACCCACATCTTCAAGACCCCAGAGGAGGCGCAGGAGTTCATCAAGAAGATCAAAGAAGAAGAAGAGACTGGTGGGAGCTAAGCATGAACAAAATATAAGGTAGAATAATTAAGCATTTGCACAGGCATCTGACTGACTTGAAGTAAATAGTAAGTTTACAAAATATAGATTGTATTATATATTAAAAAAACAAAACAAAAACAAAACAAACAAAAAAAAAAACTATGATGTACAAAGTTGTTAAAAATTTTGGAGTCAAGTTGGAAAACTACAGAGGAGAGTTAATGTTACGTCATTAAAAGCAGTAGAGTTAGGGTGATTGGGAGGATGAAGAAGGAGTGGCTTAGGCTGTTCCCCGTGGGTGTGGAACAGTCGATGGCTATATCGGGAGACAGAATTTTTCTTTTGATTTTGGGGGGTTTGCCACAAGTGTGGGAAGGGGAAATTTGTTTGTGTGTAGTTTGTAGGATGAATGTTCAACCACTCATGTTTTTGCTTCTCTGTATGAGCATGTTTACACTGCAAGGTAATCCCAAACTCTCTATTGATCATGGACCAAAGTGTTAATCTTAATTTAACTTCATGGAATTGCAGAGGTCTACAAAATTTAAAAAAACTTAAACAAGTTATGAATAAAATAAAGGACATGGGTTCAAGAATTGTGTTTTTACAAGAAACTCATCTGATAGAGGAGGATGTTAAAAGAATTAGGAGTAGATGGCAGGGAAGTGTATTCACCTCTTCATTTTCATCCCGAGCCAGGGGAGTTATGACTCTCATACATAAATCAGTTCCTTTTCAGGTGAAAAATGTAATTGGAGACAAATTTGGAAGATATGTAATCATTCAAGGTTCTTTGCTATTAGAAAATATAAATCTTGTGAACTTATATGGTCCCAATATAGATGATCAGAAGTTCTTTGCTAATTTATTTCTCATCTTATCATCACTTACAGGGCAACATATAATAGCAGGGGATTTTAATTGTACATTGAATCCAGGTGTGGATAGATCAACAGGACTGGATTGTACGCACATTGGATGTAGGATGACTATTAATCATTTTATGAAAGAATTGAGATTGTTAGATATATGGAGAGAAATGAAACCACAAGTTAAAGCCTATTCTTGTTATTCCAGTACCTACAAGACATTCTCACGTATTGATTATTTTTTGATTTCCACAGAATTAAGGTCCAAGATTCAAAACTGCTTTTATGATAACATCGTGATTTCTGATCATGCACCCTGTTGTCTAATATATGTAGATAAAAAATTGACAAAGGAATCAGGTAGATGGCAATTTCAGCATAAATGGCTTCAGGATGAGGAATTTGTCAAGTATATAGAAAAACAGATAGACGAGTTCTTTGACATCAATACTACACAAACATCAGCATGTGTAAAGTGGGAGGCTTTCAAAGCTTTTATTAGGGGACATATTATTAGTTATACAGGATCAAAATCTAAGAAGACTCGAGAGGAGAGAGCTAAATTGGAACATAAAATAAAAAGTCTTCAGGAAAAAGTGTATGCAGGAAGTGACCCAAGGTTGGAGAATGAATTACTGATTTTGAGAGCTGAATACGACAAAAAATCAGCGAATAGAGCTGCCTCGAGTCTTCTAAGATTGAAACAATCTTTTTATGAACAAGGTGAAAAATCAGGAAAATTATTAGCATGGCAGATTAAACAATTGGAAATTAAAACACCAATTACCAGTATTATAAGTAATGGACAGGTAGTTATAGATCCTTTAGAAATTAATAGAGCCTTTAGAGATTACTATGAAAAATTATATGATACCAAAAATGAACCTGATTTAACAAAACTAAATGGGTTTTTGAACGAACTATCTATACCATGTATTCCAAATGAAAACAGGGAGATATTGGAGTCTAAAATTAGTCAAGAAGAAGTTGGGCTAGCCATTGATAATATGAAATCAGGAAAAAGTGCAGGACCAGATGGTCTTCCAGTTGACCTTTATAAAAAATTTAAGAATAAATTAATAAAACCTTTTTTGGAAATGGTTTTAGAAGCATTTCAAAATAATAATTTACCATCATACATAAATAATGCCTTAATTATACTGTTGCCAAAACCAGGTAAGCCCTCTAATAAATGTGAAAATATGAGACCAATAAGCCTATTAAACGCCGACCTTAAGATAATCTGTAAAATTTTAGCAAGACGAATACAAGAAATTTTACCAAATATTATTAATCGAGATCAGAATGGCTTTATAAAGGGTAGACAAGGCTTCCATAATGTAAGAAGACTATTTAATATTATTTATTTTAATAAAGAAGCACCGGATACAGCTCTCCTATCATTGGACGCCGAAAAGGCCTTTGATAGAGTTGAATGGCCCTTTCTTTTTGAAGTCCTACAAAGGTTTGGACTTGGAAATAATTTCATAAAATGGGTTCAAATAATATACAATAATGCTACAGCAGAAATCCTAACAAATAACAATATTTCAAAACTAATAAAAATCAATAGAGGATGTCGACAAGGCTGTCCACTTTCACCTTTACTGTTTACTATGGCAATTGAACCTTTAGCGATAGCGATACGTTTACATTCACAAATATATGGAATTAAAGTTGGACCAACAGAACATAAAATCTCCCTGTACGCCGATGATATAATTTTGTTTATGTCGAATCTAAAAAAATCAATTCCAACCTTGTTGAATTTAATAAAGAATTTTGGGGAAATATCAGGATATAAAATAAATAAAACTAAATCTTCAATATTAATGCTAAATGAGACCCAGAGAAATTACCCAGCCCCTGAGGCAAATCAATTCAATGTTGTAAATCAGTTTAAATATTTAGGAATCCAAATTATGCCTAAGCTAGAATCAGTCGCCAGTGTCAACTATGAAGCCTTAATGTCAGATATCAATGAGTTAACTCAGAGATGGATGTCACTACCAATGTCGATGATCGGGAGAATCAATATACTTAAAAGTAATATTTTACCTAAAATACTTTATTTATTTCAATACATTCCCTTATCACCACCTTTAGATCTATTCTCAAGAATAAAAAAAAAGTTAGTGGAATTTATATGGAACAACAGGAGGGCTAGATTACGTTTGTCTTTATTATATTTACCATTTGATCGTGGAGGTCTGAAATGTCCAAATTTTATGTTGTATTATTGGTCGGCACAACTGAGGTCTATGACATATTATTTTTCATCAAATGATCTCCCTCACTGGACTGAAATGGAATCATACAATTTACCTTTACCTCTTCCCATATTCATATACTCAGATTCGGCAAAAAAATTACAAAAACAAGTTAAAAATCCATTTGTAAAGCATATGATCAAAATATGGTGTGAAGCTAAAAACTATTTAAAAGAACCACAGTTATTGTCACAATTTAGTCCAATATGGGGTAATCAATATTTTAAACCAGGGAGAGCGGACGCTGTATTTAAACTATGGAATTTAAAAGGGATACAAAAGATTCAGGATTTATATTTGCCATGTGCAGACAACATAATGTCTTTTGAAGAGCTGAGGATCAAATTTAATCTCAATAGAACACATTTTTTTAAATATCTTCAACTTAGAAACTTTATTCGATCAAATCAAAATAAAGCTCTCACTCGACCTATTTATTCATCCTTGGAAAAAATGATGATGAAAGATAGTAAAAGAAAGGGTATTATTTCAGAGTTTTATAACTCATTGACACTATCTTCAAGTGAAAATTCACTGAAAAGATTAAACTACTGGAAAGAAGATCTGCAAATTGAAATTTCAGAGGAACAATGGGAATTGGCTTGTACAGAAGCTCAAACCAAATCAATAAATGCACGCCTTAAATTGATACATTTCAAATGGTTAATGCGGATGTATGTTACACCGGAGGAGTTAAATAGATATAACAAAAATATACCAGATACATGCACAAAATGCATGGAAAGTAAAGGAACCCTATTTCATTGTTTATGGGAATGTAGATTAATAAGAATGTTTTGGGAGGAGGTGAGGGTAACAATTGAAAAAATAATCTCAAAACAAATCATATTGAATCCTAAACTGTTTTTGTTGGGTCTGTACCCAGAAAAGCATAATTTCAATAAAAGTGAAAGAACATTCATAGACCTCAGTTTGCTTAATGCCAAAAAATGTATTGCACTATTATGGAAAAAGACTCATAGACCAGATGTGACTCAGTGGTTAAGACAGATGTTAACAAACCTTCCATTAGAAAGAATAACATATATACTAAAATCAAAGGAAATTGTGTTTGAGAATATATGGAGACCTTTTATTGATTATGTAAAAAATTTAAACATAACTCTTGAAGAAGAAGGTGAATGATGTGTGTGGACCTTGTAAATTCCAAACTGGTGAACATAATATGTATACTAATGTATTGGATTGTCTAGACTAAACAGAGGAGCATTGTTGAAGACTTGATTTTGTTGGTGGTTGTTGGTGTTTTTAGGGTATTTTTTTTTTTTTTGTAGTACTTTAGTGTTAGTGTTTGATTGTTTGTATCATGTTTGTTAAAAAAAAAAGGTTCAATAAAGATATTGTGGAAAAAAAAAAAAGATATTGATAGATGGTCAATCTTAAATATGGATCTGAATTCAAAAATTGAGACAGTCAAAATCAGCATACAACCTAGATTACTTTACCTCTTCCAGGCTATACCAACAGAGATTCCCGATGCCCAATTCTCAAAGTGGGACAGGATGATATCGAAATTTGTTTGGGGAGGTAAAAAACCAAGAGTGAAATATAAAACCCTCCAATTACCAAAAGAGAAAGGAGGCATGGGCCTACCGAGTCTAAAGGAATATTACTACTCAGCACAAATAAGATATATCATATGTTGGTGCGACGAGGGATATGAGGCAAAATGGAAAGAAATGGAAAAGAAAATTGAGGGACTCCCAGTATAATACAACATAGCATAATAGGGGATAAAAATGCATATAAGCAAATCAAACAAATAGACCCAATCACTAAATTTACTTTAGAACTGTGGTATAAAATAGTACAAAAATATAATATAAGGGAAGACATAAAACTATTGAAATGGGTAGCATTTGACAGTCAGTTTGAACCGGCAAAACAAGATAGGGGATACAAAAATCTGGTGAACAAGGGAATCACAGCATGGGGCAATATCGGAAAAAAAGATCTCGGGAGCTTTGTAAATATCAGGAGAAAATTTAAATTAGAAAGATCGGAATTTTTCAGATATCTGCAGATGAGAGATTACTATATGAAGAAGATTAGGCATAACCTCCAAACAGATGTGAACGAGATTATACAACTTATTTTAAGCTCATATGCAGGAAATAAAATAAGAATTATTTCAAAACTATATCAGAAACTTATGACAAACAATCATACAAGTAACTATATAAAGGAGAAATGGGAGAAAGAGCTCAATTTAAACATAACAGAAGAAAGCTGGCAGGAAATATGGAAAACACAACACACATCAACAAATTCAAGGGCATGGAGGGAATTTGGATGGAAAAACCTGATTTGCTTTTTCATTACACCACAGATTCAAGGAAAATATACAAATACCCAATCTTTATGCTGGAGGGGATGTGGGGCTCAAAATGCAGACCACTCACATATGTTTTGGAAATGCTACAAAATATCATCATTTTGGAAATCTATGCATGTGACAATACAGAGGATATTAGGATATAATATACCAATGAACTGTAACCTGATGTACTTATGTGATCTTAAAAAAGACAATGTTATACAGGCTGAGGACAGATATCTAGTTAAAATCTTGTTGATTGCATGTAAAAAAACTATCACAAAAAAATGGCGATCAGAAGTTCTTCCTGACCAAGAACAATGGACTGACATTGTTGAGGACATACGTATGATGGAAAAACTAACATATCGACGAAGAATGCAAGAAGGAATATGGGAGAAAAAATGGCGGAAATGGACACACTACAAAGTGCAACAACGAGGCAGAAATTGAAAGAATAACCAAAGACACTGAAAAAACCAGAAGAATTAAGAGATGGAAACTAAAAACTTGATGCTCCAACATTTGTCCCCCCCCCCTTTTATTTTTTATTTTTTTTTTATTTTTTATTTATTTATTTTTTTTCTCTTTTTCCCTACCCTAACCCCTTTGTTTTTTAAATGTAGAATGTGATCTGAATGCATTATATATGATGAAAAATGAATAAAAATCTAAGTTACAAAAAAAATTTAGGGCTTGTACCTGTTCTATTAGGCCTATTATTTTGTCCTGTTGGCTAGTCAATTTGGCCAATTCTTCTGACATAAAGCTCAGAGCTTTTTTGATTTCTTCCATTTCCTCTTTCTTTGGTGGCATCTTACTGACCTGTAGATAGAAGTAAACAGAGAATCCGGCTAGGCCTCAACTAGCCTGGCCGCTGCTGAACTCGCCGCAACAGCTCCTGCACAGCTCCTCCGCCAAGTAGCGCTGCTCAGCTCCGCAGATCACCCCCGTCATTCGCCACCGCCTGCCGCCGTCTGCCTGGGCGGTTATGCCGCACACCGCCGGCACAGCCGAACTTCACCGATCACCGCCGCCGCTCGCCGCCGTCTGGCTGGGTGGCACCTCCGCTAGGCCCCGTCACCGACCGCCGTCAGTCTGGTAGTTCCTCAGCTGCACCTCGCAACTAGGTTCCGACTCAGGCCACTGTCCTGCTGGGTCCAGGTGGCCCCGTCTCTCACCAACGCCGCGCTCGAGCTCCCAACTGCCGCCTCGATTGGTTCCTCCGATAGGCCCTCACCGGGGACTGAGCCGCTTCGTGTCAGAGTTAGGTGTCGCACTGGGGCCAGCGTTAAGCTAACTAGCGTTAGCTTGGCAATCGCTTCTGGTAGAGCGCAGCAGTTCTACCCGATTAAAGGGGCATTCCGACGGGATTCTGACGGAGGTGGAAATTCAGCCCGTGAGTGTCCGTCACGATCGCCGATCGCTGTTGTTTAGGTACTTTTAATGGGGAAATCAGCGAGTTTGTCTCAGTGCTGAAAAAGTGTGACCATCCTGGTCGCCATCTTGCCTTTTTTTCTAGAGTAAGAGAGCAAAGGGAGTGACAACCTTGACCTTTGACCTTTTGATCCCAAACCCATAGTCAGAGGTCAGGATCTCAAGGTGAACCTATATTGAACCCTATTCATTAGATGGCGGCAGCGCGCACGGACGCAGCGGCCCCTCTTGGCATCAACGAGTGTGAGAGTTTTGAATGTTTTGATCTTCCCAGACGTACATTCTGTAAAACTTACAACCGTGAGACCTTATTAAACATCAAGGTACTGCACGCTGCAAGAATCGCGGCGATCGGTTGTGATTTGGACATTCTACGCCAGCATGGAATTCTGGCAGAGTCCCCTCTGGAAGCTACACGAGAGAGGAGGAGGCGTAAGCGGAGTCAACGCAAGAAAAAGCGTGGAAAAAGGGCCGGGATCCATGCTAGGCTAAAGGCTAACCCCTCCAGACCAACGGTACCGTCGCTTCTTCTCTCTAACATCCGCTCCCTCGAAAACAAGCTGGACGAGCTGCGTCTGCTGAGAGAAACCCGGAGAGAGTGGAGTGACTGCTGTGTGTTTGTTTTCATGGAGACATGGCTCCACGGCAACATTCCTGACGAGGCCATTCAACTGGAAGATATGGCGATGTTCCGGGACGACAGGGAAACGGCGAGCTCCGGTAAGAGCCGGGGGGGGGGGGGGGGCTATGCATCTATGTTAACAAGAACTGGTACGTCAATGCCACGTTAGTGTCTAAACACTGCTCTCCGTTGGCGGAGTTCCTTATTGTAAATTGCCGGCCACATTATTTGCCGAGGGAATTCAGCAACCTGTATGTAGCTGGTGTTTACATAGCGCCGAGCCCTAATGCTAAAGCTAATGCTAAGAAGGCACTCGGGGTACTGCACAATGCGATTACTGAAATCCAAACTTCACACCTGGACAGTTTTGTGGTGGTTGCAGGGGATTTTAACCACACCAGCCTAAAGACTGTGCTCCCCAAGTTTAAACAATGTGTAGACTTTAAGACCTGAGGAGAGAATATGTTGGACTTAGTGTACAGAAACACAAATGCATATAAGGCAATACCCCGCCCCATCTCGGCCGTTCTGATCACATGTCCGTGATGCTGCTGCCTGCCTACAAACCTTTATTGAAGCGCAGCAGGCCAGCAGTGAAACAAATTAGAATTTGGCCAGAGAGTGCAACCTCTGCACTGAAAGACTGTTTTCTGCACACAGACTGGGAGGTCTTCAAAATAGCAGCCTCCCAGGAAGACAAGACAGATGTGGAGGAGTATGCTGATACAGTCACCAGCTACATCGCGAAGTGCACAGAGGATGTCACTACAGTGAAGACCATCACTATGCGGGGTAACCATAAGCCCTGGATGACTGCAGAGGTGCGCTCGCTGCTTACAGCCAGAGATGCAGCCTTCAGAGCGAAGGACAGGATCGCCCTCCGCTCAGCCAGGTCTGCGCTCTCAAAGGGAATTAAGGCGGCAAAGCCCGCCTATGCGGAGAAAATCCAGGGACACCTCTGTGACACTAGGAACACCAAGCAGATGTGGCAGGGAGTTCGGACACTGATGGGCTATAAGTCTAGGCAGGGGGTCGATGATGACGACGCTTTGCTTCCAGACAGGCTTAACGACTTCTTCGCACGCTTTGAAGCATCAAACTCGACAATCAGAGGAAGGGCTGGCCCACCCCCACCATCGGTCGGACCAGCTTTTACCATCAACACAGCGGACACACAGAGGACCCTAACCAGAGTCAACCCACGCAAAGCTGCAGGTCCGGTCAACATTCCGGGACGTGTGCTCCGAGACTGCGCGAGCGAGTTGTCGGATGTCCTGACTGACATTTATAACATCTCCCTGAGTCAGGCCATCGTTCCCAGATGCTTCAAGACCTCTATCATTGTACCGGTGGCAAAGAAACCAGTTGTGTCCTGTTTGAATGACTATCGTCCTGTTGCACTGACACCAACTGTGATGAAGTGTTTTGAACGGCTTGTCAAACCACACATTACAGCCTGCCTCCCTGCATCACACGACCCGCTCCAGTTTGCATATCGTTCAAACCGCTCCACAGAGGATGCTATAGTCACCACCCTACACTCTGTCATCACCCACCTGGACCAGAAAGACACCTATGCCAGACTCCTGTACATTGATTTCAGTTCAGCATTCAACACCATTATTCCCCAGAGACTGATGGAGAAATTACTCCTTCTCGGTCTGAACACCGCCACATGTCTCTGGATCCTGGATTTCCTGACTGAGAGACCTCAGTCTGTCCGGGTTGGAAACAACATCTCCAACTCTGTCACGCTGAGCACCGGATCCCCTCAAGGCTGTGTACTCAGTCCACTGTTGTTTACACTTCTAACACATGACTGTGTATCCAGACACGAGGGGAACCAGATTATTAAGCTTGCAGACGACACCACGGTGGTGGGACTTATTCAGAGGGATGAGGAATCAATGTACAGGGAAGAAGTGAGAGACCTGGAGGGCTGGTGCAGGGAGAACAATCTGGTGCTCAACGTGGACAAAACGAAGGAGATGATTAACGACTTCCGGCGGTCACAGCCTGAGCACGTCCCCCTCAGCATCGGCGGCCGTTTAGTGGAGAGAGTGGAGAACATCAAGTTCCTCGGAGTGCAGATCTCGCAGGACCTGACCTGGAGCAAGAATTCCTTGGAGATCAGGAAGCGGGCTCAGCAGAGACTGCACTTCTTGAGGAAACTCAAACAGGTCTCTCTCCCCATCTGCATCCTCAGGACCTTCTACAGAGGTGTGGTGGAGAGTGTTCTGACATACTGCATTGCTACATGGTACTCCAGCTGCAGTATGTCAGACAAAAAAGCCCTGCAGAGGATAGTCAAGGGGGCTGAGAAGGTAATTGGAGTCTCCCTCCCCTCTGTCCAAGAACTTTTTCAGAACCGTTGTAGGAGCAGGGCACTGAACATTGTCAAGGACCGTTCTCACCCTCTGCATAGACACTTTGAACTTCTTCCATCTGGTAAACGATTCCGGAGCATCAGAGGCAGAACCACCAGACTGATCAACAGCTTCCTTCCACAAGCTGTCAGGATGCTGAACAGTTGACCCGGAATCTCTCATACACACTACTGCACCTACGGACATTTTGTATATTATTTGTATATTATAGTTAGTTTTGTTTTTTTTGTTTTTTTCCCCCCCAAGTATGTCTCAGGGATGTGTGAATGGATGGGGGGGTGGGGGTGGGGGGTGGAGCTATGTGGGAGTGTGTCTTAAATCATGCTGCTTCTATTCATATGGATGCCGAGAGAAACGCAATTTCATCTTGCCTGCACTACAGTTGTATGTACAGCAATATGACAATAAAGTTTGATTTGATTTTATTTGATTTGATATACCAGGTTTGGTGGCCCTAGCTTTACTCGTTTTATAGTAATAGTAAATTTAGCATTTACCATTTACCATAGTGCAACTGGAATATTAACTTTGATCTTTGACCCCTTTCCTCCAAACCCACAGTCAGGTCAGGGTGTAAATCGTCCAAGATGTGCATTCGATACAACTACTGTGTAAATCTACATAATTTCTTTCAGTAGTTATTGTGTTTAGAAGATTTAAGGAAAATCTGACCTCTGACCTTTGACTTCAAGGTCATCCAATGAGAGTGAAACTGCAATATGCACATCATCAGTGTATATCAAACCATGGTACCAAGTTTCAGAACATTTCAAAACATTTTAAACCAAACTGTAGGAGGAGTTGATTTCACAAGACAGTTACTGTCTATGAAGTGAGGTGAAAGAAGAGGTCATAGGTCAGGAGCTACAATTCCTGCAAAAATCATCCAATCAGAACCAAACTGCAATATGTGCATCATCAGTGTATATGAAACCTTGGTATCAAATTTCAAAGCAATCGGACAAAACTGTAGGAAAAGTTGATTTCACAAAAGTGGGACAAACAGAGGGAACCATAACATAGTCCCCCTTCGGTCTTCACCCAAAGGGCTCTTCAATGCCTTTAGGCTTCAACCAGCCGCGGATAAAAACTCTAACACATGTATAATGTTGTGAGGCTTCAGTAGAAACTGTAAACTGTGAGGCTTTAATCTAAACTTGACGGTTATTCTTGTTAAAATAAGCTAACCACAACTATTTGCATAATAAACCTGGAAGACAACACCACAATTTCCCGGTTGTGTTGTCTCTCCCTTTTCAAACAGCACCTCACTGTGGAAATTAAGATGCACAACACTTTACAGTAATCACACATTATAAGAAACCAGTGACATTTACTGTAATTAAAGATTATCAGAAGGCAGCTGAAGTCAAATGATACATACATACATAACTTAAACTTTCATTTCACCTCATTGTTGACTTTGAATTGATACAAATTTTTGATGTGTAATTTAAACCTTTAAAGTTTTGGTCTCAAATTTATCATTGAGCGGTGTCAAAGCTTGTTCTGTAGAAACTCTTCCACCAAGTGAGGGTTCAGTTATATAAAGTGTATTTAAATCATATAATCAGGGCTTGACATGAACTTTTTTGCTCACCGGCCACTGTGGATAGTGATTTTTCAAAGTTACTAGCCACTCAGCCTTTTCCCTAGCCACAGTTTTGTGGTTGGAAAATTATGTTTAATATGATCAAATCTGACTATTGTATGCTAAATTTTACTTGAACTAAATTTTCTAAATGTAAATGACCCTTATAGTACATATATAAAAACAGCGACCCCACTGTGGTGCGCTTGAGAAAGGCCCTTAACCCCAACTGCTCCAGTGGAGTTGCTCAGTGGCCACAGGTCAGTCTGTGGTTGTACTGGGCAGCTTCCAGGTGTGAGTGTGTAACTGTGCGAGTGTGAACAGGGCATCCCCGAAAAAGAGAGGTTGCATCTCATTGGAACTACTCTGTATAACTAAAGGTTAAACAAAAAATAATAAATAAAAATAAATAAGAGAAACACTGTTTAATTATTAACAGGAGTAAATGCTGAAATTCAGGGATGCACACCCTTGTAATCGCAGCACAGAACGTGTAAAATCTGAGCCCAATCCGACGAACGGTTCGGGAGATGGGAAGGAGGGATGGACACAGAGAGAGAGAGAGAGAGAGAGAGAGAGAGAGAGAGAGAGATTCCTTGCTTTATAATATGACTAGTGCATGTCCATAGAACCAAATATTCCTGTCTGAAACAGGTATCCCAATCAGGCTTTCCAGGCCCAAGTGTAGGCTGTGTTTGAAAGTAAAGAGGTGTAGCCTATATGTAGGCAATCGCATGTTAGACTTTGACAAATATAAAAGGAAGTAAATGGCACTAAGATTTATTTGATTGTGTGAATATTAAATACAGAATACCTAAATACTGAAAATGAATGGGACATCCAATATTAGCGACTGTTTCAGATCACTTATTTGTCTGATCTTTTATTACTTATATTCATAACAGTGTATCTTCACTTTGGGGAATGGGAGTTGTTCAGCCATCATTCTAATTATTTTAGTTTATATCACTGTTCAGTGAAATACTGAATTTTTTCTGTGTCTCGTCAATAAACTCATGCAGTGCTATTACAGGACATGTTTACAAATATTTGAGACCAATTGTAGTGCATGAGTTTATATTTTAGCAATATTTTGTTATTAAAAGGTTTTTAAAACTTTAATGCTAAGATTGAGGCGGTGCTTAAATCGTCGCGCTGAGGCGATACTGAGGCCAATGATGTGAACCTTGACGGTGTGACTGGCAAAGACTCACAATGTGAGCGCCGCGGCTCTACTGTAAGCATTTGTTTTTTATTGATGTGAGAAGATTATTTATTATTATTATTATTCCGCCTAAACAATCACATTTTTGACCCTCTAAACGTTATCCAAAATGCATTTTTTTCACACACATCTCAGACCGGTGAAAAATTTTATAAACTGGAAAACATATGTGCCCCATGCTGAAAATTTATCCAGCCTATGGTTGATACGTCCCACATTCATGGAGCAAAGGTTGTAGGGCCTTCCCCCCATGGTTTTTTTTTTTTTTTTTTTGGTAAAAAAAAAAAAAAAGGTGGATCCAAACAGCTGATCACTGGAATCACAGAGCTCACCTGTTTTCCATGATAAATCAGCCTCAGACCAACAGCACACTCCATGCATTATCTTTTTTTTTTTTTCACTTTTTTGAAAATACCTTTTTTTTTTATCACTATCAGTTAGCGTGTCTTTGAGCCAGGCCATGTAAGCCGTTTTTTTTTTTTGCTTTCACTTCTCAAATTAATCCTATTAATCCAAATAATTCTCGCTGTTTAGATCAGTCTTCAATTCATAACCCCACAGAGATTGTGTCCGTCTCCCGTTACCCAAAACATTACAACCCAAGACAAATACAACATAACTTAATAAAGATTAAAACCACTAATTTACCACAGTTAAATAAAATAATTAAATGCGGACTGCTGAATATAAGATCTCTGTCAGATAAAGTGACCTTAATTAATGATATGATCATGGATTATAATATAAATATACTCTGTCTCACAGAAACATGGCTACGCCCCGATAACTTAGTTAGTATCAATGAGCCCCCCCCCCCCCCCCAGCTATGGTAATATTCATATTCCTAGAAACACTGGCCGAGGTGGTGGTGTCGGGGTAATATATGAATCCACATTACCAATGAACCCTCAGCCTAAGCTAAACTCAAATTGTAACTCTTTTGAATGCTTAATTTTTAGCTTAGCACATCCATCCTGGAGGTCAGAGCAACCTATTTTATTTACCACAGTATATCACCCTCCCAGTGCTTCTTTTGCTGGATTTATGTCTGAATTCTCTGAGTTCTTGACAACCTTAGTTCAGACAAGATTATCATAGCTGGTGATTTTAATATTCATATAGACGTTGATAATGATAGTCATAGTGTAGCATTTCTCTCCCTCTTAAATTCAACTGGTTTTTCTCAGTGTGTTAGTAAACCAACTCATCAGCATAATCACACCCTTGACCTGGTCTTGGCCTATGGTGTAGAAATTGATGAGCTGCTTGTCATCCCTCAAAATCCTACACTGACTGACCACTATTTGACAACGTTCAAATTTGTGCTATCCGATTTCACAGCATCAAGCAGAAATATAGTTACCAGATACTTATCTGATAGTGCCGTGGCTCGCTTTAAAGAATTAATCCCTTCAGCACTTACTCCATTACCATGTCACAATATAGCAGACAGCACTGACTACTTGAATCCATTAGAATTAGACCTTTTAGTTGGTAGTACTGCAGCGTCACTGCAGTCAACACTTGACTCCATAGCCCCTCTTAAAAAGAAAACTATTAAAAATAGGAAACTAGCTCCATGGTACAACTCCCACACCCGTAAGTTAAAACAGAAAGTTAGATCCTGTGAAAGGCTTTGGTGTGCAAATACGACAGAAAAATCTTGTTCAGCCTGGAATGCCAGTCTTACCACGTATAAGAAATCTCTTCGTAGTGCTAGGCAACAGTACTAATCATCCTTGATAGAAGAAAATAAAAATAACCACATATTTCTCTTTAACACTGGCTCAGCTAACCAAGAGCCAAAATGCCATAGATCCCTACATCCCTCCAACTCTTAGTGCTGATGACTTTTTGAATTTTTTTTAATGATAAAATTGTCAGTATTAGGAATAATATTCCAAAAAATAGCCCCCCTAAAAAAACCAAGCCTCTACCTAACACTGCTGTGCCCACAGGCTCAGAACTCCACTTTTCTAAATTTTCTCACATTAATCATTCTGATCTAGCCCTAATAGTGTCAGCCTCTAAACCAACTACCTGTCTCTTAGATCCAATCCCCACTACACTAGTGAAGGAATCGCTATCTCTGATTAGTCCATCTCTTTTGAACATAATTAATATGTCCTTATTGACAAGACATGTACCGCAGTCATTTAAAGTGGCAGTAATTAAACCTCTACTTAAAAAACCTTCACTTGATTCTGGGATTTTGACCAATTATTGACCTATATCTAGCCTCCCCTACTTTTCCAAGATCCTCAAAAAAGTAGTCGCCAATCAACTATGCACCTTTTTAGAAAAAAATTCTATATTTGAGAAATTTCAGTCAGGTTTTAGGAAACATCACAGCGCAGAGACAGCCTTAGTGAAAGTTACTGATGACATCCTTATGGCATTTGACAAAGAACTTGTCTCCGTCCTTGTTTTATTGGACCTCAGCGCTGCCTTTGATAGCACTGACCACCATATTCTGCTAGAGAGACTTGAACAGCAAATTGGCTTGAATGGAACAACGCTAAGATGGTTCTAGTCTTATCTATCAGACCGTTCCCAGTTGAAGATGCAGAGAAACTTGTCCACGCCTTTATCACCTCTAGACTTGACTATTGTAACTCACTTTTATCAGGTTGCCCAAATAAGTCCATAAAGTTTCTCCAATTCATTCAGAATGCAGCTGCACATATCCTTATGAGAACAGGGAGAGGAGATCACATTACTCCAGTCTTAGCTTCTTTACCTTGGCTCCCAATAAAATATAGAATTGAATTCAAAATATTGCTCTTAACCTATAAAGCTCTTAATGGTATGGCTCCTTCTTACCTGCAAGAACTCTTAGTTCCTTATCATCCAATCAGAGCTCTGTGCTCCCTAAAAATCCAAACTACTAGTGGTCCCCAAGGTATCTAGAAGTAGATTGGGACGTAGAGCATTCAGCTATCAAGCTCCCTTCCTGTGAAACCATCTTCCCAGTTCAGGTTGGGAGGCAGACTCACTCTCTTTATTCAAGAACAAGTTGAAATCTTTTCTCTTTGATAAGGCCTTTAGTTAGAAATGTTGCCCCTGCCAGGCCTTCGCTCACATGTGCAGCCTGGCCAGGCTTGGTACTGGACTGTTTGGCTTTGAATGTTGTATTTGTATGTTTGTTTTGAATGTAGCTACTCAACCCAGCCGGTCGAGGCTGATGGCCGTCCTCTATGAGCTATGGTTCCGCCCAAGGTTTCTGCCCGTTAAAGGGAAGTTTTTCCTCGCCTGTGTCGCCGCAGTGCTTGCTCTTAGGGGTCTCTGCTGAGTTCTATGAACTGAGAGTGTGGCCTAAACCCACTCTTTTCTGTAAAGTGCCTTGAGATGACCTGTGTTGTGATTTGGCACTATATAAATAAAACTGAATTGAAGTGGTTAGCACTGCGGCAGCAAATTAACTCACCCTTGGCCGGGAGATCCTGGGTTCGATCCCAGCCCCCGACCAACAGTGATCTGTGTGGAGTTTGCATGTTCTCCCCGTGTCTGCATGGGTTTACTCCGGGATTCCTCCGGGTTCCTCCCACATGCCAAAAACATGCAAGTTAGGTTAATTGGCATCAAACTGGGGATTCTAAATTGTCCTTAGGTATGACTGTGAGAGTGAATGGTTGACTGTCTCTCTGTGTTGGCCCTGTGATGGACTGGCGATCTGTCCAGGGTGTACCCTGCCTCTCGCCCAAAGATGCTGGGATAGGCTCCAGCCCCCCCGTGACCCAAAAAGGATTAAGCGGAAGAAGATGAATGAATGAATGAATTGAATTGAACTGAAAGTGGAATACAGAGGTGAAGCCTATATGTAGGCAATCACGTTAGACTTTGACAAATATGAAAGGGACTGAAGTGAGATTTACTTGCTTGTGTGAATATTAGTTACAGAATAATTGAAAATGAATGGGACATCCAATATTAGCCACTGTTTAAAAATGGCTTGTTATTTTTTTGTCAAATCATTTATTTGTGTGATCTTTTATGAGTTAGTGAGCATTTTTGTGTCCAGTTTGGTGATGGTCATTCTTTAGTCAAACCGTGCATGTGGCCGCATATGATATGTAGTTGATCTGGGCATTCTGCTCCACAATTATTAACTTTTAATAATTGTGCGAGCACACCGAGAGCAGCGCCACCGGCAACAGCGAGTCATGGTCCTGCAAAGGGACTCCCGTCTACCTCTGACTGGGGCAGGTTGGCGTTCCTCCCTGCAAAGGACCGTGGTCCGCCCGGTTAGGCTGCTGCTTCTCCCGGCATGTTCTGTGTTGATACACTAGTATTCTTAGTCAGACCCGGGTCCCCACTGACGCTCTGCCCAGTCTGCTCGCGCACCTCATGTTCTCCACATATGCCGAATTATCCTTTAGATCTACGCAATCACGGCAACTTTATAGTATAATTTTTTTTAGGCATTTAATCTTCAGTATTATCTTTTTCTAGTCAAATCTGTCATTTTTCACTTCCTTGTTTTGTCCAGGGAACACTGTGGTGACTGACAGGTTGTGATGCTGCGTATTGTCCAGTCAGTATGGCCGTGATGCGGTGTATTATCCAATGAGCACGAAGTCAATCCGAAACCCCACCCACACTTCTTGAAGCCAGGACACAGGGAGCGGTCACACAGCGGTGGCTAAACTTTTATTGATAAAAATTACACATTTTGACAGAGTGACTCCATATTCGGGGATGCACACCCTCGTAACCTCAGGAAACCATGTATAAAACCTTATGTCAGTCTGAGGAACGGTTTGAGGGTTATCTGAAGAACACACACACAGAGAGACAGACAGACACACAGAGATCCCTTGAATTTATAGATAAATGTGTCTAAAAGGATGTCACCTGACTGCAAAACAAATCTACCTACGGATACAAATGAAGTGACCTGAACCTGTCCACCGCAATCAGGAACATGTGATTCATAAAGGGTCCGGCAAAAATTGATGTGTACTCGTTGCCATGGTGTTGATGACCACTCCCATGGATGAAGGGGTACCTGTGGTGGTGCATTTTGGATTTTATAGCATCCAGAGCAACCTTTGGTCAGGTCCTCTACTTGTTTATCTATGCCTGGCCACCACACATAGCTCTGGGCTAGGCTCTTTATTTTAATTGTACCCAGGTGTCCTTCGTGTAGCGTCTCGAGCACTCTCGCTCTTAGTTTTGATGGAACTATGACTCAGGAGCCGCATAGTAAGGTTACTGAAAGTTGGTCCCTTCTGGATGAGAACTCTGGGTATCTGGAATTGCCATGCGCTGGCCATCTTTGCACTGTTATCTCGTACACTTTTGACAATGTGGGGTCATTCTTTGTCTCTGTATTTCAGCGTTTGACACTGGTAGCTGTTCCATGAGTGCTGTGTGGAACACTTCTGCTAGGTTTGTTGAGTTCCATCCTTCTGTTGTTAATAATGGTAGGCATGACAAGCCATCAGCGTTGGTGTGTTGTTTAGTCCCTTTAAACTTAATGTCGCATGAATGAGCTCTCAGGAAAAATGCCCAGCGTTGTAAACATGTTGCTGACATCACTGGAAGTCCTTAGTGAGGGTTAAAAATGGACACAAGGGGCTGATGATCTGTCACAAGCATGAGCGATAAAGGTAATGGTGGAACTTTTTAATACCCCACACTAAACTGATTGCCTCACTATCTATTTGTGCATAATTGCATTCAGCGCTGGTCAGTGATCTTGAAGCAAATGCGATAGACCGTTCAGAGCCATCTTCCATGGTATGTGGCAAAACACAGCCAATCACATAGAGGCTAGCGTCGCAAGCCAGTCTAACAGGTCGTGTTGGGTCATAATGCGTAAGCAGTTCATATGATGTTATCAGTCTCTTTATTTCTTTAAATGCATTGTCACATTCTGTAGACCTCTTCCATTTTGCTCCAGTCTGCAGCAGTGCATTGAGAGGGTGTAGGATGGTGGCTAGGTTTGGGAGGAACTTGTGATAATAGTTGACAAGACCCAAAAATGATTCCAACTGTGACACATTTTCTGGTTTTGGAGCCTGTAGCACAGCTTTTACTTTTTCTTGTGACTTGTGTAAGCCATGCTTGTCAATAACATGTCCACAATATGAAATTTCATTTTGGAAGAACTCACATTTGCTTTTCTTAGCACATAGGCCATACTCACTCAACCTGGTGAGGACTTTGCTGAGATTTTCAACATGCTGCTCATCATTTTTGCCTGGTACAATGATGTCATCGAGGTAACATTGTGTACCGGGGATGTTTTGAAGCACTTGATCCATTGCTCTTTGCCACAATGCAGGAGCTGATGCAATCCCAAAAACGAGTCTGTTATACTGAAACAGTCCTTTGTGGGTGTTAATGGTGAGGAATTTTCTTCTTGTTTCTTCAACCTCCATTTGGAGATAGGCTTGTGCTAAGTCTGTCTTGGAGAACTTCTCTCCTCCTGGCAGCAATGCAGAAAGATGTCTTCAATATGCAGCAGTGGGTACTGCACAGTACGCAGCACTGGATTGATGCTCACTTTGAAATCATCACATATGCAAACACTTTCAGTCTTTCCCTTTTGCTAACTGGAACGATGGGTGTTGCTCAGTCACTCCATTCCCCTTTTGATAAAATTCCAGCATCTACCCTTGGACGCAGGGTGTATGGCACAGGGCGGGCTTTGTGGAATTTGGGGGTTGCCTCTTTTTGCAATTCGATTTTTGCCTTTATCTCTCTTAGCTTACCGATGCCCTCTGCAAACACCTTCTCATATGTACTCAGTAGTTGTTTCAGTCTGTCTGTAACAGGAGGGTTGTCATGGACTGTTGATGATATGTGCAGAGCTTTGATACTGTGTCAATTCAGTTGAATCTTTCTTAACCATTCACGTCCAAAAAGTGGGGGACCTCCAGTTTTTAACACATATAGCATCAGCTGTTGCGTTTTTCCCTCATAGGTCACTGTGACCTTTAGTTTGCCTTTGGGGTGTACTTGTGTAGGTTTTCAGTCGTACTGAGGCCTTTAACAGTGGTAGGTCTGGGAACAGCCGTTTGCAGTCAGCCTTTGGAATGACAGATAATGTTGACCCTGTGTGTAGCTCAGGGGTGGGCAAACTACGGCCCGCGGGCCACATCCGGCCCGTTGGTCTTTTTAATCCGGCCCGCCAAAGATTGGTACATAATTGCCCAAATCATATCATAATTATGACTGGATTCGTTTGACCTTGTTCTGTAATGCCTGGTAATTCCACCAGGTGGCACATTAGGTGCGGCAAAACACTTGATTTTGCAGAGCCCGGGCTACTCTGTTATTATTCTGCTACTGCTCTGACAGCAGAACCCATTTGCAACAATGAGTGGGCCAAAGAAAGGAAAAGTTGACAGTGAGTGCCAAGTGTTTAATAAGGAATGGACTGCAGAGACTGGGTTAATCATCTCAGACTGGATGCAGAGGGTAAACAGAGAAGGACAATGGCTATGGAGATTATGGTGAGGTAGCAGGAAGAAGGAGTTGGGGGGAGAAGGGATGAATGTATTGTGATGTGAAATGTCATGCAGATGTGAGATGGGCGGTTGGTATAAAAGGAGAACCCATGGTGTATTGAGGTATTCTTTTCTGTGTATGACTGATGTGAGAGTGAACAAAATCGTCTGCTGCATAAATCAGTCTCATTATTTACACTCTCCACACTGGTGACCCCTTAAGGAATTATGGAACACGAGGCAAGAACCCCGGAGTCGGCCCGGACGGGAAGCCCCAGCGACGCGGCAAGCATCCCAGAGACGGCCCAGACGGGAACCCCCAGCAACGTGTGCACTGTTTCGGTCAAACTACCGGACTTTTGGCTGCACAACCCGCGGTCTTGGTTCCACCACACCGAGGCTCAGTTCGCCCTCCGGGGAATAACGGCAGACGACACCAAATATTACTATGTGGTCGCAGCGCTGGATGCGCGCACGTCTCAGCAGGTAGCGAGCCTGCTCTAACAGCCTCCAGCCCACAACAAATACAGGACTCTCAAGGCCGCGCTGACCCGGCAATGCACGCTCTTGGACTGTGAGAGAGCAGAGAGGCTCCTGAGGCGCTCTGAGTTAGGAGATGGTTCGGCGGTCGAACTGATGGAGAAGATGTTGGCGTTAATGGGCACGGATGACGGGCATTTTCTGTTTGCCCACCTTTTTCTCCGGAACCTCCCAACAGAGGCGAGAGCGGTTCTTGCCAATTCGCCGTTGCTGGCCGCGTGTGACTACCGTGCGCTAGCCCAGGAGGCAGATCGGCTCATCCTCACCACCAAAGCCCTCACAGTGAACGTGGCGGCGTCGGAACCCAGCGAGACGACCAGCGGAGGCGAGGAGCCGCCGATGGTAACGGCAGCGGAGGCCAGGAAGCGCCAGAGAGACACGCTCTGCTTCTACCACCGCCGCTTTGGAGAGAACGCACACAGATGTGCGCCACCGTGCCAATTCAAGCGCTCGGGAAATGCCAAGGCCGTCAGTCAGTAGCAGCTGCGACCGCCGGTGAAGAGAATAAGCTGCTCTAAGTGACGGACTTGCGCTCGGGGAGACGGTTCCTCGTAGACACCGGAGCCCAGAGGAGCCTCATCCTGCCGTCCTACGCTGACCGGCTAGCAGGACCTAGCAGCCCCGGGCTGGTAGCAGTAAACGGCTCGGGCATTAAGACTTTTGGTGATAGAACACTGACTCTATCCGTACACGGCCGTATGTACGAGTGGACTTTTGTCATAGCGGCACTGAGTTTCCCAATCCTGGGAGCTGATTTTCTGTGTGCACATGGGTTGCTAGTCGATGTTGCTAGCAGGCGCCTAGTTAATGTACTGTCTTTTGATTCTCTCCCCTGTACAGCTCGAGGGGCCGGGCCAATAACGCAAGCCAACGTCACAGCTCCAGGCGGTAAGTTCCACACACTGCTGCTCACTCAGTTCCCAGCACTCACGGTCCCGACGTTTTCTGCGGCCATCGCTAAACACAGGGTGGAACACTTTATCACCACCACTGGGCCGCCCGTTTTCACATGACCTCGGCGCTTGGACGCAGCTAAACTGGCCATAGCGCGCGAGGAGTTTGCCAACCTGGAAAGGTTGGGCATCATCAGGCGATCGAACAGCCCATGGGCATCCCCGCTACACAAGGTCCCTAAGTCTGAGGGATCGTGGCGACCGTGCGGAGATTTCCACAGATTGAATAACGCCACAGCGCACGACCGCTACCCGATTCCCCATATTCAGGATTTTTCTGTTCACCTCGCCGGAGCACGCATTTTTTCTAAAATAGACCTGGTCCGCGGTTACTACCAGGTCCCAGTGCGCGCAGAGGACATACCCAAAACAGCGTTAATAACTCCGTTTGGCTTGTTTGAGTTTTTACGCACGCCCTTCAGATTAAAAAGAGCGGCACAGACATTTCAACGCATGATGGATGCGGTGTTGTGCGATCTCCCGTTTGTGTTCGTCTACCAGGATGATATCCTGGTGGCCAGTGCGTCCGTGGACGAACACGTAATCCGCCTCAGGACGGTTTTCCAGAGGTTGGAGGAGCACGGGTAAATAATCAACCAGGCAAAATGCCAGTTCGGCGTGACGGGGATTGATTTTTTGGGGCACCGCGTCTCACCGGAGGGAGCGATACCCTTGCCCGACAAAGTGCGCGCCATGGCAAATTTTCCCCGGCCTCAGACGGTCAGGGCGCTGCAAGAATTTTTGGGGATGGTTAACTTTTATAACCAGTTCCTCCCCTGCGCAGCTCAACTCATGCAGTCATTGTACGCCACGCTCAAGAAACGGAAACCTGCGGACAGAGTCGAATGGACTCCAGAGCGAGAGCAGGCATTCTCTGAGGTTAAAACAGCCCTGGCAAACGCCGCACTGTTGGCGCACCCAGACCTGGCAGCCTGGATAGCGCTCTCTACCGACGCCTCGGACGTGGCCATAGGGGCCATCGTGGAGCAACGTGTCGCCGGTTCCTGGCAGCCGCTTGCTTTTTTCAGCAGGGCTTTGCGCGACAGTGAGCGTAAATACAGCGTGTTCGACAGAGAGTGGCTGGCTCTCCACCTGGCCATATGCCACTTCCAGTTCTGGCTGGAAGGGCGCAGCTTCACCGCGTTCGTGGACCACAAGCCGCTAACGTTCGCGATGACCAAGGTTTCGGAACCATGGTTGGGCCGGCAGCAGAGACAGCTGGCCGCGATCTCGGAGTTTACGACCGATATTCAGCATGTGTCGGGTAAGAGTACTGCAAGACGGCAAGCCCCCCCAATCTGCGACGTCTCCACAGGACGCCCGCGCCGGTGGTCCCAGTCGCTTGGCGCCGCCACGTGTTTGAGTCAGCTCACGCTCTGGTGCACCCAGGGGTGCGCGTGTCAGTCAAAATGGTGGGAGCGAAGTTTGTGTGGCCAGGCCTGCACAAACAAGTGAAAGAGTGGGCTGCAGCCTGCGTAGCGTGCCAACGAGCCAAAGTACACAGACACACGAAGGCTCCTTTGGAGCCGTTTCGTATCCCGGCTAAGAGGTTCGACCATGTTCACGTGGACCTCGTGGGCCCCCTCCCGCCATTGCAGGGGTGCACGCACCTTCTGACAGTGGTGGACCGCACCACACGCTGGCCAGAAAAAGTCCCGCTGGCGGCAACCACGTCCACAGACATGGCGCGCACTTTTTTGACGACATGGGTGGCACGTTTTGGAATCCCTTCGGACATCACGTCTGATAGGGGCCCTCAGTTTGTTTCAGACCTCTGGTCTGCGATGGCCCATAGCCTGGGTGTTGCAATTCATCGCACAACCGCATACAACCCACAGGCCAATGGGTTATGCGAGAGTTTTCATAGGTCACTGAAAGCAGCGCTCAGGGCTTTGCTGACGGATGCAAATTGGGTAGACCGGTTGCCGTGGGTTTTATTGGGGTTGCGTTCCGCACCAAAAGAGGATTTGGAGGCTTCCCGGGCGGAGCTCGTTTTTTCTCAGCCACTGCGGCTGCCCGGGGAATTTTTGCCAGATAATCCCACGCCGGACAACTGCCTGTCTCAGCGTTTGCAGCATAGTGCAGACACAGGCACGTTGCCCGGCCCGGCCCACCACTGTTTTCCACGCACTTTTGTGCCAAAAACTTTGAAGAATGCGGCGTTCGTGTTTGTCAGGCACGATGCCCACTGTCCTCCATTGCGCCCACCCTACGATGGCCTGTTCAGAGTGCTGGAAACAGGGGACAAACATTTTTTGTTAGACTTGGGGGGTCGTCGGGAGAAAATATGCATAGACAGACTTAAGCCCGCCTTTGTGGTGGCGGACAAGCAAGTGCTGTTGGCTCAGGCCCCTCGGTGCGGAAGACCCCCACTGAGAACTCCCCAGGTAAACGATTCATCAGAGCAGCCACACGGGCAAGTCGAAGGTTTCACCCCCCTCGCCATGGCCCACCCGCAGACAGACACACCCCCAGGAGCCCCCCGCCGGCACAGCAGCGCTGTGGAGGCGGTAAACCCCCATTACAGCAGATATGGGAGGAGACTGAAGCCAAAAGGACGTGAGGACTGAAACTCGGTCTGAGATTCTGGGGGTGGGGGGGCGGTGTAGAGACTGGGTTAATCATCTCAGACTGGATGCAGAGGGTAAACAGAGAAGGACAATGGCTATGGAGATTATGGTGAGGTAGCAGGAAGAAGGAGGCAGGAAGAAGGAGTTGGGGGGAAAAGGGATGAATGTATTGTGATGTGAAATGTCATGCAGATGTGAGATGGGCGGTTGGTATAAAAGGAGAACCCATGGTGTATTGAGGTATTCTTTTCTGTGTATGACTGATGTGAGAGTGAATAAAATCGTCTGCTGCATAAATCAGTCTCGTTATTTACACTCTCCACAGGACAACTAAATACTTTTTTCATCAGAGGGATTAATGACAATTTTGAGATAACAGAGGAGTTTTTGGCCATGGAATCCCTAAAAGGGAAAACGTGAGGAGAGGACTTGTATAACAGCGTGTCGGGGGTCATCATGAGGCACAAGCTACCTTGGAGTAAGCTCGCCAATGTTACCACAGACGAATAGACAAATATGACAGGAAAAAGCGTTGGGTTGCTCAAAAGAATCCAGGAGAGGGTGAAAGAGGACAACCCCGAACAGGAGGTAATTTTCTTACACTGCATAATCCACCAGGAAGCACTGTGCAAATCCGTATTGCAGCTTGACCACATAGTGAAGCCAGCTGTAAAGCTCGTTAACTTTATTCAAGCGAGGGGATTTCAGCATCATCAGTTTATTAAGTTTCTTGCAGAGACTGACACCGATCACCAGGACTTGCTTTATCATTCCAATATCCGCTGGTTAAGTTTGGGGAAAGTATGTCAACGAGTGTGGGAGCTGAAACAGGAGATTATCTCATTTTTGGAGCAACTTGAGAAAGCTGACGATTTTCCTGAGCTGAGTGATACCGATTGGCTTTGTGATTTAGCTTTTGCTGGGGACATACTGACACACATGAATGAGCTGAACATGAAGCTACAAGGGAAAGACCAGTTTGTGCATGAAATGTACACAAACGTCAGAGCCTTCAAAACCAAGCTAGCTTTATTCTCAAAGCAAATGTCAAACAAGTCATTCACTCATTTCCCTACGCTGGCTACACTGAAAGAGGCTCTCGACATGTGAAAAAATACAAGAAATCACTGGATGACCTGCATGGAGAATTCTGCCATCGGTTCTCTGACTTTGGAAAAATTGACAAGTCACTTCAGCTGGTGTCATGTCCCTTGACACAAGATCCTGAAACGGTGCCACAGGAGTTGCAGTTGGAACTGATTGATCTCCAATGTGACACCATCTTGAGGGAGAAGTTTCACTCTCTCAAACTGGATGAGTTTTATGCTTCATTAAGCCCAGCAAAATTTCCAAACATCCAGAAGATGGCAGAGAGGATGCTAGTGTTGTTTGGATCTACGTACTGTATGTATGTGAACAGACTTTTAGTGTGATGAACACCAACAAAGCACCCCACAGATCCCAGTTGAGTGATGAACACCTCAGATCTGTTTTGAGAACGGCCACAACAAAACTAACAACAGACTTCGACACACTGGCAAAAAAGGGAGATCAACAACACTGCTCCCACTAAAAGTGAATGTAAGTATTAACACTGTAATGCCATTTTTATGTTTATCTTTGATATGCTGATATGATATGATATGCATCTGGTGCTGGCCCGGTCCGTCTGTCAAATTTTAAAAGTCAATGTGGCCCCTGAACCAAAAAGTTTGCCCACCCCTGGTCTAGCTCCATGTTCAACTTTACACCAGACACCTTTGGAGTGATCCAAATAATTTTTCTGTCATCCTCAGTTACAATGTGTAGCTCCAAGCAACTCAGTCCATTTGTGTCAGACTCTGACGTCGACTCACTTTCACATGCAGTCACTTTATGCACATGTTTATCCTTGTTCTTCTGCCTTTTATTGATTTGTAGGTTTTCTCTGTGTGTGCTTGCTGCTGGCTTTTTGTCTGCACACTCTTTCTATGTGCCCTGGTCTGTTACACTTTCGGCAGCATTTGTCCTTACACCAGCACTCATTTGCATCATGTGATGTCTTACCACATCTGTAACACTTTTGTTCTCATCTTTTAACATCATTTATTGCCATTTTATGCATGCCACTGTCCACACTTTTTTTCTGTAGCTCTAAAGTATCCTTAGCCACCGTCTCCATTGATATTGCAATAGCCAGTGCTTTTTCTAATGTGAGGTCTTTCTGATAACCTTTTTGGTGTGCTTTGACAATGCATTCCACATACCAGTCTATCTCTCAAAGCATCAGAAAGTCCATCTCCAAATTTACAAAACTGTTGGAAAAATCTCTTCAACCAGTAGTCAAGAAACAGGCAGGATCAAAGTTTCAGCAAATTTAATATGCACTGATCAGTGGAAGACAATACAGAGTACAGCTTTGGCAGACTGCCGCAGTGCATTGGCTTCACTAACAGTGTTTCTGGCTAATATACATCCAAGGGACCTGTAGTGTTGTTCCTGGGACACATTATGGTGTTACACGGGTAGTGACGTCACCCAGGATATAAGAAAGCTGTGTGGTAGAGGGGCGGTCTCTTGACCACCTCTCTGCCTAACGGGGGTGTCTGTCTGGATACTGTGAGCATCTAATAAAGTCTTGTGTAGTTCACCACTCACCTCATCATTGACCTACGTTTTACAGACATAACATTTGGCAACGAGGATAAAGTATGGATGCTGGTGTGTCGTCTATTTGGCCATTTTGGAAGACTCCAGGAGAGCCTCTGGTGCCTTGGACGAGGTCATTCACCGCTTTTCAGAATTATTTGGTGGCACTAAACCTCGGTGAACTGAAGAAGGTACGAGCACGGACGATTTTAGTACACAATTTAGGTATGGAGGGACAGCGTACCCTTTCTACCTTGGGAGCTAGCAATAACTTCGATGACGTGGTTGAGCTAATGGCGCGACATCTTCTCGCGCCTGCAAACGTCATCGTCAGGAGGATCCAGTTTCGGCAGTGCCTCCAGCAGACCGGTGAGTCGGTGCAGCACTATGTTGCAGTCCTGTGGCAGCTAGCTGGTGAATGCCAATTTGGTGATTTAGAAGAAGAAATGGTCCGCGACCAGCTGGCGGAGCACACGCTGTGTTTGTCAGCACGGTCAAAGCTACTTACACACTCCGGTGAATTGACTCTAGCCACGGCTGTAGAAACTGCCCAACTGTGTGAAGCAGCAGACAGATTGTCACACGACCTCAGTGAAAGAGCTACGCTACGCCACACTGATTCACAATCGACGACGCAGGCTGTGGACCCGGACAGCAAAGATAGGGCACAAGAGGAATGCGCTACAGCTGTGAAGATAAGGTCCGCCCAAATGTGGTTGTGGGTCCAATAAGCACCGGTACAAGGCAAGAGAGTGTCCGGCAAGAGGTAAACGCTGCGGCAAGTGCGGACTCCTTCATCACTTTGCCAGGGCCTGTAAGAGGTTCGAGCGAGGGTAACGGCGACACAAAGCAGACACCCCTCCTCCAACTCCCACGGTTATTCACACCATTTCCCCGGACACTGACGGCCGTACATATTCTATGGTGGAACTGGACGGAGTGGAGGTACCATTACTGGTTGACACAGGTGCAGTGTGGTTGGTGTTGAGTTGGCCCACGGTGAAGAGTTTTTTCCCATACCACCAGCTGAGAGGTCATTTAAAGCCATTATGCGGCTATAGAGGAAGGAGGCTGCCCATTGTGGGTTCGGTGGAGCTAACGGCTCGTTACAAGTCATCGGTGGTCACCAACCTGACGTTTATTGTGACTGGCATTGGTGAAATTGTGATGGGCTGCGTTCTTTTCTATGGACTGGGGTTTTCCATCACCATTGGTGTTGGTGAAGAGTGGTCGGGCTGCGGTTTATGGGACCGACCGATGCCAGCAGTGGTGGATGATGCAGTATGAGACGAACCTTGGCCTAGTAATCTGGAAGGTGAGCAGGACCAACCCCATCCAGAGCCATCGTGGGAGGGTTCCTGCGCCAGAGCCCAAGTTACCCTAGCTGAGGGAACTGGGCGGTGATGGAGCCGAGTGGCTAACTCATTCTGCTTCTGGAGTTCGGCTGGGAGGTACCGAGAAGCAGGGGGTCACAACAGCTTCGCCAGCATCTCAAATGAAAGTGAGCAGGGCAGGACCGGCTGGCACGGTTAGGCAATGTGCCACACAGAAACACTGGAAGCTGAGCAGAGCTCCTCTGGGGGTCGCTGATTTGGTTCGACCCAGAGAGGAGGCCCTGTTGAGAGGAGTGCGCAGGAAATGGAAGAGACAGGAGGACCAGGGGCGGAAGTGGTGGCTGTCTGGGAGGACGGTTACCTGCAGCTGACAGATGGTACGAAGAGACATCCCAGCAAGCTGCGGCGTGTTTATGAGGAGAGTGAGGCACCTCGGTACCGACGTGGGTCATCCCCAGACGCCAAGAAAAGAAGATGCTCTGGTCGGGACCCGCCTGATGGGTCTCTGGGGGGTGGGCTCACTGGGGTGACTAACTGGTAATTTGGGGGGGCAATGTGTTTAATGTGTGTTTTTTCTAGTTTCCCGACTTAATGTGTTCTACATGATGTTACTGTGTGAGTTGCTGAAAGGTTGATGTGTACATTACCCAGGCTATGTTGTTGCTATGGCGACATGGTTAATACATAAAAGTTGCTATGTGAAGTGCACATTTTGCAAAAGAATTTTGCCAGGGTGTTTGAGTTAAGATGTAGTGATGTGGACTTCCGGTTATGGCGGCCACGTAGGAAGACGTGTTTCACACTGCTCTGCTCCTAAAAATAAAAAGTAGGCTAAAACTCTCTCAATTGGAACAAAAACCTATCCCAGCATTTAGGCGCGGATATGGTAAAGACTAAGGCTGGGAAATTAGGCGGAGGAAAAGGTGATTCGTCAAAACAATCCAAACTAACAGACTTCCACGCTCATGACGAAGCAGAAAAATCTCCAAAGACAATGGCGGAGGAGGGAGCTAGCGGCGGAGCAGTGACTGCTGAGGAGGGGACGAGTGCAGTGCTTGCTGCCATCAGCTCCATGAGAGCAGACTTTTCGTCTAAATTTGATGGGATTATAGCAGCGATAGAAGGAATGAGAAAAGAAATAAGCGACTGTATGGAGCAAGTATCGCAGGCGGAGCTCCGAATCTCAAGTGCTGAAGATGACGTCACCAGCCTACAATCAAAGGTGCAAACATTGGAATTAAAAAATAAACGTCTGGAAGATAATGTCCTGGACTTAGAATCCCGTTCGCGACGGAATAATTTGAGGCTGGTGGGCCTCCCAGAGGGAGCGGAGGGACGGAACACATGTTCCTTTTTGGAAAAGTGGATTCCAGAAGCGCTAAACAAGGCGGAGCTGCAGTCATCAGTCGTCTTAGAGAGCGCTCACCGAATCGGCCCACCGGGAGATAATAAGACACCACCGAGGACGCTGATTATGAAGTTCCTCAGCTACAGAGACAAGATGACGGTCACCAACGCGGCGCGAGCTAAAGGAGAAATTAAATACCAGGATCAACAGGTGCGGTTCTACCCAGATTTGACCACAGGAATTCAACAATTAAGGAGGCAGTTTGACCCCGCCCGCAAAGAGCTGCGCAACCTCGGGATTCGTCACGGAGTGATTCATCCGGCAAGACTGCTGGTCACATATAAGGGCAGAACCCACATCTTTAAGACCCCTCAAGAGGCGCAGGAGCTCATTAAGCAGATCCAGGAGGAAACTGGTGGGAGCTAAGCATGAACATGATAAAGGTAGAACATTTAAGCATTTGTACAGGCATCTGATTGATCTGAAACGTATAACATGTCAACCAAATATAGATTGTATTATATTAAAAAAAAAGCAAAAAAAAAGCTATGATGTACAAAGTTGCTATAAAACTTTGAAGTTATGTTGGAAAAACTACAGAAGAGAGCTAATGTCATTAAAAAAGTAGTAGAGTCAGGGTGATTGAGAGGAGAAAGAGAGAGTGGCTTGACTGATCCTCGCAGGTGTGGAACAGTCATTAGCTATAATGGGAGACGGAATTTTTTTTTTTTTGATTTTGGGGGGATTACCACGAATGTGGGGAAAGGGAATTTGTTTTTGTGTAGTTTGTAGGATGAATGTTCAACCATCCATGTTTTTGCTTCTCTGTATGAGCATGTTTATATTGCAAGGTAATCTCAAACTCCTTATTGATCATAGATCAAAGCGTTAATCTTAATTTAACTTCATGGAATTGCACAGGTCTACAAAATCTAAAAAAACTTAAACAAGTTATGAATAAAATAAAAGACATAGATTCAAAAATTGTGTTTTTACAAGAAACTCATCTAACAGAGGAGGATGTAAAAAGAATTAGGAGAAGATGGCAGGGAAATGTGTTCACCTCATCATTTTCATCCCGAGCCAGGGGAGTTATGACTCTCATACATAAAACAGTCCCATTTCAAGTGAAAAATGTAATTGGAGACAAATTAGGAGGATATCTAATCATCCAAGGATCTTTGTTATTAGAAAATATAAATCTGGTGAACTTATACGGTCCCAATATAGATGATCAAAACTTCTTCGTTAATTTATTTCTTACTTTATCATCACTTACCAGGTAACATATAATAGCAGGGGATTTTAATTGTACATTGAATCCCAGTATAGATAGATCAACAGGACTGGACTGTACGCACAATGGATGCAGGATGACCATTAATCATTTTATGAAAGAATTGAGATTGCTAGATATATGGAGAGAAATTAAACCACAAGTTAAAGCCTATTGTTGTTATTCTAATACCTATAAGACATTCTCACGTATTGACTATTTTTTGATCTCCACAGAATTAAGGTCCAAGATTCAAAACTGTTTCTATGATAACATCGTGATCTCTGATCATGCACCCTGCTGTCTAATATATGTAGATAAGAAATTGACAAAGGATCCAGGTAGGTGGCATTTTCAGCATAAATGGCTTCAGGATGAGGAATTTGTTAAGTACATAGAAAAACAGATAGATGAGTTCTTTGATATCAATACTACACAAACATCAGCATGTATAAAGTGGGAGGCTTTCAAAGCTTTTATAAGGGGGCATATTATTAGTTATACAGGTTCAAAATCTAAGAAAACTCGAGAGGAGAGAGTCCAATTGGAACGTAAAATAATAATTCAAGAAAAAGTGTATGCAGGAAGTAACCCAAAGTTAGAGAACGAATTACTGATTCTGAGAGCTGAATATGACAAAAAATCAGCGAATAGAGCTCCCTCGAGTCTTCTAAGACTGAAGCAAACTTTTTATGAACAAGGTGAAAAATCAGGAAAATTATTGGCATGGCAGATTAAACAATTAGAATTTAAAACACCAATTACCAGTATTATAAGTAACGGACAGGCAGTTGTAGATCCTTTAGAAATTAATAGTGCCTTTAGAGATTATTATGAAAAACCATATAATACAAAAAATGAAACTGACTTAACAAAACTAAATGGGTTTTTGGATGGATTATCTATACCGTGTATTCCAAATGAAAACAGGGAGATACTGGAGTCTAAAATTAGTCAAGAAGAAGTTGGGCTAGCCATTGATAATATGAAATCAGGAAAAAGTGCAGGACCAGATGGTCTTCCAGTTGACCTCTATAAAAAATTTAAGAATAAATTAATAAAACCACTTTTGGAAATGGTTTTAGAAGCATTTCAAAATAGTAATTTACCACCATACATGAATAATGCCTTAATTATACTGTTGCCAAAACCAGGTATTAAATGCTGACCTTAAGATAATCTGTAAAATTTTAGCAAGACGAATACAAGAAATATTACCAAATATTATTAACCGAGATCAGAATGGCTTTATAATGGGAAGACAAGGTTTCCATAATGTAAGAAGACTATTTAATATTATCTATTCTAATAAAGAAGCACCGGATACAGCTCTCCTATCATTGGACGCCGAAAAGGCCTTTGATAGGGTCGAATGGCCCTTTCTTTTTGAAGTCCTACAAAGGTTTGGACTTGGAAATAATTTCATAAAATGGGTTCAGATAATATACAATAATGCTACAGCAGAAATCCTAACAAACAGCAATATCTCAAAATCAATAAAAATCAATAGAGGATGTCGACAAGGCTGTCCACTTTCACCCTTATTGTTTACTATGGCAATTGAACCTTTAGCGATGGCAGTACGTTTACATCCACAAATATATGGAATTAAAGTAGGACCAACAGAACATAAAATCTCCCTGTATGCCGATGACATAATTTTGTTTATGTCAAATTTTAAAAAATCAATCCCGACCTTGTTAAATTTAATAAAGAACTTTGGGGAAATATCAGGACATAAAATAAATAAAACTAAATCTTCAATATTAATGATAATGAGACCCAGAGAAATCACCCAGTGCCTGAGGTAAATCAATTCAATGCTGTAAATCAGTTTAAATATTTAGGAATTCAAATTGTGCCTAAGCTAGAATCAGTCGCCAGTGTCATCTATGAAGCCTTAATGACAGATATTAATGAGTTACTTCAGAGATGGATGTCACTACCAATGTCGATGATCGGGAGAATTAATATACTTAAAAGTAATATCTTACCCAAAATACTTTATTTATTTCAATACATTCCTTTACCACCACCTTCAGATCTATTCTCAAGAATTAAAAAAAAGTTAGTGGAATTTATATGGAACAATAGGAAGGCTAGATTACGTCTGTCCTTACTATATTTAGCATTTGATCGTGGAGGTCTGAAATGTCCAAACTTTATGTTGTATTACTGGTCAGCACAACTTATATAATGACATATTATTTTTCATCAAATGATCTCCCTCACTGGACTGAAATGGAATCATACAATTTACCTTTACCTCTTCCCTTATTCATATACTCAGACGAGGCTAAAAAATTACAGAAACAAGTTAAAAATACAATTGTAAAGCATATGATCAAAATATGGTGTGAAACCAAAAAATATTTAAAAGAACCACACTTATTGTCACAATTTAGCCCAATATGGGGTTATCAATATTTTACACCAGGGAGAGCGGATGCTGTATTTAAAGTATGGAATTTAAAAGGGATTCAAAAGATTCAAGACTTATATTTGTCACGTTCAGATAACATAATGTCTTTTGAAGAACTGAGGATCAAATTTAATCTTAATAGAACACATTTTTTTAAATATCTTCAGCTTAGGAATTTTATTCGATCAAATCAAAATAATGCTCTCACCCGACCTACTTATTCATCCTTGGAAAAAATTTTGACCAAAGATAGTAAGAGAAAGGGTATTATTTCAGAGTTTTATAACTCGTTGACACTATCCTCAAGTGAAAACTCACAGAAAAGACTGAATTATTGGAAAGAAGACCTGCAAATTGAAATTTCAGAGGAACAATGGGAACTGGCTTGTACAGAAGCTCAAACCAAATCAATAAATGTACGTCTTAAATTGATACATTTTAAATGGTTAATGCAGATGTATGTTACACCAGTGGAGTTAAATAGATATAACAAAAACATACCAGATACATGCACAAAATGTATGGAAAGTAAAGGAACCCTATTTCACTGTTTATGGGAATGTAGAAAAATTAGAATGTTTTGGGAAGAGGTGAGGGTAACAATTGAAAAAATAATTTCAAAACAATTCACATTGAACCCTAAACTGTTTTTGTTGGGTCTGTATCCAGAAAAGCATAACTTTAATAAGAGTGAAAGAGCATTCATAGACCTCAGTTTGCTTAATGCCAAAAAATGTATTGCACTACTGTGGAAAAAGACTCATAGACCAGATGTGACTCAGTGGTTAAGACAGATGTTAACAAACCTTCCACTAGAAAGAACAACATACATACTGAAATCAAAGGAAAATGTGTTTGAGAATATATGGAGACCTTTCATTGATTATGTAAAGAAATTAAACATAACTTCTGAAGAAGAAGGTGAATGATGTGTCTGGACCTTGCAAATTCCAAACTGGTGAATGTATATTATGTATACTTATGTAATAGATTACCTAGACTAAACAGAGGAGCATTGTTGATGACTTGCCTTTGTTAGTGGTTGTTGGTGTTTTTAATACTTTTTTTTGTAGTTAGTGTTTGTTTTTTTATTTTTAAATTACTTTAGTGTTAGTGTTTGATTGTTTTTGCCATGTTTGTAAAAAAAAAGGTTCAATAAAAAATATTGTGGAAAAAAAAGATGTAGTGATGTGAATTGTCAGACCACAGTGTCAATGTGTTTCTTACGCTGGGTGCTATGTGACTTGGCCATGTCAAAAAAAAAAAAAAAAAAAACCCAAGTAACATTTGCATCAGTATGTTTAATACATATGGTTACCGTGTGGTCTGCCCGGGTTATGGGGTGTTTGGTTGGGAGTATTCATAGCATGGCGTGAATGTGACTATTGACTGATTTGTTATTGGGGTTGTGGTTTCTTACCTGTTTGTATATATGTTCTGGGGTTATTTTGTATATTATTTTTAGGAACACGGCAGTCTTTCTTTATTTTATGGACTATAATATAACAAAGACGGCAGAATAATCTGTCTGGCCGTGTGGAGGTGGGACAGTAGTCCACCTGCCCCCCTCTAGTTTTAGTTGTTTGTGTGTGCATGGATAGGCTTAATTATTTTGTTCACTATTAGTGTGTGCTTTGGGCTCTAAATTTTGAAGGGCCTAATTGGTGTGCATGCATTTTGAACTTTTCTATGGTGGACGGGGAGGGGTAGTGTTGTTTGTGGGACACATTATGGTGTTACACGGGTAGCGACGTCACCCAGGGTATAAGAGAGCTGTGTGGTAGAGGGGCGGTCTCTTGACCACCTCTCTGCCTAACGGGGGCGTCTGTCTGGATACTGTGAGCATCTAATGAAGTCCTGTGTAGTTCACCATCCACCCCATCATTGACCTATGTTTTACAGACATTACAGGACCGTTGGGGTGGGGTCTCTTCTTGATAAGCTCATTCATGACTCGATGTGATAAGGTTTTCTGACCCTCTTGATTATTTTATTCATGACTAAGATTGTATCTGCTGAGTCCATGCACAAAACACTAGTGACAAGCTGAACAGCCAGTGATAGAACTGAACATTCTCAGTCACATCAGCGTCCTTCAATCTGTTTTTTCCACTACTCAACAACTCCAAATATGGTAACAGGATTTCCTTGGTATACACATTAAGTTTTATAAAGAAAAATTCATATTCATAAAAATTCATATAACTCAGTGTTACAGAATTTTTCCATCAAAAACTGGGTCAGTTTTCTCAATTCAGTAATGTATTCAGAGATACTTTGTTCTTTAGACTGGTTTCTGTTATGGAAACGGAACCTCTCTGCTATGAGAAGGGGCTTTAGGCTCGGGTGGTTTTTTTAATGTGTCAACAGTGGTCTCAAACGTTTGTGTGGCAGGCTTTTCAGGAGCTAACAGGTTTCTTAGCAGACTGTACATTTTTGCTCCCATCACACTGAGGAGTGTAGGCACTTCCTTGTCATTCCCCACATCATTTGCAGCAAAGTACAGTTCAGCTCTTTCAATATATGAATCCCAGTCTTCATTTGCGTGGACAAACTCCTATATTTTCCCCACAATAGATATGCTCACGTTGCATTCACGTCACCGTCTTTCAGTGTTAGTATTTAGCTTTGCTAGCTTGGACCGTCACTCACAAGGTTCTCCGCTCTCGTCTTTTCCCTTTCTTCTGAGCTTCACCGTCTCCTTCAGCCTTCAGTGCAGCCGGGGACTCTGAGTTGCATGTTCTCATCGCCAATTTTGTTGTGTTTTTACCAACAATATAAATTATAATAATGAAGAGGCACGGAGCTCTAAGCGAACACTCTTTACTGACAGAGTTGACACACCACAAACATATCCATGCGTGCAGGTAACAGTGCTATATATATGTATATGTATACCGGAGAGTATCACTGCGCATAGAACAGTAGATCCATACACTACCTGTTTTCACCAGAAAAAATAAGAAAAAAAAAACTGATGAGAAAAGTTTCATCTTAAGGAGAAAAATGTCTCAAATTTTCATGAACAATTCTAATCAGTAAAAAAAGTCAAAAATTTACTAGAAAGAAAGATGTAAATTCAGAGAAAAACTTGGACCCCCTGGCAGACTGTTTTTGGCTGACAGTGTGCACTGATAGTGCTTATGGGAGTTGTAGTTTTGTATTCTCACTTTGTGATTTATTTGTACTTTATAAACTCACTTTGTGGTTTATTATTTAGTTGTCGTTTGAGAAAACTACAGCCCGCCAATGTGGCTAGTGGGAGTCAGTGTCTTACCCGCCACAGCCGAAAATCTGCTAGGGGGTGGGTGTGTGGGTGTTAATGTCAAGCCCTGCATATAATTATTTGGTATCTATGGCATCTTTTAGTGTTCTCCAGTAAAATATAAATAAAAACAGCTATTCTGTGTCAACAAGAACTTGACCAGAACTTTAAAGCGACAATGGATGTTTTATTCTCCTCCATTATGATCTAGTTATTATTACAGTACCTGGAGAGGGTCTTGGACCTGGTTAGAGCCTTGGTGAGGACCAGTGATGGGGCCGATTGGCGACGATAGCTTTGGGATTTCATTCTCTAAAAAAAAAAAAAAAAAAAAAAAAGACAAAGCAGAGAAATGTTTAAAAAAGAAAGAAAAAAATGGGTTATCTTGAATCAATCACACTAGTGCATTACCCGTAGAATGCAAGTATTCCTGTCTAAAACAGGTTTCACAATCAGGCTTTACAGGCCCAAATGTAGGCTGTGCCTGAAAGTGGAATACAAAGAGGTGTAGGCTATATGTTGACAAACACATGTTAGACTTTGACAAATATAAAACGGAGTAAATGGGACTAAGATTTATTTGACTGTGAAAATTAATTACAGAATACCTAAATACTGAAAATGAATAGGACATCCAATATTAGTGACTGTTTCAGATCCCTTGTTTATTTGTTTGTCAGATCACTTATTTGTGTGATCTTTTATCACTTATATTCAAGATAATAGCGTACCTTGCACTTTGGGGAATGGGAGTTGTTCAATCATCATTATAATTATTTTAGTTTACATCAGTGATGGAGTTAAGTGTAATATTGAATTTCTTCTGTATATCATCAATAAACTCATGCAGTACTATAACAGGACACGTTTAAATATTTGAGACTCATTGTTGTGCATCAGTTTTTATTTTCGCAATATTTTGTTATTAAAAGGTTTTTAAAACTGTAATCAACCGAATTAACTACAAAACACCCAACATTATTATACACAGCAGAAGGACACGTTTGACTGCAATCACTGCGTCAGTGTTGCCCATTTGTCAGTAAATATTGAACTCAAAATGATTTATTTTGTTATTTGGGTGTTTTTGTGTCCTCCGTTTGGTGGTTAAGTCATTCCGGCCATTCCACTCCACAATCATGATGGTATTATTATTAAGTTTTTAATTTTTAGGTACTCGTGCGGGAAGGGGGATTCGCAGTCCTGCAAAGTACAGTGGTACCACACGGGTAAAGCAGAAGCAGGTACTCCTGTCTACTAAGGCTGTGAATCTTTAGAAGTCATAAAATTCGATTTGATTCTTATTTTTGGGGTCACAATTCAATTCAGAATCAGTTTTCAATTCAAAACGATTTTCAATTCACATTTGGCTCTCAGTTCAGTACAAAGACCCACTAATTACCACTAACTATTACAAAGATGGTGCCCACCGTTGGCGAATGTCTTTGCTCGTTCCGCTCCCGAATGCCGACTTTTCTCCTTTTTTGCATAGTTGCTGTTCTTTCTACAGTGCATGGAGGTCATGCACTGCTAACATACAACCAACAGACACTACTGGATATCACCAAGTCAAGCAGCCACACGGAGTTTACTGGCTTTATACCACCTGACCTGCAATGCATCGTCCGCCCCTGCGGTGACCATCAGCACCCCCAGGAAGGCCCCAAAGCACCAAGCCCGCATGAGCATGCGGACCTCAGGAGAGCCCGTCAGAGGCGAGGCCGAAGGCGAAGCAAGAGAGGAGGGCTACACGCTAGGCTAAAGAGATGAGATGAGATCAAGAGATGAGAATAAAAGCGCTATATAAGTGAGTGCCACTTACCATTTACCATTTTAAAGGCTCACCCTAGCCGGCCACCGCTACCCAGTCTCTTAATGGCAAACGTTCGGTCTTTGGAAAATAAGATAGATGAACGAAGAGCAAGGATTGAAGACCAGCGGGAGACAAGAGAATGCTGTGCCCTAATTTTCTGCAAGACCTGGCTTTCAGACAGAGTCCCGGAGAGCGTTTTTCAGCTACCGACACACTCAACACTCCAGGCAGACAGAACAGGAGACTCTGGTAAGACAAGGTGTGTGTGTGTGTGTGTGTGTGTGTATTTATAAACCACTCATGGTGTCAAGATGTACAACCCGTCTACAAGCACTGCTCGCCTGACGTGGAGTTTTTACTGCTGAAATGCCGTCCCTATTATCTACCGAGGGAATTTACCGCTGTGTTTTTGGCCGCTGTATACATCTGTCCACAAAGCAACTACACAGTAGCGCTAAACAAACTCCATGATGTCATCAGCGCAGTAGACGAAACATCCCAATGCTGTTTTTATTGTTGCTGGCGACTTTAACCAGTGCAATCTATGAACTGTACTCCCCAAATATTACAAGCATGCAGACATTCCCACCTGCGATGAAAGCACTTTGGATCATGTTTATTCCAACATACATGGCGCCTACAGAGTGGCACCCCACCCCCACTTCGGACAGTCAGATCACATCTCACTGTTTACTGTATGTACCCAGCCTATAGACAAAAGCTGAAACAAACAAACCCTGTTATTAAGCAAATTAAGTGCTGGACCCCAGAGACTGAGAGCACCCTACAAGACTGTTTTTCCTGCACAGAATGGGATGTGTTTAAAGCTACAGCCACCCGAGAGGACTATTCTGTAAACATACAGGATTATGCTGAATACGTGACTGGGTACATCAGCACGTGCATTGATACCATCGTACCCACCATACAGGTCAAGAAGTTCCCCAACCAGAAGCCCTGGATCAACAGTCAGGTATGTCAGATGTTGTGTGCTCACTCTCGTGCATTTAAATCAGGCTGTGAGGTTGAGTACAAAGCTGCAAAGTATGGACTGAGAGGGGCTATAGCAACAACCAAGAGGCAGTACAGAGAAAAGCTGGACAGCCTCTACTCCCCTCCTGACCCGGGGCGCATGTGGCAAGGCCTGCAACACATCACAGACTACAAGAGGACCAACAGCAGCACCACTAGCTCTACAGACAGCCTGCCGGACAATTTCAACATCTTTTACACCTGCTTCAAGACCACCAGCCACAGCACAGAGAAGAGACGTGCACTCAGGCACCCCCTGCCCCACCACTAGCAGTCTCACCAGGCCAGATAAACAAAAGCACTGAGGAATATCAACCCCCGCAATGCAGAAGGAGCAGACAACATACCTGGGCAGGCCCTCAGAGCATGCGCTGCCGAGCTGACCAACGTTCTCACAGCAATCTTTAATCTCTCCCTTAACCAGAACATAGTCCCCTCCTGCTTCAAAACGACAACTGTCATCCCCCTCCCCAAAAGGAGCCCGCCAACCTGTCTGAATGATTACAGACCAGTACCACTCACTCCAATCATCATGAATCGCTTCGAGATAGTGGTGCTACCCCTCATTCAGGACAGCATACCAGGCACCCTGGACCCCCTGCAGTATGCCTACCGGCCCAACAGGTCCACCTCAGATGCCATCAGTGCAGCACTCCATTATTCTCTCTTCCACCTGGTAAATAAAGACTCCTACATTAGGATGCTCTTTGTCGGCTACAGCTCCGCCTTCAACATGGTCATCCCCCATAAATTCACCGACAAACTGTCTTCACTTGGCCTGCACCCCACCCTCTGTGACTGGCTACTAGACTTTCTAACTGGCAGGCCCCAGTCTGTCAGGATGGGTAACAGGACCTCAGCCAGCATCATTACAAACACAGGTGTTCCACAGGGTTGTGTTCTCAGCCCCATTCTCTACAGCCTCTTCACCCATGACTGTGTAGCCTCCCACAAGGACAATATCATCTTAAAGTTCACGGATGACACAGCAGTGATAGGACGCATCACTGGTGATGACGAAGCATCCTACAGGAGGGAGGTGGCCAACCTGGTATCATGGTGTGAGGACAACAACCTCAACCTCAACACGGACAAGACAAAGGAAATGACAGTGGACATGAGGAAAGGGAGGAGGAGACCCCATTGGCCACTGTTCATCCGGAAGCTTGAGGTGGAGAGGGTAAGCAGCTTTAAATACCTGGATCCACATCAGCGACGACCTTAAGTGGACACACAACACCACAGAGCTGGTTAAGACAGCTCAACAGCGACTGTACTTTCTGAGGAAGCTGAAGAAGTTTGGCATGTCCTCCAGGATCCTCAATTGGTCTTGATAAAACACAGTGGACAAACACCAGCTGATGACATGGTTCCTCAAATCATCACTGACTCTGGAAACGTCACACTAAACCTCAAGCAACTTCAATTCTGTGCCTCTCCACTCTTTCTCCAGGCTCTGGGACTTTGATTTCCAAATGAAATGCAAAATTTACTTTTATCTGAACTGAGGTCATCTGCTGGTGTTTGTCCACTGTGTTTTATCAAGACCAAAGTCAGCACAGTCATCTACCAGAAGATTTAAGAGTACTTCATGCTTCCCTCTGCTGACAAGCTTTATGGAGAAGCTGATTTCATTTTCCAGCAGAACTTGGCACCCCTCCACACTGCCAAAAGTATCAAAACCTAGTTTAATGACCATGGCATCACTGTGTTTGATTGGCCAGCAAACTCTCCTGACCTAAACGCCATAGACAATCTATGGAGTATTGTCAAGAGGAAGATGAGAGACACCAGACCCAACAATGCAGATGAGCTGAAGGTCACTATCAAAGCAACCTAGACCTTCATAACACCTCAGCAGTGCCACAGGCTGATCATCTCCATGCCACACCACATTGATACAGTAATTAATCCAAAATTTGCCCAGACCAAGCATTGAGCGTGTACATGGACATACTTTTCAGTCGGCCAACATTTCTATTAAAAAACTATTTTTTAAAATTAATTTTATATAATATTCTAATTTTTTGAGAAACTGAAATTGGGGTTTTCATGGGCTGTAAGTCATAATCATCAAAATTAAAATAAATAAACACTTGAAATATATCACTCTCTGTGTAATGAATCTATATAGTATATGGATTTCACTTTCTGAAATGAGTAACAAAAAATATTGAACTTTTTCATGATATTCTAATTTTTTGAGATGTACCTGTACAGTAGATACAGTATAGTCTCACCCGTTTGATGCCCATATCATCTCTGCTGCTACTTATCATGCACAGTCTACTGCAGGGGTGGGCAAACTTTATGGCTCAGGGGCCACATTATCTTTTAAAATTTGACAGACGGGCCGGGCCAGCACCAGATGCATATCAAAGCATATCACATCATATCTGATATGATATGCAAAACTTTTTGACTAGTGGGCCACAATGGGTTCTAAAATTTGACAGAGGGGCTAGACCAGGAGCAGATGGATGGAGTGTTTTGGTGACCCACCTCATAGGAGAAAAAAAAAAATTATCATGGGATATGCAGAAAACATGCGCTTTAATATCAATTAAAAATGAACAAAGGCATTACAACAAAATATCTGTCTTTGAAGCCCCACAGTACTTAGCTCTTTACTGAAATGACTCTTAAAACACTGAAAATTAAATGAATGAAATACAGCTTTTTTATTACTAACAGTTACTATTTAAAAGCACTGAAAGTTCTGTTATCCATCAGGATATCATCATCATCACTCTCCTCCTGACGGTCTTTATTTCAAAAACAGTAGGAGATGCAGATGCACTTGTCCTTCTTCTATTCAATGGGCGTCCCCAGTGCCAAAACTCAACAACAACCAGCGCAAGGACGGAACAGAGTCACGGCGCGCCAGTATGCGGAGCGCGTTATATTTGATCTGGTGCGCACTGTTTATTTTCAGAACGTACGTGCACCTGCGCACCACCTATAACAGAAATGACCCCCTTAACAGAAATGATGTGTAACATGTAAGGCTTATTGAACAAATTATTTTTCAAATGCATTTTTTACATAACACAACGGAGAAACTTACTTTCAGTTTTAGTGGGAAGAGTGTTGTTGGTCTCCGTTTTTAGCCAGCGCATCAAAGTCTGGAGTTAGGTTTGTTGTGGCGATTCTCAGGATGGATCTGAGGTGTTGGTCTGTGGCTGACTTTGTTGATGTTCATGACGCTGAACGTCTGTTCACACATGTAGGTCGAGCCGAGCAACGCCAGCATCTTCTGTGCCGTCCTCCGGAGGTTTGGAGACGCAGCTTCATTAAGTGAAGCATAAAAGTCATTCAGTTTAAGAGAGTTGAACTTCTCTTTTAAGACGGGGTGAGACTGAAGATCGATCAGTTCCAGCTGCAGCTCCTCTGGTGCTGTTTCAGGGTCTTGTGACAGTGGACAGGCCACCAACTGAAGTGACTTGTCATTTTTTTCAAAATCAGAAAACCGACGGCAGAATTCTCCGTGCAGTGCATCCAGTGACTCGCTGTATTTCTTCACTTTTGCGCCGGCCTCTTTCAGCGTGGCTAGTGTGGGAAAATGAGTGAATTGTGGAGAATGTGCGGAAGGATGAGACTGAGTGTATTCCTCAGGTTCAGCTTTATTTCACAATCACATACTCCAACAATTTCAAAGCAGAAAAAGAGGATGAATAATCTCACATCTGTCTTTTATACCCCGGACATCACAACTGCAGTCACATGGTGTCTAATCAAACATACAGTCACATGGTACTTAATCCCAGTCACAATGTAACCCCTCTGATCTTCACACCATCGTCCTTTAGTCTCCGGTGGTCCGGAAATCTCTCCAGGTCATCTCCTTGAAACAAAGGACAAATCTCACACTCTCCCGTTATCTCCCGGAGGCTCAGTCCCTTTGTTCCCTGAGATGTGCAGCACACAATAAACACACAGCAATATATTTGTGGAGCATATGTAACCAACATATGTGCCCACATGACCCCCCCCCCCCCCAAACGTCTAAGATGGAACAATCATAACCAGAGATGCATGACATAATAACATTACTACATATCAATCCACCAGTTGCCTAGGTCTAAGTCTTCTGCCGTACTTGCTGTAAGCCGGCTTTACTGCCTCTGCAGTGTCCTCCTGCTGTGGAACTGTTGCCTGTGGATTAGAACTGTTAGTCAATCTCTGTGGGTGTTCTGGAGAATGCCTTCTAGGGGGTCTGCCGCGACGGGGGGCCCTCGCCAACTGCACTGCTTCATCCGCCAAAACAAAAGCGGGTTTGAGTCTGTTTATACCAATTACCTCCTTTCTGTCTCCCAAATCTAGCAAAAAATGCTTCTCTCTTGTTTCCAGCACCCTAAACGGTCCATCGTACGGCGGCCGCAAGTTTGGGCGATGGGCATCATGTCTGACAAAAACAAACTCCGCATTTTTTAAAGCTTTCGGCACAAAAACGCGTGGGAAGCTGTGATGAACCGGGCCAGGAAGCGTGTTTGATCCTGTGTCGCTCTGCAACCGCTGAGCGGGGGGGCAATTTGGCGCAGGATTATCGGGGAGAAATTCCCCGGGCAGCCGGAGAGGCTGTGCAAAAACTAACTCAGCTGGGGAGGCTTGCAAATCCTCCTTAGGTGCCGAACGCAACCCCAATAAAACCCATGGAAGCCTGTCTACCCAATTTGTATCCGTAAGCGACGCTCTGAGGGCTGCTTTCAATGACCTATGGAAACGTTCGCATAAACCGTTAGCCTGGGGGTTGTACGCGGTAATGCGGTGGATCGTTACCCCCAGGCTGCGGGCCATCGATGACCAGAGCTCGGAAACAAATTGAGGACCTGTGTCGGACGTTATGTCCGACGGAACTCCAAAGCACGCTACCCAAGCTGTTAAAAACGCGCGCGCCACCTCCTCGGCTGCGGTTGATGCCAAAGGGACCACTTCCAGCCAACGCGTGGTGCGGTCCACCATTGTCAAAAGGTGTGTGTACCCCTGTGACGACGGAAGGGGGCCTACCAAGTCGACATGCACATGATCAAAGCGCTTAGCCGGAATGTGAAAAGGCTCCAAAGGAGCACTAGTGTGTCTGTGTATTTTGGCTCGCTGACAAGCTACGCAGGCTGTCGCCCATTCCTTGACCTGTTTGCGCAACCCCAGCCATACAAATTTCTCTCCTACCATTTTGACCGATGCGCGCACCCCTGGGTGCGCCAGAGAATGGATCGAGTCAAAAACGCGGCGGCGCCACGCAGCTGGTACCACAGGACGCGGCCGTCCAGTGGAGATATCGCAGATTGGGAGGGCATACCATCCTGCAGCACCCTGTCCTCCAGCCTTAACCCTGTTGGTCCAGACTGGAGCGCGCGCACATCCGCATCGCTAACCTGCTCTGCGGCCATGGCTGCATAATCTAACCCTACGCGGACCGGGGCTGCACGCGCTTCCGCGTCGCTACCCTGGCCCACGGCCATGGCTGTAGAGTCTGCCCCCACGGGGCCTGGAGCCGCCACAGCACGTGAGAGGCAGTCTGCCACTACATTATGTTTACCTGCGACATGCTGGATATCGGTGGTGAACTCCGATATCGCGGCCAGCTGTCTCTGCTGCCGGCCCGACCAAGGTTCCGAAATCTTGGCCATCGCAAAAGTCAGCGGTTTGTGGTCCACGAACTCGGTGAAACGGCACCCTTCCAGACAGAACTGGAAGTGGCGGATGGCCAAGTGTAGAGCCAACAACTCCCTGTCGAACGCGCTTTATTTTCGCTCGCTATCGCGCAAGGTTTTGCTGAAAAACGCGAGCGGTTGCCAGGTCCCAGCTACATACTGTTCAACGACCGCCCCTACGGCTAAATCAGACGCGTCAGTGGTGAGCGCCATGCGGGCCGTTGGAACTGGGTGTGCCAACAAAGCAACGTTTGCCAGGGCTGATTTGACTTGAGAGAATGCGCGCTCCCGCTCAGGAGACCATTCGATTTTATTTGTGGGTTTTTGGTTTTTTAGTGCAGCGTACAATGGTTGCATGAGCTGCGCTGTGCTGGGGAGGAAACAGTTATAAAAATTAACCATTCCCAAAAACTCCTGTAACGCTTTGACCGTTTGAGGTTGGGGAAAATTTGTTATTGCGCGCCCTTTATCGGGCAGAGGGACCGCTCCTTCTGGCGAAACGCGATGCCCCAAAAAATCAATCTGCGCCACCCCAAACTGACACGTCGCTGGGTTAATTATTAACCCGTGCTCTGCCAACCTCCGGAAAACTGCTGTGAGGTGGCTTTCGTGTTCGTCTTCGGACGTGCTGGCTACCAAAATGTCGTCCAAATAGACGAACACGAAAGGGAGGTCGCGTAGGACCGCGTCCATCATGCGTTGGAATATCTGCGCCGCACCCTTGAGTCCAAAAGGCATGCGCAAAAACTCAAAAAGCCCAAAAGGAGTTATTATCGCTGTTTTGGGTATGTCCTGAGCGCGCACTGGAACCTGATGGTAACCGCGTACTAAATCTATTTTAGAAAAAATGCGCGCCCCCGCCAAATGAACCGAAAAATCTTGGATATGCGGAATTGGGTAGCGGTCGTGTGCAGTGGCGTTATTCAACCTGCGGAAATCACCGCAAGGTCACCACGAGCCATCAGCCTTTGGGACCATGTGCAGTGGTGAAGCCCAGGGGCTTTTCGAACACCTGATGATGCCCAGTTTTTCCAGGTTGGCAAACTCCTCGCGCGCTATGGTCAGTTTAGCTGAGTCCAGGCGCCGAGCTTTTGCAAAAACGGGCGGGCCGGTGGTGGTGATATAATGTTCCACCCCATGTTTAGCCACTGTCGCCAAAAACGTTGGGACTGTGAGTGCTGGGAACTGAGTGAGGAGTGCGTGGAACTTACCACCCGCAGCTGTGACGTTGGCTTGTGCAGTTGGCGGCGCCACTCGAGCTGTGCAGGGAATAGAGTGAAAGGAGAGTGCATTAACCAGACGTCTGTTAGCAAGATCAACCAATAAACCATGTGAGCACAAAAAATCAGTCCCACCATGTTGAAATTGACTGCCGCTACAACAAAAGTCCACTCAAATGCACGGCCCTGCAAAGACAGGAGTAGAGTCCTCTCACCGAAGGTCTTAATCGCTGAGCCGTTCGCTGCTGACACCCGGGGACCCTTAGACGGCGTCAGCCGGTCCGCGTAGGAAGGCATGATGAAGCTCAGCTGGGAGCCTGTGTCCACGAGGAAATGCCTCCCCGAGCGTGCATCCGTCAGGTAGAGCAGCTTGTTCTCTTCTCCGAGGGTCACAGCCGCTACCGACCCCTGGTCTTGGCGTTTCCCGAACGCTTGAAGTGGCACGGTGGGAGGCACTTGTGTGCCCTCTCTGCAAAGCGGCGATGATAGAAGCAAAGGACGTCGTCCGCTCCGTGTCGCCTGGTCCTTGCTGCTGCCGTCGTCGGTGAGTCTGGTGCTGCAACCACTGGCCCCATGCCGTCTCCGGACGTTGCGCCTAGCTCTGCTGCCGCGGCCGAAACCGCGCTCCGTTTGTGGGCGTCGACGAGTCGTTGCGCCTCCTTGCTCAGCCCATGGTAGTCTCGCCGGTCCAACAGAGGTGAGCCTGCCAGGGTAACTCTCACCGCTGGCGGCAGGGTCTGGAGGAAAAGATGGGCGAAGATAAAGTCGCAATCCTCGGAGTCTCTCAGCCTCAGCATTTTCATCATCAGGTCTACGGGTCTGTCGTTCTCCGACTCCGTCAACGCTAGGAGCCCCTCTGCTCGCTGTTGCACTGAGGGGGTGAAGTGCCTGATAAGCGCAGCCTTCAATGCGTTGTATTTGTCGCCGTCCGGTGGGTGATTGACCAGATCCTCCACCCTCTGGACTGTGTGGCTGTCCAGCTTCGCCACCACATGGTAGAATTTCGTGTCGTCTCTCGAGATTCTCCGGAGGTTGAACTGCGCCTCGACCGCGCTAAACCAGGAGCGCGGACTATGCTGCCAGAAGTCCGGCAGCTGGAACGTGGCGGCAGTCATCAGGCTGGCTTCTGCCGAGCCCCGCTCGGGAGAATTATCTCTGCTCATGCTTCGTCGTAAGGTCACCAGTGTGGAGAATGTGCGGAAGGATGAGACTGAGTGTATTCCTCAGGTTCAGCTTTATTTCACAATCACATACTCCAACAATTTCAAAGCAGAAAAAGAGGATGAATAATCTCACATCTGTCTTTTATACCCCGGACATCACAACTGCAGTCACATGGTGTCTAATCAAACATACAGTCACATGGTACTTAATCCCAGTCACAATGTATCCCCTCTGATCTTCACACCATCGTCCTTTAGTCTCCGGTGGTCCGGAAATCTCTCCAGGTCATCTCCTCGAAACAAAGGCCAAATTTCACACTCTCCCGTTATCTCCCGGAGGCTCAGTCCCTTTGTTCCCTGAGACGTGCAGCACACAATAAACACACAGCAATATATTTGTGGAGCATATGTAACCAACATATGTGCCCACAGAATGACTTATTTAAAATTTGCCTGGAGAATAAAGCCAGCTTGGATTTGAAGGCTTTCACGTTTGTGTACATGTCATGCACAAACTGATCCTTCCCCTGTAGCTTCCCGTTCAGCTCATTCATGTGTGAAAATATGTCCACAGCAAACGCAAAGTCACAAAGCCAGTTCTTGTTGCTCAGCTCAGGAAATTCATCGGCCTTCCCCAGTAACTCCAAAAATGCACCAATCTCTTCTTTGAGCTCCCACACTCGTTGAAAAACTTTGCCCAAACTTAACCAGCGGACACGGGAGTGATAAAGTAGGTCCTGGTGGTCCGCATCAGTTTCCTCCAGAAACGTAATGAACTGACGGTGCTGAAGTCCCCTTGCACGTATAAAGTTGACAAGTTTTACGACAGGATTCACAACATGATTCAGCTGTAATACTGATTTACAAAGAGATTCCTGGTGGATGATGCAGTGAAGGAAAATAACATCCTGGTCAGGGTTTTCATCTTTCACTTTATTCTGGATTCTCCTCAGCAGGCCAACATTTTTCCCCATTAAATTTGGAGATCCATCTGTGGTGATGCTGATGAGTTTACTCCAAGGGAGCTTCATTTTTTTGATGACAGCAGACACCCGGTAGTACAAGTCCTCTCCCCGTGTTTTTCCTTTTTCTTCCCGTGTTTTTCCCCGTGTTACTCCATTGTCAAAAACTCCTCTGTTATTTCAAAAGTATCGTTAATCCCTCGGATAAAAATGAGGAGCTGAACAGTGTCTTTTACATCGTTGCTTTCATCCAGTGCTAATGAATATAACGTGAACGACGCTGCCTTTTTATTAAAGTCGCTGGTTATATCTTCATCTATCAGTTCCACACGGCGAGTCACTGCCCTGCATGATAAACTGATGTTTTCAAATTTGTCTTTGCTTTCCGGACACAAGACACCTGCTGTCTCCACCATACATTCTTTTAAAAACTCGCCTTCAGACAGAGGCTTGCTGGCCTTTGCTAATTTGAATGAAAGCATAAAACTCAACTTGGTACTTGACTCTTGAATGGCAGTTTGACGGTGAAAAAAATTTTGTTGAGTCTGTAAATTAGCTGCCAACCTCTGAGCAGCAGCCTCCCGTTCTTTCGTTGACTGCTTGCTAGCATAGTTAGCATGCTTTGTGGCAAAGTGCCGGCTGATATTATATTCTTTAAAAACCGCGACAGTCTCTTGACATATCAGGCATACAACAGTTGATCGGTGTTCGGTAAAAAAATATTTTGGTGTCCACTGCTTAAGATAAGATAAGATAAGATAAGCCTTTATTAGTCCCACAATGGGGAAATTCCAGGATTGCAACAGCACAGGGACAGCAACACTCAGAGCAATAATTAAGAAGATACGAAAAATATAAATAAGAGCAGTGGGGACTTCCGGTTATGGCTGCCACGTAGGACGGACGTGTCTCGCTCTGCTCTGCTCCTGGAGAAAAAAAATCGGCAAATAACTCTCTCATTTGGGACAGAACGTATCCCAGCGTTTGGGCGAGGATATGTCGGCGAAGCCTAAGGCTGGAAAACCAGGAAAAGGAAAAAGCGAGCCGCCGAAACAGTCCAAATTAACGGACTTTCAGGTCTGTGACGCAGCAAACAGGGCTCCATATATGGCGGAGGAGGCTGGCAACGCTGCGATTTCTGCGGGGAATGGCGCAGATGCGCTGATGGCTGCCATGAGTTCAATGAGAGCGGACTTTTCCTCTAGATTTGATGGGATTATGACAGCGTTGGAAGGAATAAGAAAGGAATTGGGTGACTGTGTAGAACGAACGGCGCAGATGGAGCTCCGTCTCGCTAGTGCTGAAGATGACGTCACCCGTCTTCAATTAAAGGTGCGCACTTTGGAAAAAAAAATAAATCTCTGGAAGATAATATTTTGGATTTGGAATCTCGGTCGAGACAGAATAATTTGAGGCTGGTGGGTCTTCCAGAGGAATCAGAAGGTCGGGACGTATGTTCCTTTCTGGAAAAGTGGATTCCGGAGGTGCTGGGCAGCGAGGAGTTGCAATCAGCAGTGGTTCTGGAAAAAGCACATCGTATTGGCCCACGGAGAGATAAGGGACCGCCGAGGACCTTAATTATGAAGTTTCTTAACAACAGAGACAGGATGAAGATCTTCAACGCTGCACGAGCTAAAAAAGGAGAGATTAAACACCAGGACCAGCAGGTGCGGTTCTACCCAGATTTGGCCACAGGAATCCAGCAATTGAGGAAGCAGTTTGATCCCGTACGTAAGGAGCTGCGCAACCTTGGGATTCGTCATGGTGTAATCTATCCTGCGAGACTGCTGACCACGTATGAGGGCAGAACCCACATCTTCAAGACCCCAGAGGAGGCGCAGGAGTTCATCAAGAAGATCAAAGAAGAAGAAGAGACTGGTGGGAGCTAAGCATGAACAAAATATAAGGTAGAATAATTAAGCATTTGCACAGGCATCTGACTGACTTGAAGTAAATAGTAAGTTTACAAAATATAGATTGTATTATATATTAAAAAAAAAAAAAAAAAAAACAAAACAAAAAAAAAAAAACTATGATGTACAAAGTTGTTAAAAATTTTGGAGTTAAGTTGGAAAACTACAGAGGAGAGTTAATGTTACGTCATTAAAAGCAGTAGAGTTAGGGTGATTGGGAGGATGAAGAAGGAGTGGCTTAGGCTGTTCCCCGTGGGTGTGGAACGGTCGATGGCTATATCGGGAGACAGAATTTTTCTTTTGATTTTGGGGGGTTTGCCACAAGTGTGGGAAGGGGAAATTTGTTTGTGTGTAGTTTGTAGGATGAATGTTCAACCACTCATGTTTTTGCTTCTCTGTATGAGCATGTTTACACTGCAAGGTAATCCCAAACTCTCTATTGATCATGGACCAAAGTGTTAATCTTAATTTAACTTCATGGAATTGCAGAGGTCTACAAAATTTAAAAAAACTTAAACAAGTTATGAATAAAATAAAGGACATGGGTTCAAGAATTGTGTTTTTACAAGAAACTCATCTGATAGAGGAGGATGTTAAAAGAATTAGGAGTAGATGGCAGGGAAGTGTATTCACCTCTTCATTTTCATCCCGAGCCAGGGGAGTTATGACTCTCATACATAAATCAGTTCCTTTTCAAGTGAAAAATGTAATTGGAGACAAATTTGGAAGATATGTAATCATTCAAGGTTCTTTGCTATTAGAAAATATAAATCTTGTGAACTTATATGGTCCCAATATAGATGATCAGAAGTTCTTTGCTAATTTATTTCTCATCTTATCATCACTTACAGGGCAACATATAATAGCAGGGGATTTTAATTGTACATTGAATCCAGGTGTGGATAGATCAACAGGACTGGATTGTACGCACATTGGATGTAGGATGACTATTAATCATTTTATGAAAGAATTGAGATTGTTAGATATATGGAGAGAAATGAAACCACAAGTTAAAGCCTATTCTTGTTATTCCAGTACCTACAAGACATTCTCACGTATTGATTATTTTTTGATTTCCACAGAATTAAGGTCCAAGATTCAAAACTGCTTTTATGATAACATCGTGATCTCTGATCATGCACCCTGTTGTCTAATATATGTAGATAAAAAATTGACAAAGGAATCAGGTAGATGGCAATTTCAGCATAAATGGCTTCAGGATGAGGAATTTGTCAAGTATATAGAAAAACAGATAGACGAGTTCTTTGACATCAATACTACACAAACATCAGCATGTGTAAAGTGGGAGGCTTTCAAAGCTTTTATTAGGGGGCATATTATTAGTTATACAGGATCAAAATCTAAGAAGACTCGAGAGGAGAGAGCTAAATTGGAACATAAAATAAAAAATCTTCAGGAAAAAGTGTATGCAGGAAGTGACCCAAGGTTGGAGAATGAATTACTGATTTTGAGAGCTGAATACGACAAAAAATCAGCGAATAGAGCTGCCTCGAGTCTTCTAAGATTGAAACAATCTTTTTATGAACAAGGTGAAAAATCAGGAAAATTATTAGCATGGCAGATTAAACAATTGGAAATTAAAACACCAATTACCAGTATTATAAGTAACGGACAGGTAGTTATAGATCCTTTAGAAATTAATAGAGCCTTTAGAGATTACTATGAAAAATTATATGATACCAAAAATGAACCTGATTTAACAAAACTAAATGGGTTTTTGAACGAACTATCTATACCGTGTATTCCAAATGAAAACAGGGAGATATTGGAGTCTGAAATTGGTCAAGAAGAAGTTGGGCTAGCCATTGATAATATGAAATCAGGAAAAAGTGCAGGACCAGATGGTCTTCCAGTTGACCTTTATAAAAAATTTAAGAATAAATTAATAAAACCTTTTTTGGAAATGGTTTTAGAAGCATTTCAAAATAATAATTTACCATCATACATAAATAATGCCTTAATTATACTGCTGCCAAAACCAGGTAAGCCCTCTAATAAATGTGAAAATATGAGACCAATAAGCCTATTAAACGCCGACCTTAAGATAATCTGTAAAATTTTAGCAAGACGAATACAAGAAATTTTACCAAATATTATTAATCGAGATCAGAATGGCTTTATAAAGGGTAGACAAGGCTTCCATAATGTAAGAAGACTATTTAATATTATTTATTTTAATAAAGAAGCACCGGATACAGCTCTCCTATCATTGGACGCCGAAAAGGCCTTTGATAGAGTTGAATGGCCCTTTCTTTTTGAAGTCCTACAAAGGTTTGGACTTGGAAATAATTTCATAAAATGGGTTCAAATAATATACAATAATGCTACAGCAGAAATCCTAACAAATAACAATATTTCAAAACCAATAAAAATCAATAGAGGATGTCGACAAGGCTGTCCACTCTCACCTTTACTGTTTACTATGGCAATTGAACCTTTAGCGATAGCGATACGTTTACATTCACAAATATATGGAATTAAAGTTGGACCAACAGAACATAAAATCTCCCTGTACGCCGATGATATAATTTTGTTTATGTCGAATCTAAAAAAATCAATTCCAACCTTGTTGAATTTAATAAAGAATTTTGGGGAAATATCAGGATATAAAATAAATAAAACTAAATCTTCAATATTAATGCTAAATGAGACCCAGAGAAATTACCCAGCCCCTGAGGTAAATCAATTCAATGTTGTAAATCAGTTTAAATATTTAGGAATCCAAATTATGCCTAAGCTAGAATCAGTCGCCAGTGTCAACTATGAAGCCTTAATGTCAGATATCAGTGAGTTAACTCAGAGATGGATGTCACTACCAATGTCGATGATCGGGAGAATCAATATACTTAAAAGTAATATTTTACCTAAAATACTTTATTTATTTCAATACATTCCCTTATCACCACCTTTAGATCTATTCTCAAGAATAAAAAAAAAGTTAGTGGAATTTATATGGAACAACAGGAGGGCTAGATTACGTCTGTCTTTATTATATTTACCATTTGATCGTGGAGGTCTGAAATGTCCAAATTTTATGTTGTATTATTGGTCGGCACAACTGAGGTCTATGACATATTATTTTTCATCAAATGATCTCCCTCACTGGACTGAAATGGAATCATACAATTTACCTTTACCTCTTCCCATATTCATATACTCAGATTCGGCAAAAAAATTACAAAAACAAGTTAAAAATCCATTTGTAAAGCATATGATCAAAATATGGTGTGAAGCTAAAAACTATTTAAAAGAACCACAGTTATTGTCACAATTTAGTCCAATATGGGGTAATCAATATTTTAAACCAGGGAGAGCGGACGCTGTATTTAAAGTATGGAATTTAAAAGGGATACAAAAGATTCAGGATTTATATTTGCCATGTGCAGACAACATAATGTCTTTTGAAGAGCTGAGGATCAAATTTAATCTCAATAGAACACATTTTTTTAAATATCTTCAACTTAGAAACTTTATTCGATCAAATCAAAATAAAGCTCTCACTCGACCTATTTATTCATCCTTGGAAAAAATGATGATGAAAGATAGTAAAAGAAAGGGTATTATTTCAGAGTTTTATAACTCATTGACACTATCTTCAAGTGAAAATTCACTGAAAAGATTAAACTACTGGAAAGAAGATCTGCAAATTGAAATTTCAGAGGAACAATGGGAATTGGCTTGTACAGAAGCTCAAACCAAATCAATAAATGCACGCCTTAAATTGATACATTTCAAATGGTTAATGCGGATGTATGTTACACCGGAGGAGTTAAATAGATATAACAAAAATATACCAGATACATGCACAAAATCAGCCATCACTTTTGGAGTGGTCTGCTGGGGCAGTGGCATTACTGCAGCCGATAGGAAGAGACTGAACAAACTGATTAAGAAAGCTAGCTCTGTCCTGGGGCAGCGCCTTGATCCGATGGAGGAGATAGGAGAGAGAAGGACGGTGGCTAAACTGTCATCTCTGCTGGAGTCCGAGTTCCACCCTATGCAGGACATACTGAATGCACTGAGGAGCTCATTTAGCAGCAGACTACATCATCCCAGGTGCACAACCGAGAGGTTTCGTAGGTCCTTCCTACCAACGGCTGTCAGACTGTACAACCTAAGCAGGGCTGCTCGCAGAGATAGCAAAAAGACGTAACAAACTAATAGTTTTTTGAATGCAAAAGATGCAATAGACTTACACAATGGTCCCCTCCGGCATACAACTAGGAACATACCGGTCGCTATGGAGGGTGAGAATATGTATGGGCACATAATCATACCATGTAGGATAACTAAGTAGACGGTTATGCTGTTTCATTCCATCTAGCAACAATGCTCTGCACTGTGTGTGTTTATATATTTGCATATTTATTCCATCTAGCTACAATGCTCAGCACTGGGTGTGTTTATATATTTATATATCTACATATTATTCCATCTAGCTACATTGCTCCGCACTGTGTGTGTTTATATACTTGCATATTTATTCCACCTAGCTGCAATGCTCCGTACTGTGGGTGTTTATATATTTACATATTTATTCCATCTAGCTACAATGCTCTGCACTGTGTGTTCATATATTCATATATTTATTCCATCCAGCTACAATGCTCTGCACTGTGTGTCTGTGTGTGTGTATATATATATATATTTTATAGTAATACGTACATATGTTTATTAGCTGCTCTTGCTTGCTTGTTTTTTTTCTTGCCTTCTGATTGTTGCTCTGAGTGTTGCTATCCCTGTGCTGTTGCAATCCTGGAATTTCCACGTTGTGGGACTAATAAAGGCTTATCTTATCTTATCTTATCTTATCTTAAAATGCATGGAAAGTAAAGGAACCCTATTTCATTGTTTATGGGAATGTAGATTAATAAGAATGTTTTGGGAAGAGGTGAGGGTAACAATTGAAAAAATAATCTCAAAACAAATCATATTGAATCCTAAACTGGTTTTGTTGGGTCTGTACCCAGAAAAGCATAATTTCAATAAAAGTGAAAGAACATTCATAGACCTCAGTTTGCTTAATGCCAAAAAATGTATTGCACTATTATGGAAAAAGACTCATAGACCAGATGTGACTCAGTGGTTAAGACAGATGTTAACAAACCTTCCATTAGAAAGAATAACATATATACTGAAATCAAAGGAAATTGTGTTTGAGAATATATGGAGACCTTTTATTGATTATGTAAAAAATTTAAACATAACTCTTGAAGAAGAAGGTGAATGATGTGTGTGGACCTTGTAAATTCCAAACTGGTGAACATAATATGTATACTTATGTACTGGATTGTCTAGACTAAACAGAGGAGCATTGTTGAAGACTTGATTTTGTTGGTGGTTGTTGGTGTTTTTAGTGCATTTTTTTTTTTTTTTGTAGTACTTTAGTGTTAGTGTTTGATTGTTTGTATCATGTTTGTTAAAAAAAAAAAAAAAGGTTCAATAAAGATATTGTGGAAAAAAAAAATAAGAGCAGTGGATATACATACGTACACATAAATATATAAATATATATACAAAGTGCGGAGCATTGTAGCAAGATGGAATAAACAGCATAACCGTCTACTTAGTTATCCTACATGGTATGAATATGTACCCATACATATTGTCACCCTCCGTAGCGACCAATATTGTCCTAGTTGTATACTGGAGGGGACCATTGCGTAAGTCTATTGCGTCTTTTGCATTCAATACTATTAGGTCGTCATGTTTTTTTGCTGTCTCTGCGAGCAGCCCTGCTTAGGTTATACAATCTGACAGCCGTAGGTAGGAAGGACCTGCGAAACCTCTCAGATGCACACCTAGGATGATGTAGTCTACTGCTAAATGAGCTCCTCAGTGCGTTCAATATGTCCTGCATAGGGTGGGACTCGGACTCCAGCAGAGATGACAGTTTAGCCACCCTCCTTCTCTCTCCTATCTCCTCCACTGGGTCAAGGCGTTGCCCCAGGACAGATCTAGCTTTCTTGATCAGTTTGTTCAGTCTCTTCCTATCGGCTGCTGTAATGCCGTTGCCCCAGCAGACCACTCCAAAAGTGATGGCTGATGCCACCACCGTGTCGTAGAATGTCTTCAGCAGCGTCCCTTGTACACCAAAAGACCTGAGCCTACTCAGTAGGAACAGCCTGTGCTGTCCCTTCTTGTAGAGTGCGTCGGTATTGTGTGACCAGTCTAGTTTATTGTTCAGATGAACCCCAAGGTACTTGTAGGATGTCACCATCTCAATGTCTGTTCCCTGTATGTTTACTGGTGCCGTGAGGGGTTGTCCTTGCCTGTGGCAGTCCACCACCAACTCCTTAGTTTTCCTCGCGTTGATCTGGAGGCAGTTCCGATGGCACCAGTCCACGAAGTCCTGGATGAGGCCGACGATCACAGAGTCGTCAGAGAACTTCTGTAGATGGCAGTGTGTTGTGTTGTGTGAGAAGTCCGCAGTATAAAGGGTGAACAGGAAGGGAGCCAAAACCGTTCCCTGGGGGTCCCCCGTGCTACCGATGATCGTGTTGGACACACAATCTTGGGTTCTCACAAACTGTGGCCGGTTAGTGAGGTAGTCCAGGATCCATGATGACAGGTGCTGGTCCACCCCTGCGCACAGCAGCTTGTCCTTCAGGATCATCGGTTGAATGGTGTTGAAAGCACTGGAGAAGTCAAAGAACCTGATCCTCACCGCATTCCCGGGCTTCTTCAGGTGGGACAGAGAACGGTGTAGGAGGAAGATCACTGCATCCTCCACCCCAATGCCATGCTGGTAGGCGAACTGGAGTGCTTATTAAACACTCAACATTCTCTGTCGACTTTCCTTTTCTTAGGTCCGCTCATCTTTACAGAAGGGCTGAGGGGTCAAAGAGTAAAGCACAAACATGGAGTAATACGCTGCACCTCAACAAAGGTCAGTGTATCTAGAGTGCGCCATCTAGTGGGAAAATGTGAGAATTGCAGGAAAAATAAAACATTAACAAGGTTTATTAATATAATTTCTTCAAGTTCGGCGGGCCGGATTAAAAAGCTTAACGGGCCACATATGGCCCCCGGGCCGTAGTTTGCCCATGCCTGGTCTACTAGTACTACCGGTACAGAATTAGCACTGGGTGCTAATTTGTAATCATACACTGCTCGTTGCACAATGCTCATTTGCACACTGTACATCAGGTTCACATCATCTCTGATATCAATATACCACTATCACTTTAGTCATCCAGTGAATTCTCAGTTTCATTCCTCTTGTCTGACTGCTTTAACTGTCCAGACTGCCTAGTGTGTGTTATTAGTACTCATTAGTTTTAGTATTTAGTATCAAGGTGTGCTTAAGGAGTCCAACGTTTATAGGACATCATAGGATGGCCTATGATCTCTGCCTGATCACCATAGGACGTCCTATGAACTCAGGCATCATAGGACTCGCGATGCCATCATAAAGATATGATGTCTATATGACTTCACATAGACATACTGTATGTGTCTTTATGATGTCATATAGACCATCACTCACGATGCCTAGACTAATTAGTCTTTATGATGTCAATGGCTCATAGATAAATGTGTCTTTATGATGTCATGATGTCATATAGACCATCACTTGCGATGCCTAGACTAATGTGTCTTTATGATGTTATTGTTGCTCAAGATGAAGAAACTAAGCAAGAAACTTTGCAAGTTTGTCTGTCACACGTCTTGCTGGTCTTGACTCACGGTTATCATATTGTAGCAGTCTTGAGTAGGTGTGAAAGACTTTGAGTGGCATTGTGGCTCGGAAAATTGGCCTTCCACTCTCTGCATCCCATAGACTAGCTGCAGCCTCACCTCGGGACCTGTATACACCTGCTAAGATTAGCAGCCCTAAGTAGGCCTGCAGGTCAGTCTCATCCATCTTTTTCAAGCTGTCTCCATATTTGCGAAAACCCTCCAGATTTGTCATCTCCAGGATTATTTTTTGTATTGCTGGTGTGATGAACAGGTAGAATGTAGAGACAATGTCATAGGCATGAGAAACGGCATACCTTGTGGGTCCTGGGGTCATCTTTATGACATTTTGTTCTGCCTCCCTGCCGTGTTGGTTATATGCTGCTGAGGACCATGTTATTTTGCCATTTTTTGAAAGGAAAGTCTCTCAACTTCAGGGTTTTCTTCTTCTTCTTAAGATGATTCATCATGCCCTGGGTTGTATTCCTCCCCGTCTTCTTTTTCTGATACATCCTCCATTTCCTCTTCTGAATCAGAGTTGTCTTGCTGGACATCTGAAAAAATCAGCTCTATAGCCTGTTGGACGGTATAACGCGCACTCGTGGCTTCAGCACAGAGAGAATTTGGGGTACTGCCATCTGCAGCACCTTTACAACCTCTGGAAATCCACCTGTCTTGTCTTGTTTACGTCTGCTACTGATTGATCTGAGACCGATCAAAGGCACTGCAGTCCACGAGAAGGCCACCTGTCTTGTCTTGTTTACGTCTGCTATTGTGTTGTTTACATCTGCTACTGATTGATCTCAGACAGAACTAAAACATTCTCACATTCTGTGGTGTGTGAATAACTCAGTGACCGTGATTTCAACTCAATTTGACTGTCGGGTCATTTTGACCCGAAGACGACCTTTGTAACTTTTTTTGTACAGCTTACATGGAAATGTGAATAAAGGCAACAATTCACTTATCCTAATGTTGGGGTCAATCTAGGAAAAGTCATAAAATTTTAAGTTGAAAAAATATTGTTTAGGGGGATTTTTTGGGGTTTTTAACACAGTAGCGGGTCATTTTGACCCGAGGACAACAGGAGGGTTAAAATGTGAGGCCGCCGTCGGCCCGTCTACAAGGCTACAGCTCCTGAATTTGTGTATGATCAGCCCAGTGCTGACTCAGCCATATTTGCACAGTCAGGTATGGCCAGCCATTTTGTGGAGTGACATAACGTGGGGGCGTAACTTGCTGAGGGAGCATAACTAGTTGAAAGGGTGTTGATGGAGTCTGTGAGCTGCAGACAGACCTGTCTTGAATTTCTTGCTGCTCCATTTTTTCTTTATTCCAACTGTTTCATCCGGCGGCTAGCTTAGTAACCTACTCTGCATGGTTCTTCTGTGTCGGCAGCATCAATGTGGAATTGCGTATCACAAAGCGGCAATACGTGTCACCTGACGGGACCCCGGCACCACTGCAAAAAAAAATAATAATATTGTAACATCGGGGCTGTGTTAAGGGGGGCAGGGATTTTCCCGGCATGCGTTGCCAGCAGAGGACGTTATATTTTCGTGTATGTTTAGTGTTATTACTGTGTTATTATACTGCTGTGTCATTATAACTGCGCTATAATGACCCAGCAGTGTTATAGGTAGAATTAGAGCAGGAGTGATTACGTGTGTGTAACCCTGATATAAACGGAGGTCGGTGAGAATGACCTCCCCTCCTGTCTGTGCTCGTGGTTGTGTTTTAATAAAGCCTGTTGTGTCGCAGCCATCTGCTCCCTCTCTTTGTGTGAACCTCGCATACGTCACACTGGTGTCAGAAGTGGGAATCATGGAACAGATGGAAGCCAGGATCAGAACGGAGATCCAGCAGCTGGAGCGACTCATCGCTCAGCTGGCGACGGACGATGGAGCTGAGACACCGACCCCTGGAGCCGCTCGCCAGGACGAATGAAGCAGCGGACCCGACGGGACCAGCGTACCCTGCCTTCTGCCTTTTTCGAGGCAGGGTGGGCTGAGCAGAGCAAACCAGCCCTGCTCCCTGCCCTTTTCAGGGCAGGACGGGCCGGCGATTCCACTGCGACCAGGGGCGGCAATCAATCGGGAGGCGACCGGCCCATCCATCCGGCAGCGGGCCAAGATTCCCCACTTCAACGGCAAGACCCTGCTGGACAACTACCTGGCCCAGGTCAAGCTGGCTGCCTCGCTGAATGGCTGGCCACCAGAAGAAACCGCCGTGCAGGTCGCGCTGGCCTTGGAAGGGAGAGCCCTCTGCACGCTGTCTGACCTCCGGTCCGAGGAGCACCGCAGCTGGCCAGCGCTATATGGAAGCGCTCCGGAGACGGTTAGGTAGAACGGCTGACGCTGAGTACGCCCAGGAACAGCTGGCCAACCGCCGTCGAGGCAGCCAGGAGAGACTAGGAGCCTACACGGCGGACATACGGCTGCTAACACGGCGCAGCTACCCGGACTTCGAACCGGAGGTAGTGGAGAAGCTCGCCCTACGGAACTTCATCCAAGGTCTCTGCCCGGCCCAGCTCCAGAACCATGTCCGGATTAACGCCGCGAGCAACTGGGAGACTGCAGTGGCAGAAGCAGAGCGGGTGGAGCCGCTGATGAATCGTACAGCCAAACCAAAACAAAGAGCCTTCCAGGCCACGTCTGAGAGGGAGGGGGAGGAGGAGGAGTTACGGCAGACCACGGCAGTGCGTCCACGGAGAAGACGGCCGCGGCGACGCGAGGAAGGGTGCTTCCGTTGCGGAGAGCCAGGACACATTGCACGGTACTGCCCCGCACCCACCCCACGACAAACCGGCCCCTCGCCGACGTTAAACTAGAGCGAGGTGGCATGGACGGGGACAGGCCGCCTCCCGCAGATGTTTCCCCTGACGAGCCGGCGCCGTGCGTGGGCCGAATTGGACACTCGCCAGGGATGTATTTACAGTGCAGCCTGGAGAAGACGTCAATCCGGGCTCTGACTGACACCGGCTCTACCATCTCCTTGGTCTGACCCGGTGTGCTGCGGGGAACAGACGAGACGACACCACGGGGGTGGGAACCCACCGAGCGCCACGTCACCACAGCTACCGGTGAGCGCGCCAGATTGGGGGGGGGGCGGAGAGTTCGCGTGGTGGGGGTGGCCGGTCAGAGCATAAAACACCCGTTCTGGCTGGCTGACATCCAAGACCCCTGTATTATTGGACTCGACCTGCTCGCAGCGTGGAACGCCAAGATCGACACCGCCAGACCGTCCCTCCAGCTGGGAACCCGGAACATCACGCTCCGCAGCGAAACCCAGAGAAGGAACACGGAGGCCTGCCTGATTGAGGGACCGCCAGGATGGACCGGACCAGGTGGGCCACCGCGAGGACTGGACACAACGGCACCACCAGCACGAACAGAGGGAGCACGAGCACACACGGGGACAACAAGGGGAGGGGTCAACGTGTCGGCAGAGACGCAGCAGGCGGTCGAGGAATTATTCCAGCAGAGCTGCAGCGGGCTGGAGCTGGGACAGAGACGCTAGCTGCGGGAGCTGTTGGACTGCTATATGGATGTCTTCGCTGCGAAGGACAAGGAATGCAACCGGACCGGCTTGGTGTAGCACGAGATCGACACCGGTGAGACCAGGCCGATCCGGCTCCGCCCACGCCGGCTGCCCTTTTCAAGGCGGGCAGCAGCAGAACAAAAAGTGCGAGAAATGCTGGAGGCAGACATCATTGAGCCCTCCAGCAGCCCCTGGGTGGCGCCGGTGGTGCTGGTCAGGAAGAAGGACGGGTCGTGGCGGTTCTGCGTGGATTACCGGCGCCTGAATAACGTCACCCGTAAAGACTCCTACCCCCTGCCCCGCATCGATGATGCGCTGCACCACATTGCCAGCTCCAGCTGGTTTAGCTCGCTGGATCTACGCAGCGGCTATCGGCAGGTAGAACTGTCACCTGAGGCCCGCCAAAAAACAGCCTTTTCCATTGGGCAGGGACTGTACCAGTTTAAAGTGATGCCGTTTGGACTTTGCAATGCCCCGGCCACCTTTGAGCGCTTGATGGAGCGAATGCTGACTCACGTGCCCCGGAGCCGCTGAGCTGTTTACCTGGACGACCTACTGGTGCATGCAGCTGATTTTGACAGCGCCCTGTCCAATTTCCGAGAAGTATTGGACGCCATCCGACAGGCCGGACTGCGGTTGCACCCGAGGAAGTGTCACCTATTTCGGCGGGAGACCACCTTCCTGGGCCACGTCGTCAGCGCAGCGGGAGTTGCCACCGATCCAGAAAAGGTGGCAGTGGTGCAAGACTGGCCAGTGCCGCGGAATGTGGGAGAACTGCGGAGCTTTCTCGGACTGGCCTCCTATTATAAGAGGTTTGTGAAAGACTTCGCCACCATCGCCAGCCCGCTGCATCAGCCGATGCAGAAAGGACGTGAATTTCAGTTGAGTGAGGATTGTGCTGCTGCTTTTTTCCAACTTCACGCAGTGCTCATCAGAGCTCCCATCCTGCAGTACCCCAACCCAAACTGCCCTTTCATCGTGGACATGGACGCCAGCAACCAGGGCATTGGGGTGGTGCTACCCCAGGAGGGAGAGCAGGCAGTCGCTTTTTTCAGCCGTACTCTCAGCAGAGCCGAGAGGAATTACTGTGTTACTCACAGAGAGCTGTTGGCTGTCATCCAGGGGCTGCACCATTTCCGCGCATGACGGATCATGCTTCCCTGACCTGGTTGTTGAACTTCAAGGAACCGGATGGACAGTTGGCGAGATGGCTGGAGGCACTGCAGGATTATGATTTTCAGATTGTGCATCGGGCAGGCCACCTCCATGCCAACGCTGACGCGCTGTCTCGGCACCCCTGTGCGGCAGAGGATTGTTGTCACTGCCAGCAGGCTGAGGATCGAGACCAAGCCGTCCCACGGGCCGCTGCTCTCTGGACCGCCGCGAGCAGAAATAACGCAGCGACGCACAGCTCCTCCTCGGATGATCAGGCAGCCTCCCCCAGCGATGACGTCACAGAGGTCCTTGGCACACAGCAGCTGCAGAGTGAGCAGGACAGAGACCCGGTCATTTCTCGGGTTCGGCAGTGGCTGGACGCAGGCCAGCGGCCCGCCTGGGAGGTTGTGTCGGCACTGGGCCCAGAGTCTAAGGCCCTACACTCCCAGTGGGCCAACATCCGCTGTCACGAGGGCGTGGTGTATCGGGAGTGACAGACTCCAGCTGAGCAGCGGCACGTCTGGCAGCTGCTGGTTCCTCGTCGACTCCGGCCCAACGTACTCCAGCTGGTTCATGGGGCGGTAGGAGCGGGCCACTTCAGGGTGACAAAGACTCTGCAGCATCTTCGAGCTCGGTTCTACTGGCCCGGATGTCACCAGGACGTGGAGCTCCACGTCCACCGCTGCGACACCTGCACAGCTCAGAAAGGGCCAACTCAGCGATCCCATGCTCCCTTGCAGCAGTACCGGGTGGGAGAACCGATGGAGCGGGTGGGAGTGGACATTTTGGGCCCTTTTCCGACTACGGACCGGGGGAACTGCTACATGCTGGTCGCAATGGATTATTTTACCAAGTGGCCAGAGGCGTACACGGTCCCGGATCAGAGTGCCGCTACGATGGCATCAAAGCTGGTGGACGAAATGTTCTGTCGGTTTGGTGCACCAGAGGAGCTGCACAGCGATCAGGGTCCGAACTTCGAGGCAGAGGTCTTCGGAGAGGTCTGCAAGTGGCTGGGCATCCGGAAGACCTGGGCCACCCCGCTGCATCCACAGAGCGACGGCCTGGTCGAACGATTCAACCGGACCCTCACCACCCAGCTCGCTATTCTAGTGGACCAGCGACAGCGAGACTGGGACCTGCATCTGCCTTTTGTTCAATTCGATTCAATTCAATTCAGCTTTATTTATAATGCGCCACATCACAACAAAAGCCGTCTCGTGGCACCACAGTGCAGAAAAAACCCCACACAGTCACAGAAAGACCCAGTAATCAGACGATCTCCTATGAGCAAGTTCTATGTTCTGTGGGCATACCGGACGGCAGCTCAGGAATCCACCCGGTGCACCCCTGCAGCGCTGATGTTTGGACGCGAGCTGCGTTCACCAGTGTATTTGGTACCCCCCCCCCCCCCCCGAGCTGGAGGTGGAGGGCAAACTCGGGCTGGATTATTTTCTTTGTTTGAAGGAACGTCTCCACACAGAGCACAAACTGGCTCGGGAGGCCCTGGCAGCGGCGGGGGGTCGGCAGAAGCGAGCGTATGACTCCCGCTGCTAGGGGAGGGACTTTGCACCGGGAGATCGAGTCTGGGTTTTCTGCACTGAGAGGAAAAGAGGACGGTCACTGAAGTTGGCGAGCAATTGGTCAGGACCGTGCGTGGTTCTGCAGAGACTGTCGGATGTGGTGTACAGGGTGAGGCTTAAGAAAAGGGATCAGGTCATGGTACTTTACCGTGACGGTCCCGCCCCGTACCAGCCATCTGCCCCACTGGTGGTCGAGCTGGAGCCTTCATCCCGACCAGATACTCCCACCGAGACTCAGATGGACACTGGCGGGCCTGTACGTGCTGGTCGTCGGCATCGAAGGCCGCCCCGACACCTGGACGGGTTCGTGTTGGATTTTTGAGTTGAACTTTCATTTTTCTGGGGATAGAAACCAGTCCGGGAGGGGGGGGCAGTGTAACATTGGGGCTGTGTTAAGAGGGGGCAGGGATTTTCCCAGCATGCATTGCCAGCAGAGGACGTTATATTTTCGTGTATGTTTAGTGTTATTACTGTGTTATTATACTGCTGTGTCATAACTACGTTATAATGGCCCAGCAGTGTTATAGGTAGAATTAGAGCAGGAGTGATTATGTGTTGTGTAACCCTGACATAAACGGAGGTCAGTGAGAATGACCTCCCCTCCTGTCTGTGTTCGTGGTTGTGTTTTAATAAAGCCTGTTGTGTCGCAGCCATCTGCTCCCTTTCTTTGTGTGAACCTCGCATACGCCACAATATAAACTAAAAAAAAAATAAAATAGATTTTTAATTTTTGTGAATCGGTTCTGGATCGTGTAAAATGAGAATCTAGATTCTTATGTGAATGGACTTTTTTCCAACACCCCTACTGTCTACCACTGACTGGGCAGGCTGGGCATGCCTCCCCGCAAAGGACTGTGGTCTGCCCGGCCGAGCCGCTGCTTCTCCCGGCATGTCCTATGTTGGATACATCGGTGTTCTTTGTCAGACCCAGGTCCCTGCTGACACTCCGACCAGCCTGCTCATGTGCCCTATGTTCTCCACATATGCCAAATTATCCTTTAGACCTACACAATCACGGCAATTTTATGGTATAATTTTTTAAACATTTAAACATTAGATTTTAGATTTAAACATTAAATCTTCAGTATTATTTTTTCCTAGTCAAAATTGTTGCTTTTCGCTTCCTTGTTTTGTTCACCGTGCACTGTGGTTACTGATGCTGTGATGTCGCATATTATACAATCAGTAATGGTTCCAAGGTTGTCATAGCCAGGAGCGGCACTGGGGTTAAGCTCCCAGTGCTCATAAAATGCTCCTTATGGCGTGCGTCTCGAAAAGCCTCTGACAACTAAGTCCAACTCCTAGCCTGCCCGTGTGGTTTAGTCTCTAAGCCCGGCGGAACTGCTTTTACTAATAGGAGAAGGGGCGAGGGCGGATCTCTGGCGCCTTAAAACCAGATGCTTCGGGTAGATGGTGGCTCGTCAACCTGGGAAGGTAGCCCATCTAGGGGAAGGTAAACCCTGATTTCAAACCTCTGCTGCCTTGCGGCATACCCGGTCACGGGAAAGGCTTCGGGAGTCAACCCTGAGGAAAAATCCGGAGTCGGAGCCCCTAAGGCAGTTCTATGTTGTGCTCAACATCGTTCTGGCAGCTCCTGCAACGGCGCTGGTGCCAAACTGTAGCAGCCCTGCTGTTCCTTTGGATTCATCAGTGACGTGGAGAGGGGGGACATGCTGCATGGGCAACATCTTGTCCTCCATATCTTCCTGCCCAGGCTTGAATCCTACCAACGCCCAACGCTGGAAGGTAGAACACCGGATCACTGGAGAGGACACTCCAGCTTCGCCTTTGGCGTAGACAAAACACGGGGAATGACAGTTACCGGCTATAAGTCACTGCTCAATTGGCGTAGAGCGTGGCGCCAGGGGTTGTTCCCGACGGTGGGAGGGATCATCAGATCTCACTGGACAGCTACCGCCCGCCTCAAGCTGGGCAGCCCCCAGCCAAAAAGGTGTTGTCCCGCCACAGCTTGCTTTCCTCATTGGGTGCATGGGGATAAGGAGAAATCCAAACAGCAGGCTGAGAACCTTCGCACCAGGCAAGACAATAAAACAAAAGAGACCAACTCTAAAACTGGGAACTTGGAACGTCCGCACTATGATGACAGGACTCGCTGCTAACCTCAAGGACATCAACGACACCAGGAAGACTGCCATCATCAATAATGAGCTGAAGAGACTGGGAGTGGATATCGACACTCTCCAGGAAACACGGTTAGCTGATGCAGGCACACTGAGAGAGAAGGACTACACGTTCTACTGACAGGGAAAGGGCAGTGACGAACACAGGGAACACGGAGTGGGCTTCGCAGTGAAGAACACTTTGCTGAAGATGGTGGAACCGGGCAGCACTGGCTCTGCACGACTCCTCACCCTCCGCCTGAACACCACTGAAGGCCCAGTCACCCTCGTCAGTGTGTATGCCCCAACACAGACAGCCACACCAGAGGCAAAAGACGAGTTCTACGAGAATCTCGCAACAACTGTCAGGATCATCCCCAACTCTGAACAACTCATTCTCCTTGGAGACTTCAATGCCAGAGTGGGTGCTGACCACGACTCCTGGCCCTCCTGTCTTGGACCTTTTGGCGTGGGCAGAATGAACGACAACGGACAGCGGCTGCTCGAGTTCTGCACATATCACGATCTGTGCATCACAAACTCGTTCTTCAAGACCAAGCCCCAACACAAGGTTTCCTGGCAACATCCGCGCTCAAAGCACTGGCACCAGCTAGACTTGATCCTGACCAGGCGCACCTCACTGAAGAACGTGCTAATCACCCGTTCGTTCCAGAGTGCAGATTGCGACACAGACCATTCATTGGTGTGTTGCAAGGTCAAGCTGCAGCTGAAGAAATTCCATCGTGCTAGACAACCTGGAAAGGCACGGATTGACACCAGCAAGATGGCCCAACCAGAACTTGTTGAGCAGTTTGCCTCCACCTTTGAGAAGGAACTTGGTGTACCACAAGGAGGAGAATCTGCAAAGCAGAAGTGGGAAGAGCTGCGAAACACCATCTACCGCACAGCCTTGGCTACCTTTGGGAGGAAGACCTGGAAGTCACAGGACTGGTTTGATGCCAAGTTGACCGAGATGACCCCCGTCATTGAAGCCAAGCGCTCAGCACTTGCTGAGTACAAGAAGTACCCAAACGAGAAGAATCTCCAGATTCTCAGAGCTGCGAGAAGCAAAGTTCAGCAGACTGCTCGGCGCTGTGCCAACGAGTACTGGACTCAGCTCAGCCAAGACATTCAAACCGCTGCCATAACAGGGAACATCCGTGGTATGTACGATGGCATCAAGAAAGCACTTGGTCCGGCTCAGAGCAAGACGGCCCCCCTCAAATCTTCCACTGGGGAGATGATCACAGAGAAGAACAAGCAGATGGAGAGATGGGTGGAGCACTACTCCGACCTCTACTCTAGACAGAACACCGTGACACCGTCAGCCCTTGATGCCATCGACTGCCTGCCATCCATGGACGAACTTGACGCCGAGCCAACCATCGACGAACTCAGTAAGGCCATTGATAGCTTGGCCGCTGGCAAGGCACCCGGCAACGACGGCATACCCCCTGACCTGATCAAGCACTGCAAGACCGCCCTACTGCTGCCATTGCATGACGTCCTCTGCCAGTGCTGGAAGGAAGGTGCCGTACCACAGGACATGAGGGACGCCAAGATCATCACCCTCTACAAAAACAAAGGGGACAGAAGCGACTGCAACAACTACAGGGGCATTTCCCTCCTCAGCGTTGTTGGCAAAGTCTACGCACGAGTTGTTCTCGTTCGTCTACAGAAGCTTGCCGAACGTGTCTACCCCGAGTCTCAGTGTGGCTTCCGCGCTGAGCGATCGACGGTAGACATGATATTCTCCATCCGCCAACTCCAGGAGAAATGCAGAGAACAGAACATGCCTCTGTACGTCGCCTTCATCGACCTCACCAAAGCGTTCGATCTGGTCAGCAGAGAGGGCCTTTTCAAGATCCTGCCAAAGATAGGATGCCCACCAAAGTTGCAAAGCCTCATCGAATCGTTTCACACCAACATGCAGGGGATAGTGCAGCACGATGGCAACGTCTCAGAGCCATTCAACATACGCAGCGGAGTGAAACAGGGCTGTGTACTTGCGTCAACCCTCTTTGGAATTTTCTTTGCTATGCTCCTGAGGCATGCCTTCAGCACAGCAACAGAGGGAATCTACCTGCACACAAGATCTGACGGCAGGCTTTTCAACCTCGCCCGCCTGAAAGCCAGAACCAAAGTACGCGAGGCTCTAATCAGAGACATGCTGTTCGCAGACGACGCTGCAGTCGCAACCCACACACAGCAGGAGCTTCAGACCCTGATGGACCGCTTCTCCCAGGCATGCAAGGACTTCGGGCTTACCATCAGCCTGAAGAAGACTAACGTCTTGGCGCAAGGCACGGAAGCACCACCAACCATCACCATTGATGACTACAAGCTGGAGGTCGTGAATCAGTTCATGTACCTGGGGTCCACGATCAGCAACAACCTCTCCCTTGATACAGAGATCAACAAGAGGATTGGAAAATCAGCCTTCACACTCGCTCGCCTCACCACACGAGTGTGGGAGAATCCCAAACTCTCTGTCAAGACGAAGATGGCAGTGTACAACGCCTGCGTCATCAGCACACTGCTCTATGGGAGTGAGACGTGGACAACATACGCCCGGCAGGAAAAGAGACTGAACTCCTTCCACTTGCGCTGCATTCGCCACATCCTGGACATATCCTGGCAGGACAAAGTGCCCAACACAGAAGTTCTGTCCCGCGCCGGCCTTCCCTCCATGTTCACTCTACTCAGGCAGCGCAGGCTCCGCTGGCTAGGCCACGTTCACCGTATGGAGGATGGCAGAATCCCCAAAGACGTCCTCTATGGAGAACTGGCAACTGGCAGGAGAGACGTTGGCCGCCCACAGCTGCGCTTTAGAGACGTCTGCAAGAGAGACATGAAGGCCCTGGATATCAACACAGAGCGCTGGGAGGACCTTGCAACGGACCGCTCCAAATGGAGAGGCACCCTGACCAGAGAGCTCAAGGCGGGTGAAGAGAGACTGACTGCTGCAGCAGATGAAAAAAGGACCCGCAGGAAGAACCGCCACAGACCCAGCAGCACGGAGACCACTCACAAGTGTGACCTGTGTGACAGGGACTGTCATTCGCGCATCGGCCTGTTCAGCCACAGGCGGTGCTGTTCCAGCAGAGTAGACGTTTAGGATTCTCTTCCATGGTCATCATAGACCGACGGAGGCCGACGAAGGCACGACGACGGATTCAATGCAAAACCCCACCCACACCTCAAGAAGCCAGAGCATGAGGAGAGAATGATGACTAACTTTTATTGATAAAAATTACATATTTTGACTGAACAACTCCATACTCGGAGATGCACACCTCGTAACCTCAGCAAAAAATGTATAAAATCTTAGGTCAGTCTGACAAACGGTTAAAGAGATTTGCGTGGAACAGACACATTGACACACAGATAGACACACACACACAGACAGAGATTCCGTCCATTTAGAGATAGATGCATTTTTCAAAATTCAGATTTATTTTTTCTTTCCCAACTCAATTTAGGGGACAGTGACTAAGGAGCTACAGTCATTTACTAATGGAAGCTCACTGGTTTGATCACATTCCAAAATGTCTTAAGCAAGATACTGAACCACAAACTGCTTGTGATGTAAAAATCAGTCTGAGATGAGCAATAAACTAAAATGAATAAAAATAATGCTGAATTATTACTAAAATGGTAATTTTAAGTAAGTAAAATGGGTGAAAATATGACTAATCCAAAGCAGGCATCAAAAGACTTACAATCATAATGTGCGAATGCTGTTCTTGGACTTCAGTTCAGCATTCAACACAATCATCCCCCAGCACCTGATAGTAAAACTCTGACACTTGGGACTCAAAACCTCTCTCTGTAACTGGGTGCTGGACTTTCTCACAGGGAGGCCACAGAACGTGCGGGTTGGCAGCAACACCTCCCAGACCATCACACTGAGCACAGGGGCCCCACAAGTGTGTGTTCTCAGCCCGCTACTCTTCACCCTGCTGACCCATAACTGCGTACCAGTCTACAACACCAACCACATCATCAAGATTGCGGATGACACAACAGTGGTGGGCCTCATTACCAACAACGAGGAGGCCAACTACAGAAATGAGGTGAGCCAACTGCTCCAGTGGTGTAAAGACAACCTCTTCCTGAACGTGGGAAAAGCCAAGGAGATTGTGGTTGACTTCAGGAGGGGTCACACAAAGCACCCCCCTCTGATCATCGATGGTGCAGCTGTGGGCAGGGCGAGCAGCACAAAGGTCCTGGGGGTGCATATCTCCGAGGACCTCTCCTGGTCCAACAACACCACATCACTGGCCAAGAAGGCTCAAACTCACCTCCATTTCCTCCGCAAACTGAGGACAGCACGAGTCCCACCCCCCATCATATGCTCTTTCTACTGGGGCACCATTGAGAGCATCCTCACCAGCTGCATCATGGTGTGGTATGGAAGCTGCACCGCCTCCTTCCTGAAGACACTACAACGCACAGTGAAAGCAGCCAACAAGATCATTGGTGCCCCTCTGCCCCCCTTTCAGACATCTACCTCACCCACCTCACCCGTAGAGCCATCAACATCGCAGGCAACACCTCCCACCCCTCACACTCCCTCTTCAGCCCCCTGCCCCTGGGGAAAAGGTACCTGAGACTCTGGGTCCATTCCACAAGACTGCTAAACAGCTTCGTTCATGAGGCCATCAGGACCCTGAACTCTGCCCCCGGCCCTGAACCGTAATGCAACGCACTCACCCACACAATAATTACCTCAGCTGTTGGCACAGAAAGATTGGCACACCAACAGTAATATATTTGCTGCTGTATGTCTTAACTGCAATCATTTGCACAAATGCCATATCTGCTGCTGTCTGTCATTGCAATACTGATCATGTGCATCTGTTACTATCTGCACCTACACTACTGCATTGAACTGCAACTACGGGTATTACATCTCTAGTTTTCTGTATATAGGACTGCTGGGTTTCATCATCATTAATCGTTTATCTCTATTTGCACGATAGGAGGTCTGGGTCTATCTTTTGTTGCCATTTGCACTACGGGTTGCATTACTGTACATAGACTACTGTTGTTCTCTTTTTTCCAGCCTTATTCCTTTTTCCCTCATGAATCGTCACCTTATCGTGGTGGGGGGTTTGTGTGTCCTAGTGATCCCAGGAGCTATGCTGTCCGGGGCAATTTGCCTCTGGTAGGGTCACCCAAGATAAACTGGTCCTGGGTGAAGGGCCAGATGAAGAACAAACCAACAGACTCTCATGATGAATGCTAGAACAAGGATTCAGTGTACCTCACCCAGTATGGGGTTACCGGGGCCCCACCCTGAAGCCAGGCCTGGGGGAGGGGCTTGATGGCTAGCACCTGGTAGCCGGGTTTCTGCCCATGGGGCCCGGCCCGGCTCAGCCCGAAGGAGTTACATGGGTCTGCCCTCCAGTGGGCTCACCACCTGCAGGAGGGACCTTGGGGGTCCAGTGCTATGTGGATCAGGTGGCGGTTGAAGGCAGAGACCTTGGTGGTCTGATCCCAGGCTTCCTAACCTGGCTTTTGGGACGTGGAATGTCACCTCTTTGGTGGGGAAGGAGCCTGAGCTGGTACATGAGGTTGAGAGATACTGGCTAGATACAGTCGGCCTCACCTCAACACAGAGCTCTGGTTCTGCAACCAGTCTTCTGGAGAGGGGCTGGAGCTTGGCCTACTTTGGAGTTGCTCCAGGCGAGAGGCAATGAGCAGGGGTGGGAATTCTTGCATCCCCCGACCTTGCTACCTCTATATTGGAGTTTTCCCCGGTGGATGAAAGGGTTGTTTCCCTGCACCTCTGAGTTGGGAAACAGGTCCTGACCATTATTTGTGCCTATGCACCAAATGATGGTTCAGAGTACACACCCTTTTGAAGTCTCTGACTGGGGTGCTGGAGGGTGCTCCTCTCGGAGACGCCATTGTCTTACTGGGGGACTTCAATGCACATGTGGGCAATGACAGTGAAACCTGGAGGGGGGTAAGTGGGAGGAACGGCCTGCCCGATCTGAACCCAAGTGGTGTTCAGTTATTGGACTTCTGTGCTAACCACTGTTTGTCCATAATGAATACCATGTTGAAGCATAAAGGTGTCCATATGTGCACCTGGCACTAGGCCACCCTATGTTGCAGGTCAACGATCAATTTTGTTATCGTGTCATCAGACCTGCGACCATATGTCTTGGACACTCAGGTAAAGAGAGGTGCAGAGCTGTCAACTGATCACCACCTGGCGGTGAATTGGATCTGATGGCAGGGGAGGATGCCATTCAGACCTGGTAGACTTAAACGTATAGTGAGGATGTGCTGGGAACATCTGGATGGGGCCTCTGTCCGGGAGGTCTTCAACTCCCACCTCTGGAAGAACTTCAACCACATTTCAAGGGAGTCTGTAGATATGGAGTCTGAATGGGCCATGTTCTCCACCTCCATTGTTGAAGCAGCTGCCCAGAGCTGTGGCCGCAAGGTCGTTGGTGCATCTCATGGTGGCAACCCCCGAACCAAGTGGTGGACACCAGTGGTGAGGGGGGCAATCAAGCTGAAGAAGGAGTCCTATCGAGTTTGGTTGGCTTGTGAGAGTCCTGAAGCAGCTGAGGTGTACTGGCAGGCCAAGCGGAGTGCAGCTCGGGTGGTTGCTGAAGCAAAAACTCAAGTGTGGGAGGAGTTCGGTGAGGCCATGAGACAAGATTTTTGGTCGGCCTCAAAGAGATTCTGGCAAACTGTCCGGCGGCTCAGGAGGGGGAAGCAGCTCCCTGTCCACACTGTGTATGGTGCGGATGAGGCGCTGCTGACTTCAACTGGAGATATCGTCGGGCAGTGGAAGGAATACTTCGAGGATCTCTTCAATCCCACTGACACGCCTTCCACAGAGGAAGCAGGGCTTGTGGACGAGGGGGACGACTTGCCCATCACAGGGGCTGAGGTTGCCAAAGTGGTTAAAAAGCTCCTTGGTGGCCGGGGCCTGGGGGTGGACGAGATTTGCCCTGAGTACTTCAAGGCCCTGGATGTTGTAGGGCTGTCATGGTTGACACGCTTCTGCAACATTGCGTGGAGGTTGGGGGCAGTGCCTTTGGCATGGCAAACTGGGGTGGTGGTTCCTCTCTTCAAGAAAGGGGACTGGCGGGTGTGTTCCAACTTTAGAGGCATCACACTCCACAGCCTCCCTGGGAAGGTCTATGCCAAGGTACTGAAGAGGAGAGTCCGGCCGTTGGTTGAACCTCGGATTCAGGAGGAGCAATGTGGTTTTTGTCCTGGCCATGGCACATCGGACCAACTCTTTACCCTCTCAAGAATCCTTGAGGGTTCGTGGGAGTTTGCCCAATCAGTTTACATGTGTTTTGTGGACTTGGAGAAGGCATTCGACCATGTCCTTGTGGTTTTTTTGGGGAGTACTTTGGGAGTATGGGGTACCGGGCTTGTTGTTACGAGCTATCCGGTCTCTATACGACCGTTGTGAGAGTTTGGTTTGTATTGCCAACACTCGGTCGGACTCATTCCCAGTGACAGTTGGATTCCGCCAGGGCTGCCCTTTGTCACCAATCCTGTTCATAATAATTATGGACAGGATTTCTAGGCGCAGCCAGGGAACAGAGGGTGTCATGCTTGGTGACCACAGGATCTCATCTCTGTTGTTTGCAGATGATGTTGTCCTGTTGGCTTCATCCAGCAATGGTAAATGGTAAATGGCATTCACTTATATAGCGCTTTTATTCTCATCTCTTGATGACCAAACCGCTTTACAGACCCTGCTATCCACCCATTCACACACACATTCACACACTAGGATAGTAGTACTGTAGCAATGACCTACAGGTCTTACTGGGACGGTTTGCTGATGAGTGTGAAGCAGCTGGGATGAGAATCAGCACTTCTAAGTCTGAGTCCATGGTCCTCAGCCAGAAAAAGGTGAATTGTCCTCTCTGGGTTGGGGACAAACTCCTGCCCTAAGTGGAGGACTTTATCTCGGGGTCTTATTCACGAGTGAGGGGAGAATGGAGTGAGAGATTGACAGATGGATTGGAGCAGCATCTGCAGTGATGCGGACGTTGTACCAGTCAGTTGTGGTGAAGAGGGAGCTAAGCTCTAAGGCAAAGCTGTCGCTTTACCGGTCAATCTACGTTCCTACCCTCACCTATGGTCACAAGCTTTGGATAATGACCAAAAGAATGAGATTGGGGATACAAGCGGCTGAAATGAGCTTTCTTCGTAGGATTGCCGGACTCACCCTTAGAGATAAGGTGAGGCGCTCAGTCATCCGGGAAAGGCTCAGAGTAGAACCGCTGCTCCTCCACATTGAAAGGAGCCAATTGAGGTGGTTTGTGCATCTGATCAGGATGCCTCCTGGACGCCTCCCACTTGAGGTGTTTCGGGCACATCCCACTGGGAGGAGACCCCGAGGCAGACCCAGAACTTGCTGGAGACACTACGTCTCCCAGTTGGTCTAGGAACGCCTTGGTATCCTCTCTGAAGAGCTGGAGCAGGTGGCTGGGGAGAGGGAAATCTGGGCTTCTCTGCTTGAACTGCTGCCTCCGTGACCCGGACCTTCAGAAAAGCGGTAGAAGATGGATGGATTGATTATTCCTTTTTCTTTTTTATATTTTGTACACCACTGAAGAGAGAAACACCGTTTCAATTCTCCTGTATGCCCTGTACATATAGTAGTATTGGCAAATAAAATCTTTGAATCTATGATGTCAAAAGGAGTGCACTTTAGTTTCAACTGCACCATTAAGTTTAGATTTACATATTTGATGGGTTCACTTTGCTTTTATCAGAACAAAGTTGCCACAAATTAGAGATCTTCACTAGTGAGCCAAATGCTCAATACAGGTCAAGTCATACAAGAACCACAGAAGAACTATAAACTATATCAAATTCAAAGGGTTTCATTTTCCTTTGAGGAGGTGAAAAAACTGTTATCTTATTTATGTTCTCCCTTCATTTGTTATGTGCTCATTTGACTGTTCAACAAGTCCATCACAGCATTGGAGCTCATCCAAACAGACCATCAGCATATACGTTCAAATACAATGTCAAAGCATAAAATTTAAAAAGAAAGTAACATTTTAGATTAAATAGACTAACTCAAGCAGCTTTCATCCAGTTAGAGAATTAGGAGGAGAGGCATGGGTCTGAATCCCTGTTCGGTGCAATTCTAGTTCAGTACACTGCTGTCAGTGACGCTGCTGCTTGCAGCCATATCCTATTTTTCCTAAAAAGATTTTATTATCCTAGTTTCCCCTGAGAATCATTAAAGTTTCATTTAATCCAGTTATTGAGGGATTTGTGTGTTTCAATCAGGGTGACAAACAACCATTACATAACCACAGTTCTTTTAATGGATAGCCGGGTTTCACAGTCTGTGGCATAGTCACCTACTAATACCTCACTGTGTTCAGAGTACGCTTTTGGACAGAGTTTAAATAGGTTGAGTCAAACTCAAAATGTTTTTGTATAACAGATGTAAATGTAGCAGCTCCTGAATTGGAGCAGAGGGTCTGATTTTCACTGTGCTCTCTTTAAACATCAACACCAATGCATGGAAATACAAGGTTTTGTCTGACTTTGAAACAGCAGTTAGATTTTTGAGTATTGTATTAAAAATATACAGTGGTGTGATCAAGTGTTTGCCCCCTTCCTGATTTCTCATCTTTTTGTATGTTTACCTCACTTAAATGTTTCAGATCATCAAACAAATTTAAATATTAGACAAAGATAACATAAGTAAACACAAAATGCAGTTTTTAAATGGTGTTTATTATTAAGGGTTAAAAAAAAAAATCCAAACCTACATGGCCCTGTGTGAAAAAGTGATTGCGCCCCCCGTTAAAACATAAATTAACTGTGGTTTATCACATCTTTGGAAAGCTAAGTTCAATTTCTCTAGCCACACCCAGGCCTGATTACTGCCACACCTGTTCTCAATCAAGAAATCACTTAAATAGGACCTGTCTGACAAAGTGAAGTAGACCAAACGATCCTCAAAAGCTAGACATCATGCTGCGATCCAAAGAAATTCAGGAACAAATGAGAAGCAAAGTAATTGAGCTCTGTCAGTCTGGAAAAGGTTACAATGTAGAGAGAAATGAGCAGGCGAGGCAGTGAGCTGAATCAGTGTGGGCTTTATTTCTCTCTATCCTCAAGTCAACAAGAATAATCCCAGGTCCCGGGGCATCTCTCTTTTATATGTTACATGCCTTGCCTAGTGACCTGGGGGCTCACACCACAATACACATTATCACAATGCCTGTCGGCGCATTATCATACAGTCCTTCAGCACCATTCATATACAGTCCTTCAGCGCCATTAACATACAGTCCATTAGCGCCTTCACCTCCGCTGTGTCGTCTTGACCCCCCGTCGGCTTCTCTCCTCCTTTGCCCTTCAGTGTCAGTGGAGAATGTGATGTCTAGGTCCCCCATACCAAAGCCATTTCTAAAGCTTTGGGACTCCAGCAAACCACAGTGAGAGCCATTATCCACAAATGGCAGAGTTCCAAGAGGAAAACCACTGCTGAGCAAAAGCAACAAAGGCTCGTTTCAGTTTTGCCAGAAAACAGCTAAGACCAAGACTTTTGGGAAAATACTCTGTAGACTGACGAGACAAAAGTTGAACTTTTTGGAAGGTGTGTGTCCCATTACATCTGGCATAAAAGTAACAGCATTTCAGAAAAGGAACATCATACCAACAGTAAAATATGGTAGTGGTAGTGTAATGGTCTGGGGCTGTTTTGCTGCTTCAGGACCTGGAAGACTTGCTGTGGTAAATGGAACCATGAATTCTGCTGTCTACCAAAAAATCCTGAAGAAGAATGTCTGGCCATCTGTTCGTGACCTCAAGCTGAAGTGCACTTGGGTTCTGCAGCAGGACAATGATCCAAAATACACCAGCAAGTCCACCTCTGAATGGCTTAAGAAAAATAAAATGAAGACTCTGTAATGGCCTAGTCAAAGTCCTGACCTGAATCCGATTGAGATGCTATGGCATGACCTTAAAAAGGCAGTTCATGCTCAAAAAACCTCCAATTACAACAATTCTGCAAAGATGAGTGGGCCAAAATTCCTCCACAGTGCTGTAAAAGACTCACTGGTAGTTATCACAAATGCTTGATTGCAGTTGTTGCTGCTAAGGGTGGCCCAACCAGTTATTAGGTTTAGGGGCAATCACTTTTTCACTCAGGGCCATGTAGGTGTGGATTTTTTCTGCATAATAATAAACACCTTCATTTAAAAACTGCATTTTGTGTTTACTTGTGTTATATTTGTCTAATATTTAAATTTGTTTGATGATCTGAAACATTTAAGTGTGACAAACACAAAAAAAGAGAAATCAGGAAGGGGGCAAACACTTTTTGAGCACAGGGGCCCCACAAGGGTGCATGCTCAGCCCGCTGCTCTTCACCCTGCTGACCCATGACTGTGCACCAGCCTACAGCACCAACCACATAATCAAAGTTGTGGACGACACGATGGTGGTGGGTGTCATCACAAACAATGAGGTGAGCCAACTGCTCCAGTGGTGTAAAAACAATAATCTCTTCCTGAAGGTGGGAAAAACCAAGGAGATTGTGGTTGACTTTGGGAGAGGACACACACAGCATCCCCCTCTGATCATCGACCGAGCAGCTGTGGAAAGGGTGAGTAACACCAAGTTCCTGGGGATGCACATCTCTGAGGACCTCTCCTGGTCTAACAACACCACATCACTGGCCAAGAAGTCTCAAACGCGCTTCTATTTCCTCCGCAAACTAGGGAGAACACGCATCCCACCACCCATCATGTGCTCATTCTACCGGGGCATGATTGAGAGCATCCTCACCAGCTGCATCACTGTGTGGTACGGAAGCTGCACCGCCTCCTGCCGGAAGACTACAATGCGCAGCGAAAGCAGCCAGCAAGATCATCGGTGCCCCTCTGCCCTCCTTCTTGGACATCTACCACACCTGCCTCACCCACACACAGAGCCATCAACATCGCAGGCGACACCTCCCACCCCTCACACTCTCTCTTCAGCCCCCTGCCCTCAGGAAAAAGGTATCGGACCCTCTGGGCCCGCTCCACAAGACTGCAAAACAGCTTTGTTCACCAGACCATCAGGACCCCGAACTCTGCCCACTCCCCCTTCCCCCCGGACCGTAACACTCACCCACACAATAACTCTACCTCAGCTGTTTGCACAGAAAGATTGGCACACCAACAGTACTCCATCTGCTGCTGTATGCCTTGCACCTTACTGCAACCATTTGCACAAATGCCATACCTGCTGCTGTCTGTCATTGCAATACTGATCATGCGCAGACCAATCCGTCACTGCACCCCGTTACTGCACTAAACTTGCAATTTACCGGTATTACGCTTTACTGTACATAGGATTGCTGTGTTTTTACCTTTATTTGCACTGCGGGTAGCATTACTATACATAGGTTGTTGTTGTTTTCCATCCTTATTCTTTCTTGTCTTATATATTGTGCACACCACTAAGAGAGAGAGAAATGGCATTTCAATTCTACTGTATGTCCTGTACATGCAGAAGTATTGACAAATAAAAATCTTTGAATCATGGTAATCCATCAATGACAATCATCAGTTATCAATGTGCACTCAAGTTAATCTGTCAGGAACAAAGTGTGAACCATTCATTCTCCTCTTCCTACAACTTTCTCAAAAGCCCACACATTTCTGACATTTCACAAAGTAACAATTCATTTATGGGGGGGGGGGCGCTGAAAGGTCATAGGCTGAAAAGTTCATAGTGATCAAATCATGTAAAAATGATTTTCAAATTTGACCACTATGAACTTTTCAGCCCCCCCCCCTCGTAGCTGGGTCACAGGCTGGTAAGGCATTCCTTACAGCAGAGCTACAATATCACAAAGTTACCTTTCAGTCCTAAAAATAACTTTATATGACATTTTTTGCTAAGAAAATGAACAACTCCAGAGCAACTCAGATGTTATTCAAAATTTTAGAGTAACCAGAAAGAGAGAGTGCACATAGGATTCAATGCTTTTCATAATGTGACTGCAGAGAAATATCAAAAAATAACCCTATATGCGCATGCTTTACTGTTTCAATTTCCAAGAAGTTTTGTACTATCTGCTGATGACTAAAACAAATATCATGTCAAAATATTCCAGACACAAGATCTTAGTAACCATACATATCTGTTTTTGTGTGTAAGGAAAATCATGGTGTCTAAAAATGCATTCAGGCTGGTGGCCCTCTTACACAGAAACTATACAAACAACTGCGTAAGTTACTAATTGTCGATGGTTATCGCATTAAAAATGTAAACCAGAGGCATGTGGAAAGCCAAAAATATGTTTTCTTTTTGTTTCATTAAGTGGTATCAATAAGGGAAATTTCAGCTATATACACACATTTGGCAGCCTCTTGAGAGTGCCTGCATATTTGTATGTCCTTGTTTTGCACTGACGGATTAATGTCATATTGCTGGAGAAACTATTGCAACTACTGCCCTCTTTATTCAGCTTGCACTATAAAATATACTAATCACTCCCAAAAATTAGAATATCTGGATTCAGTCATTTAATTATGAGGTAAATTGTGATCATCAAAATTTAAAACAATAAAGGCTTGAAATAGTTCACTTATGTGACAAATACACAAAATATGAAACTTTATAAAATCGAACAAAAAAACTTCACAATAATGATAGTGTTGTTTTCCCTGTGTGTGACAAATTACGTCTCTGTGTCATCTTGAGTGAGGTGAGTGTGTGTGTGGATGACCTCCCCTCTGTTCTGTGTAATTTGTCAGTGAAGAAATAAATGCCTGTTACGTTCCAAATCCTCTGTTATCATTGTGTGAACCTTTGAAACATCACACTGGTGTCAGGAGTGGGATATTTGAGAGATGGAAGCGAGGATCAAGGGAGAGATTTGACAGCTCGAACAGCTCATCGCCCAGATGAAGATGGCCAGCAGAGCAGGCATGCCAGTCCCCAGAGCTGCTCACTGCAAAGAATGGGGAAGCGGGCCAGACGGAGCAAGCGCATCCCGTGTCTCGCCTTTTTCAAGGCAGGCTGGGGAGTGCCAATGGGGAAACTACGAGCCAGCGATCCCACTCCAGCCAAGGGCAGTGATCACCACAGAGGTGACCATCCCAACCCCAGTACCACTGACCCGCCAACCAGCCAAGCTTCCCTGCTTTGGAGGCCAAACCTTGCTGGAGGACTTTCTCGTCCAGGTTGAATTAGCTCAACAGCTGGAAACCTGAAGAGACAGCTGTGCAGGTCGCACAGGCTCTGGAGGGTGGCGCTCTTTGCACGCTGTCCGATCTCCGGCAGGAGGAACGTCACAGCTGGCCAGCGCTACAGGGAGCACTTTGATGGTGGTTCAGGAAGGCAACCCACGCTGACCACGCCTGGGAACAGCTGGCCAGCCACCAGCAGTGCGACTAAGAGAGCCTGGGGGCTTATGCAGCAGATGTCCGGCTGCTGACACAGCTTGGCTACCCGGACTTGAACTGTAAGCAGCGAAGAAGCTCACCCTGCAGAGTTTCTTTCGAGGGCTCCGCCCAGCCCAGCTCCGAGAACACATCCGGCTTCATGCCGCAAGCAGCTGGGAGACGGCCGTGGCACAGGTGGAGGGGGTGGAGCTGATGCTGGAGCGCGCAGCTGACATTTCATCACCAAGGCAAAGAGCTTTCCAGGCATTGACTGACAGTGAGGATGAGGAGGAGCTGCGCCAGACCACAACTGCATGGCCGGCGAGAGTACAACAGCGGTGCGAGAAGGGATGCTTCCGCTGCGGGGAGCCAGGCCATGTCGCGCGCCACTGCCCTGCACCTACCCCACGACAACCAGCCCCCTCCCCAGCTTTAAACTAGAGCAAGGTGGACAGACGGGGATCTGCCACCTCTCACAGATATTTTCCTCAACGGACTCTCACCACGTCGGGGTTGACTTGGACACTCGCCAGGACCGTGCCTGCAGTGCAGCCTGGGCAGCACTCCAATCCAGGCCCTGATCGACACCAGTTTCATCATCTCCCTGGTCTGACCCAGGGCGCTGCCCGGGACAGATGAACTCAGCCTGCAGGGATGGGAACCCACCAGGCGCTGCGCCACCACAGTCACCAGTGAGCGTGCCAGATTTGGATGGCAACAAGTCCTTGTCATGGGAGTGGCCGGTCAGAACACAAACCACCCATTCTGGCTGGCTGACATCCAAGACCCCTGCATCATCAGACTGGATCTGCTTGCAGCACGGGGCGCAAAGATCGACACCGTCAGTTCTTCTCCCCTGCTGGGGGCTAAGACCATCACGCTGTGCAGCAAGAGCCAAACCGGGAACAAAGGGACCTGCGGGATCAAAGGGCCATCAGTGCAGGCCGAGCTGAGGGGATCACCGCCAGAGCCGACCACTGCAGCACCACCAGCACAAGCGGAGGGTTCATCATCGCCGCTAGAGACAGCAGCGAGGGGACCACAAGCAGAGCAAATCGCCACATCATCAGAAACCCAGCAGGTGGTCAAGGAGCTGTTCCAGTGGAGCTGCAGGGGGTTAGAGTCAGGGCAGAGACGCCAGTTGCGGGAGCTGCTGGACTGCTACGTTGACGTTTTCGCTACCAGGGATGAAGAGTGCACCCAAACCAGCTTGGTGCAGCACCAGATTGACACCTGTGAGAACAGGCCGATCCGGCTCCACGCCCACTGTCTGCCTTTTTCAAGGCGGGTGGCAGCAGAACAAAAGATTCAGGAGATGCTGAAGGTGGATGTCATTGAACCCTCCAGCAGCCCCTGGGCAGTGCCGTTGGCTCTGGTCAAGAAGAAGGATGGTTTGTGGCGGTTCTGTGTGGACTATCGGCACCTGAATGATGTCACCCGTAAGGACTCCGACCCTCTGCCCCACAATGACGACGTGCTGGATTATGTCGCTGGCTCCAGCTGGTTCAGCTCGCTTAACCTCTGCAGTGGCTATTGGTAGGTGGAGCTGTCACGAGAGGCCTGCCAGAAAACAGCCTTCTCCCTGGGGCAGGGATTGTGGCAGTTCAAGGTGATGCCGTTTGGACTTTGCAATGCCCCGGCCACCTTTGAACGCCTGATGGAGTGAGTGCTGGCTCACGTTCCCCAGAGCTGTTGCATCGTTTATCTTGACGACCTGCTGGTTCACGCAGCTGATTTTGGTGGCGCCTTGTCCAACCTCCGGGTGGTGTTGGACACTGTCTGCCGGACCGGGCTGTGGCTCTAGCATCGGAAATGCCACCTGTTTCAGCGAGAAACCACCTTCCTGGGCAACGCTACCAGCGCTGCGGGAATCACCACCAACCCAGAGAAAGTGGCAGCAGTGAGAAACTGGTCGGTCCCACAGGACGTAGGGGAGCTGCGGCGCTTCCTTGGACTGGCCTCCTATTATAGAAGGTTTGTGAAAGATTTCACCGTGCCAGCCCACTGCATCAGCTGACACAAAAGGGCTGCGTGTTCGATTGGAGCGAGGACTGTGCTGCTGCTTTTTCCTTGCTCTGCTAGGCACTCATTGGAGCCCCTGTGCTGCAGTATCCCAACCCGAACTGCTCCTTCATCATGGACACAGATGTTAGCACTCAGGACATCAGGATGGTGCTGTCCCAGGAGGAAGAAAACGGAGAGCAAGTGATTGCTTTTTCAGCAGAGCCGAAAGGAATTGTTGCATCACCTGCCGAGAGCTCCTGGCAGTCATCCAAGGGCTTCGCCATTTCTGCCCGTACGTTTAAGGGGGGGAGGTTTCAGCTCAGGATGAACCATGCTTCCCTGACCTGGCTACTGAACTTTAAAGAGCCAAATGGACAGTTAGCGAGATGGTTGGAGGCACTGCAGAATTATGACTTTCAGATTGTCCATCAAGCAGGCCACCTCCACACCAACGCTGACGTGCTGTCCCAGCGCCCCTGTGCTGTGAAGACCTGTTGGCACTGCCAGCGGGCAGAGGACTGTTACCCAGCAGACTCACGGGCTGCTGCTCTCCAGACCACTGTGGCCGGGGATAGTGCAGCAGCTCACCGCTCATCCTCAGATCATCAGCAGCTCTCCTCAGCGATGATGTCACAGAGGCCCTCGGCACGCAGCAGCTTTGGATTGAGAAGGATGGACAGCTTGTCGTCTCCCGGGTCCAGAAGTGGCTGAACACGGCCCAGCAGCCTGCTTGGGAGGCTGTATCTGTGCTGGACCCAGAGATCAAGGCCCTACGTTCCTAGTGGTCCAACCTCTGCTGTCATGAGGGTGTTGTCTACCAGTGGTGGCAGTCTCCAGCTGGGCAGCGTCACATCTGGCAGCTGCCGGTCCCCCGATATCTTTGCTCCAAGGTGCTCCAGTTGGTCCATGGGTCGGTGGGGGTGGGCCACTTCAGGGTGATGAAGACCCTGCAGTGTCTTCGGGCCGGGTTCTACTGGCCGGGGTGTCGTCAGGACGTGGAGTTCCATGTCCACTGCTGTGACACCTGCATGGCTCAGAAAGGGCCGACTCAGCAATCCCACGCCCCCTTGCAGCAGTACTGGGTAGGGGCACTCATGAAGCATGTGGAAGTGGACATTCTGGGCCCTTTTTCGACTACGGATTGGGGGAACCGGTACATTGTGGTCGCAGTGGATTACTTCACCAAGTGGCCAGAGGTGTACGCAGTCCCTGATCAGAGCACCACCACCACAGCATCAAAGCTGGTGGCTGAAATGTTTTGTTGGTTCGGTGTGCCGAAGGAGCTGCACAGCAAACAGGAACGGAACCTCGAGGCAGAGGTCTTCGGGGAGGTCTGCAGGCGGCTGGGCATCAGGAAGACCCGGACCACCCCACTGCACCCCGCACCTATTGTCTGTAGGTGCAGACAGTAGCCACGGTTACATGAGCAAAATTTCTTCAATCTTATTACAATTCAGATCAGAACTTTACTGTTTACATGGATCCTGAAAAAGCTGATCCAATTAGGACGTGCATTTCCATGTGTCACACATTTGAATGGACTAAATCATTTTGACTTGCACACATTGACATTTCAACATTACGAAAATAGTAGTAGAAGAAGCAACTTCCTGTGTAAACAAGCCCCGCTTCGTGTCTTTATGAAGTGGACCTGTATTGTGTTATTCAGACTGTACTTTTGCTTCTGCTGGTCTCCGTAATGAAGCTACAAGTACATACTTCTGCATATGACGAACAGAGGGAGACAGCAGGACGATACAGACCAGTTTTGTTTTACTCCCGCTATGTTTTCCGCTAGCTGCTGTAAAGGCGGAAATACGTCATGTCGACGTGTAGCTGACGTACAGACATGCACAGTAAACATATTTTCTACCCAACCTTCGCAGTAAGTCTTTATATGTGCACCATTCGGATTAACAATTGGCATAACCCACCTGTCTCAATCGGAATGAAATTTTGATCTGAATGAGTGTGATCAGGTCAGAATATTCAGATTGGTGTGTTTACATGAAGCATTTTTATTCCGATCAGGCTTTTAATTGGGTTACTTGTGTCCATGTCAAACAGCAGCAAGTATGGCATTTGTGCAAATGGTTGCAGTAAGGTGCAGAGACATACAGCAACAGATATACTACTGTTGGTGCACCAAGTCTTTCTGTGCAAACAGCTGAGGTAGTTATTGTGTGGGTGAGTGTGTTACGGTCCAGGGGTGGGGGGGAGTGGGCAGAGTTCAGGTTCCTGATGGCCTAGTGAACAAAGCTGTTTAGCAGTTTTGTGAAGCGGACCCGGAGGCTCCGGTACCTTTTCCCCAAGGGCAAAGGGCTGAAGAGGAAGTGTGGGGGTAGGAGGTGTCACCTACAATGGTGATGGCTCTTTACACCACTTTTCACCCCCTTCCTTCCCAGACTGTAACACACTCACTCGCACAATAACTACCTCAGCTGTTGGCATAGAAAGACTGGCACACCAACAGTAATACATTTGCTGCTGTATGTCTCTGCACTGCAACCATTTGCACAAATGACATATCTGCTGCTGTATGTCATTACAATACTGATCATGTGCAGTCCTGTCACCGTCTGCACCTACACTACCGCACTGAACTTGCAACTACGAGTATTACTGCTCTACTTTTCTGTATATAGGATTGCTGGGTTTCATCGTTTATCTTTATTTGCACTATGGGAGGTCTGGGTCTATCTTTTGTCGCCATTTACACTACGGGTAGCATTACTGTACATAGACTGCTGTTGTTTTTCCAGCCTTATTCCTTTTTCTTTTTTATATTGTGCACACCACTGACAAGAGAAACACCATTTTAATTCTCCTGTATGTCCTGTACGTGTAGTAGTATTGACAAATAAAATCTCTGACTCTTGAATTCCAACTGGGGACCCCGGCCGAGGCTCAGATGGACACTAACTGGCTTGTGTGTGCTACTCGCCTACAATGGTGGGCGCCCCGATGCCTAAACGGGTTTGTATTGAACTTTTGAGCTGGAGTTATTGTTCTGGGGACAGTGTAACGTCGGGGCTGTGATAAAGGGCGGTAGATTCTCCTGGCATGCTTTACGCCGTGGGATGTTCAAAGACTGTTATAATTTTTGTGTTCTGAGCGTTATTGTACCGTTATAACTGTGCTATAAGCCTAGTTGTGATAGTGTTGTTTTCCCTGCGTGTGAGAGATTACCTGTCTGTCACCCTGAGTAAGGTGAGTGTGTGTGTGGATGAACTCCCTTCTGTTCTGCATGATTTGTCAGTGAAGAAATAAATGCCTGTTACGTTCCAAATTCTCTCTCATCATTGTGTGAACCCTTGAAACGTCACAATATATTCTGAAATATAGTTGACCAGCTTTAAAGTCTCTTCACTTTTTAGTATTATATTAAATATTTTACTTTTTAAAATGTCACCTTAACTGCTACAAGGACAGTATTAGTCAAAAAGGTCCATGTCAGTCAATATCTAAGACACAGTAATACAACTGGTGCATGTGGTATTCCAACCTGAAGAGCCCATTCAGGATGTATTTCTGTTACAAAGTTGGAAGCAAATTTGACATCAAGTTTTTCCATCTACTTATTCTTACACAACTTGTCAACAGTCATAATGATGGTTTGCACTGACGCAGCTCAGATTCACATACAGATTGCAATTTCTCAGTTTTCCAAACTGCAGTTTCCCAGTTTGGGATCAATAAAGTACATCTGTCTTTCTAGATGCATCTCAATAAATTAGATTTGGTTAAATTAGAATTAATATAATTGAAAGGTTAATTTCAGTAATTTAAATCAAAAAGTTAAACTCATTATATAGATTCATTACACACAGAGTGATACATTTCAAGTGTTTGTTTCTTTTAATTTTGATTATTATGGTTACAGCTGATGAAAATCCAAAATTCAGTTTCTCAATAAATCAAAATATTACATAAGGTCAATAAGAAAAAAAGGGATAATAGAAATGTTGGTCAGCTGAAAATTATGTCCATGTCCACACTCAATACTTGGTTGGGGCTCCTTTTGTATGAATTACTGCATCAATGCAGTGTGTCATGGAGGTGATCAGCCTGTGGTACTCCTGAGGTGTTATGGAAGCCCAGGTTGCTTTGATAGTGACCTTCAGCTCATCTCCATTGTTGGGTCTGGTGTCTCTTATCTTCCTCTTGACAATACTCCATAGATTCTCTATGGGGTTGAGCTCTGGCCAGTCAAGCATAGTGATACCATGGTCATTAAACTAGGTATTGGTACTTTCGGCAGCGTGGACAGGTGCCAAGACCCGCTGGAAAATGAAATAAGCATCTCCATAAAGCTTGTCAGCAGAGAAGCATCAAGTGCTCTAAAATTTCCTGGTAGACAGCTGCACTGACTTTGGACTTTATAAAACACAGTAGACCAACACCAGCAGATGACATGGCTCCTTAAATAAGGTGACAAATCCTATCATTTGGAAATCAAGGTCCCAGAGTCTTGAGAAAGAGAGGCACAGAATACAAGTTGAGGTCCAGTGTGAAGTTTCCACAGTCAGTGATGATTTGGGGAGCCATGTCATCTGCTGGTGGTGGTCCACTGGGTTTTTCAAAATCCAAAGTTGGTGCAGCTGTCTACCAGGAAATTTAAGAGCACTTCATGCTTCCCTCTCCTGACAAGCTTTATGGAAATGCTGACTTAATTTTCCAGCAGGACTTGGCACCTGCCCACACTGCCAAAAGTACCAGTTTTTTCTTAATGATCATGGTATCACTGTGCTTGATTGGCCAGCAAACTCTCCTGACCTAAACCCTGTAGAGAATCTATGGTGTATTGTCAAAACGAAGCTGAGACACCAGACTCAATAATGCAGACGAGCTGAAGGTCGCTATCAAAGAAACCTGGGTTTTCATAACACCTCGGCAGTAACACAGGCTGATCGCCTCCATACCACGCTGCATTGATGCAGTAATTCATGCAAAAAGAGCCCTGACCAAGTACTGAATGTGTACATGGACATCCTTTTCAGTTGCCCAGCATTTCTTTTAAAAATCCTTTTTTTTTTCTTATTCATCTGATGTAATATTCTAATTTTTTTGAGAAACTGAATTTTAGGTTTTCATTAGCTGTAAGCCATAATCAACATTACCACAGCTGCTGCTGGTGGGTTAGGCCAGCGCTGGTGCATGGCAGCTCCACCACCATCAGTGTGTGAATGGCTAGACGGCAAGATCTGTGAAGCACTTTGGTCCTCCAAAGACGAGTTTAAAAAAAAAAAAAAAAAAAAAAAGCGCTATATAAGTGAATGCCATTTACCATTAAAAGAAATAAATGCTTGAATAATTTCTGGAGATGCACAGTGTAGTGTATTAATTATGATTATTATTGTTGTGAGTTATGGGTGACGGCTGCACCTTTCCGGTTCCGCAGCCACCCAGAGTATAAAAGGCCTACCCGGTAAAGGCACGGTCGCGTTAAGATCAGCGCCTCTGCCCTGACGGGAGTGCCTTCGTGTTGTGTGAGTTGTTACAATAAAGTTACCTTATACTACACCTCCGGCCTCATCAATGGAGTACTGGTTATGGACAGAACACAGCTGTCAAGGGATAAAAAATTCTGATGGTCTCATTTATTGTTTAATAGTCTGTAAATATAGTGCAAAATGAGTTTACGCCTTATATATCTATTTAATTATGCAGAGATTCTTTGAGTTCCTTCTTTCCATTACTGTAATATTCCCTAGTTTATGCTACATATCAGCAATCATAACTGTATATCTTAAAGCTACTTCCTTATAAGCATTTTTGTTACCTTTTATACATTTTAGTTGGATGATTTCTAAATTTCATTATGCTGATCACAAAGGGGAAGCCTGAAGAAATTATTTTCTATAGTTTTACACCATAAAATTCTGGAAAATGACATGCTATCCACATGGTAAAACAGTGTCAGACGTACCCTTTTGTTTTCCTGCTGGGGGCCCCCTCTGCTGACGCCGTCCTGTTGCTGCTGTGGAGACATGGTGTCCATTCAGCCTCCAGACGACCCGCGGCTCACGGTCCAGCTGTCCTCGGGTGATGCGGGCGTGAAACGAACCCCATTAATGACCTCTGATCCTAGACGGCACGAACCGTCTCAACACGGACTCACAAGTCGATAAGAACTTTGATGAGAGAGCCGCTGAAATCCAGTAGTGAGGAAAGTGAGCGCTCCGGTCTCTACCCCGGTGATCTGCCAGTGGCTGCGCCCTCACCTCGGCCGCCTCCGGTCTCAGGATTATCAGCTGCTGCGCTACTTAATGCGCCTTTATGCACAGAGCGGAGGCGGCGCCATAACGCGGCGAAAAATAGGCCCTCCTATTTTTAACTAAATTGTTCTATTCATTTGGCGGGCAAGAAGATTCACTCTAAAACAAACATTGGGGGAAAAAAAGTATGGACGATTAGTTGTTTACTGAAAGGATCAGCGTGTGTTAAGAAATCTGTAAGAATCCAAAACTTTGATCGCAGACCCTAAACTGGTGGAGTAAAAGGTGACCCGTTTTTATTTATATCGTGGTGTGTAGGATTGGTTTAGTCAGCAAATCACTGTCGGCCACGAGATTATTCTGGTAGTAGTTTAGAACTGTATTCATGCTTAAATCGAGTCAAACAGTTCATTGTTTCATAAAGAATTTGGCCTGATATTCGTACCTTCAAGATTCTACTTCGAAGCAAACTTAAAAATGGAAAATCTACTCTTGGATTAAACTGAAATAATGGTTTAGTTAGGATTTTCAGTTTTAAAGTGTTCAGTCGCTAGAATATTTTTTCCTTTATCCAGTCAGTACCTGTAGGAAGACAAATTCAAACGCTTTAGGCTCATAAACCCAGTTAACAAGAGGCAAGAGCACGGCACACCATACACTACAGCTAGTCCATAACACAGCTAGCACACCTACATCCCAAAAAATCGATTACAAAGTCAAGATACAGTACACTCTAGATCTGTAATAAAACTAATAACCATGCAACTGCAACGCGTTTAAGCAAAGTAAACAATCTACAAATCAATGTGGAACAAATTTAGAGAAAATACCAGGAAAACTTTTTTCTTAACTCCCTACAACGCACACCTTCATTGCGTGTAGAAATGAAAATGTCCTAGCTTGAAAACTGTGGGAGGACTTCGCTAGACAAACTTGTAGCATGGAGACAGATATCATTATACCATAATATACCCCATCTTTCGAGGGGTGTATAAACATTAGACCTTCTTCCCACTCAAGTCAGCATTTATTTCACAATCCTCAAATCCTTAGGTTTAAGATGGTCATCAGAAGCAATGAAGCAACCTGGGTGATTTTTACTTCACTCGAGATATTTTGTGATGTGTTGCATCCTGTGCTTGTGCTTCTGTGTGCTGTAAAATAAATAAGTAAATGTGATACATTACATCCACATAACATGATTTGCCAGTTTACAAATCAGCAGCCTCTCCCACTTGACAGAAATGCTTCAGTTCCAAAATGTGACTGACTCAATGGGTTAAGAGCACATAAGATGTGTTTAGGTCTGCATGTGTTTGGATGGTGGGGGGAACTAATTGGAATCCTGTATGACACTGTTACAATATACTGTGAAACAAAACACTGCAATCAGCTGTAATCCATAACAAGCACAGTGAAGTCTGCTGTCTCTGACTGTCTTGTTGTTACATGTTAAAACTTAAATGGACTCACATGGATGAACCGATGCAAACAAAAACATTAGACATTGTGTAACGAATACATGACAATACGGTTAGAATAAAAAAAACGCAACCTTTTAGGTGTTTGCAACAAAAAAAAAAATCAAACAAGAAACATTTCAATAGTTCAAAAGTGGAATTATAAACTGGTATGAAGAGTTTTCTGGAGTTCATTCATCTAGCATTCCAAGACCTTTTTACCTTCTTGCACCACCCAAAAAGTCAATTTCTCTCCCTCTTTAGATGTTTAAAATGAAATATCATTAATCTAGATGATTAGGAGTAGGAATGCACTGTATAATGAACATGTAAAATCATCTGAATAATAAGAAACAAGACACTTAATTTTGTTTAAACAGGTGTTTTAATTTTTGATCATGTTCTGCAAGTACAGTACATAGTGTAGCTTCATGGTCATTTCCTTAAGTCCTGTTTGTAACAGAAAGGTCACCACTTCAGCGCTTTCCAGAATATTTTAACAGTTTAACGGTAACTTCAATGTCAAATACAAGAGTTAAACCAGCAAAATAAGAAAGTTTCTCAATAAAAGCCATAAAAAGATAAGCTGTTTTAATCCATGGATGTGCATTATCACTGTGTAAGTGTGATGCTAACCATCAGGGCTGTAGCTCCAGGCTCTCAATCAGCATGAAGACACATTAAATTCTACACAACAATCTAGGCCACACAAATTTGATGAAGGGCAGAATTACTTTTAAATATCACAGTCAACTCCACATGTAGATGCTAACTTTGGCTAATAATACAGAGCAAACAATGTAATAAAACCCATGAGTGGAGGTTGGACACTTTGGGAGAAAAAAAGGCAGTGGGGAGTGAAGACAAAAGTTATACAGATGTGGCATGTATTCAAAAGGAAAAACAACTATTGTCCTTCTAAAAGCAGAAGTAGGACACAAACTGGGCTAAAGAAGAACAAGGCCACAAAGTGAAGAATTGAGACAGTATTCATTCCCCAAATTGGCCACCATCAGCCCCATTTAAACTGGATCACTCCAATGATTACCTTCTCTACTGTTGATAATGAACAGCCTTGGGCATGGCGAAGAAAAGCAACGTGCCCCTCCTCACTGTCTCCCAACCTTCTTGTTTCAAAGGCTTTTTCCACCCTTCAAGCATCAACCAGCTTACTGTACAGTGGTTCAAAACATTAAAGTAAATTACTGAGGGGGGAAATGTTAAAATGCACAAGAAAAAAAACCTGACACCTCTGTAAAGATGGACAAGGACTGAACAATTTGTACTTCACGAGTCAATGACTAGAAATGTTAATTGAAAACATGCTTTTTAATCCGTCACATGTAGCAGGTATGCAGAAATTATGCAACGTGACTTACAGATGCAAATTATTCATCCTCAACTGCAAATGAGTTTCAGATTTTACAATTATACAGCACTTTTTCTCATCTCTAGATGACCAAAGCGCTTTACAGATGCTGCTATCCACCCATTCATGCATACATTCACACACTGGTGGCAGCAGAGCTGCCATGCACCAGCGCTGGCCTGACCCACGAGGAGCAACTTGGGGCGGGGTCGTCAGTGTCTTGGTCAAGGACACTTGGACATGCAGACTGCAGACAGAGCGGGAATCAAACCCGTGACCCGCCGATCAGCTAACTAGCTAACAGCTAGTGGGAGCTGAATAATTTAGTGAGTACAAATGTGACTTCTTGTTATGTAACATAATTTCATACATCATCCAGTTCCAATCAAGTATTCTGATAGGACAAAAGGCAGCTCATAGGCTGAAAAGTTCATTGTGGTCAAATTTGACCAAATGCGTTTTATTTTTTAACCGCAGGGATCCAAGCAGTGCAACACTGATGGAAGAAGTATGTGGGCTGAAGGGGAGACTATGCTGAAAAATAAACCACATCTGGTCAAATTTGACCACTATAAACTTTTCAGATCCCCCTCATACAGTACATTTGGACAGTACAGGAATGGGATATTTTTTTTTCCACAATATCTTTATTGAACCTTTTTTTTTTTTTAACAAACATGATACAAACAATCAAACACTAACGCTAAAGTACTACAAAAAAAAAAAAAATGCACTAAAAACACCAACAACCACCAACAAAATCAAGTCTTCAACAATGCTCCTCTGTTTAGTCTAGACAATCCAATACATAAGTATACATATTATGTTCACCAGTTTGGAATTTACAAGGTCCACACACATCATTCACCTTCTTCTTCAAGAGTTATGTTTAAATTTTTTACATAATCAATAAAAGGTCTCCATATATTCTCAAACACAATTTCCTTTGATTTCAGTATATATGTTATTCTTTCTAATGGAAGGTTTGTTAACATCTGTCTTAACCACTGAGTCACATCTGGTCTATGAGTCTTTTTCCATAATAGTGCAATACCATTTTTTGGCATTAAGCAAACTGAGGTCTATGAATGTTCTTTCACTTTTATTAAAATTATGCTTTTCTGGGTACAGACCCAACAAAAACAGTTTAGGATTCAGTATGATTTGTTTTGAGATTATTTTTTCAATTGTTACCCTCACCTCTTCCCAAAACATTCTTATTAATCTACATTCCCATAAACAATGAAATAGGGTTCCTTTACTTTCCATGCATTTTGTGCATGTATCTGGTATATTTGTGTTATATCTATTTAACTCCTCCGGTGTAACATACATCCGCATTAACCATTTGAAATGTATCAATTTAAGGCGTGCATTTATTGATTTGGTTTGAGCTTCTGTACAAGCCAATTCCCATTGTTCCTCCGAAATTTCAATTTGCAGATTTTCTTTCCAGTAGTTTAATCTTTTCAGTGAATTTTCACTTGAAGATAGTGTCAATGAGTTATAAAACTCTGAAATAATACCCTTTCTTTTACTATCTTTCATCATCATTTTTTCCAAGGATGAATAAATAGGTCGAGTGAGAGCTTTATTTTGATTTGATCGAATAAAGTTTCTAAGTTGAAGATATTTAAAAAAATGTGTTCTATTGAGATTAAATTTGATCCTCAGCTCTTCAAAAGACATTATGTTGTCTGCACATGGCAAATATAAATCCTGAATCTTTTGTATCCCTTTTAAATTCTATACTTTAAATACAGCGTCCGCTCTCCCTGGTTTAAAATATTGATTACCCCATATTGGACTAAATTGTGACAATAACTGTGGTTCTTTTAAATAGTTTTTAGCTTCACACCATATTTTAATCATATGCTTTACAAATGGATTTTTAACTTGTTTTTGTAATTTTTTTGCCGAATCTGAGTATATGAATATGGGAAGAGGTAAAGGTAAATTGTATGATTCCATTTCAGTCCAGTGAGGGAGATCATTTGATGAAAAATAATATGTCATAGACCTCAGTTGTGCCGACCAATAATACAACATAAAATTTGGACATTTCAGACCTCCACGATCAAATGGTAAATATAATAAAGACAGACGTAATCTAGCCCTCCTGTTGTTCCATATAAATTCCACTAACTTTTTTTTTATTCTTGAGAATAGATCTAAAGGTGGTGATAAGGGAATGTATTGAAATAAATAAAGTATTTTAGGTAAAATATTACTTTTAAGTATATTGATTCTCCCGATCATCGACATTGGTAGTGACATCCATCTCTGAGTTAACTCATTGATATCTGACATTAAGGCTTCATAGTTGACGCTGGCGACTGATTCTAGCTTAGGCATAATTTGGATTCCTAAATATTTAAACTGATTTACAACATTGAATTGATTTGCCTCAGGGGCTGGGTAATTTCTCTGGGTCTCATTTAGCATTAATATTGAAGATTTAGTTTTATTTATTTTATATCCTGATATTTCCCCAAAATTCTTTATTAAATTCAACAAGGTTGGAATTGATTTTTTTAGATTCGACATAAACAAAATTATATCATCGGCGTACAGGGAGATTTTATGTTCTGTTGGTCCAACTTTAATTCCATATATTTGTGAATGTAAACGTATCGCTATCGCTAAAGGTTCAATTGCCATAGTAAACAGTAAAGGTGAAAGTGGACAGCCTTGTCGACATCCTCTATTGATTTTTATTGGTTTTGAAATATTGTTATTTGTTAGGATTTCTGCTGTAGCATTATTGTATATTATTTGAACCCATTTTATGAAATTATTTCCAAGTCCAAACCTTTGTAGGACTTCAAAAAGAAAGGGCCATTCAGCTCTATCAAAGGCCTTTTCGGCGTCCAGTGATAGGAGAGCTGTATCCGGTGCTTCTTTATTAAAATAAATAATATTAAATAGTCTTCTTACACTATGGAAGCCTTGTCTACCCTTTATAAAGCCATTCTGATCTCGATTAATAATATTTGGTAAAATTTCTTGTATTCGTCTTGCTAAAATTTTACAGATTATCTTAAGGTCGGCGTTTAATAGGCTTATTGGTCTCATATTTTCACATTTATTAGAGGGCTTACCTGGTTTTGGCAGCAGTATAATTAAGGCATTATTTATGTATGATGGTAAATTATTATTTTGAAATGCTTCTAAAACCATTTCCAAAAAAGGTTTTATTAATTTATTCTTAAATTTTTTATAAAGGTCAACTGGAAGACCATCTGGTCCTGCACTTTTTCCTGATTTCATATTATCAATGGCTAGCCCAACTTCTTCTTGACTAATTTTAGACTCCAATATCTCCCTGTTTTCATTTGGTATACACGGTATAGATAGTTCGTTCAAAAACCCATTTAGTTTTGTTAAATCAGGTTCATTTTTGGTATCATATAATTTTTCATAGTAATCTCTAAAGGCTCTATTAATTTCTAAAGGATCTATAACTACCTGTCCATTACTTATAATACTGGTAATTGGTGTTTTAATTTCCAATTGTTTAATCTGCCATGCTAATAATTTTCCTGATTTTTCACCTTGTTCATAAAAAGATTGTTTCAATCTTAGAAGACTCGAGGCAGCTCTATTCGCTGATTTTTTGTCGTATTCAGCTCTCAAAATCAGTAATTCATTCTCCAACCTTGGGTCACTTCCTGCATACACTTTTTCCTGAAGACTTTTTATTTTATGTTCCAATTTAGCTCTCTCCTCTCGAGTCTTCTTAGATTTTGATCCTGTATAACTAATAATATGTCCCCTAATAAAAGCTTTGAAAGCCTCCCACTTTACACATGCTGATGTTTGTGTAGTATTGATGTCAAAGAACTCGTCTATCTGTTTTTCTATATACTTGACAAATTCCTCATCCTGAAGCCATTTATGCTGAAATTGCCATCTACCTGATTCCTTTGTCAATTTTTTATCTACATATATTAGACAACAGGGTGCATGATCAGAGATCACAATGTTATCATAAAAGCAGTTTTGAATCTTGGACCTTAATTCTGTGGAAATCAAAAAATAATCAATACGTGAGAATGTCTTGTAGGTACTGGAATAACAAGAATAGGCTTTAACTTGTGGTTTCATTTCTCTCCATATATCTAACAATCTCAATTCTTTCATAAAATGATTAATAGTCATCCTACATCCAATGTGCGTACAATCCAGTCCTGTTGATCTATCCACACCTGGATTCAATGTACAATTAAAATCCCCTGCTATTATATGTTGCCCTGTAAGTGATGATAAGATGAGAAATAAATTAGCAAAGAACTTCTGATCATCTATATTGGGACCATATAAGTTCACAAGATTTATATTTTCTAATAGCAAAGAACCTTGAATGATTACATATCTTCCAAATTTGTCTCCAATTACATTTTTCACTTGAAAAGGAACTGATTTATGTATGAGAGTCATAACTCCCCTGGCTCGGGATGAAAATGAAGAGGTGAATACACTTCCCTGCCATCTACTCCTAATTCTTTTAACATCCTCCTCTATCAGATGAGTTTCTTGTAAAAACACAATTCTTGAACCCATGTCCTTTATTTTATTCATAACTTGTTTAAGTTTTTTTAAATTTTGTAGACCTCTGCAATTCCATGAAGTTAAATTAAGATTAACACTTTGGTCCATGATCAACAGAGAGTTTGAGATTACCTTGCAGTGTAAACATGCTCATACAGAGAAGCAAAAACATGAGTGGTTGAACATTCATCCTACAAACTACACACAAACAAATTTCCCCTTCCCACACTTGTGGCAAACCCCCCAAAATCAAAAGAAAAATTCTGTCTCCCGATATAGCCATCGACCGTTCCACACCCACGGGGAACAGCCTAAGCCACTCCTTCTTCATCCTCCCAATCACCCTAACTCTACTGCTTTTAATGACGTAACATTAACTCTCCTCTGTAGTTTTCCAACTTAACTCCAAAATTTTTAACAACTTTGTACATCATAGTTTTTTTTTTTGTTTGTTTTGTTTTTGTTTTGTTTTTTAATATATAATACAATCTATATTTTGTAAACTTACTATTTACTTCAAGTCAGTCAGATGCCTGTGCAAATGCTTAATTATTCTACCTTATATTTTGTTCATGCTTAGCTCCCACCAGTCTCTTCTTCTTCTTTGATCTTCTTGATGAACTCCTGCGCCTCCTCTGGGGTCTTGAAGATGTGGGTTCTGCCCTCATACGTGGTCAGCAGTCTCGCAGGATAGATTACACCATGACGAATCCCAAGGTTGCGCAGCTCCTTACGTACGGGATCAAACTGCTTCCTCAATTGCTGGATTCCTGTGGCCAAATCTGGGTAGAACCGCACCTGCTGGTCCTGGTGTTTAATCTCTCCTTTTTTAGCTCGTGCAGCGTTGAAGATCTTCATCCTGTCTCTGTTGCTAAGAAACTTCATAATTAAGGTCCTCGGCGGTCCCTTATCTCTCCGTGGGCCAATACGATGTGCTTTTTCCAGAACCACTGCTGATTGCAACTCCTCGCTGCCCAGCACCTCCGGAATCCACTTTTCCAGAAAGGAACATACGTCCCGACCTTCTGATTCCTCTGGAAGACCCACCAGCCTCAAATTATTCTGTCTCGACCGAGATTCCAAATCCAAAATATTATCTTCCAGAGATTTTTTTTTTTTTTTCCAAAGTGCGCACCTTTAATTGAAGACGGGTGACGTCATCTTCAGCACTAGCGAGACGGAGCTCCATCTGCGCCGTTCGTTCTACACAGTCACCCAATTCCTTTCTTATTCCTTCCAACGCTGTCATAATCCCATCAAATCTAGAGGAAAAGTCCGCTCTCATTGAACTCATGGCAGCCATTAGCGCATCTGCGCCATTCCCCGCAGACATCGCACCGCCGCCAGCCTCCTCCGCCATATATGGAGTTTTGTTTACTGCGTCACAGACCTGAAAGTCCGTTAATTTGGACTGTTTCGGCGGCTCGCTTTTTCCTTTTCCTGGTTTTCCAGCCTTAGGCTTCGCCGACATATCTTCGCCCAAATGCTGGGATATGTTCTGTCCCAAATGAGAGAGTTATTTGCCGATTTTTTTTTTTTCCAGGAGCAGAGCAGAGCGAGACACGTCCGTCCTACGTGGCAGCCATAACCGGAAAAGGAATGGGATATTTAACAGGACAGGGATCACTCCACATCACAGGTGTTCAAATAATAGATAATTCCACTGACGGTTGCTAGCTTGACACTACACTGTAGCAATCCACACCAAAAAGATGGAAGTTTTTCATGAAATAAATTGGACTGCACCATGTTTGAAGGTTGAGGAATTCTTCTCTGAATGGAACAGTCTACCAGGTGCAAAATTCCTCGCTCTGCATCCCAGGTGGGAAGAAGCTGTGATGGACACACTGGTATACCACCGTCCCCTCGGGAGTAAACCAGCTGTTGCAAATGTTTTCCAGAACGTGCCATACACAAACTGTGTGATAAGGGACTTGAGGTAATGAGGTAAAAGTCATCATGACAGTGACTGGTTACAGGTGAGATACACAGATGATTTATGATCCTTCGTGGAACATTAACAAAAATAGCCTAAAAAAGTGCATGTCTTGCATGAATCAAAGTAGCTAGCCCTCGCCGGCCGTAACACCTAAAGTAAGCTGGTGTGCAAGTCGTGTTGCTTAGCAACAGTCAAGTAGTGGTACAGTGAAGAAACTGACTGTCCTGGCAGAAGAAAATAACTGATTAAATAAATCATAATCTGTTGTTTATTACTGATAACTAATAAATGGTGTTGGTGACGCTGTTTAGTATAATGTTTATTTGAAAGGGATATTACATACTAATGAACATTAATACAAATGTAAGTATGCCAGATTTAACAATACTGCTAATTTGCATCTGTAGTCCCCCGGCAGGTCACAAAAACACACAGTCATACATTAGAAGAACATCTGGAATACAACTGTCCAAAGTAGATATGGAAAAGTGCAAGAGTTAAGGTGCTACAAAACAAAACATTCAAATGTCAGACATGCCACACAGGTGAAGTGGTGTGTACGCATGCACACACATGCACCCAAGCACCTCACAACAACAACAGACAGCAACAAACAAGAGGTGGGGCATATGTGTGTGGCACACGGGCCACATATATATATGTGACCTGCGCTGGCAAAATGAGCTGGAATGTGCACCGCGTCATTACGAGCTATAGGCACGAGAAGTCATAAATTATGACTCTGTTTGCTAGCGGCAAGTCCCGGAAAAAATCCTGTGAGTCCCTGGTATTGTAAAGCTTAGAAATCGTACTTTCTAAAAATACATATGTTTTGGTGGAAGATGCAACTCCCAACCGATCGAACGCAAGTTTTAAACCTAGCCAAAATATAAACAAATTTGCTTTTTCCGGGTCTGTTTTTGTGCCCTTTCTACAAATTAAGTATCATTTTGAAGGTCTTTCAATACAGAATACGGAAAAAACGTTACCTCAGTTTTGATAATTTCCTCAAAGCAACTCATTTTGCCAGCATGGGTCACAAATGCACACGCCAGAGCAACCACTAGTTATGGGTACAGCTTTGGTTGTTTAAAAACCAGTTTTTACAATGAGCCTTAAAAGTGTTTAGTGTGGTATGTTCTGATTGCAGGTGATATATTATTCCAGATCTTGGTGCCCTTCACTGGTAGCACAGATTGAACAAATGTGGTGCGCCTGTGGGGGACCTCACAGTCTCCTCTAGTGATTGCTCTGGTGGTTGTGCCGGTGACAGTCCTCAGTTTAACATTCTCCCAGGGGAGGGGGGGGGGGGAGATTGCATAGTCATTTAACATTTTATAAATTGAACAGGCAAATTTGAGAGTTATATAATTTTCAAAAGACAGAAAGTTGTATTTCTTGTAAATGTGACAATGATATGTGGGATCTTTTTTTTTTAAATCAAAGAGTTTATGTTTTTTTTTTTGTATACTGATTCAGTGGATTTGATTATGGTTACACTAGTGAGTAACCAGTTGGTAAAACAGCAATCAATGTGTGACATCATTGCATGCAGAAACATTTTGGCTGTTGTATAAAAGCAGTAGCATTTGAGGTTGTGTTGTTTTAGTGAACATCAGCACATGTTTAGGAAATATTGACCCAGACAACAACTATTTTAATTATATTAATAATAAGTGTGTTTATTATGAAGAACAACAATTAAATGGAATTATGAATTTGGATCAAACATTAATAATACATATTAATAGTAGGAGTCTCTATGCAAACTTTGATAGTATTAAGGAGTTTTTAAATCAATTTAATACACCATTTAGGATTATTGCAATAAGTGAAACATGGATTAATGAAGAAAAAGATGTAAATTTTGAACTATATGGATATGAGATGTACACACAAAATAGGAAATGTAAAGGTGGTGGTGGGGTAGCACTGTATGTTGATAGAAAATTAAAAAGTAAAAAAGTAGACAGTATGACATCAGCAGTGAATGAAAGTATGGAATGTTTAACAATTGAGATTGCGATGGAAAAAAGAAAAAATATAATAGTAAGTTGTATATATAGAGCACCGGGATCTGATACGGAAAAATTTAAAAATGGGATGGAAAAGAAGTATGCAAAAATAAGACAAAAAGATATCTTTATTTGTGGTGACTTTAATATAGATTTAATGAAAATAAAACAACACAAACCAACTGAAGATTTCTTAGATACAATGTATAGCTTAACCTTATTTCCAAAGATTACAAAACCTAGGAGAATAACGACACACTGTGCTACCCTGATAGACAACATTTTTACCAATGTTATTGAATATAATATGGTGAGTGGTATAATAATAAATGATATTAGTAACCACCTGCCTGTATTTGTTTCTTTAGATGTTAATTATGGGGCTAATGAGAGTAATAATAATAATAAACTATGTAAAAAGATTATCTATAAAAGAATACGAACAGAAGACAGAATCAGTGATTTAAAAGAAAACTTAATGTTACAGAATTGGGATGTTGTCTATAGAGAGAAAAATGTGGACTTGGCATATGATAAATTTATTGATATATTTAAATTATTATATGATAAAAACTGTCCAATTAAAGAAATTAATAAAAAACACATATACAAAAATTGCCCATGGTTAACCAAAGGGTTACAAAATGCTTGTAAAAAGAAAAATTATCTCTATAAAAATTTTATTAAATTAAGAACTAAAGAATCTGAAAAAAGATATAAAACATATAAAAATAAATTAATTGAAATAATATGAACTAGTAAAAAAATATACTATAGGAAAATGTTAAATGAAAATAAAAATAATATAAAAGGAGTCTGGGATATATTAAACAAATTAAGGAAAAATGGAACTAAGAAAATGATATATCCAGAGTATTTTACTGATAATTGTGGTGATATTTATGATAAGAATATGGTAGTAAATAAAATGAATAAATTTTTTGTAAGTGTTGGGCCAGAGTTGGCAGCAAAGATTCCAAATCAAGGAAAAGACACCGTGAGTGAGACTTTGATTGGAAGTAACCCTCGGTCAATTTTTCTTACAGCGGTGGATGAACTAGAGGTAAAATCTGTTGTTGAAAAGTGTAAAAATAAATTATCTACTGATTGTGATGGTATTGATATGACACTAATAAAAAGAACTGTTGATGGTATATTAAAACCATTCACATATATTTGTAATTTATCATTTCAAACTGGTTCATTCCCGCAAAAAATGAAAATAGCAAAAGTAATACCATTATTCAAGCAAGGAAATAAACACCAATACACAAACTACAGACCAGTATCACCTCTCCCACAATTTTCAAAGATTCTGGAAAAACTTTTCAACAACAGATCAGAAAACTTTTTAAATAAACAGGATGTGCTGAATCAGAACCAATATGGGTTTAGAGCCAAGAGTACAACATTGTTGGCGATAATGGAAGCAACAGAGGAAATAATAAATGCATTAGATCAAGGAAAATATGCAATTGGTGTGTTTATAGATTTTAGAAAAGCATTTGATACAATAAATCATTCAATACTTCTTAATAAATTGCAAATATATGGTATTAGGGGAATGGCTCTGAAATGGGTTACAAGTTATCCATCTGAGAGACAACAATTTGTGAAAATGGGAGAATATCTGTCTGGGTGTATGGGAATTGCCTGTGGGGTCCCCCAGGGGTCAGTATTGGGCCCCAAATTATTTAACATATATATAAATGATATATTCCAAGTTTCTAAATTATTAAAAAATAATATTATTTGCTGATGATACTAATATATTTTATTCTGGAAATAATTATAATCAACTAATCCATACTCTAAATAATGAATTAAATAAGATAAAAAAAAATGGATGGATTGTAATAAATTATCACTAAATATAGATAAAACTAAGGTAATGATATTTGGTAATTGTAAAAATAAAGAAGATATACACATTCATATAGATAATGTAGTTATTGAAAAAGTTAAGGAGATCAAGTTTTTGGGTGTAATCCTGGATGATAAAATTAGTTGGAAACCACATGTCAGATACATACAAAATAAAGTTGCAAAAAATACTGCAATTATAAATAAAATTAAGCAGGTCCTAGATTATAAATCACTTCATATTTTGTATTGTTCATTAGTACTTCCATACTTGACTTATTGTATAGAGGTTTGGGGTAACAGTTATAAAAGTAAACTTAATTCATTGTTAATATTACAAAAAAGGGCAGTCCGTGTTATACACAAAGTCAGGTACCTCGAACATACTAATTTATTGTTTTTACATTCGAAGTTACTGAAATTATGGGATCTGGTTCATTATTACACAGCACAATTAATGTTTAAAGTTAGTAAAAACCTCTTGCCACACAATATACAAAATCTTTTCAGGGAGAGAGAAGGGAAATATAATTTACGGGGGAATACAAAATTTAAAATGCACTTAGTAAGATCTACACGGAAGAGTTTTTGTGTGTCTGTGTGTGGGGTAAAATTGTGGAATGGGTTGGGGGAGAAACACAGGCAATGTCCAAACATCCACATATTTAAATCAACATATAAAGAAATGATTTTTGAGCAGTATGAGAATGAAGGGCAGTGATGTTACATTGTGTCTTCAGTGAGGGAAGGTTGTTGTGTGTTATGGTGATTGTGAAGGTGATGGTGTTGTCTGTGTTTGTATTGAACATGCCAGAAGTGTATGTTTATTGTTGTTGTAATATTGTTGGATGTTGGTATTGTTGTCAATATGGACTGTCATTGTTGTGTCATTTTTGTTGTATAATTTGACTATGGGTGTATTATAGTGAATGTGGTTGTGGGATAATGACAATTATGAGTAATACTGTAATTTGTTTGGTGTGGAGAAGGGGTGGGACTGTATAAGGGTTGGCTTCTTCCCACTCCTTTTGAACATTTTATTTTTGGTTTGTTTTTTTGTTGTGTTTTGAACTCTCTTCTTTTTTTAAGAATGTTCAAATAAAAATCAATGTCAATGTCAAAATTGTGATATCTTCTAAAGCAGTGGTCCCCAACCACCGAGTTACAAATAACACTGGTCAACACCAAATTTATTGTCTGAGTTTTTTTAGCTGATTTAGGACAATTTTGATGTGCTGAATCCAAAAATCACATTGGTTTTGCTCAATCAGGTCAACTTTTTGAATTATGGCCAAGTTGTTTTATACATTTTTATTTACATGTATGGGTATTTTTGCTTTATATGATGCAAAATTCTTTTTTATGGCTTGAAATTCTCTGAATTTTGAACAATGATGACATAACATTCAATTTACATGTACTTACCTTTATATAAAGGTAAGTAAGTACATGCACAGTACTAAGTAAGTACAGGTTTTTACTTGGCACCTGATTGAGAGAAACGGATGTCATTTTAGGATTCAGCGGTGCAAAATTGTCTTAAATCAGTTGAAAAAACACAGACAACTTACAAAAAAATTATTTTTGTAACCCTGTGTAATTTATTCTGTTCCTCTGTACTGACCAAGTCTGCCGGACGTTTTAGTGTGAAAAATAACCATATGCTCTCTCTCTTCCCGTGTAGTGTGCCTGTACGTGGTCTCGGCGCACGCCTGTCTTGTTGTGGCAGTGGTGGTGCTTGAGAGTTTAACCTGGCTGGCTGGTTGGTTTCCTTCTGCTAGCTGGTGAATGGTCACCTATCTTTATTTCTGGGAGAGTTTGAATGTTGCTTCCCGATCACAAGGTACCTGTGGCCCCTTCAGTGGACCTGGAATCACGCCTCACCAACGCCTGAACTAAAACCAGGGAAGAGCATCCCGAGACCACCACAGAAGCACAGGAGGTCCACTCAATCACCCCCAGTCAGTTGGAATGAATTTGAGACTTTTTTCCCAGAAATGTGCAAATTATTCCATTGTACTTGTCCAAGTTTGGGTGGAAAAATTGGGAATATAACAAAACAAACACTGCACACTATCTGAAACAAAAAAAAAAACATTTAAAGTTCAATCCCTAAATATAACAAACCACTTTTTAAAGCTATGATAATACATACAATATAGTAACTGGATTAACTGAATGCAATGAAACAGACGTGTTGCAGTAAAAAATTAAAGCACCATACGCATTATGCCTTGGTGCTTCTGCACTGCCATCTACTGGGCTGGTATGTTTATCTTGGCAACAAAGCCACATCTCAAAATTCTGGTAAATTAAAAGTCGAGAAAACATGGTGATACATTGATACAAGCCTTGAGTTCTGCTTGATTTTGACAGAGTGAGCCCAAACCTGATAACAGACAGACACACAGATGCATTGACATACTACTGTATGCCTCATTTCATTGAGGCAATAAAAACAAAGCCAGTTAAAGAAATCATCACCGTAAAAACAGATAAGAAAATAAATGCACCAACAGCAGTGGAATTTAAAAATAATCTTTATTTGATATTAAGAGAACAATTATTTTGAAACCAATTTTATTGCACTAAGAAATGAGCCATAAAACTGTAGATAATAATAAGTTGGCTGTTCCATCAGAGCTGCTCAAATGTACAGTATGGTGGCCCTCATCTGTGCTACATATCTGACGTACAGGGCTAAGGCTGCCTCATAAGCACAGTGGTACAGTGGTTAGCACTGCTGCCTAATAGCTAGAAAATTCCAGGTTTGAATCCCCAGGCTGGCATGGGTAAGAACCTTTCTGTGTGGAGTTTGCATGTTCTCCTTGTGCTGCGTGGGCTTACTCTGGGAGCTCAGGTTTCCTCCCACAATCCAAAGACACGCATGTTAGGTTAATTGGTCATTCTAAATTGTCCCTAGGTATCCATCTCCTATAGGCCCTTAGAATAGAGGGTTAGTACTAGTGAAGTGCTTTGAGACTAGAAAACAAGCTTCTTTGAAGCAGCAAACTAGGACTCTTAAGTAAACATAACAAGTAGCTTCTAGTGCCAGATCCTAAACCAGTGATCTCAAACTCGTGCCATGGAGGGCTAAGACCCTGCAGGTTTTCTTTCTTGCCAGTCTCTAAAGCTGGTGTTTTCATTTATCAGCAATCTGTGGTAAGTAATTCTGTGAAATTGCCTGTTGAAGAAACTGGCTGGAAAAAACAGCAGGGCCTTGGCCCTCAATGGGATGAGTTTGAGATCCCTGTTCTCACTAGTGTTTGAAAGAATTTGTGAAGACAGAGGAAAACAGCAATAACAAAACAAACACCAGAAGAAGTGTATCTAGATCCAAACAGGAGACAAATTCAAAGAGCTCATCAGCTGGTGGTTATGGTGTAATGAATCGCCAGTTCATCAACAAGGACAAACCAGCAACTTGTTACACCACTACCACCTAATGAGCTCTTTATAAGGCTCATAATCTCGACGGCAATGCTCTACTTCTGAAGGACACCTTGTGCTGCTGTTGGTGTCTGACAAAATGTGGCTGACTCGGTGGAATATGAACGTCTAAGATGAGTTGTATCCTTGAGGAAAATTACTAAACATCTATACACTAGGTGTGGGACAAAAGATCAATTCAGTGATGGGTCGCGATACTTGACACTAACGACGATCCACTGATCCCTAAATGTATGGATCGATCTTATATTAATTATGTATATTCCTGTCAACCTTGCATACTCTCTTGGGTATTCAGCCAATTGCGTTTTCAGTCCACTAGATGGCGCAAAGCAAGCACCCAGTCAAGTGAAGTTATAGGTTGTCTCATAAGATTTGCAGCCAGTTTTGAAAGTTAGGAAGCAGTTAGCTCAAAGTCAGGTCAAATATCGGGCCTTTTTGTTTGATTTTACAACAAAGATGGATGACCCTGACATGACAGACAACCCACAAGAAGTGCTGCACAAAAAGAAAAAAACACGCGGGCCAGCACACGTCTCAGAGCAGCGTTAGGAACAGCCAAGCTAAAAACACACCGGCATGGAGCTTGCAAGGAGCGTTCTGAGAAAAAGTAAGTAATATTTATTTATGAAGCACTTCTCAGAGACATACAGTGGATATAAAAAGTCTACACACCTGTTTAAATGCCAGGTTTTTGTGATGAAAAAAAATGAGACCAAGATGAATCATTTCAAAACTTTTTCCACCATTAATGTGACCTACCCTATACAATCCAATTGAAAAACAAACTGAAATCTTTCAAGAGGAAAAATAAAAAATAAAAAACTTACAATAACCTGGTTGCATAAATATGCACATCCTGTTATAACTGGGGATGTGGCTATGTTCAGAATTAACCAATCACATTCAAACTCTTGTTAACTGGGTGTCAGCACACTCCTGCCACCATTTAAAGTGCCTCTGATTAACCCCAAATAAAGTTCAGCTGTTCTAGTAGGCTTTTCCTGACATTTTTATAGTCACATCTTACAGCACAAGCCATGGTCCGCAGAGAGCTTCCAAAACACCAGAGGGATCTCCTTGTTCAAAGGTATCAGTCAGGAGAAGGGTACAAAAGAATTTCTAAGGCATTAAATATACCATGGAACACAATGAAGACAGTCATCATCAAGTGGAGAAAATATGGCACAACAGTGACATTACCAAGAACTGGACGTCCCTCCAAAATTGATGAAAAGAGAAGAAAACTGGTCAGGGAGGCTGCCAAAAGGCCGACAGCAACACTGAAGGAGCTGCAGGAATTTCTCGCAAGTACTGGCTGTTTAGTACATGTGACAACAATCTCCCGTCTTCTTCATATGTCTGGGCTATGGGGTAGGGTAGCAAAATGGAAGCCTTATGTTACAAAGAAAAACATCTAAGCCATTTGAAATCTCCCAAATGCATGTGGGAAAATGTGTTATGATCCAATGAAACCAAGGTTGAACTTTTTGGCCATAATTCCAAAATGTATATTTGGCACAAACACAATGCTCATCACCAAAAGAACACCAAACCTACAGTGAAGCATGGTGGTGGCAGCATCATGCTTTGGGGCTGTTTTTCTTCAGCTGGAACTGGGGCCTTAGGCCACGGTCACACTGCAGGTCTTAATGCTCAATTCTGATTTTTTGCCAAGATCTGATTTTTCTGTGTGGGCATTCACATTATAATGCAATCTCCGTCAGACTCCATTGTGAATGATTTACAACTATGAAGTGACCCGCATGCGCAGAAGAAAACGTAACGTCAGACACAGCATTGTGTTCACGGGAGTAAATATGAGCTCCGAACAACTGAGGGGGACAGAACTTCTTCACCTTGATGCAGCACAGCAAAATAAAATGTTAAAATCATTCAAAAATGATTACGCACAAAATTAATATGAGACCAGCTTCATTCCTCTACACGCCAGATGACCACTGTGATCAGCTCTGCTTTAACAGAACTTATCGATTAAACAGCTCTCTTGAAAATGAGACCCTGTGTCTCAATGGGATTACCTGTATAAATAAGGTTAATAATAAATAATCCTAGCGATTACAATAGGGCTCTTGCCCACTGACGTTGTCAGTGGCTCGAACCCTAATAAACAGCATGGCTCGTACTGGCATAACATCCGTCTGGCACAGGAAGGAGAAGCCACCACAGACTCCCCTCTCCTGTCCTCCTGTCCCTGTATCTGGCCATTCCGCTCCACAGTCATGTCGGTATTAACTTTACATTTTAGCTATTACAGCAGCCAGGACTCCCGGTGTGCTGTTTACAGGGAAAAAGGAATTTGCAGTGTCCAGTAAATGCGCCGTTACTGTGAGCCTGCTTGTCTGACAGTTTCAGCCCCAAACTCCTCTCTCAAAATTTTGAAGTTGTTATGCAGTCAGAGCCAACAAAATTACTATCCAGTGATAAAGGGAAGAAGATTGATTAAAAAGAGAGCACAAATCAGTTGTCTGCCATGCTTGCTGCATCCTCCACCGCAGAATTGTCACCTCGGTCTCACTTGAGTCAGGAAAAAGTCGGATGAAATGTGACATGACCATTCAGACTGAGGTTGCTTTGGAAGATATCAGATACGTATCCGAATTAGCACGCAATCTGACAGATTTGGAGGGTTTTTTCAAAGAAGAGTGGGCAAATATTGCCACATCAAGATGTGCCATGCTGATAGACTCCTACTCAAAAACACTGAGTGCTGTAATAAAAGCCAAAGGTGCTGCAACAAAGTATTAGTTTAAGGGTGTGCATATCTGTGCAACCAGGTTTTTGTAAGTTTTTTTTATTTTTTTTATTTTTCCCCTTAAAAGATTTCAGTTTGTTTTTATAATACCTCTATCTGCCAAGAATGTGCCACTAGTCCAGCAAAAGCTAGCGGTGCTCAAATACTTTGCAAGCAGTTTCATGAAATGGTCAGTCAGAAAGCAACTCATACTGGCTCGGACGTTGCCTGGGTTAACAAGGTCAGGAGTTCCTGGCAGTGGAAGGCGAAGGACAGAGCTACGTGGAGGAATCTGATCAGATCTAAATGAAACAGTCATTGTCGCCCCCGACAGACTGCTGTGATGATGATGATGATGATGTACAGGTTATAGGTCACATTAATGGCAAAAGTTTTGAAATGATTTATCTTGGTCGCATTTTTTTACATCACAGAAACCTGGCATTTGAACAGGGGTGAGTAGACTTTTTATATCCACTGTACAGTCACAAAGCACTGTACAATAAAATAGAATAAAAGGAATTTGATAGCTAAAAATAATTTTAAAAATACAAAAACAAGTTAAAACACATGATTAAAATAATTTAAAAATATCAGACTTGCCATTAAAAAGCAGTTGAATTGAAACTCAATTGAAATTGAAATTGAAAGCCTCCTTAAACAAAAATGTTTTCAGCTGCTTTTTAAAAAAGTCCACAGAGTCAGATAAATGTAGCTGGAATGGGAATCTTCCAAACAACGCCATCCACTGTCTTCCATGTGTACAGAGATGTGTCACCATGGAAAATGAAGCCCAGAGAATACTTTATTATATGAAAGAGATGTCAACAGTTTTACTTTGGGAAATGATTTGAGTTTTTTTTTTTTTTTTAATTTAACCTTCATTTTACCAGGGATAAAACCAATTGAGGTAAGGACCTCTTTTACAATGGTGTTCTGGCCAGGCTGAATAAGGTGAAAAAAATTTGAAAGCTATGGTATTGAGATACTTGAGATCACGATATGATTATCGTTGAATCGTGACAGGATCGTATCGTGACCCAAGTATTGCGATCCAGACTGAAAGGTCCCTTACGACTCCCACGCCTACTATACACACTCAATGACATTTAATCACAATTACCACTTTTTTTTTAAAAAGAAATTAGATAGAAAAAATGTCTTTCAGCCTTTGTAGAAAAAATGCTATTATTTATTCATATCTTTCTTTTTATACTGAGTGAAAATGGGCGGTGCGGTGGCGGAGTGGTTAGCACTGCACCTGCACAGCAACTCACCCTTGGCCATTAGATCCCTGGTTCGATCCCAGCCCCCGACCAACAGTGATCTGTGTGGAGTTTGCATGTTCTCCCCATATCTGCGTGGGTTTACTCCGGGATTTCTCCGGTTTCCTCCCACAGGCCAAAAACATGCAGGTTAGGTTAACTGGAAGACTCTAAATTGGCCCTAGGTGTGAATGTGTGTGTGAATGGTTAAGGGATAGCGCCGTACCGTGGCTGCTTCATCCATCCAGGTGGATGCCCTCAATTTCCCCTCTGGGGATCAATAAAGTATACAAAATCAAAAAAAAAAAATAGCTTAAATTATGACATAATTAACAGTCTTGGCATATTTCTCTAAAACTCATCCTCCACTTTAAATTATAGAATTTAAACTAAAAGAAGGCCCAGTTTTTCTTTGGTTGTACTGTATATGCACAAACATAAATAAATGTAAAACATTTTAATTCTAGGGCCTGTGTACATGTAAGAAAATGTGTTTGTTAAAAAAAAAAAAAAAAATCTACGTCTGCGTGTGTGTGTTCAGTCTGCATTTAGGGGTTTACCTGTACCTTGATAAAATCACCAGACATGACCCAAACACAGGACCTGTAAGAGATGGGAAACAGTAACAATTTAAGCAACGATCCTCTAACAGTGAACATGCAATTAAGGCAAAATTTAACTTTAAACCACGAGATTTGGGGGAAATATGGACAATTATATGGCATTTTACTGAAGCATGCCTAAACAAATTTTTGAAGTGATCAACAAGAACAGTGGGGCTACTCAATACTTTATTAGCTATCCTTTTATTCAGAATTTCAAATGGGAAAAACAGCTATGAGGAAGAGTAATGCATTAATATTTGAGGCTTAGATTTTCATTAAAACACCAAACCAATAAGTCCGCTGAACAGTTTATACAACTAAGAAGCATTATATGAATCAGCAATATGAAAAAGGGCAAATCAATCTCCAACTCATAAAAGTGGCATTATTGATTCCCTGTCTAATGTAAGAAGAGGAAAAATATTTTAAAATGCACTAACCTAGTTTTCAGATTAGTCTGCGTATTAAGTATATGAGTGTGCAAGTCCATGTAAATGAATTGCAATTTAGCCTTTAATCCATACTCCTCAGCATGCTGAGGATTCATGTAGAAATCACACCAGCTTATTCCACAGTAATTTGACCACATAGACTACTTGAAATAAACTGATTTTCTGTCACAAAATGTGAACATATTTCACTGATCAAAATGAAAAAATGAAAATTATTGTATTCTTAAGAGATTCTTTGGCAGGATTTGATGAATTTAAGGCTGCTTTGATTAAAGCAGTTGATTAACTATGATTATGCTATAATTTCTCCACTGACTTATCAAGTGAAGGCACTGTTCCTGCTCCAATAAAATTAGCTGAAGTTACCACTTTATTCAAAGCACATGATCCCACAGTACTTTTCAACTACAGACCAATATTCACACTTCCTTGTTTTTCTAAAATTTTGGAAATACTGGCTCACAAAAGATTTGTCCCTTAACCAAAAATAATGTGTTATGATTATCAATATGGATTCTTGAAGAATCATTCAACACATACAGCTACTTTATAGATAGATGTACTTTATTGATCCCAAACTTGCCAACATACTTGACATAACTCTGTTTTATGAGAATAAATTTGCTACAAGAGTATTTTTAGATCTCGCTCTAAAACTTTTGATACTGTTAACTACAACAATCTCTTAACTAAATTATATAGCTATTGTTTGAATGGTATTCTAAAATGGTTTCAAAATTATTTATCATTAACACAATACGTATGTGACGCTACAACAGCCCAAACCTAAAGAATCTGTAATTAAATGTGGGGTACCACAAGGTTCCATATTAGATCCACTGCTTTTTAATCTATATTAATGATCTTTAAAATGCATCCAATGAACTACTACCCATACTTTTTGTAAATGATACAAACCTGTTCTTTTCTGAACAGAATCTACTTTATTACTCAAAGCAAATCAGAGCTTACAAAATCATGGAGAACGGTTTATGTTTAAGAAGTTATTACTAAATGTTAATAAATCAGTTTATTTAAATTTCATAACCATTTCTTGTCACAGTATCTATGTATTGACAATAATAAAATTGATAAAGTCAGTTTGATATCTGCCTCCCAGTGGCAGCTTGGTGGAGAAGTGGTACCGGGGGGGGGGGGGGGGAAGGGGTGCGCTGAAAAGTTCATAGTGGTCAAATTTGACTAAATGTGGTTTATTTTTCAACCACAGGGATCCAAGCGCTGCAACACTGATGGAAGAAGTGTGTGGACCAAAGGGGAGACTATGTCGAAAAATAAAGCACATTTGGTCAAATTTGACCACTATGAACTTTTCAGCTCCCCTTCGCAAGTGCTGTCGCCTTCACAGCAAGAAGGTTGTGTGTTCGATCCCACCCCTGGCCAGTCGCACCTTACTGTGTGGAGTTTGCATCTTCTCTGTGTCTGGGTACTCAAGATTTCCTCCCACAGCCCAAAGACATGCATGTTTGCTTAACTGACATCAACTTGGGATCAACTGTCCTTAGGTATGAATGTGAGTGAATGGTTGTCTTTCTGTTGGACTGGCAATCTATCCAGAGTGTACCCTGCCTTTTGCCAAAAGATGGTGGGATGGGCTCCAGTCCCCCTGCAACCCAAAAAGGGTTAAGAAGATGAATGAGTTTATCTTTTCAAATAGTTTTAAATGATGTTTGTTTACACTGACTTTGTGATTCATAAGTCAAAGAAATCTATCTGTATACTTTGTAAGACTTCATATCTCTAATTAAATCATTCATTTATGATTTTGTATTAGTCAACTTTATCCATATCAGACCTACTGTAAAATTACATGGGTAAGCACCAGTGTTGGGAGTAATGTGTGACTGCAACACCAACTGAGCCACCACCTGTGGCTCAGTTGGTGGAGCATCTTCCCCACACCCGGGAGGCAGGGGTTCAAATCCCAGCCGGGTCATGCCGAAGACCATTTAAAAGTGGAACTTCCTGCCGTCCAGCTTGGTGCTCAGCAATAATGGAACGGAGGAGGGAAATCTGTGGCGGCGCCTTGCATGGCAGCGGCCCTCTGATTCTACACTTGGGGTGTGTGTGATTAACACTGTAGATAGGTAAAACACAATCTTGTTCTACTGTACATGATTGGTTGTACGGTTGAATGACAATAAGGGTGATTTAATTTAATAATTTTAACACCACTACTTTTGCAGTAACGTGCTCTGTAATGAAATTACTGTTTAAAAATTAAGTAATGCGTTAGTTACTGAAATTTGATCAGATGCGTTACTCGTTTTATTAATATGGATAGATATTTTTAGCGCAAATAAATACAAACTGATCATATGTAGCTAACGCAGCCATCAGTCAACGTGACCTGTTGCAAAGAGCCTGTTCACTACTGAGTGGAGGAAAAGATGAAGCTACTTTGTTTTTGTGGAAATAGATTATTTTTTCTTTGTCGTGGTTAAGGACAAAAGCATATGTGACCCGTGCTGGCAAAATGAGTCTCAATGAGGAAATTTTCAAAACTGAGGTAACGTTATTTTCATATTCTGTATTGAAAGACCTTCAAAATGATATTTAGTTTGTAGGAATTGCACAAAAACGGACCAGCAACAAGCTGATTTTGTTTATATTTTGGCTGGTTTGAAAACTCGCATTCTATCGGTCCTGAGTTATGTCTTCCACAAAAACGTGTATTTTTAGAAAGTAGGAGTTCCAAGCTTAACAATGATACCAAGCACTGATGGGGGATTTCCAAGGACTTGCCGCCAGCAAGCAAAGAAAGAGTCATGATTTATGACTTCTCGTGCCTGTAGCTCGCAATTACCTGGTGTGCATTGACTAATTTTAACAACATGGGTCACATATTGGTGGGCTGTGTGAGACCAAATGCAATCTTCAGAAATGCCTGAGAACAGCAACAAGCTCCGACAAAGCTAGTGCTATGCTAACAACACCGTGTTTGTGGATTTACACTATCTGAACAGCCACGGCTGGATGTAAAGTGGAAATACTCTTATCCGAACACCCACGTCTGGATTTCAAGCACAGGTATGCATCTGGACAGTTTGTGACCCAGCAAGAATTAAACCGACTGATTGCCAGATTTGTTGTTACAGAATGAAGATCTGATAGTCATTTTCCATCAGACAGCTGAGACTGTGAGCCACTGAAGTTAAAACACATTTACTTGCTACCTGGATAAATTCAATTCAATTCAATTCAACTTTATTTATATAGCGCCATTTCACAACAACAGTCATCTCATAGCACTATCAACTGTAGGGAGGACCCCCACAGTTGCAGAAAGACCCCAGCAATCAGGCGATCCCCTGTGAGCAAGCACTTGGCGACGGTGGAGAGGAAAAACTCCCTTTTAACAGGAAGAAACCTCCAGCAGAACCAGGCTCAGGGAGGGGCAGTCATCTGCTGCGACTGGCTGGGGGGTGAGGGGATAGAGAAGAAGAAAAGAACAGACATGTAGAGAGCAAACAGCACGATGGGGACTCAATCTATGGGAGAGAACAAACAAATGTTAATGACCAGCAAAAAAAAAAATATTTCATAGAGAGTGAGGAAAGGAGTGAGGCCCAGTGCATTACTGGAGGTCCCCCGGCTGACTAAACCTATTAGCAGCATAACTAAGGGAGGGTTCAGAAAACACATGATCCCTCCCTAATTGTAGGCTATATCAAAAAGGTAGGTTTTAGCCCTATTCTTAAAAACAGAGATCGAGTCTGACTCCCGAATCCAGATTGGCAGCTGATTCCACAGGAGAGGAGCTTGATAACTGAAGGCTCTGCCTCCCATTGTACTTTTGGAGATTCTAGGTATTACAAGTAAACCTGCATTTTGGGAGCGTAGTGCTCTGTTAGGATGATACGGTAGTATCAGATCTTTTAAATAAAAAGGAGCCTGATTGTTTAGAGCTTTGTAAGTAAGAAGAAGGATTTTAAACTTAATTCTAAACTCTATGGGAAGTCAATGAAGGGAGGCCAGAACCGGAGAGATATGATCTCTCTTTCTAGTACCATAAAGATTATTCAAAAATAGATTTGATTTCCAAAAGGATTTTAAGGGACTGGATTATGTCTGTGTCACAGCAGATATTTGGACTGTGGGCAATGGACATTTTCTTTGGATCACTGCACATTGAATTAAATCCATAATATAAAGGTAAGATAAACATTGACACCTTTATGCAGTGTTGCCAACTCACTCTTTTGAAGTGGTTCTCACTCTTTTTCCTTCTCTCTCACTCCACAAACACCATTTCTCACTCCAAAATGAGGAAATTACTGGCAATTTTGTGTTGATTTTCTTCAGATTATTTCCATAATAAAAGCTCTCAAGGCAAGATAAAGCAGACTGAACATGTTCTAAAAGCTCTGTCTGAAAAAGTCTGTTTTCAGCCTGACATTAATAAGACAGTAATGTAATCCATTAATTAAATTATCTTGCTATGTGTGTATGCATTTAAAAGTAAGGTGAAAGTTACTTTTCCAAGTAACTAGTTACTTTAATCATGCAGTAATTGTTAAGTAACTCAGTTACTTTTGAAAACAAGTAACTAGTAACTAATTAGTTACTATTTTTTAGTAACTTGACCAACACTGGTAAGCACACATGCTACACATCTTTGGATACTTAAAGAGCATAAAGTAATCCTGACAATTACCGTTTTAAAATACTTTAGTACTGCAATCTAATTTCAGAAAAGTGGAGGCTTGGTCAGTCATCCTCTCCTGACCAGAGTCAGACATGTTGCCAAGCTGGGGACACACAAATGGGAGTTATAGCACACACTGGAAAGTTATTCAAGTGTATTCCAAAAACATCTGCAGATGCCAAATTTGTAATATTTACCTCCGCCAATGAGGTAATGTGATCAGAGTGGGTGGTTTGTTAACAGGATTAGTCAAAAACTACTGGACAAATTTTGATTAAAATTTTCATCAGCAGTGGCCCTTGGGCTACAGATGAACCCATTAGATTTTGGAGGTGATTCAAGAATGCATACCGGTACAAAGGCAATGCTAAAAAAGTGGGAAAAGTAATCCAGAATCCGCAACCTGACCCACATCACCTCCAAAATCTAATGGGTTCATCCGTAGCCAAAGAGCCACTTCGGCTGAAAATTCAATCAAAACCCGTCCAGTATTTTTTGTGTAATCCTGCTCACAAAAAACATACAGACAGACCTTGCAGCGATATATTGGCTTACACTTAACCTTCATCATTACATGTGCCGAGACTGATTAATCTGTACACCTGGGGTCCATGTGGACCCCGAAAGTAAAATAGCCATAAAAATTCTGTAACTTTCTTGAATGAATTGTTTGTTATGCATGGTGCAATACTAAAGCATAAGGGAAATATAAAACAAAACACAGGTTTTTAACCTTGCTCTGACTATGCAAAATGGAACATGAACTGGAGTGGTGGCTTAGAGGTAGAGCATCCACCCCGCATCCGGGAGGTCGAGGTTCAAGTCCCAGCCGGGTCATGCCAAAGGCCATATAAAAATGGAACTTCCTGCTGTCCCGCTTGGTGCTCACCAAAAATGGAACGGAGGAGGGAAATGTGGGCAGCAGTGGCTCAGGAGGTAGAGCGGGTCGTCCAATAACCAGAGGGCTGGTGGTTCGAATGCTGCTTTTCCCAGCCACCATGCCGTTGTGTCCCTGGGCAAGACACTTTACCAAGCTTGCCTTCAGTGTCCATGACACTGTGTATGAATTTTCGGTAGTGCTCAGAGAGGCTGTTGGTGCGGATTGGCAGCCACATTTCCGTCAGTCTGCCCCAGGGCAACTGTAGCTACAGTAGTAGCTTACAACTAACAATGTCTGTCTGGAGTGAATGAATAATGGACTCACTGTAAGCACTTTGAGATGACACTTGACATGTAAAGTGCCATATAAATCTAATCCATTATTATTATTACCTCCGCCAAGGGGGTTATGTTTTCATCGGCGTTGGTTTGTCTGTTTGTCTGTTTGTTTGTTTGTTAGCAAGATAACTCAAAAAGTTATGGACAGATTTTCATGAAATTTTCACAGATTGTCAGAAATGGGGTATCCTTCAGATGATTAGATTTTGGTGGTGATCCGAATCCCCATCCAGAAGAAAACCGCCATTATGGAAAATCCAATTTTCGTGAATAACTACTGATCCACTAATCCTATCATTGTGAATCCAATTGCTAGTCATATGTTTTCATGGTCAAGGAATCTGAAAACGTACACACCAAACACTGTATGGGGGGGAACTGTGGCGCTTGGCGGAGGTCTGCGCTCTCCGAGTGCTTTTCTAGTTATTATATACCCCCTCCCTGGCATAGGAAAAATGGAAAATCAAAAAATCATCACTTTTTTTTTTTATACAGTATCTACAGTATGTCTATGTGACTAAAAAAAGTAAAACTAGAGCATATGCATGAAAATAACATTAAAAACTTGTTAATTTCAACTTTCTAACAAAAACCTTGGGGTCCAGCTGGACCACACTTTCTAAGATGATGCAATTATCAATCCATCTTCTACCACTTTTTCAGAGGTCACAGAGGGAGGCAGCAGTTCAGAAGCCCAGACTTCCCTCTCCCCAGCCATCTGCTACAGCTCTTCAGAGAGGATACCAAGGCGTTCCCAGACCAGCTGGGAGACGTAGTCTCTCCAACAAGTCCTGGGTCTGCCCCGAGGTCTCCTCCCAGTGGGACATGCCCGAAACACCTCAAGTGGGAGGCGTCCAGGAGGCATCCTGATCAGATGCACAAACCACCTCAACTGATTCCTTTCAATGTGGAGGAACAGCGGTTCTACTCTGAGCCTCTCCCAGATGACTGAACTCCTCACCCTATCTCTGAGGGTGAGTCCAGCAATCCTACGGAGAAAGCTCATTTCAGCCGCTTGTATCCGCGATCTTGTTCTTTCGGTCATTACCCAAAGCTCATGACCATAGGGAAGAGTAGGAACATAGATTGACTGGTAAATCGACAGCTTTGCCTTAGAACTAAGCTCCCTCTTCACCACAACAGACCGGTACAATGTCCGCATCACTGCAGATGCTGCTCCAATCCGTCTGTCAATCTCTCACTCCATTTTCCCCTCACTCGTAAACAAAATCCCAAGATACTTAAACTCCTCCACTTGGGGCAGGAGCCTGTCCCCAACCCAGAGAGGACAATTCACCTTTTTCCGGCTGAGAACCATGGACTCGGAGGTGCTGATTCTCATCCCAGCCGCTTCACACTCAGCGGCAAACCGTCCTAGCAAGAGCTGTAGGTCATTGCTGGATGAAGCCAACAGGACAACATCATCTGCAAACAACAGAGATGAGATCCTGTGGTCACCAAGCATGACACCCTCTGTTCCCTGGCTGCGCCTAGAAATCCTGTCCATAAAAATTATGAACAGGATCGGTGACAAAGGGCAGCCCTGGTGGAGTCCAACTCTCACTGGGAATGAGTCCGACCGAGTGTTGGCAATACGAACCAAACTCTCACAACGGTCGTACAGAGACCGAATAGCTCGTAACAACAAGCCCGATACCCCATACTCCCAAAGCACCCCCCACAAAAAAACACGAGGGACGTGGTCAAATGCCTTCTCCAAGTCCACAAAACACATGTAAACTGGTTGGCCAAACTCCCACGAACCCTCAAGAATTCTCGAGAGGGTAAAGAGCTGGTCCGATGTGCCACGGCCAGGACGAAAACCACATTGCTCCTCCTGAATCCGAGGTTCGACCAACGGCCGGACTCTCCTCTCCAGTACCTTGGCATAAACCTTCCCAGGGAGGCTGAGGAGTGTGATCCCTCTAAAGTTGGAGCACACCCTCCGGTCCCCTTTTTTAAAGAGAGGAATCACCACCCCGGTTTGCCATGCCAAAGGCACTGCCCCCGACCTCCACGCAATGTTGCAGAGGCGTGTCAACCATGACAGCCCTACAACATCCAGGGCCTTGAGGTACTCAGGGCGAATCTTGTCCACCCCCGGGGCCCGGCCACCAAGGAGATTTTTAACCACCTTGGCGACCTCAGCCCCTGTGATACGCGAGTCATCCCCCTTGTCCCCAAACCCTGCTTCCTCTGTGGAAGGTGTATCGGTGGGATTGAGGAGATCCTTGAATTATTCCTTCCACCGCCCGACGATATCCCCAGTCGAAGTCAACAGTGTCCCATCCGCACCATACACAGTGTAGACAGGGAGCTGCTTTCCCCTCCTGAGCCACCGGACAGTCTGCCACAATCTCTTCGAGGCTGCCTGAAAGTCTTGTTCCATGGCCTCACCGAACTCCTCCCATACCCGGGTTTTTGCTTCAGCAACCACCCGAGCTGCACTCCGCTTGGCCTGCCGGTACACCTCAGCTGCTTCGGGAGTCCCACAAGCCAACCAAGCTTGATAGGACTCCTTCTTCAGCTTAATGGCCCCCCTCACCACTGGTGTCCACCACTTGGTTCAGGGGTTGCCACCGCTAGATGCACTGACCACCTTGCGGCCGAGGCTCTGGGCCGCCGCTTCAACAACAGAGGTGGAGAACATGTCCCATTCAGACTCCATGTCTCCAGACTCCCTCGGAATGTGGTTGAAGTTCTTCCGGAGGTGGGAGTTGAAGACCTCCCGGACAGGGGCCTCAGCCAGACGTTCCCAGCACACCCTCACTATACGTTTGGGTCTACCAGGTCTGAATGGCTTCCTCCCCTGCCATCGGATCCAACTCACCACCAGGTGGTGATCAGTTGACAGCTCTGCACCTCTCTTTACCTGGGTGTCCAAGACATACGGTGGCAGGTCTGATGACACGATAACAAAATCGATCATCGACCTGCAACCTAGGGTGTCCTGGTGCCAGGTGCACATATGGACACCCTTATGCTTGAACATGGTGTTCGTTATGGACAAACTGTGGTTAGCACAGAAGTCCAATAACTGAACACCACTTGGGTTCAGATCAGGCAGGCCGTTCCTCCCAATCACCCCCCTCCAGGTTTCACTGTCGTTGCCCACGTGCGCATTGAAGTCCCCCAGTAGGACAATGGAGTCTCCAAGAGGAGCACCCTCCAGCACCCCAGTCACAGACTCCAAAAAGGGTGGGTACTCTGAAACATCATTTGGTGCATAGGCACAAATGATGGTCAGGACCCGTTTCCCAACCCGAAAGCGCAGGGAAGTAACCCTTTCGTCCACCGAGGAAAACTCCAATATAGAGGCAGCAAGGTGGGGGGATACAAGAATACCCACCCCTGCTCGTCGCCTCTCGCCCGGGGCAACTCCAGAAAAGGCCAAGCTCCAGCCCCTTTCCAGAAGACTGGTTCCGGAACCGGAGCTCTGTGTTGAGGTGAGGCCGACTATATCTAGCCGGTACCGCTTAACCTCGTACACCAGTTCAGGCTCCTTCCTCGCCAGAGAGGTGACATTCCACGTACCAAAAGCCAGTTTAGAAAGCTTGGGATCAGTCCACCAAGGTCTCCACCTTTGACCGCCACCTAATCCACATAACACCGGACCCCCATGATCCCTCCTGCAGGTGGTAAGCCCACTGGAGGGCGGACCCATGTATTTTGTACCCATGACCCATGTAATTATTTTTTTTTTAATTGAGACAATTTATCACTGTGCACATCAGATTTAAATTGGCCAATATGTAGCACACATGTAGACTGACAACTACCTAAGGAAAGATCGTTAGCATTACTCTGAAAAAATATCAACAAATAAACACATCTGGGGACATTTGGACCCCAGGTGTACTGATTAGGGTTAAACCACTGTGTGATTGCACCAGGTGTTGCTAATCACTGGGGACAACACTTTTTGATTATACTCTGTGAAGACATGACACAAATGGACTGTTGCAAGTGATAATTTTGTGCTGGACAATGATGGAATCAAAGTCTTTTAGTTCAGTGAAAAGTATTTTTCACATTTTAAAATTGTTATTAATTTCTTAGTGCACATAAAGTCAACCTCAAACGAGACACCAGTAGCGCTTAATATTCCACTTAATCACTACATATAATATAAATCAGACTATTTAATTATTTCTGGTTTTTAACTTTTGGCTAAAGGTAGAAGATTACAGGGTCAAATACAAGAAACTTTTTAGTTCTCCAAATTGAAACATAGCTTTAAGGATGGGACACTTCTTGTGTGCCACATGACCTGAACCATGCAGTGTTTCCTCTGGCTTAAAGACCATGGTGCGGTGGCAACCCGGGGGGGATGGGAGGAGGGCAGAAAACACATGACACTATTGTAACTGGAATATGTTAATTTTATACTATTTATTTCTTTTTTTAATTGTACACAGTAACTTTGCATATGGAATTTACCATTTGAAGTATTGTACAACCAAGGCTTGAATGTTGGAATACTGGGCCAGTTGGGGTCCCACACAGACATCCTGTATTTGGACTTTTTACTGGTGTCATCCTTCTCTCCTTGCTCTGCTCTCACCTCTTCTGGACCCTCTACCTGTACACTTTCCTCTCCTTCTCTCTTCTGTCTCATCATGCCCTCTCTGAGGTTCTCTCTCTGTCTATGGTGGTATACAAACAGGTCAGAAAATATCAAGTATCATGTTTTGTAATGCAGGATTTTTTAGAGATGATGCAAAATTCTATATTTCTTGAAATTCTCTGAATTTTGAACAATGATGATGTAACATTCAATTTACATGTATTTACCTTTATCAATGTCTACTATTCAATTTACAGTACAACTGTTGTACAACTGCTTACAACTTAGCACAAAAACCTGACCTGATCAAGAGAAACGGATGTCATTTTCAGATTCAGCGGTGCAAAATAGTCTTAAATCAGTTGAAAAAACACAGATAACTTACAAAAAAAATTATTTTTGTTATGTTGTGTAATAGCAATTTACTCATGCATACTTTAATTATATGATCAGAGGTGGGTATAGTAACCGGAAATTCTACTCATGTAAAAGCTGTGATTCAAAATTAATAATTAAAAGCAGACAACCAAAAATTTCTAGTTGAGTTAAGGGTACAAAGAGCACCCACTTAAAAACTTGAGTAATGACTTCAGTCTTGAAGGTTTAAGGATTTTCTCAAAAATTTATAACAATTTTCTTATAGTTTTCTACTTTTCTCTGTAAATTTATCTAAATTTGAAACCATTTTCCTCAAATTTGCAATTTCCTCTTGTAAAATTGACTTTTCTTGTACATTTGAGACTTTATTATAAGTTTGTGGATTATTTTATGGCTAATTTTTGTCTGTTTTGTTTAAATAAAATTAGTTTTTTATATATACAGTGGGGCAAAAAAGTACTTAGTCAGCCACCAATTGTGCAAGTTCTCCCACTTAAAAGATGAGAGAGGTCTCCAATTTTCATCATAGGTATACCTCAACTATGAGAGACAAAATGAGAAAAAAAAAATCCAGAAAATCACACCGTCTTATTTTTAAAGAATTTATTTGCAAATTATGGTGGAAAATAAGTATTTGGTCAATAACAAAAGTTCATCTCAATACTTTGTTATATACCCTTTGCTGGCAATGACAGAGGTCAAACGTTTTTAAGTCTTCACAAGGTTTTCATACACTGTTGCTGGTATTTTGGCCCATTCCTCCATGCAGATCTCCTCTAGAGCAGTGATGTTTTGGGGCTGTCGCTGGGCAACACGGACTTTCAACTCCCTCCAAAGATTTTCTATGGGGTTGAGATCTGGAGACTGGCTAGGCCACTCCAGGACCTTGAAATGCTTCTTATGAAGCCACTCCTTCGTTGCCCAGGCGGCATGTTTGGGATCACTGTTATGCTGAAAGACCCAGCCACGTTTCATCTTCAATGCCCTTGCTGATGGAAGGAGGTTTTCACTCAAAATCTCACGATACATGGCCCCATTCATTCTTTCCTTTACACGGATCAGTTGTCCTGGTCCCTTTACAGAAAAACAGCCCCAAAGCATGATGTTTCCACCCCCATGCTTCACAGTAGGTATGGTGTTCTTTGGATGCAACTCAGCATTCTTTCTCCTCCAAACACGACAAGTTGAGTTTTTACCAAAAACTTCTATTTTGGTTTCATCTGACCATATGACATTCTCCCAATCCTCTTCTGGATCATCCAAATGCTCTCTAGCAAACTTCAGACGGGCCTGGACATGTACTGGCTTAAGCAGGGGGACACATCTGGCACTGCAGGATTTGAGTCCCTGGCGGCGTAGTGTGTTACTGATGGTAGCCTTTGTTACTTTGGTCCCAGCTCTCTGCAGGTCATTCACTAGGTCCCCCAGTGTTGTTCTGGGATTTTTGCTCACCGTTCTCGTGATCATTTTGACCCCACGGGGTGAGATCTTGCGTGGAGCCCCAGATCAAGGGAGATTATCAGTGGTCTTGTATGTCTTCCATTTTCTAATAATTGCTCCCACAGTTGATTTCTTCACACCAAGCTGCTTACCTATTGCAGATTCAGTCTTCCCAGCCTGGTGCAGGTCTACAATTTTGTTTCTGGTGTCCTTTGACAGCTCTTTGGTCTTGGCCATAGTGGAGTTTGGAGTCTGACTGTTTGAGGTTGTGGACAGGTGTCTTTTATACTGATAACGAGTTCAAACAGGTGCCATTAATACAGGTAATGAGTGGAAGACAGAGAAGCCTCTTAAAGAAGTTACAGGTCTGTGAGAGCCAGAAATCTTGCTTGTTTGTAGGTGACCAAATACTTATTTTCCACCATAATTTGCAAATAAATTCTTTAAAAAGCAGACAATGTGATTTTCTGGATTTTTTTTTTCTCATTTTGTCTCTCATAGTTGAGGTATACCTATGATGAAAATTGGAGACCTCTCTCATCTTTTAAGTTGGAGAACTTGCACAATTGGTGGCTGACTAAATACTTTTTTGCCCCACTGTATCTATATATAAATGTGAACAGACTGTGGTAATTTTTTAAATTTTTTTCCTTATAAACAGTTTACATTTTTGACCATAATTTTTCAGTTAGAACAGAATAATTGAACTCTGATTTCAAAGGAAAAAAAAATTAATAAAATTGTACTTAATGAAATAAATTAACTTAAATGACCAAAGATGCAGTTATTTCTGTTATAATATTTCTATATATTAATAGTTTTTTGTTTTTTTTTAGAAATCTCAACCCCCAGACGACAGGAAAAACCTTTATTTTGAAATCCAAATGTTGGCACGTTTAGTTTGTCTGAAGGATTAAAGTCACTGACTTCATGAATATCGGTCAACTTTCCAGGTACATAACAGTGAACATAAATTAGTTAATATTAACTAAGGTAAAGGGAAAAACAGCTCCTTTTCATTCTTGTCTGAAATAAGAAAAACAAAAACCTAATGATTAAAAAGAAGACAAAATGAACCAACTTGAGCTCTTAACCACATCTGTTAGCTAAGCGACTCTTATGTTATTGCTCCCGTTACCAGCGGGTTAAAACCAAGATAAATTCCTCCAGTGCTCACATACCTCTTCTGCTTTTTTTCCACATTTAAAGTACTTTAATAAGCTCATGTTTCTCTCAGACAGTGACGCAAGTGAGACACTCTCCCTGGCAACTGGAGCGGTCACACGGGCGTGGCGCTTCTAACCTCTGCGCGGATGATGGTCACGTGCATTGTTTGTGTGCGCGCTTGCAGATCGTAATTCCTTCATATTTTTTCTTAAATTTATATTTCCTCATAAGAGTGGTGGGAAATTTACAAGGTTGGCAGGCCGCCACAGGGAAATGTTACCAGAGGAAACCCTGCCATGGTTTTGCCCTTAAAGATTGGTAGAGTTTGAAGTGAAGCTGCAACCCTGTACTACAAAATCTGTAAGAACAGCATTAGGCATAAGCTGTCATTTGAGTTGAGTACATTAGTTAGCATTTCTTTCATAATGCTGAATAACTTTGCAGTGCCAGCTGAAATTTATTAAATCTTGTTGCATAACCAAAAATATCACTACTGATCTACTACACAGATTCATTCAGAAAAAAAGTTGCAGAAGAACATATAATATAAAAGAGGAAAGAATCATTTACCTGTTGTAAAACTATTCTTTGGCGTTGGTGACACCTGGTTAGACTACAACACTTTTTCAAGATCCAGTAAACCCAAAAGCTTGTACTCTGTACCTTGACTTTGTCTAATTATGCACATCTGTACCACACGCACAAGGGCAGTCACACAGACAATATGAAGGAGGGGTAAACAATGTATGGTACAAGGATTTGACTTTATTCGAGTCAACAGTATTTAACCTGTGTTCGGTGTCTAAACCAGGTGAAATGCATAAGGCATCAAGTAATATCGCCAGGAAAAAAAAGCATGACCTTTTTTTAGACATCTGTCATTTAATAAGTTAACCCTGCTTTTGTTCATTGAGTGGATGTAAATTATTACCTCAGCCAAAGGAGGATGGAGGTAATGTTTTTAGTGGCATTGGCTTGCTTGTCTGTTAGCAACATTACTCAAAAAGTTATGAAAGGATTTTGATGAAAATTTCAGGAAAGGTGTATATTGGCAGGAGGAACCAATGATTAGATTTTGGTGGTGATTCGGATCACGATCTGGATGCAGGAATTACCTCTGCCAAGGGAGGATGGAGGTAATGTTTTTAGTGGCGTTGGGTGGTTTGATCACTAGTTTCTCACCCTGCTCTGTAGGGCTGGAACTAATGACTATTTCAATAGTCGACTAGTTGCCGAGTATTGTAACGAGTGCAAAGTGCATTTTGTGCATAACAAACAATGTATAACATTAGAGAGAGAGAGAGAATATACACCTGTAGGCTGGTTGCCACCCGCCAATCAGATCTAAAAAAAGAAGCTGTTCAGAATCATCAGAATCAGAATCTGAATCAGAATCAGCTTTATTGGCCAAGTATGCACAACACATACAAGGAATTTGACTTTGGCTAAAAACTTGCTCTCGTTGTTCAGGTGGAGGATTTAAATAAGGATTCAATGACAACCAGAGTATGTACAGTAAATTACAGTCTGTCCACGTTTCTATAAAAGGATGCAAATATATACAGGAATATATGCAGTTATTTACTTGGACTAACCACACTTTGCAGAAATATATGAAAAAATATACAATCACACAGTATTTCAATGTGGACTCAGATTCAGTGATATAATGTGAATGAAATAATGGATGAAAAGTCATGAGTACAGCAAACAGGTAGGACTAGGTGAATGTTAGGAGTTCATCAGAGTGATGGCTTGAGGAAAGAAACTGTTCCTGTGACGGGTGGTTTTCACCTTCAGTGATCTGTAACGACGACCAGAAGATAGAAGTTCAAACAGTTTGTGGCCGGGGTGTGATGGGTCAGCACAGATGTTTCCCGCCCGTTTCCTGGTTATGGACCGATATAAGTTCTCAATGGAGGGTAGGTCGGTACCAATGATCCTCTCCGCAGACTTAACGATCCGCTGCAGTCTGGTCTTGTCCTGTTTAGTGGCAGATCCAAACCAGACAGTGATGGAAAAGCAGAGGACAGATTGGATGATGGCGGTGTAGAAGACAACCAGCAGCTCCTCAGGCAAATCAAACTTCTTGAGCTGACGCAGAAAAAACAACCTCTGCTGGGCCTTTTTCCGGACAGTGTCAATATGGGAGGACCACTTCAGGTTCCGGGAGATTGTGGTACCCAGAAACTTGAAGGAGTCCACAGTGGACACTGTGCTGTTGAGGATGGTGAGTGGGGGGAATGAAGGGGGGTGTCGCCTGAAATCCACAGTCATCTCCACCGTTTTGGCTGGGTTAAGTTCAAGATGGTTCTGGCTGCACCAGAGGATCAGCTGCTCCACCTCCCGCCTGTATGCAGACTCATCATCATCCCGGATCAAACCGATGACTGTGGTGTCGTCCGCAAACTTCAGGAGCTTCACCGAAGGGTCCTCTGAGGTGCAGTCGTTGGAGTAGAGGGAGAAGAGCAGTGGGGAAAGGACACATCCTTGGGGGGCGCCAGTACTAATTTTTCGGGAGCTGGATGTAAATCTCCCTAGCTTCACCTGTTGCCACCTGTCAGTCAGAAAGCTGGAGATCCACTGGCAGGTGGAGGGGGGCACCTTGAGCTGGAGGAGTTTCTGATGAAGAATGCCTGGGATGATGGTGTTGAACGCTGAGCTGAAGTCGACAAACAGGATCCTGGCGTACGTCCCTGGGGAGTCGAGGTGTTGCAGGATGTAATGTAGTCCCATATTCACTGCATCATCCACTGACCTGTTTGACCGGTAGGCAAACTGCAGTGGGTCCATCAGGGGGCCTGTGATGACCTTCAGGTGGTTCAGCACCAATCTCTCCAAGGATTTCATGACCACAGAGGTCAGGGCAACAGGTCTGTAGTCGTTTAATCCTGTAATAGAGGGTTTCTTGGGAACTGGAATGATGATGGAGCGTTTGAAGCAGGAAGGCACTTCACGCAGCTCCAGTGATCTGTTAAAGATCCGGGTGAAGATGGGGGCCAACTCGTTGGAGCAGACTCTCAGGCAGGACGGAGACACACCATCAGGTCCTGCAGCCTTCTTGATCTTTTGTCTCTGAAAGACCCGGCGCACCTCCTCTTCACAGATCATTAGTGCTGGTGGGCGGTCAGAGTGGAGGAGGGATGGAGTTCCTGGGGCTGCAGATAATCCTTTTGTGTGGGTGGGAGGTGAGAACTGTAGGTTCTTTTCAAACCTGCAGTAAAAGCTGTTTAGGTCATTAGCCAGCTGGAGGTTTTCCGCAGGGTGGGGGGATGGTCTCCTGTAGTTGGTGATATTCCGTAGGCCTCTCCAGACAGAAGCAGAGTTGTTAGCTGAGAAGTTTTTTTGTAACTTCACACTGTAGCTCCTCTTAGCAAGCCTGGTCTCCTTCGTCAGCATGTTTCTGGCCCGCTTGTACAGAGTCCAGTCACCAGTCCTGTAGGCCTCCTCCTTGGTCTGACGTAGCTGCTTCAGTTTAGGAATGAACCAGGGTTTATTGTTGTTGTATATGCAGAAGGTCTTGGTCTGCACACACATGTCCTCGCAGAAACAGGTGTATGACGTCACAGTGTCAGTGAGTTCATTTAGGTTAATGGCTGCAGCTTCAAAAACACTCCAATCTGTACAGTCAAAGCAGGCTTGTAACTTCAGCTTTGATTCCTCAGTCCATTTCTTCACAGTCCTTACAACAGGCTTGGAAGTTTTTAGTTTCTGTCTGTATGTTGGAATAAGATGGAGCAGGCAGTGGTCAGAAAAACCCAGAGCTGCACGGGGGACGGCATGATAGGCATTTCTTAAAACTGTGTAACAGTGGTCAAGTGTATTTGTGTCCCTGGTGGGACATTTAATATGCTGTCTGTATTTAGGAAGCTCATTTGTGAGATTAGCTCTATTGAAATCACCCAGAATGATAAGCAGAGAGTCTGGATGTTTTTCCTCCACCTCTGCTATCTGGTCAGCGAGGTGTTGCAGTGCCTCCGTTGTACAAGCAGCAGGCGAGATATAAATTCCGACCAGAATAAATGAGGAGAACTCTCGCAGTGAATAAAAGGGTTTACAGTTTATGAACAGTGACTCTAGGTTAGGGCTACAAAACTTCTTCAACACTGTGACATCAGTACACCAACCTTCGTTTATGTAGAAGCAGATTCCACCACCCTTAGTCTTTCCAGAAAATTCTCGGCTGCGATCAGCGCGAAACAGTTGAAATCCGTCCAGACGCACCGCGCTGTCCGGGATGTGTTCACTCAGCCAGGACTCCGTGAAACAAAGGGCGCCAGATCTGCTAAAATCCCGGTTTTTGTGAGTCAGGAGCAGCAGTTCATCCATTTTGTTCGCCAAACTGCGGATATTTGCCAGATGGATCGATGGGAGCGGCGTGCGAAATCCTCGTTTCTTCAGCCTGACTAACGCACCGGCACGTTTACCACGCCGCCTTCGTTTCCGGCCAGCGCCAATAGCCGCTGCTCCCACAGCTAAGATGGACTGAAAAAACTTCAGATCAGCAGCAGTAACTGGCGGAGAAGTTGCATTGGGAGGTAGTCTGAGTGAAAGTAGTTCCTCCCTTGAATAGGTGATTCGGACAGAAGAGCAGAAGTCCAAAAAAACACACAAAATTATCAAAAACATCAGAGAGCAGAAGCCAGTGGCTGCCATCCGCGGCGCCATCTTGGATTTTTTCAGGAGTAGACTTTAGTTTTTAAGCGCTCCTGACCAGATAGTGATGATATAGATAGATATGATAAAGAGTGAAGTACGCGGCTGTAATGCACCTGTAAGCTGGTTGCCAACCGCCGGTCAAATCTAAAAGAAGAAGAAGAGAGAGAATATGTTTGTAAGGGTTGTTTCTAGGGCTGTCATGGTGGAGGAATTTCCCCTGTGGTGACGGTGGATAGCTCAACACCACGATATGCGCTATTATTGCACAAGTTTTCAGGACCCTGTGATCTCGTAATATTAGCAGGGTTCATAACTTATGTTGTTAATAACTTATGGGGGTGGCTGTGGTGCAGGAGTAGAGTGGCAGACTACTGATTGGATGGTCAGGGGTTTGAATCCCACTCTGTCTGCAGTCTGCATGTTGAAGTGTCCTTGAGCAAGACACTGAACCCCCAGTTGCTCCTGGTGGGTCAGGCCAGCGCCTGTGTATGGCAGCTCTGCCGCCATCAGTGTGTGAATGGGTGGATAGCAGGATCTGTAAAGTGCTTTGGTCATCTAGAGATGAGAGAAAGCACTATATAAGTGAACACCCGCCCTTCCGAGGGTGCGGAGGGTGAAACTGGGCATCCTGGCAGAACTAAAAACATTATCTGTCACAGGTCTGTGGTGGACCACTCCCAGTTACACGGGGTGAGACTGGACATCCTGGCAGATAAGCACATCTGTCACAAGGTCTGTGGTGGACATTTCAATTCAATTCAATTTATATAGCGCCATTTCACAACAACAGTCATCTCCTAGCACTTTCAACTGTAGGGGAAACCCCACATTACATAAACTAGTAATTTGGAATGGTATATTGTTGCTACTCCTCCTCCAGGACCAGAACTTCTGGGATTTTGACAGTTTAAATAACCAGAGGAAGTTGATTCATTTAAACCAACATGATCCGTCCTAACCAAGTCTCTGTAAGGGATATTAAATCAATCTGATGATCAATTAACAGATCATGGACTAGCAGAGACTTGGGAGTTAGAGACCTAATATTTAACAAACCACATTTAATTTTTAAATTATGAGGAGGAACAGAGGCCAAACCATTCAATTTAGAGGCTTCATGTTTAATCTGAGTTTTACCAACTTTTTGTTTAATCACTTTGGGATGCTTATATATTATATTTTTATTTACTTTGGAGGGAGCAGACAATGATTCTCTGATGGGGAAGACAAGGGTTAAGTTGAGGGGTGGCAGATGAAGAGTAGCTGCAGAGAGGTGTGTAAAACTGCAACTCTGCTTCCTGGTCCCAACTCTGGGTAGTCAAGGTTTTGGAAATTTGGATAAAAATGATGCCAGATCGTTAGATAAATGAGACGCACCATCCAAAGTGGGATGGACGCTGTCTCGTCTAATAAGACCAGGTTTTCCTCAAAATGAGTTCCAATTGTCTATGTAGCCCACGTTGTTTGTAGGACACCACACAGACAGTCAGCGGTTGAAGGATGACAAGCGGCTAAATGTGTCATCACTGGTCAGATTGGGGAGGGTCCCAGAGAATACTACTGAGGCAGACATTGTTTATGCAAAGTCACACACCGATTCCACGTTAAGTTTTGTGACTTCCGACTGCCGGAGTCGGATGTCATTAATACCGGCGTGGATAACAATTGTAGAGTATTTACAGTCGGTGCATTGTGACATGCACTACACAAAGAGCAGAGATAAACAAACCTATCATCTGGTCAGTCACTACAACAGATACTGGGGTCAGTTTGTCTTGGCCTGTCCTTGCTACTGATAATACCTCTATCTGCCAAGAATGTGCTGCTAGTCCAGCAAAAGCGAGCGGTACTCAAATACTTTGCAAGCAGTTTCATGAAATGGTCAGTCAGAAAGTAACTCATATCGGCTCGAACGTTGCCCGGGTTTGCAAGGTCAGGAGTTCCTGGCAGCAGAGGGCAGGCGACAGAGCTGCATAGAGGAATCTGATCAGACCTAAATGAAACAGTCATTGTCGCCCACGACAGACTGCTATAATGATGGTTTGTTTGTTTGGTCTGTTAGGAACATAACTCAAAAAGTAATGAATGAATTTTGATGACATTTTCAGGAAAGGTGTGTAATGACATGGGGAACAGATGATTAGACTTTAGTGGTGATTTGGATCACCATGTGGATGCAGGAATTTTTAAAATATTTTATATATTAATCTGGCACTTTTCATGTACAGCCCCTTTAAGATGTGTCCACTCAGTTACATGCGTGGTCAAGCCATAGGGCCACGCGCCTCGGCAGCCCAGAAGCCAAACACTTCAGAAAAAGTATTAGGGGGCATGTCCACCAAACTCATTTTTCCTGCTGTGGGCGACTATTTTCTATTCATTCTCTATGTAGTCCAGCGTTTACAGCGCTGAGCACCCTTGGTGCTGAAATGCTTTGAGCGATGGCTACTTTCTGTCGCGGTGCTCAGGGCTGAAAAAAAGTTCAATCTGTCAGACTACTGTACAGCTGTGCTCGCCAATGTCAGACTTTTCTAAGCAGCCAATCAGGATTAAGGAAGAGCGGGAAATAGGATGCCGGTACAGGAAGACGACAACAGGAGGTGACGGTGGAGGAGGTCGAGGCTGAACTTTGCTGAATCAATGTGAATTTGAAGTTGAGAACTGCAAAATAATGGCACAATACCACACAGTTATGTAATATTGATTAATAATTATGAACCTTGTCAGTAAACTGTAACGGAGAAGAGAAGAGGAAAGAGAAAAAAAAAAAAAAAAGAAAACCAGCCTAAAAGATTCAATAAACCATGATACTGATTTAAGATGTAATTGCCCAGCCCCAATGTATGGTCAATATAATTATGACAGTCTTATTACTATTATTATTATTATTATCATTATGTAGTCATATAATGTAGTTACTGTTTTTGCTGTAATTTTCTGTTAATAATAATAATAATAACAATAATAATAATAATAACGGATTGCATTTATATAGCGCCTTTCATTCAAATTTTCAGGAAAGGTGTGCAATGGCACACTGAACACATGATTAGATTTTGGTGATGATCTCAAAATGCATACCTCCGCCAAGGCTCTTATCTTCTCACAGAGTGTTAGCAACAATACTCCAAAACCACTGGATGGATTTGGATGACAATTTCACCAGAGGTGGTTCTTGGCCCAAAGACAAACTCATTAAATGTTGGAGGTGATCTGTGAGTGTATAACTCCGCCAAGGCCCTATCTCACAATGTACAGATGGATGGCGATATGGATGGACAAAGGGATGGAGGGGAGAAGAAAGAGAGGGAGGGACAGAGCCTTGGTGGAGGTATGCGCTCTCTGAGTGTCCTCTAGTTTTAATATTTTTATTATATATTAATCTGGCGCTTTTCATGTACTGCCCCTTTAAAACATGTCCACTGAGTTAAGTGTGTGGCCATGCCATAGGGCCACGCGTCTTGGCAACCCGGAAGCCAAACACTGCAGAAAAAGTATTAGGGGACGTGTCCACCAAACTCCTTTTTTCTGCTGTGGGTGACTATTTTCTATTCATTCTCTATGTAGACCAGTGTTTACAAAACGCTTTGAGCGGTGGCCACCTTTTGGTGCGGTGCTCAGGGCTCGTCAATGTCAGACCTTTATAAGCAGCCAATCAGAATTACGGAAAGACGGGACACAGGACGGCGGTACAGGAAGACGAGAACGGGAGGTGATGGTGGAGGAGGTGGAGGCTGAACTTTGCTGCATCAAACAACCCGGTACTCTTTGACACTAAAAGGATATCATGATCAAAATTTGAAAGCAAACACTTGGAGAAACCTGTCCGCATCTGTTGGCGTGCCAGGTGAGCGTTTGTACCTTTGTCATGGTCATATTTCTTACAAGTTTATTGCAGTAGATAACATGGATACTATGTGAATTTGTAGTTGATAACTGCAAAAAAAGGAATGATACCGGATTGCAGTGTAATATTGCTTAATAATTATGAATCTCGTCAGTAAACTGTAAGGGAGAAGAGAGGAGGGAAAAAAAAATGAAAACCGACCTGAAAGATTCAACAAACCATAATGCTGATTTAAGATGGAATTGCCCTGTCCCAATGTATACAATTATGATAATATTGGATTGCATTTATATAGTGCCTTTAATTCAAATTTTCAGGAAAGATGTGTAATGGCACACTGAAAAGATGATTAGATTTTAGTGATGACCTCAAAATGCATACCTTCGCCAAGGCTCTTCTCACAGAGTGTTCGCAACAATACTCCAAAACTAATGGACAGACTTTGATGCAATTTTTACCAGAAGTGGCTCTAGACCTACACACAAATCCATTACATTTTGGAGGTGATCCATGAAGGATGGAAGGAGCCTTGGCAAAGGTCTGCACTCTCCGAGTGCTTTCGAGTTGCTGCTGTATTGTTTTGAACAAATTAAGCTATTTAAATAAGTGGCATACAAACATAAATTTGTAAATATCACATTTTTAAAAAATTAATCTTTGCTTTGCATCCCAAGTGAGTTGATCTTTGGTGACAAGTAGTGATGGTTATCGAGAACCCATACTAAATTGGTACCAGTACCTGACTGGTCAGTACCAAAATACCGATAAGCTCCTGGACAAATGGTGCTCCTATTATTTACAGTGATGTGAAAAAATGTTTTCACCCTTTCTGATTTTTTTTTGTATGTAATGTTCAGCTGGAGGGAAGTCAGGGATGTGCTGCTCCATATGATGAAAGCATTTGCTTAAAAAAAGTCTTAAATGATTATCCAAAACCAATGCCTCAGTTATCCTTAAAAATGAGAAACAATCCTTTAATTCTATAACCTTAAAATACACCATAAATGCTGGATTGACTAGACATGCCCAGACATAATTGTGAATTAGAAAAGTTTTTTTCCATTAGATGGTACGTAACTCACATCTTCCTGAATTATTTCAAAATAAAAGCCCTCCATAGTGATTCAGTTAGAATGGTTCTGTTATGTGCTTTTATTGTGAAATGGCATCAACCTGATATATGTCTGAAAACAGCAACAGACAACTGACAGGTTGTCTCATAATTTGTAAATAGAAAAAAGTAAAAGACTTTCAGACAAAGGAAAAGAGAGAAGAGAAGGTGTGTCACGTCCGCTGCATGATCCCACAGCGAACATATAAATTGGCAGCGAGCCCAACGTGCAGTAATGTAGAGTGTTTATTAATGAAAGGAAAATGTACACAAAATGTTCAAATAACAGTCACAGATAGATGAGCAGACAACCAGTTTCAAGCTTTGTTGGCGGAGAAGAAAAGTCAATCGCGCTCCAAACAGAACAGGAGCAGAGGGAAAGGCAATAATGAAAGGACATACATTCGCGTAGGAGTGGAAAGGCTCTGGAGTAACTACACGGTTCAGTCCAGGGGGTAAAACCGACAGTCTGCGAGCCAGGAAGTCCAAGATTGAGTTTAAGCTGCCACACTGACTGGTCACACTGCCTCCCTATAAGTACACAAAACACTAACGAAGGCAAGTGGACACAGCCGTGTGGCAAGCAGGTGCGTGACTGATTTTTTTTTTTTTTTGTTACTTATTTGTACCCGTAGGTAGATTTGGTTTGCAGTCTGGTGACAAGCCACCGGCTGCCGGTCGCTGCGTGCGCGAGCGCCCTAAACCTACATGTTTTTGGTATGCGGGAGGAAACCGGAGAAATCCTGGAGTAAACCCACGCAACACGGGGAGAACATGCAAACTCCACACAGCTCACTGTTGGTCGGGGGCTGGGATCGAACCCACAATCTCATGATCCCCGCGATCCCCCGGCCGAGGGTAAAACTGTGCTGCCACAGTGCTAAACCACTGCGCCACCGTGCAGCCCAGTGATTGAAAATGTGTGTGTGTGTGTGTGTGCGCGCGCGCACGTGCATGTGTGGTCCAGGTCGTGGACAGGGTTGAAATCAACCCCAAACATGACAGAGCCCCCCCTCCCCAAGGGGTGGAAACCAGACACCTACCGTACCATCAAACCGGAAAACAAAACCTGCCCAACACCCAAAAAAAGACCCACACAAAAACCCAGGGCGGGAGGTGGGGGAAAGCAGGTTAGGAGGGATTAGCCAGGAAAAGATAACACCACAATACAACATGAAAAGCCCAACACTTCCCAACCACAACATAACAACAACCGACCCCATCCCAAGAGTCCCACAGTTCAGGGGGCCGACCATGGTCCGGGGCCCAGTAGGTGGCCATAAGTTAAGGGCGCCGGCCAAAGTCCCAGGGCCATCAGGCAGCCAGAAGGCAGCTTGCAGAACGATATCAGGCGGCCTGCCAGAGGTAAAGGGCCACTTGACCCAGGAACCCAGTCCTTCGGGTGGCTGGCCCGCATACTTGAGCCACCAGGCCTGGAGGGAGAGACGAGGTGATGGCCCACCCACCGGAAGACTGAAAGGTGGGTGGATGGACTGAAGAAGGGGACCCCCTGCAGTTCCTGGTGGCAGGGCCAGGCAGACCACGGTGGAGCCTGGCAGAAGAGAAAGGGACACCCCGAGGACCTCTGGAAGGGAGGAAGGGACCTCGGTGCCCCCAAGCTGGCCGGCTGCACCCTCGGTGGTCCCGGCTTGGGACTGGAGCTCGGCTGCACCCATGGTGGACCCCGACCGAGCCATGGTTGCACCTGCGGTGGAGCTCACCTGGACCCTTGCTGCACCTGTGGTGGGACCCGGCTGGGTTGCTGCTGCACGGTGCCCATGACGGGCCAAGGCTGGAGCGCAGCACCCACGTTGGACTGACGTTGGGGCGTGGCAACCCCGATGGTCCCCAGCCGGAACACAGCACCCATGGAGGCTCGAACTGAGGTGGAACCCAGACGACGGCCTCAGGCAGACGGGGAGCTGAATCCCGGTCGACCTCACTGGGAACAGTTGCAGCCACGGTCATCTCCAGCGGCGAGCCCAGATCCTCGGTCTCATCCGGTGACGTGGACCTCTCTCCGGTGACCCTAAAAGAAGACTCAGATACAGAGGAGGAGGGGTCAGGGTCTCCGGCAGCGGCAGAGCCCGACGAGGTGAGTTCAGGTGCAGCGTGTGGCTGCAGCTGGCTCTCCTCACCTAAAGCTAGGCAAAAATGCTTTATAACAGAAAGGAGAAAGACAAAATAGAGCACTTGCCTTAGCTCAAGCTCTACCGGCGATCCGGGCGATGTCTCAACTGGCTCGGCCTCCTGGAGGTGCAGCTCGGGTGCTGACTCTGCTGTGGTGGCCTCTGCAGCAGGCATGATGGTCTCTGCAGTTATTATCTCAGACGTTGTGACCCGTGCTGGAGATTCCTCCGGCGTGGCGGCTGGTGTTGCTGTGGGGGACGGATCCTCCTGGACCTCTAGCTCCTCCCGGTCCTGACAGTTCAGCTCCAGATCACCCTCGGAGGAAGCAGAGAAGAGCAGAGAGGGGGCTGGAGCGGATGGGCTGACGGAGGAGGATGGCCGCTTTTGCCGCGAACATCGCTTCCACGTCGAGGACTGCGCCAACGCCGGCAATTCCCTCTCGAGCTCCTCCTTTGTCTGGAGCCCCAGGGTCAGTGGACGCTCAGAAATGACAGGAGGAGATATGGAGAGGGTAGGTGAAATGATGGTGACTGCAGCAGGTGGAGAGGCCTCTGCGGACTGCACACCCAGAGACTCTCTACCAGGGATCAGGCAAGAATTTGCAACAATTTTATAAACAAAAGGAAGGAAAACCTGCCTGTTCTCCTGGCTGATGGTGTCTCCTGCTGCAGCTGGCAAGGTGTAGGTCCTCGCATTGGTTGTGGCGGGGCTGAACTCCTCCACTGACTGTGGAGAAGCCTCCCAGAATGACGCTGGAGAGGAAATGGCGGCCACTGATCTCTCCTCCTCCAGGCGGCAATCAATCTCCGCCAGCAAAGTCAGTCTGTGTTTCTCCCACCCTCCCGGAGAATGAGTGGGACCGAGTTCTGGAGACAAGGGCGGGGCTGGAGCGGGACAGCTGAAGGAGGAGGAATGCCTTTCTCGGCATGAATGCCTCTTCCATGTCGGGCGCTGCTCCGTCGCTGGCAATTCCCTCCCAGGCTCCTCTCTACGCAGCACGAGGATGGAATGGAGAATGTCCGCAGACTCAGGGAAAAACAACAGGTCGGGACATTCCTGTAATACCTCCGCTGCGGTATCCTGGATGGCATGAACAGCCTCGGAGGAATACTGCCCCTGCGTCCGAAAAAGGGCTTCCTCCAAACGGGCCAGTCCGTGCAGCTCTGCGTCGCTCCAGAAGTTCATCATGGCTCCGGCAGCAGGTAGGAAAAACACACAAAAAGTGAAGAGTAACACGCTACTTATTGCTTGGGCTCTTTTGGAGGCAGCTTACTGTCATGTCAGCTGCGCGATCTCGCAGCGAACATATAAATTGGCAGCAAGCCCAACAAGCAGGAAAATGTACACAAAATGTTCAAATAACAGTCACAGATAGATGAGCAGACAACCGGCTTCAAGCTTTGTTGGCAGGGAAGAAAAGCCAATCGCGCTCCAAACAGAGCAGGAGCGGAGGGAAAGGTAATAATGAAAGGACATACATACACGTAGGAGTGGAAAGGCTCTGGACTAACTACACGGTTCAGTCCAGGGGGTAAAACCGACAGTCTGCGAGCCAGGAAATCCAAGATTGAGTTTAAGCTGCCACACTGACTGGTCACACTGCCTTCTTATAAGTACACAAAACACTAACAAAGGCAAGTGGACACAGCCGTGTGGCAAGCAGGTGTGTGACTGATTGAAACTGTGTGTGTGTGTCTGTGTGTACGTGTGTGTGCATGCATGTGGTGAACCATATAGCTGGTGAATGTCTGGTGAGAGGAGGCGGCGTGGCTGTAGGACTGGCGGAGAGCAAGGCTCAATCTGCCAGCTGGAATTAATAAGCAATAATCAAAACCTACAGCCACAGGTCGTGGACGGGGTTGAAAACAACCCCGAACATGACAAGGTGAGCCTTTTATTTTAAGGATACTTTCAACTTTTTCCTCTACAAAGTAACTGCTAACCTTATTTTTTTGTCTTCTTTCGGCTGCTCCCTTTCAGGGTCGATACAGTGTATCTTCACCTCATATAAGATAAGCCTTTATTAGTCCCACAATATCACAATCCCCCCACCTCATATTTGTCCAGGCTTGCGACCAGAACTGGGAGTATAATGGCTTGTGATCCCCCTGTGGCTGGGTGACCAACTTTCCTTCCCCCATTTTAATTGCTACCTTATTACCTCCGCCTAGAGGAGGAGGTACTGTTTTTGACAGTGTTGGTTGGTTGGTTTGTCTGTTAGCAACATTACTCAAAAAGTTCTGAACAGATTTTGATGAAACTTTCATGAAAGGTGTATAATGGCATGGGGAAAAGATGATTAGATTTTGGTGGTGATCCGGATTACAATCTGGATCCAGACATTTTTGTTTGGGAGGCGGGGAGAGATAATAATATTGAGCTTCCCCTTTAAGAAGTGTCCACAGAGTTATGTTCACCTCGGTACCCATACACATGATCTGCTGTATTTGGAATGTTCACTCACTCCCTCTCTCCTTGCTATATAGTGAATTTAGATATAGTGGACTACATAGTAAACTCAATATAAAAATAAAATTAACAGCTTTTGGATGCTACTGGTCTTGTTTTCACGGCGTGGTTAATGATGTTATCATGGTGAGACAGTAAAATGTAACAGAGTAACAGTGGTTAAAAAATGAATACCTGCATTCAATTTGTAGTAAATATGTATTAAATCAAATCGTTTTTGCTGACTTAATATAAATACCTTAAGGTAGTTTATGTTGTGTTGTGAAGCTCTTCTCTCACTGCTCCGTTGGCTGCGCATTGCATTATAGGATGTATTGGCTAATGTAGTGACCTGTAGTGGAGCTGAAATAACGAGGCGGTTTTGTATTAAAAACAGGGTTTTTAATGAATAGCTCCACTATCAAATCTCATCAGGTGTAGAGCTTGGCAGAAGGCAAGAGAGAGAACTCTGCTTCGCTCGCTGGTTAAATACAAGCACGCATAGCACCACTCATTGAAACAGCTGACGTCAGAGCCACTCATTGAAAAAGGTAACATCTCCCCGTTATCTTAATCCCCATTGTCCTGCCATCCCCTCTCCCTGTCTTGGGAGGTGATGGGAACTCCCCCTCTCGCTTTAGGGGGTAAAGGTGTCGAGTCCGTCTCCACTGCCGCGTCCTGGGAGGTCCATTGTCTTTACTCCGGCGCGGGGGATGCTCTGTCCTTACTAGGTGTGAAGCTCTTTACATATGCTGTCACAAAACATTTCCACTTGTTCTAACATATGTAGATATGGGATATAAGCGTCATATATACCACAGGCCCCCCAAACACTAGGAAAGGACATAGAAAGAATTACAGTCTAAGATAATGACTATGAAATACTACGTGTTACAACTGTTGCTACCGGAGAAATTTTCTAGCAGCTATGCCCCTAAGAAAGTTCAGTGGTAAACATAACAGCATAGTGAAATCATAAGTAGCCTTAAACTGTTGTAGCACAATTAGTGGATAATTGCGGGGTGATTGGTATCAGTCCTTGTGCTGTCTGGGCTTAATCCTTCTCCCAAAACTGCTGTAGGTTGGCTTAGGTGTCCCGCTGGGACCTTCTCGTGGTGAATCTGCATTGTGGGAAGGAAAGAGATTATTTGTTCCCTGCCTGGGGGCTGAGACTTTTCCTCTGGGGGGTCTACCACGCCGAGGCGCTCGTGCCACCTGTGTAGGCTCGTCTCTCAGCAAGAAGGCAGGTTTGAGTCTGTCAACACTGACCACTTCCTTTCTGTCCCCATAATCAAGCACAAAGTGTTTGTCACCATTTTCCAGCACTCTGAACGGGCCATCATAAACTGGGTGTAGCGTTGGTTTAATAGCTTCATGCTTAACAAAAATGAACTCAGCGCTTTTCAAAGTTTGAGGAAGAAAAACTCGTGGAAAAGAGTGATGAGCTGGACCGTGGAGGGAAACCGGTCCACTGCTGCCTAAAAACCTTGGGACGGGAAAGTGTCCTGGTTCTGGGTTCTCTGGTAAAAACTCTCCTGGGAGTCTGATAGGCTGGGCAAAAACTAATTCTGCAGGAGAAGCGTCTAAATCCTCTTTAGGTGCTGCACGCAACCCCAATAAAACCCAAGGAAGTTTATTAACCCAATTTGTGTCCGTTAGTGAGGCCCTGAGGGCAGCCTTTAAGGACCTGTGAAAACGCTCGCATAACCCATTGGCCTGAGGGTGATAAGCGGTGGTGCGATGAATTGTTGTCCCTAAACTGTTAAACATGGCAGACCAGAGCTCTGAGATAAACTGAGGCCCTCTGTCTGACGTGATGTCTGATGGAACACCGAAACGTGCCACCCAGTTTGCTAGAAAAACGCGAGCGACTTCCTCCGCTGTGGTTGACGCTAAAGGGACTGCCTCTGGCCAGCGTGTGGTGCGGTCTATCATAGTTAGCAGGTGTGTGAAACCTTGGGAGGAAGGTAGCGGCCCCACGAGGTCGACGTGAATGTGGTCGAATCTTCTAGCAGGAATTGGAAAAGGCTCCAGAGGGGCCTTTGTGTGTCTGTGTATTTTGGCGCGTTGACAAGGAATGCAAGTTTTTGCCCATTCTCTTACGTTTTTGCGCAGGCCTGACCACACAAACTTTTCAGCAACCATTTTGACCGAGGTGCGCACACCTGGGTGCGCGAGGGAGTGAATTGCGTCGAAAATACGGCGGCGCCAAGCAGTTGGTACTAACGGGCGAGGTCGGCCGGTTGAAACGTCGCATATTAGGGGAGGCACGCCGTCGTGCAAGTTTTTTTTCTCCAGCCTTAACCCTGTTGGTCCAGACAGGAGCGCGCGCACGTCTGCATCACTGCTTTGTTCTTCCGCCATGGCTGCATAATCTATCCCATCCTGGATAGGTGCTGCGTATGTGTGTGCGTTAGTGAAGAGTTCCGCTACTGAGGCGGTGTAATCTGTCTCCTCGTGCTCTGGTGGTGTCACAGCGCGAGAGAGACAGTCAGCTACAACGTTAAGTTTGCCTGCTACGTGTTGAATGTCTGTGGTGAACTCTGAAATCGCAGCTAGCTGTCTTTGTTGTCTGCCCGACCATGGTTCTGAAATTTTAGCCATAGCAAAAGTGAGCAGCTTATGGTCCACAAAAGCCGTGAAACTCCGCTCTTCTAACCAAAACTGGAAGTGGCGGATGGACAAATGGAGCGCCAGCAGCTCTCTGTCAAAAGTGCTGTATTTGCGTTCAGTTGGGTTTAGCGATTTGCTAAAGAATGCTAAAGGTTGCCAGACCCCACTGACAAGTTGTTTTACAACTGCCCCTATAGCCAGGTCTGAGGCATCTGTGGTTAGAGCAATGCGGGCTGAGGAATCTGGGTGGACTAACATTGTGGCGTTAGCTAGGGCGCTTTTTACTTCCGCGAAAGCGCGTTCGCGCTCCGGGGTCCATTCGACCGCGTTGGAAGCTTTCTTTTTTCTGAGCGCGTCATATAGGGGTTGCATGAGCTGAGCTGCGTGGGGGAGGAAACGGTTGTAAAAATTAACCATCCCCAAAAATTCCTGTAGCGACTTAACCGTTTGAGGCCGTGGAAAACTTTCTATCGCACAAACTTTGTCTGGAAGCGGAATTGCCCCTGCCGGGGAGACCTTATGTCCCAAAAAATCAATTTGTGATACGCCGAATTTGCATTTGGCTGGATTGATTATAAGTCCGTGCTCTTCCAGCCTCTGAAAAACGGTGACTAAGGAGAAAAGTTATCAGACAACCAATCCACTAGTTTTCAAATTAAATATTTAAAAACCAAGAGAACAGGTGAAGGATATAGATTTATAATATAGTAATCGATATGAATAAGGAGCATTTTAAGGAAACACAAAATAAGCATGAAAACAACTTCTTCCAAATGAATCTAAACTGTAGTCTCTACTAAATTATCAGAAACTAAAGGTGCGTGATCACTGTTTAAAGTAAGATGAATGATATTTTTCAGATTTTAAAAATTTATGAATGTGCTGATAATTAAAAACTATACAAAAAGCGTAGTCAGATATTCAGATATAGCCTTTATTTTTCAACATAAAACTATTTGTAGTATTATATTTTTATTATTTCATGAATGAAAGGTTAAACAGTATATATATATTTTTTACATACACAGTTGAAACCAGAAGCTTACATACTGTACACTGTATAAAAAGACAACTTTTGGCTGCTCACTGTCTGACATTAAATCAGACTAAACTTTTCCTGTTTTAGGTCAGTTAGGATGACCAAAATTATTTCTATTTGCTGAATCATTTTTTAGAGAATTTTTATTACTTTTATCAAAGTCAGAAGTTTACATACATTTCCTTATACCCCTTTACACAGGGGTGGAGATCTGGCCAATTTTTGACTTATCGTGATGATCTTCGGAGATCCCCACAGTCACCATGGTCTCTTCAAAGTTTTCACTCTGTCCAAAACACACAAGGATCTCTCTCAAATGATCCCAAACATTAAAAATTGGCCCAATCTCTGATGCCCATGAGTTTCGCTATTAAAACATGTTCTTCACGTAACCTCAAAATAAATGTGCATTCTTCTACTGTGAAGATAAGCCTTTATTAGTCCCACAGTGGGGAAATTCCAGGATTGCAACAGCACAGGGATAGCAACACTCAGAGCAACAATCAAGACAAGAAAAACAAGAGCAGCGAATATACATATGGACACATAAGTACATAAATATATATTGATAACCGCAGCACATCCGGGTAACTGCTGGTCACGTGGCGCGGAAAAGTGGGTCATGACAAAGTGCAGAGAAAACAAACCCACGTTGCAGCGTCGGAGGTGTGATAAGTTAGTTGGATTGGGACGATTTCTGCGTTAAAATGCCGTCATCATGCGTGATATACGGCTGCACCAACCACAACATGATGAAAGACAGAAAGTTGAGTTTCTACAAGCTTCCCAGTCGAGACAGAAGCCCTGAGAGGAGAAACAAATGGATAGCATCATGCAAACAACAGAATGATGATGGGAGCAAGTGGTCTCCAGCCAAAAGCAGGGTTGTGTGTTGTGACCACTTTAATCACAAAACCTTAGTTTTTATTTTGTGCGTGTGTGTAATCTGTGAAGAATGCAATCATTGCATTAGCCAGAAATACATCACATTTTAAAGCTGATACCTGGAAGCGTAATATAGATGCATCAATCCTACCCTTTTTTTTACTAATAATATATTCCAGGGAAGCCAGTCAAGAAGGACATGGAGCATCCTGACTACATTCCCTGTATATTGCCATCACAAAAAGGTAGCTATGAGCATGCCAAACAACAACTGCAGAGGTATGAGAGGACACAAAAGAGGAGAAAACTGGTAAAATCACCTGTTTTTATTTTCCATGTGTGTTCATGGCCTTACCAACTCCCGTATATATGTTTTGAAATACTGTTATCATCATGATGTCTGTAGTTTGGCGTTGTAGCGTGATTTTGCCATAGGATCGAGCGTATTGCTGTACTCGTGCGCCATGGTAGCATGGAAAGCAAGCGGTGATAGCGGACACGTGGGTTTGTTTTCACTGCGGTCTATTTTTGGCAGCAGCCGTCACGTGACTGTGACGTTGCCTTGCGGCTATCAATACACAGTGCACAGCATTGTAGCTAGATGGAATAAACAGCATAACCGTCTACTTAGTTATCCTACATAGTATGAATATGTACCCATACATATTGTCACCCTCTGTAGCGACTGATATTGTCCTAGCTGTATACTGGAGGGGACCATTTGTGTAAGTCTATTGTGTCTTTTGCATTCAATACTATTAGGTCGTCACGTTTTTTTGCTATCTCTGCAAGCAGCCCTGCTTAGGTTGTACAGTCTGACAGCCGTAGGTAGGAAGGACCTGCGACACCTCTCGGTTGCGCACCTAGGATGATGTAGTCTGCTGCTAAATGAGCTCCTCAGTGCGTTCAGTATGTCCTGCATAGGGTGGGACTCGGACTCCAGCAGAGATGACAGTTTAGCCACCATCCTTCTCTCTCCCATCTCCTCCACTGGGTCAGGGCGTTGCCCCAGGACAGAGCTAGCTTTCTTGATCAGTTTGTTCAGTCTCTTCCTATCAGCTGCTGTAATGCCACTGCCCCAGCAGACCACTCCAAAAGTGATGGCTGATGCCACCACCGTGTCGTAGAATGTCTTCAGCAGCGCCCCTTGTACACCAAAAGACCTGAGTCTCGTGACTCGTCTGTCAATTTTTCACCCAGAACACCAAAACAGTAAATTATATTCCTGTTTCACTGCTTTGTGATTCTCCATAGCTTGTGACAGCAGCCGCTACAGGTGTGGTTTGGGGCTGGGGAAAATTGTTTCAGTCACTTTATGGTAAATGTAGAGCTAAGACATTTACTGTAATCCATAGATTACCAAAAGTTTCGATTGCAGCTGTTAAAAAGTTTAAATTTATTTTCACTACGCATGCGCAAAACGCGGCTGCTGAATGGTAGCTGCAGCGGCTCAAAAACAACTCTGAATATTGTTGTGTATGCAAAAGCAGTCTACAGAGCCCAAACATTATCCCCTGGAGGGACTCTGAATAACCCTTAAAGGGGCCCCTCAGTATTTGGTAGCATTGCCTTTAAACTGGATGACTTGGGTCAAATGTTTTGGGTATCCTTCCACAAGCTTTTCACAGTAGTTTCTTCCTGACAGAACTGGTGTAACCGAGTCACATTTGTAGGCCGCCTTGCTCGCACAAATTTTCTATGGGACTGAAATCAGGGCTTTGTGACGGCCACTGCAAAATAGGGGTGGGCAACATGGGCAGCATGAGGCCTTTTTTAGGGGTGCTGTAGCACCCTTAAATTTAAACTCAGCACCCCCTAAAAATTGGAGTGAGAAAAGTTGTGATTATAAATTTTTAGTTTGTCTTTGACATGCTGAAATTACATCCAAAACATGTTCAGTAGTTTGTTGTTTAACCTCTTGCACTCCGGTGTACCGCGGACGGGCACGTCTCTGCGTCCCAGAGTGCACGAGGGCGCACGAGAGCGCTGCGTCCAAGCGCGCACTGAAAATAAAAGCTGCATTTCCATTCTTCCACTTCAGACACAGCCGCAAACAGATTAGCTCATCTGATTGACCTCTCATTCGACTAATAAGAGCCTTGAATTGGGTTTCTGAAACCTTGAAGATCCAATGACTGAAAACCTAGCAAGAAGGACCCGCCTACCAACGCTGTGAATGCAGCAAGCCAATTGAAGCACAGAAGTTCGCAAGCTGTTTTTTGTAAGGCTGGGTGAAGACAGACTGCTGCAGCAGATGAAAAAAGGACCCGCAGGAAGAACCTGCCACAGACCCAGCAGCACGGAGACGTGCGACCTGTGTGACAGGGACTGCCATTCGCGCATCGGCCTGTTCAGTCAAAGGCAGTGCTTTTTTTTTTTTTATTCCAGCAGAATAGACGTTTAGGATTCTCTTCCATGGTCATCATAGACCGACGGAGGCCAACGACGAAGGTCGTAAATCATTCGCCAAAACCGCAATCATGGAAGCGCAAAAACCGCAATAATGGAATTATGTTTTGACCGGGTCGCCGAGACCAGAACCACGAGTCCGTAACAAGGGACCAGCGTCGCGTTCGTCTGACAATGAGGAAGAGAAGTTCGCCAGGACACTGCTGCTGTGAAGAGGTAAGGTGTTATAAGCTGAATTATTCTTTATCCCTGAAAATTGTAATCAAAAATTACTTTTGACCGATCGGTAAATTACAACTGTGTGGCGCATGAAGTCGCCGCGGTACACAGGTCGTGCGCCGCGTCCGGACCGTGAACACCCCCCACCCGCTACTCTTCTGTAGCGGGGGGGGGGGGGGGGAGCCGCGGTGACTGCGCCGCGATCGCCACATGACTATTTCGTCATGTAGCGATGGCCGATGTCCGTCCTCTGTAGCGGGGGGGGGGCAACCACACACACACACACAGCCCTGAGTGTCACCTTTCATTAGAGCCCAAGATGAAGCTTCTATATTGAATCATTCAAAAGTTACAGACGTTTTTCCAAACTGTGCCATTTGGCATAATTTGGCATAGTTCCAAAACGCCTGGGAACTACCTGAGGAAAAAGCTGTGTAATATATTCATTTTTTGTGGTATTGTTACAAAATTTGGACCTCAGCTGGATAACACTTGGTTCTACATTTCTGTTGCATTTTCCAGCCCGGATCTGAAGCTGTGTGTTATTTGCAAGCATTTGTATCCAAAAAAACACCCAGGCCAAATTTATTTTTCTTCAAGTTCAGTATGTTTAGATGACTGCAACTCAGTGGCCGGAGCACTTAGAGAGATTATGACTGTTTTGCCAAAAAATTCAAAGTGTTTTCTTTTAAATGAGACCAACCCCATGAAGATGCTGCAAAGGGTTGAAGAACAGCTTTCGATTTACTTTGGGCACGTTATTTTTTGGCGTTTTTAGGGAAACTGACCAGAGTGCAAGGGGTTAAACTTTTTAAAAAATGAAAACATCCCCCCACCACACAAATGGCCCGATCACTCCTCTCACACATTCTCGCCCCTGTACCTGCACGCACGGTGGTGAAGCCCTAGTGTGTGCACAGAGCGGTCCCTCCCTATCCCAACTGCAGGAGGCTGCTGCAGCTTTTCTACAGGTAACACACTCATAATGATGCCAGCCTCAGCTAGAATATTCTGCAATGTTATGAATAGTTTTGGGGTCTGTCTGAATTTATTTATTAAGAGTATGATGCATACCTGCTAACATTTAAGTTTCAAAGTATGTGAGGTTTTCACCTGGGGTGGGGGTTAGAAAACAGGTTATTAATAGGCTATAAACAGCCTATAACAGAAAATATTGCATACTGGCAGTATTTATATATATTGTATTTATATATATTGGTTGCACGGTGGCGCAGTGGTTAGCACTGCGGCAGCACAGTTTACCCTCGGCCGGGGGATCGCGGGGATCATGAGATCGTGGGTTCGATCCCTGCCCCCGGCCAACAGTGATCTGTGTGGAGTTTGCATGTTCTCCCCGTGTTTGCGTGGGTTCACTCCGGGATTTCTCCGGTTTCCTCCCACATGCTAAAAACATGCAGGTTAGGGAGTTAAGGGGCGCTTGTGCACGCAGCGACCAGCAGCTGGTGACTTGTCACCGGACTGCAGAACAAATCTACCTACGGGTACAAAATAAGTCCAAAAAAAAAAAAAATACTGTCATGCTGCTGTTACACTGTAATTTCCCAGTTTGGGATCAATAAAGTACATCTACAGTATCTATCTTTGCTCATTTTTTTTTTTTTTTTATTTTTAATTTATGAGGAAAACCACACATTTATGAGGGTAAAGTCTCAAATGTACACGAAAAAAGCCCTAAATTAACACTAAACAGAAATTATGAGAAAAGTTGATTTAAGTGGGAAAAAATCTTTCAAATTTACAAGGAAAAAGTAGTAAATTTAGAATAAAACTGCCATAAATTCAGGAGAAAAACCTCAAACTGTCCAGACTAAAGTCACATCTCAGTAACTTCTTAACTAATATGGGGTAACTACTCTTACGTATATTTGAGTGATAATATACAGTGGGGTAAAAAAGTATTTAGTCAGCCACCAATTGTGCAAGTTCTCCCACTTAAAAGATGAGAGTTCTTCAATTTTCATCATAGGTATACATCAACTATGAGAGACAAAATGAGAAAAAATAATCCAGAAAAATCACATTGTCTGATTTTTAAAGAATTTATTTGCAAATTATGGTGGAAAATAAGTATTTGGTCAATAAAAGTTCATCTCAATACTTTGTTATATACCCTTTGTTGGCAATGACAGAGGTCAAACGTTTTCTGTAAGTCTTCACAAGGTTTTCACACACTGTTGCTGGTATTTTGGCCCATTCCTCCATGCAGATCTCCTCTAGAGCAGTGATGTTTTGGGGCTGTCGCTGGGCAACACGGACTTTCAACTCCCTCTAAAGATTTTCTATGAGGTTGAGATCTGGAGACTAGCTAGGCCACTCCAGGACCTTCAAATGCTTCTTACGAAGCCACTCCTTCGTTGCCCGAGCGGTGTGTTTGGGATCATTGTCATGCTGAAAGACCCAGCCACATTTCATCTTCAATGCCCTTGCTGATGGAAGGAGGTTTTCACTCAAAATCTCACAATACATGGCCCCATTCATTCTTTTCTTTACACGGATCAGTCGTCCTGGTCCCTTTGCAGCAAAAAACAGCCCCAAAGCATGATGTTTCCACCCCCATGCTTCACAGTAGGTATGGTGTTCTTTGGAGGAGAAAGAATGCTGAGTTGCATCCAAACACGACAAGTTGAGTTTTTACCAAAAAGTTCTATTTTGGTTTCATCTGACCAGATGACATTCTCCCAATCCTCTTCTGGATCATCCAAATGCTCTCTAGCAAACTTCAGACATGTACTGGCTTAAGCAGGGGGACACGTCTGGCACTGAAGGATTTGAGTCCTTGGCGGCGTAGTGTGTTACTGATGGTAGCCTTTGTTACTTTGGTTCCAGCTCTCTGCAGGTCATTCACTAGTTCCCCCCGTGTGGTTCTGGGATTTTTGCTCACCGTTCTCGTGATCATTTTGACCCCACGGGGTGAGATCTTGCGTGGAGCCCCAGATCGAGGGAGATTATCAGTGGACTTGTATGTCTTTCATTTTCTAATAATTGCTCCCACAGTTGATTTCTTCACACCAAGCTGCTTACCTATTGCAGATTCAGTCTTCCCAGCCTGGTGCAGGTCTACAATTTTGTTTCTGGTGTCCTTTGATAGCTCTTTGGTCTTGGCCATAGTGGAGTTTGGAGTCTGACTGTTTGAGGTTGTGGACAGGTGTCTTTTATACTGATAACGAGTTCAAACAGGTGCCATTAATACAGGTAATGAGTGGAGGACAGAGGAGTCTCTTAAAGAAGAAGTTACAGGTCTGTGAGAGCCAGAAATCTTGCTTGTTTGTAGGTGACCAAATACTTATTTTCCACCATAATTTGCAAATAAATTCTTTAAAAATCAGACAATGTGATTTTCTGGATTTTTTTTTCTCCTTTTGTCTCTCATAGTTGAGGTATACCTATGATGAAAATTGGAGACCTCTTTCATCTTTTAAGTGGGAGAACTTGCACAATTGGCAGCTGACTAAATACTTTTTTGCCCCACTGTACAAAGATAACCTACATTTACTTGTGTAGTTTCAGGCTACTCTACCACCTAAATTAGAGATTTTTTTATTGATAATGTGGAAATTTTTATATGAATTTGGAGAGTTCTCATAAATTACCTACTTTTTCTTATGATTATTTTTATTCTTTTTAAATTATAGACTTTTTAAGAAACTTCAAGAAATCTGAAACTTCATGAAAAATTTCTGTTCATGGATTGACTTTTTTTTTTCTTGAATTTGTGACTTTTCCATCATAAACTGGCATCTTTTTTCTTCCCTCTTTGCATTTTTGCCTCAATAATTTTCTGTCATCTTTCCAGTGACTTTTTCCTTAATTTTTTTAATTATTGCAAATGAACTACATTTCTCTTGTGATTTTCTGACCTTTGTCTGAACAATTTATTTTCTTTTTCTTAATGAATTTATTCAATCTTTTAATAACTTCTGTGTTTACATTCTCAATGACTGTAATTGTACATATGTGAATTTTTTCCTCAGAAAATACTTTTTTCGTCAAATTTGCAACTTTTGCCATGAATTTGTAACTTTTAAATTCAAGGTTGTTTTTCTTGTAATTTTGCATTTTTTCTCTCATGAATTTAGTATATCATTTAGATAAATAAGCATTTGTCCCTATAAATTTATGTTATTTTAGTAAATTTGAAGCCTTTATTGTTTGTGATTTTTTTTTCCTTGTAATTGTGTGGCTCCCCCCCCCCCCCAACGTTTTTCACCTTTGGAAAATTTGGAGACTTTAAAATTATGACAAAATATTTACGCAAAACTGCTGCTTGAACTGCTGCCTCCGCGACCCAGACCTCCGGAAAAGCGGTAGAAGATGGATGGATTTATGCAAAATAGATAATAAAGTAACTCTATGGCGCGCATTTAGGGCGCATATATAGTATGCATGTATGGTATGCATTTTCCCTCATATATATTCAGTAGGCATGACGGTGCATACTCTGGAACCTTCACGTCTAAACGGCCAAGAAGACCTGACCTGGCGGAGACCTCGGGAGGTGTGAAGTGGTTTCTTGAGAGATGGGAAGTCAGAGAGAATGTCCCAGCAGAAGCCCCCGAGGCTGAGGAGTTGAGAGACAATAGAGACGCCAAGGAGCCTCGGAGGCTATATGTTTACTGAAGGACTGTGGGCTGGGGATGTGATATTTGATGTTGGGGGTTTTGTGTCTCTGGAGAGTATAAGAGCTGTGATGAATGATTGTTCTGCCTCTTTGCTGAGATACTTTGCTTGATAGAGGATGTAGACTCACAATAAACCTTTCCTGAGAAATAAACTCAGTCTCGTTTGTGAAAGTCATCCTCTACAGCTCCTTCTTTCTTTAAAACCACAGGGATTCACTTGTCAAGGGCAAAAGTGGGATAATTCTGACCTCTGTTAGACCAGGGGTGTCCAATCATGTGTCATGGAGGACCAAGACCCTGCAGGCTTTACCTCCAACCAGTGTCTTCAACAGCAGATTTCACTGAATTTCTTCCCACTGATCGCTGATTAGTGAAATCACCTGCTGAAGAGACTGGGTAGAAGAGAAAACCAGAAGGGTCTTGGCCCTCCATGGCACATGATTGGACACCCCTGTGTTGACTATTAAGTGTGAGGGCTGAATGTTGCTACTTAAATTAGTAGTGATGTTAAAACTGGGGTCTCATGAAACAATGAGCAACTTTGAGACAATTGCTTCACGAGCGACACAGTGTTATGAAACATCTAATAAAGACTGCCATCTGGTGATTGACTGTCAGAACTGCATCTGAGTTGAAAACCTGAAAAAATCTTGAAACTTTTTTTTTTTTTTTTTAAGCATTTGGCCATCTGAGGTCTATTCAAAATTGGATGGCAGGAACAAACAACACTTTTTCTTTAATGGTTGCTTTGTCGATCAACCACTGTGCGCTGTTTGAATTTGAGAGAAAGAAGCCATTGTCATTTTGGAACTAGAAAAGCACTCAGAGTGCATACCTCCGCCAAGGCTCCTTCCGTCCGTCATGGATCACCTCCAAAATGTAACAGGTTTGTGTGTAGATCCTAGAGCCACTTCTGGTGAAAATTGCACCAAAGTCTGTCCATTAGTTTTGGAGTATTGCTGTTAACACACTGTGACGAGATAAGAGCCTTGGCTGAAGTATGCATTCTCAGACCATCACCAAAATGTAATGGATTCATCTGAAGCCCAAGAACCACCTCTGTTGAAAATTTCATCAAAATCCATCCAGTAATTTTGGAGTACTGTTGCTAACACTTTGTGAGAAGATTAGAGCCTCGGCTGAAGTATGCATTCTCAGATCATCACCAAAATGTAATGGGTTCCTCTGTAGGCAAGAACCACCTCTGGTGAAAATTTCATCCCAATCCATTCAGCAGTTTTGGAGTATTGTTGCTAATACTGTATGAGAAGATAGGAGGTATGCATTCTCAGATCCTCACCAAAATATATTGGGTTCCTCTGTTGCCCAAAAACCACCTCTGGTGAAAATTTTATCCAAATCCATCCAGTAGTTTCTGTGTAATCCTGCTGCACAAATACAAAGTCCTTGGTGGAGGTATGCACTCTTTGATAATCACCAAAATCTAATCATATGTTCCCCATGCCATTACACACCTTTCCTGAAAATTTCATCAAAATCCATTCATAACTTTTTGAGCCATTTTGGTAACAGACAAACCAGCCAACGCTACAGAAAACATTACCTCCTCCCTTGGCGGAGGTAATAAGCAAAATATTAAATCCAAGCGGTCACTGTTTTTATGTATCATCAGGTACTACGTTAACTAACTAGAAGCCATTGAGGAGATGTATTAAAGATAACAAAATAACGTGTGTGTGTGTGGTGGAGCTGATTGGGTGCTCAGCACCCCTAAAGCTCTGTTCCTAGAACCGCCCCTGGTGGGCAATATGACCTAAAAATTATATCACAATATTTCTGTGAATTTTCATGATAATACTTTTCACAACATTACAGAAGTTTTTTTTCTTTTAAATTTATGCAAAAAGAACAGTTTCACAGGCCAGCGTTATTTACCTTCCACATAGGAAAAACAAAACAAAACTCACTTCTCCAGTTTATAAACAGCAGCTCAGATTTAGTTTAAAATACTTTTTTTTGTTCTGTATCACATACAAAAAATAATATAAACTGTTGCATCTTAAGTGCACACAGATTTCGGGTTTGATGCTGAATCACTTTACCTGCATTGTAACTGGTTGCACGGACGTCTCCTGGAGCTTTTTGGCTCTCGTCGCACTTTAACGGATTTTTTTTTCCCCCCTCTTTGGGTGGTTGAATAAAATCAAGATGAGGCAGTCAAAACGGAACAAAAATACAACTACACAATTCAAGCGGCACATTGTTGGATGTTAACACCACTCCAGCAGTACTGTTGACATACAAAAAAAAATGCAGGCAGATGATCCACATTGCTGCACCATTTTTTTTCTTTTTAAAACACGGCAGCAGTCTGAAACAGCCCTAATACTTAAATATTTCTACTCAACTGGATCCGACTTCAGAGCGGAGCGTCCCGTGCCAGGTTTGTTTCGCCGTTCCTATAACATGTAACTTCCGTTGGCAGCATAACGGTGTGACATTGTCACGCAGCAGACCCCAAATACTGCGATATTCATTTTTACACCAGTATCAGAATTTATACCAGAATTACCGTGAATGATATACGGCACAACCCTACTACTCCAAAACATTGATTTTGTTGTTCTTAAGCCACTTTGTAATTAATTTGGCAGTATACTTAGTGTCATTTAACATTTGGAACACCCATTTGCACAAAAGCTTTAACCTCCTGGCTGATGTCTTGAGATGTTGCTTCAGTATTTCCACATAATGTTCTTTCCTCATGATGCCATCTATTTTGTGAAGTGCACCAGTTACTCCTGCAGCAAACCACCCTCACAATATGATGCTGCCACCCCCGTACTTCACAGTTGGGATGATGTTCTCAGGCTGTTCTCAGGCTTGCAAGCCTCCCCATTTTTCCTCCAAGTTAAATTTTTAATTTCACCAGACCAAATGACATATCTCAAAAAATTAAAGTCACTCTTTTACCAGCTTCAGCCAGCATCTTCACAAGGTCTTTTGCTCTGGGGTTGATATGCACATTTTGCACCAAAACACATCCATCTCTGGGATACAGGACCTGTCTGCTTCCTGAGCATATGATGCCTGGACATTCCCATGGTGTTTGTACTTGTTTATGCGTAATTGTCTGAACAGATGAATGTGGCACCTTCGGGCATCTGGAACTTGTACCCAAGGATGAACCAGACTTGTGGAGGTCCACAGTTCTCTTCTTGATACCTTGGCTGATTTCTTTTGATTTTCACGTGTCACACAAGGAAGCAGTGCGTTTAAGGTGTGCCTCCAATTAACTCAAATGTTAATTAACCTATAAGAAGCTTTCAAAGCTATAACATCATCATGTGGGCTTTCCCCAAACTGTTTAAAAGCATAGTAATCTTGGTGCATGTAAACTTCTGACTTTGATGAAAGTAATAAAAAAAATCTACAAATTCTTTCGCAAATATAAAAAATATTTAGCAAATAGAAATAATTTTTATAATCCTAACTGATCTAAAACAGGAAAAGTTTAGTCTGATTTAATATCAGAAAGTGAGAAAAAAAAGTGTCTTTTTATACAGTATGTAAACTTCTGGTTTCAACTGTATATCAGCCCCCCCCCCCCCACACACACAGCTCAAACCCCATTGCCCCCACACCAAATTCTCTGAGCCAGAAGAAACACTGTAAAAAGGTAACACCAGCAACCTCAAGAAACACTTAGAAATATAACATTCTATAAATCTGAAGCAGTGCAGCATGTCATGTCTTTATTTTTTGCACCAAATTATGAAGAGCAGTATCGGTAAAAGAACTGATAAGTATCGGCACTGATAAGCAGTTTTGGTATTGATAAAACCCTGACAATATCCATCCCTAGACAAAAGTAGAGTACAATATTCCACTGAGGGAGATCATGAATTCAATCCCCTGCTTGGATGGCACCAGTTGGGCTTCACTGCTTTCCTCTTGGTCACATAATGACCACCCAGTACTTGAAAAGTGAACATTCATCATTGATTGTGTCATTGTTAATCAAGGAGAAAGTTGTCTTAAAACCACTCAATGTACAACTAAGTTGATGAAATCAGTTATATCAAGGTCATTTGACAATATGAAACAAATGTAGTGTATTTAAAGATTAAGATAAACATAATTTAATAGGAAAGATCTTACCTGTTATGACAAGGAATCAAGCTAGTTCCAATTTGTAATAACCATCCAAAGCAATGGACTGCACAAGAGAGATCCAGAAGAGAGTGCAGGGAGGGCTAATTTGTAACAGAAGGATAGCAGCCAGAGTAAAAGGGAACCTTCACAAGACAACTGTGAAGCCTGCTATGATGTATGGTTTGGAGATGGTGGCACTGATAAAGACAGGAGACCGAGGTGGAGGTGGCAGAGTTCAATATGTTAAGATTCTCACTGGGAGTGACTAGGAGGGCCAGAGTTAGAAATGAGTAAATCAGAGGGACAGCTCAGGTTGAGTGGTTTGGAGAAAAAGAGGCAAGGCTGAAATGGTTTGAGCATGTAATATAGGAGGGGTAGTGGATATATTGGACAAAGGATGTTGAAGATGGAGCTGCCAGGCAGGAGGAAAAAGAAGAAGACCACAGAGAAGACGTATGGCTGTAGTGAAGGAGGACATGGAGAGGGTTGGTTTTACAGAAGATGATGCAAGGGATAAGGTGAGATGGAGGCAGATGATCCTCTGTGGTGACCCCTAAAGGGAAATCTGTTAAGAATAACGGACCAAACTCCCACCTGAACACTGCAGATTAGTTTATTCATACTGGAATGGTCTTGAAGCGGTCATGACAAACAAAGGCTTTTCCACCAAGTAGCAAATAAATAAAATAAAAATAGATAAAATTACTGGGTGCAATGCTTTTTTCTTCTTTCACTCCACATTATTACACAAAACTTTATTTATGGACTTAAAAGTTTTATTTTCTTTATGTGTGTGAATTTCTTGAGTTAATACCATCTGGTGAAAATTTTATGTGAGCAGCCCCATTGCAAATATATGTACCAGCAGTGGCCCTGTAGTGAGATACAGTGATTATTTCATTTTCTTCCACGTCCACACATATCACAAAATTCTCTTGGTTTGACTGCTTTCATTCAATCAGGCTCTGATTATTTATATATCCAATTATTCTCTAGTGACACGATAAATCTTACGACCCAGATATTCCTATGTGCAAAGTTCACAATCCATTCCAGAAAGGCTTGCTTTTGTGTTAATACAGACTACTTCCTAGAACCAGCGCTAATCACATTTGCTATGTGCAATGTGTTTGCAATGTGCTACAGTCATGGGAGCAAGTAAGAGAATGACAAAGACCCCAACCTAAAAATAATTCACTACATAGAAGTCATCCTTACTTGCCAGTGTATGCTACAACTCCAAACTGCCCTTTATACCCACTTTGCACAGGGGTGGAGATTGGGCCAATTTTCGATCTATCAATGATCTTCAGTGATCTCCACAGTCTCCTCAAAGTTTTGACTAAGTCCAAAACAGACAAGGATCTCCGAAATAATCCCAAACATCAAAAATTGGCCCAATCTCAGTCTCCATGCAGTGTAAAGGAGTCCTTATGCAACACAGAAACCTGCATGACTCTTTCCAAGAGGAGAGGGGGGATAACCCTCTCCATTTTGAAATTAGACTCCAGTACCATTATAAACACTACTTGTCGGGATTACATAATGTTTCTTTAAAATTTGTGCAACTATACATATTTTTCAGAATGCATGTTCTTTTTAAATATATTTTATGTTTTATTTTCAGTATACCAGGTCCATATTTTGTGCATACTTTCTAGTGTTGGTAAAAGCAACCGTAATAAACCCAATATCACCTTTGGATAAGTAAAATATTTTTGATTCTGAAAGACTGGTTATATAATTAAGCAATATTACACAAGAGGGAGTATGTTATGAATGAATATAGTAACTGGAGGTGTGATATGTCTAATGCTCGATGCACAGAACCTAGCCATCGTATGTACCATACAACCTTGAGTGTAATACTGCTTTGATAAAACAGTTCCTCAAGTACAATTTATTAAATGACACCAATACTAGACAAAATATTATGTTTGTTTAACCAGTTTTAAAAAAAACATTTTGCACAGCTGAGAAAAAAAAATAGTCCCTTCTAAATGTAGCCAGTAACTGTTGCTAAACATCTCAATCAGCATGAAGCCGTCTATTGTCATTTCACATACATATAAACAAATTAAATATTGTCAAGTGCAAAAGTAAGTGATTAGAAAACATACCGGTCACCTGTTGAGTTGGTACCACAGAAGGGCTCATCAAAACATGACCAATGCTGGTAGAAAGTTAGCATGCTAGTGATTTGGCTTTGGCACACTTCGTTTGCTTTTTCTTGGCATTTTCAGATGAAACAAAGAGTCCATCCCCACAAAGATATTGTGGCTTGTTAATCAAGACAACAAATCCAACTCTAGCACTGGCTATTTTTTTTTTTTTTTTTAAACAGACGTGAAATAGCTTAACGATGTTCATACAAGGGCAGACTTTGGAAACTGAATAAAGTTTTTTTTCCAAAAGTGTGGGACTTCTGGGTCAGGTAAGAAATCTTTTCAAACAGCACCTCACTGTGGAAACTGATGTATCCAACATAGAACTGCAGTTCTCACTGAATGTTGACAGTAAATTACAATGGTTAATTAGTTAACGGTTACATGAACACCTTTGAAGTGGAGTGATATGTTACAGCCTTATTCCAAAATGGATTAAATTCATTATTTTCCCCTCAAAATTCTACACACAATACCCTATAATGACAACGTGAAAAACGAGAGTTTTGCAAATTTATTAAAAATTAAAAACTAAGAAATCACATGTACATAAGTATTCACAGCCTTTGCCATGAAGCTCAAAATTGAGCTCAGGTGCACCCCACTTCCACTGATCATCCTTGAGATGTTTCTGCAGCTTAACTGGAGTTCACCTATGGTAAATTCAGTTGACTGGACATGACTTGGAAAGGTACACACCTGTCTATATGAACTCCCACAGATGACAGTGCACGTCAGAGCACAAACCAAGCATGAAGTCAAAGGAATTGTCTGTAGACCTCGGAGACACGATTGTCTTGAGGCACAAATCTGGGTAAGGGTACAGAAAAATTTCTGCTGCTTTGAAGGTCCCAACGAGCACAGTGGCCTCCATCACCCGTAAATGAAAGAAGTTCAGAACCATCAGGACTCTTCCTAGAGCTGGCTGGCCATCTAAACTGAGCGATCGGGGGAGAAGGGCCTTAGTCAGGGAGGTGACCAAGAACCCGACGGTCACTCTGTCAGAGCTCCAACGTTCCTTTGCGGAGAGGAAAACCTTCCAGAAGGACAACCATCTCTGCAGCAATCCACCAATCAGGCCTGTATGGTAGAGTGGCCAGACAGAAACCATGCCTTAGTAAAAGGCACATGGCAGCCCACCTGGAGTTTGCCAAAAGGCACCTGATGGACTCTCAGACCATGAGAAACAAAATTCTCTGGTCTGATGAGACAAAGATTGAACTCTCGGTGTGAATGCCAGGCATCATGTTTGGAGGAAGTCAGGGATGGCTCATCACAAGGCCAATACCATCCCTACCTACAGTGAAGCATGGTGGTGGCAGCATCATGCTGTGGGGAAGTTTTTCAGAGGCAGGAATTGGGAGACTAGTCAGGATAGAGGGAAAGATGAATGCAGCAATGTACAGAGACATCCTGGATGAAAACCTGCTCCAGAGCACTCTTGACCTCAGACTGGGGTGACGGTTCATCTTTCAGCAGGACAACAACCCTAAGCACACAGCCAAGATATTAAAGAAGTGCCTTCAGGACAACTCTGTGAATATCCTTGAGTGGCCCAGCCAGAGCCCAGACTTGAATCCAATTGAACATCTCTGGAGAGATCTGAAAATGGCTGTGCACCGACACTTCCCATCCAACCTGATGGAGCTTGAGAGGTGCTGCAAAGAGGAATGGGTGAAACTGCCCAAAGATAGGTGTGCCAAGCTTGTGGCATCATATTCAAAAAGACTTGAGGCTGTAATTGCTGCCAAAGGTGCAACAAAGTATTAAGCAAAGGCTGTGAATACTTATGTACATGTGATTTCTTAGTTTTTTTTATTTTTAATAAGTTTGCAAAAATCTGAAAAAAAACCAAAAACAACTTTTCTCACATTGTCATTATGGGGTATTGTGTGTAGAATTTTGAGGAAAAAAATGAATTTAATTTTGGAATAAGGGTGTAACATAAAATGTGCAAAAAGTGAAGCGCTTTGAATACTTTCCGGATGCACTGTATACCCAGTGAAAAGGAGTGCAATTATTGTGGAATACAGCAACTCCTGTAATCCCTATTGTCCAATCAAATTGCTCGGTTGGAACTAACTGTTGTATAATTTTGCTTTAATTTTATTAAAGAATCACACCCTGAATACTCACCCACAACAGAGACATGTTCAAACTCATCTGACCTTTAGAAGTCAATTTTGGAAATTTGGGTGAAATATTTGATTACAACAGTGAATACAAAATTTATCCAAGCATGCCGTTATTGCAAAATGACAAATAACTGGATAAACAAAGTCAGCTGAAAACAATTCCTACCCACTCAACATGGCAATATTTCCCATTCACTTTCAAATATGCATAATTACAGAGCAATTCCCAGGTTTAAAAACACCAGTTAATATATTGAAAAAATACTGGCGGCTGCCAGTGGTACCCCTCAGCCTCTTTCTTTGCTGTGGAGATGTAGTTTATATGGCATTTTGACCTTGATGTTTGACCTGTTGACCCCAAACCCATAGTTAGATGTCAGGGTCACAGGGTCAACCTTTGTACAAAGTTTGGTGACCCTAGCTTTGCTCATTCATTCAGGGCATATCGGAAGCTAACCGTGAGCTTTGATCTTTTGGCCTCAAACCCATAGCAAGAGGTGGGGATATGGTAAACATGTTGGTAAACATGGTAAACATGTTTACCAAGTTTGGTGGCCCAAGCATTCCTTGTTCTATAGTAATAGTGCAAAGGGAATGTTAGCATTGACCTTTGACCCCAAAACCCGAGTCAGAGGCGAGGGTCTAAGCCAGGGGTGGGCAATCATGTGCCGCGGAGGGCCATTCCACTGCAGGTTTTCTGTTCCACCCCGTCTCTTCAGCAGGTGGCTTCACTGATTAGCAATCCTTGGAGCTGATGAGAGCAAACACCTGCTGAAGAGACTGGGTGGAACAGAAAAGCTGCAGTGGAATGGCCCTCACTGCCCACCCCTGGTCTAAGCCATCCAAGATTTGTCTTAGATACAATGATATCAATACCTAAAGACCATTGGTCACGCAAAGTCAAACTCGTCTGAGATTTTTCATAAATACACCTATGGTATCAATTTGAAAAGGCCATTTCTTTCTGTAGTCATCGCATTCACAAGATGGGTGTTGACGCCACCAATGCTGCCCATCCGCCCAGCGGGGTGACGACAATACCCTTCAGCCTTTAGAGGGCTAAGGGGTAAAAATGATTCAATAAACAGACTCCAAAAATATGGTTGCTTATGCCTTAGACAATTTTTAAAGATGTTTTTGCAGCATTAATCCCCCCACTGAAAACAGCAGTCTAACCATGACATCAGTGGAAGCATCTACAGACCACCCAGTCTGTCACTAATGAAAATATGCTATAGTTTAACCTCGGAAGATCAGAAAAAGATAAATCTGTATTCATATGAAGAACCTCAGCCTTAAAAATATGGAACCGTTAAACATCACAGAGGCCAGGAGAAGAGGATTAGGAGAAATAAGGAACACAAGCAAGAAATTAATCTTTGGTCTGAGAGAAACCAGTAAAGAATTGCAGTTATTTTGGTTAATTTTTTAGGTTACAATTATTGTTTGGTTATGACAGTTAATACTGTGAAAAATTCTGTACATTTACCCGTCACATAAAGCATGTGACAGCTTTATTTGAAGGCTGACTCAAAATTTGCAGTGCGTTTTAACCTCTTAAAAGTTCCTTGATCATTAATTGTTAGTGGCTGCAATCTAGGTTTTCCGCTAATCCCCTCTCCTTTTGTGTCCAGCAAACCTATATAGCTTTGGTTCCCGTAATGTCCCAATTTTTTCTTGATTTGCACACTTTAGTTAATATTAAAATGAATAATGTTAAAGTGCAAAAGAAGGTGGAAGTGAGCAGGAGAGGCTGTAATCAGCTGAGGCTCAGAGCTTCTGCGCATTGAAGTAAAAGTCTGAAAAATATAAAGACTAAATGTTCTGCAAACCTCAAGGTTGGCACAACTTGCACAAAGTAATTATCAAATCAATTGCTTTGACTACCACCACTCCTGTACCGAGAAGTGATACAGGCATCCTTCTTATAGAATGAATGGGGTGGGAATTGCAAGGGCCCTCACAACACAATACTGATCACAATACTTAGGTCACAATGCAATACTATCATGATACTACAATTCCTTATGTACTGCGATACCAAATACCCCCCCCCCCCCCACCAACCATTTCAATGTCCAATTTTGTCCCCGAGTACAACTGTCAATATCTGCTTCATAAAAGTTTTCAGTTTTTTCAATCACCACAGCTGCTTTTGTTTCAGTGGCTGTAGGCTCTCAGTCCTCTGTGGGATGGTATGCTGTTGTGGTCCTTTCTGTTGCCCATATTGTCATATTCCAGGGGGCTTCATTTTCCACGGTGACACATCTTTGCACACAGGGATGGCAGTGGACTGTGTTGTTTACATGGATCGTTCTGAGTTTGGAAGAGGCCTTGCTGCGCTGCAGGTGTCTGGGGTTGACTGTTCACTGGGGGTTGCGCTGCTCATGCTGTAGTGTTTTAACTTAGCTGTTGCTAATGCTGCTGTTGCTGAATGTGCTCGATGTTTTAGTTTTTTTTTTTCTCGTGGGGCACTCCTTGTGGGCTGGATTTGTCATGTTGAGGTCTTTCGCTCCATCTTTCTTATAAAATCGAAAAAAGGCTCAACATTTGGGTTAACTTTTTGGCACATCCAACTGCTTCCTAACTTGTACACCTGCCTGCAAATCTTGTGAGACAAGCTATGACTTCACCTGACAATGCATGCTTACTTTGCACCATCTAGTAGACTGAAAATGCAATTGGTTGATTAATACCTAACAGTTTGCAACACTGACAAATATATACAGTTGTGTGAAAAAGTGTTTGCCCCTTCCTGATTTCTTATTTTTGTATGTTTGTCACACTTAAATGTTTAAAATCAAACAAATTTAAATATTAGACCAAGATAACACAAGTAAACAAAATGCAGTTTTTAAATGAAGGTGTATATCATTAAGGGGAAAAAAATCCAAACCTACAGCACATCCGGAAAGTATTCAAAGTGCTTCACTTTTTCTACATTTTTTTATGTTACAGCCTTATTCCAAATGGGATCAAGTTCATTTTTTCCTCAAAATTCTACACACAACACCCCATAATAACAATGTGAATAAAGTTTGTTTGTTTTTTTTTTTTTAGATTTTTGCAAATTTATTAAAAACTAAGAAATCACATGTACATAAGTAGGTTCAGGTTCCTTTATTTGTACCCGTAGGTAGATTTGTTTTGCAGTCAGGTGACATCCACATTTACAAACCACAATTACATTCAACATGAACACAAACACAGGCACACATGAAGCTGACTATAAACATGATAAAAGTACTCAAGGCTCCACCAATCAGGACACAGGACAAAGAGATAAGAGAAATAAACAAGGAGGTAAGAGAGAAGGGTCATATTAAAAAGTTAAAGACTAGTCAAAGAGGTTAAAAACTCAAAAGTCTAAAACCCAATAAAAGATTTAGAACCCAAATAAAAATCCTACAAAAATAAGTAAATATAAAATGAAATTAATAAATAGGTAACTAAATTATGTGCAATATATTGTTACATCTTGTTCAACTCTAACAGCAGCAGGAACAAAGCTGTTTTTGTAGCGCTTGGTTTTACTTTTTGGGACAGCAAACCTCCGTCTGGAGAGAAGAAGCTGAAAGTGGCAGTGCGAAGGGTGGGAGTCATCATTTAAAATGGAGGTAGCAATCCTCTGTACCCGTCCAGTGTACAGGGATGTCAGGCTCAGCTGTGACTCACCAAGCAAACGACTGGACCATCTAACTACCTGATCCAAGGATTTCCTGTTTCAGTTTTTTCTGACCAAACCATGACACTAAAGAAAAGGATAAAACAGATTCAATAAAAGCCGGATAAAACACTGTCATTATGGTTCGGTCAATTTGGAAGCGTGCAAATTTCCTTAAACAATGCAAGTGTTGCTGACCCTTTTTGCACACCTTTTCACGGTTCTCTTCAAAGTTTAAATTACTATCAATAATCGTCCCAAGATATTTGTAGGATTGTACACATTCAGTGGTCTGGCCTTTTACTACAGTGACTTCGTGCCTGGGAGTTTTCCTCCTAAAGTCAATAATCATATCTTTAGTTTTTGTCGTATTCAGCTGCAGGTAGAAATCCTCACACCAGTGAACAAAATCATCAACTACTGGGCCGTGGCCACTCTCACCATCCTGGAGGAGACTGACAACAACTGAATCATCAGCATACTTTATAATGTGTCTGTTGTCATGTCTGCTCCGACATGTTTGTGTACAGGATGAAGAGTAGTGGTGACAACACACACCCCTGCAGAGAGCCAGTAGAAGAACACTTTTGGTCAGACAATGTACCATTGACCCTTACTCTCTCTGTCCTGTTGGTTAAAAAAATCCAGAATCCAACCCACCAGATTTTTGCTCAAATCAAATTGTTGCAGGAGCCTTTCAACTAAAATATGAGGTTGGATTGTATTAAAGGCAGAAGAAAAGTCCACAAATAAAAGCCTGGCGTGTGTCCCATTAAAATCCAGATAAGTATTCACAACCTTTGCTCAATACTTTGTTGATGCACCTTTGGCAGCAGTTACAGCCTCAAGTCTTTTTGAATATAATGCCACAAGCTTGGCACACCTATCTTTGGACAGTTTTGCCCATTCCTCTTTGCAGCACCTCTCAAGCTCCATCAGGCTGGATCAGAAATGTTGGTGCACAGCCATTTTCAGATCTCTCCAGAGACGTTCAATTGGATTCAAGTCTGGGCTCTGGCTGGGCCACTCAAGGGCATTCACAGAGATGTCCTGAAGCCACTCCTTTGATATCTTGGCTGTGTGCTTAGGGTTGTTGTCCTGCTGAAAGATGAACCGTCACCCCAGTCTGAGGTCAAGAGTGCTCTGGAGCAGGTTTTCATCCAGGATGTCTCTGTACATTGCTGCATTCATCTTTCTCTCTATCCTGATTAGTCTCCCAGTTCCTGCCACTGAAAAACATCCCCACAGCATGATCCTGTCACCACCATGCTTCACTGTAGGGATGGTATTGGCCTTGTGATGAGCGGTGCCTGGTTTCCTCCAAACATGACGCCTGGCATTCACACCAGAGTTCAATCTTTGTCTCATCAGACCAGAGAATTTTGTTTCTCATGGTCCGAGAGTCCTTCAGGTGCCTTTTGACAAACTCCAGGTGGGCTGCCATGTGCCTTTTACCAAGGAATGGCTTCTGTCTGGCCACTCTACCATACAAGCCTGATTGGTGGATTGCTGTAGAGATGGTTGTCTTTCTGGAAGGTTTTCCTCTCCCCAGAGGAATGCTGGAGCTCTGACAGAGTGACCATCTGGTTCTTGGACACCTCCCTGACTAAGGCCTTTCTCCCCCGATCGCGTAGTTTAGACGGCTGGCCAGCTCTAGGAAGAGTCCTGGTGGTTCCAAACTTCTTCCATTTACAGATGGAGGCCACTGTGCTCATTGGGACCTTCAAAGCAGCAGAAATTTTTCTGTACCCTTACCCAGATTTGTGCCTCTGAGACAAACCTGTCTCCGAGGTCTACAGACAATTCCTTTGACTTCATGCTTGGTTTGTGCTCTGACATGCACTGTCAACTGTGGGATCGTATATAGACAGGTGTGTGCCTTCCCAAATCATGTCCAGTCAACTGAATTTTGCACAGGTGTGTCCAGTTAAGCTGCAGAAACATCTCAAAGATGATCAGTGGAAACGGGATGCACCTGATCTCAATTTTGAACATAATGGCAAAGGCTGTGAATACTTATGTACATGTGATTTCTTAAGTTTTTTTTATTTTTAACAAATTAGCAAAAATCTAAAAAAAAAAAAAAAAAAAAAAAAAAAAATTTTTTCACATTGTCATTGTGTGCAGAATTTTGAGGGGGAAAAAAAAGAATTTAATCCCTTTTGGAATGAGGCTGTAACATAAAATGTGGAAGCCGTGAATGACTGGCAATGAGTCTTTTACAGCACTGTGGAGGCACTGGTTTGCTAGCTACTGAATAACCATGAAAATCAGTACTACCTGTCTCATGGGTCAGGCTGTCGGTGACTCAACCGGCAACTCCGCCCTTCCGAGGGCGTGGAGGGTGAAACTGGTGGAACTAAAAACAATATCTGTCACAGGTGTGTGGTGGACCACTCCCAGTTACACGGGGTGAGACTGCACATCCCAGCAGATAAGCACATCTGTCGCAAGGTCTGTGGTGGACTTTTGCCAGTCAGTGCATCGTGACATGTACTACACAAAGAGCAGAGATAAACAAACCTATCATCTGGTCAGTCACTGCAACAGATACTGGAGTCAGTTTGTCTTGGCCTGTCCTTGCCACTGATAATACCTCTATCTGCCAAGAATGTGCCGCTAGTCCAGCAAAAGCTAGCAGTACTCAAATACTTTGCAAGCAGTTTCATGAAATGGTCAGTCAGAAAGCAACTCATACCGGTTCAGACGTCGCCCGGGTTAACAAGGTCAGGAGTTCCTGGCAGCGGAGAGCGAAGGACAGAGGTGCATGGAGGAATCTGATCAGACCTAACTGAAACAGTCATTGTTGCCCCCGACAGACTGCTATGATGATGGAGGAATTTTGACCAACTCATCTTTGCAGAATTGTTGTAATTCAGCCACATTGGAGGGTTTTCGAGCATGAACCACCTTTTTAAGATCATGCCACAGCATCTCAATCGGATTCAGGTCAGGACTTTGACTAGGCCACTCCAAAGTCTTCGTTTTGTTTTTCTTAAGCCATTCAGAGGTCGACTTGCTGGTGTGTTTTGGATCATCGTCCTGCTGCAGAACCCAAGTGCGCTTCAGCTTGAGGTCACGGACAGATGGCTGGACATTCTCCTTCAGGATTTTTTGGTAGACAGCAGAATGCATGGCTCCACTTACCAAAGCAAGTCTTCCAGGTCCTGAAGGAGCAAAACAGCCCCAGACCATCACACTACCACCACCATATTTTACTGTTGGTATGATGTTCCTTTTTTTGAAATGCTGTGTTACTTTAATGCTGGATGTAATGGGACACACACCTTCCAGAAAGTTCAACTTTTGTCTCGTCAGTCCACAGCGTATTCTCCCAAAAGTCTTGGGGATCATCAAGATGTTTTCTGGTAAAACTGAGACGAGCCTTTATGTTCTTTTTGCTCAGCAGTGGTTTTTGTCTTAGAACACTGCCATGCAGACCATTTTTGCTCAGTCTCTTTCTTATGGTGGAGTCATGAAAACTGACCTTAACTGAGGCAAGTGAGGCCTGCAGTTCTTTGGATGTTGTTGTGGGGTCTTTTGTGACCTCTTGGATGAGTCATCGCTGTGCTCTTGGGGTAATTTTGGTCAGCTGGCCACTCCTGGGAAGGTTCACCACTGTTCCCTGTTTTCACCATTTGTGGATAATGGCTCTCACTATGGTTCGCTGGACTCCCAAAGCTTTAGAAATGGCTTTATAACCTTTTCCAGACTTATAAGATCTCAATTACGTTGCTTCTCATTTGTTCCTGAATTTCTCTGGATCGCAGCATGATGTCTAGCTTTTGAGGATCTTTTGGACTACTTCGTTTTGTCAAGCAGGTCCTATTAAAGTGATTTCTTGATTGAGAACAGGTGTGGCAGTAATCAGACCTGGGTGTGGCTAGAGAAATTGAACTCAGCTTTCCAAAGATGTGATGAACCACAGTTAATTTATGTTTTAAGGGGGGGGGGGTCACTTTTCCACACAGGGCCATGTAGGTTTGGATTTTTTTTTTTTTTTACCCATTATAATAAACACCTTCATTTAAAAACTGCATTTTGTGTTTACTTGTGTTATCTTTGTCTAATATTTAAATTTGTTTGATGATCTGGAACATTTAAGTGTGACAAACATACAAACAAATGAGAAATCAGGAAGGGGCAAACTTTTTCACACCACTGTATAATAGAAAATCAGTAGATGCGTTTAGGGATCGGTGCATCATCGCAAGTGCCAAGTATCATGATACATCACATCAGTCTTTTGTCCCACCCCTAGTAATGAGACCCATTCTGAAAAAGAGCAAAAACCTGTTTTAGGAGCAGAGGTGAAAAGTGAAATAATTTGTCTTTAGGCATCCATCCATAGTCTACTGCTTATATGGGGGCCCGTGTTGCAGAGGCAACAGTCTAAGCAGAGAAGTCCAGACGCATTCCCAGGCCAGCTGGGAGATGGTTTCTCCAGCGTATCCTGGGTCTGCCCTGGGGTCTCCTCCCAGCGGGATGCACCTAAACACCTCATATGAGAGGGATCTGATCAGATGCCCAAATCATCTCAACTGGCTCTGTTCGATGTGGTGGAGTAGCAGCTCTACTCTTAGCCTCTCCTGAATAACTGAACTCCTCATCCCATCTATAAGGCTGAGTCAAGTCAGTCTACAGAGAAAGTTAATTTCAGTCACTTGTATCTGTGATCTCATTCTTTTGGTCATTACCTAAAGTTCATGACCATAGGTGAGGGTAGGAATGCAGATCAACTGGTAAATCGACAGCTTTGCTTTAGAACTCAGCTCCCTCTTCACCATGACCAACGGGTACAACGTCTGCATCACTGGAGATATTGTGCCATCTATCAGTCTCACTCCCTGTTCTGCATTCATGAATAAGACTCCAAGACACTTGAACTCCTCCACTTGGGGCAGGAGTCTGACCCCAACATGGAGAGAACAATCAAACCTTTTCCATCAAGGACCATTGACTCAGACTTGAAAGCACTAATTCTCTTTACACTTCATTAGAATCATTCTTTCAAGTAAATGCAAACATCTCAGTGATGTCAGATTTCTTGTAGTAGTGGCATATATTGCTGAGCCTCTCTCATGTTTAGGCATAAACCAAGCTAGGCAATTTTCAAATTTCAGTATTTATTGTGAACATGCACTGCCTTTAATCTAAAGGTTGGGTGGTAAAAACACACAAATATAAAGAAACACAATCATCTATTTTTTTTTTTATTTTTTTTGACAATACATGATCCAGGAACAGCAAAAACATTCACTCTTCATTAGCATGGAAGGATACGATGGCAAAGGAAAAAGGGGAAATCACACTGAAAACAAAAATAAGAGTCAACTCCAAAATATGAAGTGAACATATGAATCAGGGGATTTTAATAAATAATAATTTAAAAAAAAAAAAATCACAATTTTTATTATTTAGGAACTGAATGTAGTTTTTTCGACTACAGAAACTGAGTTACAGAACAAACTTAATGCCTCAACCTTGAAATTTTTAACTTGGAAAATTTAAGATAGAACTGTTGCAAACATCACAATGGCAACACTGAGCCAAGTGGTTACTTCATGTAATGTTAGCAGGCTATATTTTCTGTCATAATGAAATACTGGGGCTTAGGACAAAAAAAATGTAGGTTATATGAATGGATTCTAAACTGAAAAACTAGTGACTACTGCTTTTACACCAACTGATATGATAAATGCAATTCAACTTGCATTATAATGGAAACAATATACAGCAAAAAAAAAAAAAGTCGATAAGGACTCAGTTCAGGTGGCACATGTCAAGTATAGGTAACCATTTTAAGAAACCCTCATTGCAAAGAAAAAAAAAATAATAGTAAAGTAATAAATTCTTACCAAGTCATCACATTTTGCCAAAAGTTTGCACATCTTTGAGTTAGAACACTGTAGGCCAACCACATTTAAAATGAAAAGGGTTTGCATTCATACCCACATTTGTTTCTACTTCAATAAGAGTATCACAGAAAGTCTAAGCAAACTTTCATCTGCTAGACGCACTATCAAACTTTGCATCACCACACAAACTATCCAGAACACATATAGGAGATACTAGTACTAGGAGATAGTAATTATATTTCCAAAAAAGGCTTGATATTAAATTTTGATACAAAGCCTTGTTTTGGAAACACAGCCATGTATAATCACAAAAAGTCTTGATTTTTAAGCAAATATCACAGGGGCATAGAGGGTTTGTGTAAAACAGGAACAGAACTGCAAAATCAATAAAAAGGTTAGTATCTTCGGCGCTTGCTACTTGGCCCCTCAAAGCCTCCCCCTACAGGACTTCCCCTTCCAAATCCTGGAGAAGCTCCAACTTGGGGGCCCAATGGAGGCTGCTGCTGCTTTGGGGACTCAACCTCTGGTCGGCCACCCATTGATCCACCTTGTGGGTATCTATCATTTCGCTGTCGTATCACGAGGGTGGCATTGCAGAAAATGTAGGAACAGTGCGAGATGCAGACAGGTTTTGTAACCAGGCATGAAAATGATTTGGAACAACATTCAGGAGATTTTCAAGAATGGGGTTTCAAGGTTCATCAGTCAGGGTTTATTTTTATCCAGGTGCCATCATCGAAGGGTCAAAGGGAGACAAGAGAAGCATCCAGACAAAGGGAGAGAGAGGAAGATGACCATAAGTCAAGTCTCCAGTTTTAATTTCTAGTTCTTGAAAATTACCAACTTCTACTACCTACTATTCTAAACCTATGTATGCAAGTATAAAAATCCCGAAGTTAGTAGCAAAAGATTTCAGTTTATGCTTGTTCAAAAAAGAAGCAAAACAAACAAGCAAAAAACAAGGTTTCAACTTCAAGAACTCACTAACCAGGGTGTCTACAGAGTAAACAAAGTGTCTACAGTGATAAACAACATGTATTTATAATTTTAATGAACTTTTTAATGAATAACAGCTTTATCTTACACCAAACATATCATGGAAATCACCTTTTAAAAACTGCATAGATTTGAACTCCAGGAGTAATCCATTTTCTGTTCTTTTTTGTGGAGTATAGTGAGCAGGATGATTTGCGGGTCTTCATCACCATATTTAAAGTTACCACCAATGTACTTTAATTAGTCCATGAACCCTGCAGTAGTAAGCTTACGTGTTGGGGAATTTTATATTTTTATACCTTTTTAGACTATGACAACTTTAAAGAATTAACCACTGACTAGCTGTGTCTCAATTAAGAGGCTGCATACTACGTAGATTGATTTTCAAATTTAATCAATACCTTCGCTTGAAGACAAGGAATTACTTCAAACAGTTTCCCCAAACAAACATGATTCCCTATTTGGAATAAACTGCAAACCAAGCTTTAACCAAACCTTTTTATAATCAAGGTTTGATCAAACAAATATGAATCCATACATTTCTGATTAATAAAGCACCAACTTAACTTTTATAAAAGAGTCACTTTTAAGGGTGAGGGAAACAGAGGTGGAGGCTACCATATTTACTCTTGTGGATGGGAAAATCGATTTTCACAAAATTAATTTTGCCATTGTCTAAACAAAAAATAATTAAAAAATATCTAGTTTTGATGTAAAATCGGTTCATTGCTGAGCCGTTTCAAAAACCAGTTGCTCAGGCCAGCACCTGCGCTTGGCAGCTCTGCCGCCATCAGTGTGTAAATGTGTGTGTGAATGGGTGGACAGCAAGATCTGAAAAGTGCTTTGGTCATCGAGAGATGAATAAAAAAAAAGCGCTATACAAGTGAACACCATTTACCAACCCGAGCTTGCATAACCATGCACTGTCCCATTGCCTGGCGTCCCACTGCCTGGCAACCATGACAGTGGCATTTGAGACTAACATTTTTTGACAGAAATGGAAGTTTATTTTTGTCTTTTTTATTATTGCATTTGCTTGACCTACTGGAGAAGCTTCACCAGGCTGAGATAGGACCTTGACCAGATAAAATAACACTTATGTTAAAGTCAGTAATTAAACACCAGTTAAATGAAGACAAAATAAAACCACAAAAATACTTTTTAATACATATACCAACAAAATGATTAAACTATCAAGTATAATTTCAATTTTATGACCAGTGGAAAATATCTTATCTTACTTACTTACTTATCATTTATGGTCATTTATGACCATTATGCAGCTAAATAATTCCATTTTATGTCTTGTATCACCTCTTGACATTTCCCATGTACTGTAGGATGATGACCCTCAATGATTTTCAGCAGCAGTAGATTTCATATTTACTGCTCATGTAAGTTGTACAAATGCATCTCAATAAATTAGAATATCATGATTTGTAATTTAATTTTACCCTATAGAGAATCTATAGTGTATTGTCAAGAGGAAGATGAGACGCCAGACCCAACAATGCAGATGAGCTGAAGGCCGCTATCAAAGCAACCTGGGTTTCCAAAACACCTCAGCAGTGCCACAGGCTGACTGCCTCCATGCCATGCTGCACTGATGCAGTAATTCATGCAAAAGGAGCCCCGACCAAGTATCGAGTTTGTAGTAGGGATGCAAATTATCAATTAATTTATTAATTGATAATCGATTCACCTCATCGATCGATTAACGATTAATAAGAAGCATTTTTACTGAGAATCTGAAATTCCCTCAATACGGTCCATCTTTAACATATAAAAAGTTGCTATTTTTTCCATATGCTGAATAAAACATGAACATCATAGTCCTCAATGATTTATTATACCATTTGCATTTTTTTACTACAATGGCATTTTTTGTAATTTAACAAATTTTGCAATGCATAGTGTGTACTATGCGCTGGTACATTTCAGTAAATTACAAATGTCATGATTTTTATTCATTTTAAAAACCATTACCAATATCATAAAATTTATCTTTTTTAATTCTTTTGTGTTCTTATTATATTGAATGTGTTTATTTTTATTACCGAATAAAAAATAAATAAATAAAATATATTAAAAAAAAAAATTACATTCTAATTTACTGAGATGCACTGGTAGACTGTTTTAACAGGAAAATAAATTGTGAGCTGCTTATCTGTTGCATATTAAACATTATCACAGTACCCCGACAATCCAGGCAAACCCAGTATGATCTGGGCTCCCTCTGTTGTCCGTTACCTCAGTGGCAACTTGAGTCCAGCCTGCTTTCCCATCTAGCGAGGATAGTTTTTTGTGCTCGGGTAACCTGCTGCAGTCCGTTTCTCCGCCCTGTTGATTTGAAGTAGGTAGGTGGACATTGGAACGTGCCATTGGAACTTGTTGTGGCTCTCCGACGTAACCCAGAAAGGCAAGTTTTTTCGCTCTGCAGAGCGCATGCACTCTGGAGGCTTCGTGTTCTCTTCTGCTTTTTCGGTTGAAATGCGGCAGTGGGTGACCGTGTGCGTCCCCGCCTGGACAGTGAAGCCACTACATTTCATAGAATAAGCTCCCATTGAAAAGGACGGCTGAGTTATCAATTAATTGACAACTAATTTAGTTGACTAAGTTCTTATCGACAATTAATCAAAAGTCAATTAGTCATCAACACCCCTTGTTTGTACATGGACATACTTTTCAGTAGGTCATCATTTCTACTAAAAATCAGTTTTTAAAAATTAATGTTATGTAATCTAGTTTTTTGAGAAACTGAATTTTGGATTTTCATGAGCTGTAAGCCATAATCGTCAAAATTAGTATAAATGAATGCTTAAAATACTGTATATCACTGTGTGTGTAATGAATCTCTATGAGTTTCAATTTTTGAACTGAATTACTGAAATAAATACATTTTTCAATGATATTCTAATTTATTGAGATGCACCTGTATTCTTCTTATTTAGCCTGTTACAGTTTGCAAAATGTAAACTGTTATGGGAAAAAAAAAACCCAGTCAAATCAATTTATCAAATCATTTTATTGGAGTTAGTTCAGTCAAATATCAGTTGTTTTATAAATTTTTGAGTACAGTCCATTCTCTCCATACATCATCTGACTGCTGACCCTTGGTTCCTTCAGGTTCACCCACTGTGGACCTCCGAAAGACAAACAAACAAAAAGAAAGGAAAAAAAAAACCAAAAGAAAAATCTGATTATTATATAGATGTTATAGGACATTTTTAAGCTCAGCATAATCGAATCGGTACAGATGCCCTGTACCCTCTCAACTAAACAAACTGCTTTGCTTTCTCTAGAATAACCTCAAAATGTTTATTTCATTATACTAAATCAACTTTAAGTAAATAAATCAATATAAACTTACTAATATCTCTGACTTTAAAACTTATTTTAAAGCAATAAACCACGTCACACTGTGGCGTTTTTATATTTTATTTTATTGACATTAATATTAAGAATTAATAAATCGACTCAATCTTAGAATAATTAACATGTTAAATCAATAAATGAGTTTAACCAAGTAAACTGAAGCTGAGAGAAGCAAAGTATACAGTACACTGGGAAAGTAATGTCATCTAACATAAGCTTTAATAAAGAAATGTTTTTAATGAGCCATAAGTGCTTTCACAATCAAACTGCTGCATAATCCAAGCACAAAACTTACTTTTAACCATTTTCCTCCTTTGCTTTGGCTGTCCGTCACATTTCCTTTAGCTCTTCAGCCTGGCCAAGCCACGTGCTGAATGCTGGAATACGGTAGGCTGCGAAGGATAGTCCAGATGCATCCTTCATTTCAGGGTTGGGAAAGACGCACTTGTCAGCTGCATGAGGAGCCCACGGAACGGAACAGCCTTGATGCAGTGATGAGATGTGACGTAACCAGCCTACAAATACATACTAAGGAGGGCGCAGCCCCTGAATTGAGACACAGCCACTATATCAGCCTACCGTGAATGGTAACCATTTCCATTTGTATAACCTGAGAGGTACTGGTATGAAGCAACCTGTAAACTAAATGTATGGAAAAAAGGAGCATTGTATTCAAAGTAAATCTAAGAAATTCTTCAATAGGTTTTATTAGAAAATATGGATTTAAAACACTTTTTTTTCTAAATTTTTTGAATGACAATGACACCCTGGCTAATGAAGTGGCTTAATTTCAGATACATCCAGATACATTACCATGGCTCCATTCTCTGACATCACCGGCGTCCCCATTGCCTCTGCGCCAATCGGTCCTCCCCTTCCACTCATGCCCATCATTTGACCTTGGTTTGCACTGGGCCCTGCAGAGGCCTGATTATAGCCATCTACACGCAAAACAACGGAGCATGGGTTGGTTTTTCAATAGTTTAGTATATCAAATGCAGTCAATTGCTATGAACTAAACTTAACTCTGACTTAACATTAAACTAAATGGGGGGTGCAATGGATTGATTTTTTGGGGGGGAGGGGGATAAATATGTTTGATAAATGTAACAAGAAATCTACCCAAACTTTTGTCTATTAAACTAGAATGTCAGTTAATAAGAACATACAAAAAGGCCGAGGTTTGCAAATATAATAAACCAATTTCATAAAGAAGAAAATCAGATCTCTGCATCCCTGAAAAATGATTTAAGATATGTAACTATTGCATTTACCAATAATTAAAAAAAAACTATTGCCGCTTACAGTGCCCATAAAAAGTATCAAGTATTTTGTAATTTGTAAAAAAAACAAAACTTTACTGTGATTTCATTTTAAAAAAAGTGGAAACATCCAAGCGGATGAATGCTTTTTATAGGCCCTGTAGTTACAAGCAGCTACACTCATCAACTCATCAGACTGAGGTTAAACTTCATTTTATAATGAAATTCTATTGATACGTAAACTGACACCCAAAAATCAAAATAATGGAAATAGTTACTGAGTGTAGATGTTTACTGGTGAGGAATTATACATCACAATAAGACAGACGAAGAGTAGGCATTTATTATTCAATTAAATTTCAATTCAACTTTATTTGTATAGCGCCTAGTCACAATAAAAGTCATCTCAAGGTGCTAGATACATACAGTTGTACTCATAAGTTTACATATCCTGGTGGAATTTGTGATTTTTTTCGGGCCATTTTTCAGAGAATATGAATGATAATACAAAAACTTTACTTTCACTCCTAGTTAGTGGTTGAGTGAAGCCATTCATTATCAAACAATTGTGTTTGCTCTTTTTAAATCATCATGACAACAGAAATGACCCAAATAACCCCGGTCAAAAGTCTACATACCCTAGTTCTTAATACCGTGTATTGCCGTCTTTAACATCAATGACAGCTTGAAGTCTTTTGTGGTAGTTATGGATGAGGCCCTTTATTTTGTCAGATGGTAAAGCTGTCCATTCTTCTTGACAAAAAGCCTCTTTTTTTCTTGAACCGTCTTTCATGAACTGCACGTTTAAAATCTCCCCAAAGTGGCTCAATGATATTGAGGTCAGGAGACTGAGATGGCCACTCCAGAACCTTCACTTTTTTCTGCTGTAGCCAATGACAGCTTGACTTGGCCTTGTGTTTTGGATCACTGTCATGTTGAAATGTCCAAGTGTGTCCCATGTGCAACTTCCGGGCTGAGGAGTGTAAATTTTCTTCCAGTACTTTTTGATAACATGCTGCATTCATCTTGACATCGATTTTGACCAAGTTCCCTGTGCCTTTGTAACTCCCCCATCCCCAAAACATCAGCGATCCACCTCCGTGTTTCACAGCAGGGATGGTGTACTTTTCATCACAGGCCTGGTTGACTCCTCTCCAAATGTAGCGTTTATGGTTGTGGCCACAAAGTTCAATTTTGGTCTCATCACTGCAAATAACATTGTTCCAGAAGTTAAGAGGCCGTCTCTGTGCTGTTTGGCATATTGTAAGCAGGCTGCTTTGTGGCAATGGTGCAATAATGGCTTTCTTCTGGCGACTTGACCACAAAGCCCATTTTTCTTGAAGTGCCTCCTTATTGTGCATCTTGAAACAGCCACACTGCTTTTTTCAGAGAGTCCTGTACATCAGGAAGTTATTTGAGGGTTTTTCTTTGCATCCTGAATCAGGACGTTAATAACTGACTTTCGATTAACTGTCAGTAAGAATTTAGTCGACTGAATTAAATTAGTTATTAATTAATTGAAAGTGGAGCCGGTCTTCTGAACAGTTTATTTTCATTAAATGTAGTGGCGTCGCCAGTCCTGGCAAGGACGCTATAGCCTAATCTCTACCACACCTGACGTACTTCACTCAAGAAAATGAAGCAGTCTAAATGGAGTGCAGTGTGAGATCATTTTAAACTGGTAAACGCTAACAAGGAAGCTAAATGTACACTATGTGGTACTATACTGAAATACAACAGTTCAACCAGTTCGATGAGTAACCATCTAAAGAACTTACATTCAGCCGTGCTGCAAGGAGCGACTAGTTTGCCTTCATCACAACTGATAGTTACTGCAGTCTTGGGAAGGCAGGTATGTGATGAGAGGAAGACTGAGAGCATTACTCAGAGGATTTGCAACATGATTGAAAAAGACATGATGCCAATAAGTAATGTTGAAGGAGAGGGCTTTTGGGAGTTGAAAACCTTTTTGGAGCCAGGGTATAATATTCCGTCTAGAGGAACGATAACTACCCGCGTGGAAGCACGCTACAAGAAAAAAAAAAAAGCTGACCTGAAAGCACAGCTAGCCACTGAAAATGTGGCACTGACAATGGATTGTTGGACTGCGCTAACTACAGAACTACATTACAGTCACTTATTGCCACTACATTGATAATGACTTGCAGGTAAAATCAGGAGTTCTTCTCACAGAGAGCATGTCCGATTTTATGTAGTTTTTAATATTATGTCGACTAAATCTACCTATTTTTTATTCAGAATTTACATGTATGTTGGTGAAGTTTAATATCAGCCAGTGCACACATTGTTATAGTAGCCTTAATATTTATTTTTCTGAGTTTATTTTGTTGTTGATGTTTAACATGCAACAGATTACATAAATAAACCACATCCTTGAGGAATATGACTTGCATTTTTTTTTATTCAGTATATCAAACAATTGGCTTTTTATGTTATAGGCCATAACGTACCAAGGGAAATTCAAATTCTCAGGAAAAACGCAGTTTAACAATTAATTGTTAATCGATCGACAAGGTGGATCAATTAACAATTAATGAATTAATCGATAACTTGCATCCCTAATCCTGAACAACTGTCCTGATAGTTATAGCTGAAATTTTTGTTGGTCTGCGTGACTGTCCTCTAGCTGAGGACAAGGAGGATGGCGAAGAGGACCCGGTGGAACAAGAGTGGGACAACAGCAAGGGCACTTACTTGCACACTGCAAAGAAAGTGCTACGACCTCTTAAGAAGAAGAACAAGGAATGGCTGAGTCCAGACACCTAGAGGAGAATCAAGGAAAGGCGAGACATTAAAGCCTTATTCATGCTGCACTTCCCCTCTGGTCCACTTTGGTCCGCGTGCGCTCTGGACAAGCCCAGCGTGCACACGGCATTGTACATGCTCACTTTTTTCGTCTACAGGCCCAGCAGTTGACACATGCGCAAAACTGTTATTTGTAGTTTTGCCCCAGCCCTATGGGTAGCGCAAATGCGTTAACATAGCAGTTTGTTCACTGGCTATAAAACATGAGAGTGACACACATTTTTTTTTGTAGCAACAACAACGGCGTTGTTTCAAGGAAAAGGAGGAATTACCATTTTCCAGTGCTCTTCTCCACTCAAGTTGCTGCTGCTGCAAAAGGATTCATCTGTTTATTCTCGTCTTCTGCCTCCTCATCGTCTTCCTCGTCTACTTGGTCTTTGTATGCTGTGTTGATAGTGCCATCTTGTGAACGGGACGTTCAGTCTCACGCATGCTCTGTCAACGCGTTCAGATTGTGGGCAGGCCACGCGGTCACAAAATTTGGGCTGCATACGGTCATCTGCAGTAGAGCCCTGCGTATATTAGTGGAGTGGAGACGATGACATAAACTTTATCACACAAGGTTTTCAGTTGCACGTACGCGGACAGCGGAGGTGCAGCATGAATCCAGCTTAAGTCCAAGCTGCTGAGCACCAAGTCTGTGTGTGTGAAGGCCCAACTGGAGTCTGCCTACAGTGAGAAAAACAAAGAAGTCAAGAGAAGTGCCAGAAGGGACAAAAGAGCCTTTGTGGAGGAGCTGTCAGTGGAGGCTGAGTCAGCTGCAGCCAAAGGAAACCTCAGTGAAGTGTACAAGATCACGAAGAAGCTCAGTGGCAACATGTTAGCGAAGACAGCCCCTGTGAAAGACAAAGATGGGAAGGGACTTAACCCTTATTCATGCTACATTTCCCCTCTGGTCCACGTGCACTTTGGATAAGCCCAGTGCGCAAGCAGCATTGTACATGCTCACTTTTTTTCGTCTATCAGGCCAAGCGGTTGACGCATGCGCACAACTGTGATTTGTAGTTTTACCCCAGCCCTATGGGTAGCGCAAATGCACTAACACGCCAGTTTGTTCACCGGCTATAAACACAAGAGCGATCCACATTTTTTTTGTTGCAACAATAGCATTGCTTCAAGGAAAAAAAGGAATTACCATTTTCTAGTGCTATTCTCCACTCAAGCTGCTGCTGCTGCAAAAGGATTCATGTATGTTTATTCTCATCTTCCCCATCCTCGTTGTCTTCCTCGTCTACTTTGTCTTTGTTTGCTGTGTTTGTAACGCCACCTCATGAATGGGACATTCAGTCTTGCGCATGCGCTTTCAACACGTTCCGGTCGTGGGCAGGCCGCGCGGTCATAAAATTTGGGCTGCGTGCAGTCGCCTGCAGTAGAGCCCTGCAGGCTGGGAATGATGATGTAAATTTCGTCACTTGAGGTTTCCGGTTGCACATACGCAGACAGCGGAGGTGAAGCATGAATTCAGCTTCACGACTAAGGAAGAGCAGCCTGCCAGATGCGCCGAGCACTTCCAGACAGTGTTGAACCAGCCTGAGCCAACAAGCCCAGCCAATTCACCCTCAGCAGACACTGAACTAGATACTGACACCGAACCCCCTACCATAGAAATGGTAAATGGCATTCACTTATATAGTGTTTTTTAGTCATCTCTGGATGACCAAAGTGCTTTACAGATCCTACTATCCACCCATTCACACACACCAATGGCGGCAGAAGAAGTGGAGACCGCCATAGGGTCTCTGAAGAATGGCAAGGCGACTGGAGTTAATGGCATCCAAGCTAAGTTACTTGAGGCGGATGTCAAAACAGCTGCAGGTGCGCTTTGTCCACTCTTCGAGCACATATAGCAGACCAACACTGTGCCTAAGGACTGGAGTCAGGGACTTATCGTGAAGCTGCCCAAAGAGGGTGACTTCCAGATGTGTGACAACTGGCGTGGTATTACCCTACTATCCATACCTAGCAAAGCCTTCTGCAGGATAATCCTAAACCGCCTGGGAGCTGCAGTTGATGCCAAAGTTCGTGAAGAGCAGGCGGGTTGAGGAGAGGAAGAGGACGCATAGATCAGAGCCTCACACTCAGGAACATCATTGAACTGGTCCTGGAGTGAAATACACCTCTTTGCGTCAACTTAATCGACTTCCAGAAGGCCTTCAACAGCCTTCATAGAGAGAGTTTGTGGTCAATCCTGCGACACTATGGCATCCCTGACAATATAGTGTGCCTCATCAGCGTCCTCTACAAGAACTTTGAATGCAGTGTCATACTAGATGATTTATAGACTTGAGTGGTTCAGAATGAACACTGGTGTGCAACGAGGTTGCATCCTTTCCCCACTGCTGTTTCTCATAGCCATAGGCTGGGTGATGAGGTTGACGACAGAGAAGGCGCGCAGAGGTATCCAGTGGAGACTCTTCAGCCAGTTAGAGGACCTGGACTTTGCAGATGACCTTGCACTACTGTCTACTCTGATTAACCATCTCCAAAGCAAAACTGACTCACTTGACATCCATGGCAAGGAAGTCGGTCTCACCATCAGCAAAACCAAAACTCAACCGATGTACATCAATATCCCTCTCCCATATCCTCCCCGACGGTTGATGGCCAGATGCTAGAGCCTACTGAGGATTTCACATACAGTGGGGCAAAAAAGTATTTAGTCAGCCACCAACTGTGCAAGTTCTCCCACTTAAAAGATGAGAGAGGTCTCCAATTTTCATTATAGGTATACCTCAACTATGAGAGACAAAATGAGAAAAGAAAAAAATCCAGAAAATCACATTGAAGGATTTTTAATGAATTAATTGGTAAATTCCTCTGTAAAATAAGTATTTGGTCAATCCCAAAAGTTCATCTCAATACTTTGTTATATACCCTTTGTTGGCAATGACAGAGGTCAAACGTTTTCTGTAAGTCTTCACAAGGTTTTCACACACTGTTGCTGGTATTTTGGCTCATTCCTTCATGCAGATCTCCTCTAGAGCAGTGATGTTTTGGGGCTGTCGCTGGGCAACACGGACTTTCAACTCCCTCCAAAGATTTTCTATGCGGTTGAGATCTGGAGACTGGCTAGGCCACTCCAGGACCTTCAAATGCTTCTTACGAAGCCACTCCTTTGTTGCCCGGGCAGTGTGTTTGGGATCATTGTCATGCTGAAAGACCCAGCCACGTATCATCTTCAATGCCCTTGCTGATGGAAGGAGGTTTTCACTCAAAATCTCACGATACATGGCCCCATTCGTTCTTTCCTTTACACGGATCAGTCGTCCTGGTCCCTTTGCAGAAAAACAGCCCCAAAGTATGATGTTTCCACCCCCATGCTTCACAGTAGGTATGGTGTTCTTTCTCCTCCAAACACGACAAGTTGAGTTTTCATCAAAAAGTTCTATTTTGGTTTCATCTGACCATATGACATTCTCCCAATCCTCTTCTGGATCATCCAAATGCTCTCTAGCAAACTTCAGACGGGCCTGGACATGTACTGGCTTAAGCAGGGGGACACGTCTGGCACTGCAGGATTTGAGTCCCTGGCGGCGTAGTGCGTTACTGATGTAGCCTTTGTTACTTTGGTCCCAGCTCTCTGCAGGTCATTCACTAGGTCCCCCCGTGTGGTTCTGGGATTTTTGCTCACCGTTCTCGTGATCATTTTGACCCCACGGGGTGAGATCTTGTGTGGAGCCCCAGATTGAGGGAGATTATCAGTGGTCTTGTATGTCTTCCATTTTCTAATAATTGCTCCCACAGTTGATTTCTTCACACCAAGCTGCTTACCTATTGCAGATTCAGTCTTCCCAGCCTGGTGCAGGTCTACAATTTTGTTTCTGGTGACCTTTGACAGCTCTTTGGTCTTGGCCATAGTGGAGTTTGGAGTCTGACTGTTTGAGGTTGTGGACAGGTGTCTTTTATACTGATAACGAGTTCAAACAGGTGCCATTAATACAAGTAACAAGTGGAGGACAGAGGAGCCGCTCAAAGAAGAAGTTACAGGTCTGTGAGAGCCAGAAATCTTGCTTGTTTGTAGGTGACCAAATACTTATTTTACCGAGGAATTTACCAATTAATTCATTAAAAATCCTTCAATGTGATTTTCTGGATTTTTTTTTTCTCATTTTGTCTCTCATAGTTGAGGTATACCTATGATGAAAATTGGAGACCTCTCTCATCTTTTAAGTGGGAGAACTTGCACAATTGGTGGCTGACTAAATACTTTTTTGCCCCACTGTACCTTGGGAGTCTCATTGGCACCGACAATGGAGCAGGAAAGGACATCAAGGCACGCCTTGGAAAGGCTGGAGGGGCCTTCAGCTGTCTGTGAGCTATATGGAAGAGCAAACAGCTATCAGTGAAGACCAAGCTCCGCCTTTATAGCAGCAATGTCAAATCTGTCTTCCTATATGGAGAAGAGTGTTGGCATGTCACCAAGAAGGACATCTGGGCCGTGGAAATCTTCCACAACAGCATTCACCGCTTCCTCAACATATTCTAGCCAAACACCATCTCTAACAAGGATCTATACCAGCACACAGGATGCTGCAACACTGCCCTGGAGATCAAGAGGAGGAGACTGAGATGGGTCGGTCACGTAATGAGGATGTCCCAAGACAGGACGCCAAGGGTTGCCATGAGATGGACACCACCTGGCAAGAGATGTAGAGGAAGACCCAAGATGACCTGGCACCAGGCAGTGACGGAGCTAGAGGACCTGGGCCTCTCCTGGGGACAGGCACAGACATTTGCACAGGACAGAGCTAGATAGCAGGGACTCATGGTAGCCTTACGTCCCGAAGGGGATGAAGACTATCAAGTTAAGTAAGTTCCTGACAGTGGCTTGGTTTCAACAGAATCCCTCATTTTTCACTTCTTAATTAGAGTTTGAACACTGCTGATTGGCATTCTCAATTCCTTGGATATCTTTTTATATCCTTTTCCTGTTTTATAAAGTTCAACTATTTTCTCCCACAGGTCCTTTAATAAAAATCTTTTGCTTTCCCCATGGCTCAGAATCTAGAAATGTCAGTGCAACACTGGATGAAACATCCAGGGGTCTGTCAGGAGCCCACAAACTCACTGACTTTTTACACATACACACACTAATTACAAGTAAACAGATCACAGGTGAGAATGGTTACCTTTAGTAGCCATCTAAACCCGTGTATGTCAACTTGTATGTATGTTATCAGGCCAAAACATCCAGGGTATGTAAACTTTTGATCAGGGTCATTTGGGTAGTTTCTGTTGTCATGATTTAAAAAGAGCAAGCAAATGTTTGACAATAAATAGCTTCACAAAACCACTATGAGTGAAAGAAAAGCTTTTGTATTATCATTCATATTCTCTGAAAAATGGCCCCCCAAAAAATCATAAATTCCACCAGGGTATATAAACTTATGAGCACAACTGTAAGTACAAATCAGAAATATTACAGGATGTTATCCTGATAGATAAAATTTAAAGCCATAAGAAACCATCCTTTTTATAGCTTTTGTAGGCTATGACCTTTGGACTGCACATCACCTCAATTTAAGAATACTGTAAATACCAGAAACAAGAAACAGATTATATTAGTAAAAAAAAAAACAATTAAAAAGGCACCTACAGACATTAGTCATTATCCTGATAGATAAAATTTAAAGCCAAATGGAACTATCCATTTTATAGCTTTTGTAGGCTATAACCTTTGGATTGCACATCACCTCAATTTGAGAATACTGTAAATACCAGAAACATGAAACAGATTATATTAGTAAAGAAATAACGATTAAAACGGCACCTAAAGACATTACACATCGGATTCCACTCAACAGTAAAGCCACAATAATAACAAAAAAACATACTTTCACCCAACTAAGGTTCACTATAGGCATGGAGGGGTAGATTAGTGTACAATCACAGATTTAAACATCTTGAAACTGCTTTTGCAACAAGGCAAACACATTAAATTAACTCTGAAAAACACAAAATATCGGATTAAATAGAATTTATACAATTAGAAAGATTTCTCATTTAACAGACAGCTCAGAGAATGCATATCCTCTGCCAACACTTAAGTTCTAGTTACAGATTTATAGTTGGATCAACACTATATTCTGCACACTCATACCACCTCATATACAAACCTGACTTTTTATTTTATTTTCTTCAATCAAGCTCACAAAATTAAAAAAAAAATGTCAAAAACAACCAATAAAAGAAGAAAAATACTATCTTACAATATTAAAGACAGCAGAAGGAATCAAACTATCAAAGCTACTAACAATATGCTGAGGAAATATTAACTAGATGTTGAGACAAATCATTTATGCCCAGTATCACTGTATCAAAGCAGACTACAAATACCAATATTGCATGAAAACTCCAAATTGATCATTAAATTCAATGACTACCTTGAACTTCAATTTAAATGCTATTACACTGCATTACATTTTATTAAGGCGATACACAAAAACTGAATTTAAAGGGTAAATTATGAAAATTTAACTTTCTCAGTGCTTTTATATATAAATTTCTCACTTTGTTATGATCTGTCTTTATCATGCTTAGTTAGTTAATTCCCTTCCACAGCATGTGGGACACCATGCGGTGTATAGGGGCGGTGCCCGTCTCCATTTCTCTGACCCTAAAGCCTTATTCATGCTGCATTTCCCCTCTAGTTCGCGTGCGCTTTGGACGAGCCCAGCACGCACGCAGCGCTGTACATGCTCACTTTTTTCATCTACCCAGGCCAAGTGGTTGATGCATGCGCACAACCATCATTTGTAGTTTCACTCCCGCCCTATAGGTAGCGCCAATGCACTGATGTGCCAGGATTTTCACCAACAAAGAAACGCTGTTTGCTTTCTGCTGCTCTACTTCCTGGTTTTCACCCCTTTTCCACAAAGATGCTGCTGCCACCGCTGTAAGAAAGTATGTATGATTCATGTATGTTTTTATTCTCGTCTTCCGCTTCCTCGTTGTCTTTTTCATCTACTTTTTTTGTATGCTGTGTCAATATCGCCACCTTGTGAATGGGATGTTCAGTTTTGCGCATGCGCTGTCAACGTGTTCAGGTTGTGGGCAGGCAGCGCAATCACAAAATTTGGGCTGCACGCGGCCATCCACAGTCGAGCACTGCGGATACTAGCGGAGTGAAGACGACGTAAATTTCATCACACAAGGTTTCCGGCTACATGTACGCGGACAGCAGAGGTGCAGCATGAATCCAGCATAAGCCACACAGCTACTGTGAGTAGTGAAAGCTACAGTGGAGGGTCAGTCCTCTGGTAGCTCTGTGCGTTAACTTTCCTTTCCTCATTGTATTATGTTGAGCACCAAGCTAGAAAGCAGAAAGCACCATTTTTATACGGTCTTTGGTATGACCCCGCCGGGATTTGAACCCACGACCTCCCGGTTGTGGGGCGGATGCTCTACCAACTAGGCCACCACGCCTAGAGGAGTTTTGATTTGGATCTGGTTGTGATGTGAGAAACAAAGCTCACTGAAAAGATTCAACCCTTCCACCTTTACTTCCAGCCATTTTAATGACATTTCCCAGTGAGCATCTGAACCAGGAGTGGAAATTAGCACTCTCCAATAGCCAAATGCAGATGAATTTGTTAAGTAACAGCTGACTTATTGACCTACCAGCCACCATCACAGGTAAACAAAGGGTGAAGCCTTCCTTCGGGAAAAGCCTATTTAACTGTCATGCTTCCATAGACCCTACAGTCCTTGGTCTTTAACAGTAGGAGCTTCTAGCATTAGACAGTGAAGACCTGTTAAAATGTATTAGTGCACTTACAACAACATCGTTGTTAGTTTTGGTTTGATGGGCTGATCTATCTCAGTAATAGAAACATGACGGTAATCAAACATTCATATTTCAAGCCACATTATACAATCCCAATGTTTTTGTTCAGCTTGAATTTACATGTGGAATGTCACCTCTCTAGTGGGGACGGAGCCTGAGCTGGTGCACCAGGTTGAGAGATACCGGCCAGATATAGTTGGGCTCACCTCAACGCACAGTTCTGGCTCTGGAACCAGTCTTCTGGAGAGGGGCTGGTGCATGGCCTACTCTGGAGTTCCCCTGGGCGAGAGGCAGCAAGCAGAGATGGGTACTCTTGTATCCCCCCACCTTGCTGCCTTTACATTGGCATTTTCCTCAGTGGACGAAAGAGTAGTTTCCCTGCACCTTCAGTTTGGGAAAAGGGTCCTGACCATCATTTGTGCCTATGCACCAAATGATGGTTCAGAGTACACACCCTTTTTGAAGTCTCTGACTGGGGTACTGGAAAGTGCTCCTCTTGGAGACTCCATTGTCCTACTGGGGGACTTCAATGCGCACGTGACCAACGACAGTGAAACCTGGAGGGGTGTGACTGGGAGGATCGGCCTGCCCGATCTGAACCAGAGTGATGTTCAGTTATTGGACTTCTGTGCCAACCACAGTTCGTCCATAAAGAACACCATGTTCAAGCATAAGGGTGCCCATATGTGCACTTGGCACCAGGACACCCTAGGTCGCCGGTCGATAATCGATTTTGTTATTGTGTCATCAGACCTGCGACCATATGTCTTGAACACTCGGCTAAAGAGAGGCGCAGAGCTGTTAACTGATCACCACCTGGTGGTGAGTTGGATCCGATGGCAGGGATGGTTGCCATTCAGACCTGGCAGACCTAAACATACAGTGAGGGTGTGCTCCCTGTCAGAGGTCTTTAACTTCCACCTCCGGAAGCCCTACAACACATGTTGTAGGGCTGTCATGGTTGACATGTTTTTGGAACATTGTGTGGAGGTTGTGGGACAGTGCCCTTGGCATGGCAAACTGGGGTGGTGGTTCCTCTTTTTAAGAAGGGGGACCTTTCAAAGAAGCACTTTGAAACGGTAATTCATGCTTTCATCACGTCTCGGAAATTCCCAAAACACAGTCATGCTTAGGTTTACATTGTCCGATAGGGTCTCACCTGAAAAAATTGTCCCTGCCTGCAAAATTTCACCTGGATGATGGGTTGTTTCCATTGCTAGCCTGATAGCTTAGTTAGCACATCTATGACAGGAGTCCGTGGGTAAAAAAAACTCCAATACTCTGATTCAGCTGCAGAGCTTTGGGTCCTTCTGTCTCCAGGTGAGTGTCAGTCTAATTTTCAAACTAGTTTACTCTCCAGTGTTAATACTTTTACTCCAGTGACGGCACAATCTCAAGGCCATTACTAGCTAGCACTATTCCTTGGACGTGAATGCGCCAATGCTCAAGATTCACATGTGCTCACCTCTTTCCACTGACTTTGTATGCATTCGCGCCACGCAAAAAATTTGCTTTGCGTTTGGTATGAATGCACCTTTAGCCTACATAATAAAGCCAAACGTTTACAGTTTGTCAGCAAAGATGATTGCTCTTTTTCCTTCTTACATTTTTTGTTTCCTAATAGGGAATTTTTTTGGTCTGTCATTTCTTGTGGAAACTGATCATTCAGTCTAAAGGACCTTTAAGCCATTTATCCCTTTTATGAACTAGAACCTTTTGTTTTAAGTGCTGAACTGGTGGAAAGAGTAAAATTGGGGAAAGCTGTACTGTGGTTCTCCTCATTATCATCCATGTAGAAGAAATAACAGTAAAAATTGTCAGTATAATCTTCAAAGTATTTTCGCTCAGTCAGGTGGGTTGGTGGAGTAAAATTAGTCCAGAAAAACTCTTTCCAGGTGTAAATTTTGCAAAAAAATACAGCTGAAATGTTTATCTGACATGCTGGATTTGGTACTGTAATCTTGCCATTACAGTGCCATCCTTCCCACACACTCATCTCCATGGGCCATAGCGCCCTTGCCTGGACTGGTAACGGCACTACATTTCACGAATAAGCTCCCGTTGAAAAGGACTGCAGGATATTCAATCACTTGACAACTAATTCATTTAATCAACTAAATTCTTATGGACAATTTATCAATAGTCAATTAATTGTTAGCATCCCTAGCTTATATCAAAATAATTCCTGGTTATTTGTGGAAAGCTTGAAATTAAGATATACTCAAGGAAAATTATGAGATGAAGACTATCAAATGACAACATACTATTTTCACCATAAAACCAAGATATGTGCCACAGATTGTGCTCAGAAGAACATAAAACAAGACACTTGCTGACCTTTCATTTAAGGCAGTGTTTTTCATCTTGGGTTCCCTGTGACATTCAGGGTTCTGAGGAAAATTGTCTAATTTCACTTCTTAATTGGTTAAAAAAAAAAAACTTCCAATAATTTGCCACGCTTGTGCATGGGTGTCTCAGGCACCCATGCATGGGTTTGCAATTTTTTGGACCAATTAGGAAGTGAATTTAGACAATTTCCCACAGAACCCTGAACTTTCCTGGGAACCCGAGTTGAAAAACACTGAGTTAAGGTAAGTGCAATCCAAGGTTATGATCTATAACAGGATGATGAACAGTTACGCCACTTTGACCATGAGTCACATTTATATCACAGAGCAAAACATCAGTCCCCAAGCCCTTCACCCTAAACTCAGCAGAACAACATTTATATGGTCAAACTTTTTTTTGAACAAGTGACTGAAAATAAATGAGTTAAAATCCCAGACCACAGTTTATAATGTCACTCCCCAACCAAAAAACAAGTTGAACATCTCTACTTCTGACATCTGGGAAAACAAACATTTCATATCAAATCTGCTTACAGCTGAGGATGAGAACTTGAGGACACAACTATTATCAAACTACCGCCCTTTCACTAGAGTGTACAGTATATGCCGTAAGTATAGACTGCATGATGTTGTGTGGAATTCAATTTCGTGCATCGTATCCCAAGTAACTTCATCAAAAATGTGTTAATTACAAAAAGAACTAAGCTTCACATTCAAAACAATGTAAGACAACAAAAAAGATTCAAATATTAATCAACTTGATTTGGTTTTTTTTTTATATCAACCAGTTTTTAAAGAATCATGCCCGTACCTCCCATATTAACGGCTCCACGGGGGCCCAGCTCACCCACTCTCATTTCCTGTTCTCTCTGGAAGAGGTGAAGAAGAGCCTTCAGAACAAAACTTTCCTAAAACACAAACCCTCAACAGACGACCTGTTGTAAAACAACACAAGATGAAAGCCAAGTATTTTACCTCATACACCATGGATAAATGGAGTTTAGGTTTAAATTCAACGATTCTTTAAACAGAATCAAGGATTACTATACATCTTCTGGTCTATTTACTGCTAAGAGACCAGATAATTGGAAAACTATTCACCTACTGTAAGCCAAATTTAAAATCAAGTCACACAAAAGCTTTACACACAACTGCAGAGTAACAGTAGTGCTTCAAGCTGATTGCCTCTATGCCACATTGCACTGATGCAGTAATGCATAGCAGAGGAGCCCCAACAAAGTATTGAGTGTATAAATGAATGATTATTGCTTTTGTGATGGTCTTATTTACCAACTATGTTTAATTTAATGAACTACGATCCTGATTATTGATTACCTTTTCTTAAATTTGTTAATTCTATTTGTTACAATGTATGCAGCACTACTAGAATTAAGCCCAAGATGAATTTACCCACAGAGACAACAGAAGTATATATCGTATCATATACATGTTTCAGAAATTATACATTTTTTTTTATTGTAAAGCATACACTATAGCAACTTAGCCTGAAAAAGGGAGAAATAACATATGTCAAATATCAGCTTGGTGTGTCAGGCTCAAATATGCAAATACAGAGCTAACTACCAGTTCATCATTCACACATTAATCTACATGAACACAATAACACTTAGGAACATATTTATATACACAAAAACTGATATGTACATGCACACAATACTCACCATCACAGACAAAAACCTGATGCAATAAAACCAGGTGCTGAAATCACCCTGGGAGTGTACAGATCTCCTGACCTTTGATCTTGAGCACAATCTGAATGCAGACCCATCTGAGGATTATTGTGCGAGTTTGGTGACCATCAGGGCAATTCCCTTGGAGTAGTGAAAAATTTTCTGAAATTACATAGGATATCAGATCTCCTGGGCACTGACCTCAACCTTGAGCACAACCCAGATGCAGACCCACCTGAGGATCACTGTATGCGACTCTGGTGGTGAACATTGGGGCAATTACCTAGGAGGAATAACGATTTCAACTTTTTAACTTTAAAAAATGGCCTTGACCCCAACCTGTATACAGATCCACCTGAAGATCATTTTGAGTGAGTATGGTGAGTACCAGGGGAGTTGCCAAAGAGGAGTAGTGATTTTTCTGAAATCATATAAACAACCAGGTTTTCTGACTTTTGACCCCAGCGTTGACCATAATCTGGAAGCAGGCCTACCTGAATATTATTGTGAGTGAGTTTGGTGAACGTCAAGGAAATTGTGTAGGAGTGGTGATTTTTCTAAAACCTTATAAGACGCCAGATCTTCTCATCATTGACTGGGACCTTGAGCTTCAGCACAACCTCGATACAGACCTGCTTGAAGATAGTTCTGAGTGAATTTGGTGAGCATCGGGACAAGTGGACTGGTGCTTTTTCTGAAATCCTAAATAGGGCCCAGTTGTTAGCTGAACTTGAGCACAAGCTGAATGCAGACTAGAGCTGTCAATCGATATATATTGCAATACAAATCAAATCACTATTTCAGTCGAGCTTTAAGGTTCCTTTTCACTCCTAAATGTGAAGTGAAGATATCACAAGATTTGGTTTAAAACATCGCAACTTCACCATTGTTTACCACTGTAATCACAAACAATAGCACTAAAATACAGCAGAATGCACATTAAAATCCTAGTTAACGCCTTCATTTTGATGAAATAAATCAACAGCAACAATAAAGTGAGTATAAGGCCTAAAATAATACTGAAAAAGAAGGTGAAAGCTATGAAGCTATGTTTTATTCTTTATTAGTAAACACTTAATGCTCTATATGGTGCAGTTATATACAGTAGCAATCAAAATTAGAGAACAATGTATTAAAACTTGATTTATTCTAGCATATATTATTCTGTGTTGTTCAGAATTTTACAGAATGATAGCTATGGCTATACCACTGCTGTACTAGCATGTTTTTTTAAATAACCAAGGCACTTCAACACAAACGTTTATTTTGTAAAAAAATAAATAAATAATTTAAAAAAATGAGCAAAATTAGAGAACAGAAGAGATGATTTAAACAATGTTGTTTTTTTTTTAGGGCTATAGCATTCAAAAATTAATAGGACGTGTAGAGGCCCTTGCTTTGAATGACTTCAGCACATCTGTGCCCACAGGACATCACTAGTTTCTCACACTGCTCTGGTTTAAACATGGTCCATTCTTCTTGCAGTCTCTTTCACAGTTCAGTAACTGCAGTGGATTTCTTGGTCATTCCTTTGTCAGCAAGGAATTTCCAGAGATTTTCGATGGGATTTAGATTTAGACACTGGGCTGGCCATTTCATTGTTTCAATATTGTTAGATTCCAGGAACTATTTAACCCATTTTGCAGTGTGACAGGGGGCATTGTCTTGCATGAAAACTGCGAGCTGATTGGGAGACAATTGCAGTGAAGGAATTGCATGTTGCTGAAGGAGGTTCACAAACATTTGCATTCACCCTGCCATGTAGCTATTGTAGAGTCCTGCTGCAAAAAACATTCCCCAAACTATGACACTTCCTCCTCCAAATTTAACTGACTACACTTTGGGTCCTATTTTAACGATCTGCAGACTTTTCTGCCAGACTTCCCACTGTACACCAGTGTTTTTGTGAGTTTCTGTCAGCGCATTGTCTGTTTTTTTACACTTTGGATCATGCCATCAAATTACCAGGAGACAGTGCGCTCGTTATGCACTAGCAGGCGGAGGCTCATTTCATAGAGTTGCGGTGTCACGCAATTTAATGCACATTACTATTATAGTCCATGTCACCAGAATCTGCTTTTGATCAGGAAAAAGGAGGTCTATCATCAGAAGCGCATTGTTTAATACTATTTCAGTGGTGTGCTTTGAAATCGCGCAGCTCCAGAGCTCATGAGGAAATGGAATCTGCTGGCATCTTATTTTAATAGAGAGAGTTGTAACAGTCATCATATAATCATCCGTCATTTTAATTATATGATGATCACACACTAGTTTTTTTAAAGTCCATCCACACTCCCTTTAACTGCGGACTTATCCTATATAACCTACAACTATAGGAAAATTGTTATAAATTTTGGAGAAAAACCTCAAACCTTCAAGACTGAAGTCATTATTCAAGTTTTTAAGTGGGTGCTCTTTGTACCCTTAACTCGACTAGAAATTTTTGGTTGTCTACTTTTAATTATTAATTTCGTAACACTGCTTTTACATGAGTAGAATTTTTGGCTACTATAACCACCTCTGATCATATAATTTAAGTATGTGTGAGTTAATTACTATTATGAATGTTTTTTACCTTCTTTTTCTTACTCTCTCAATGGAAAAAAAGGAACACTGGAATAAAAATACAAAAAATACACATTTTTGTCATTTATGTAAACCATGACAAAAAATTCCTGCAGGACAAAATGTGACACTTGGCATTTTCTAACCTGTTTGTATACTGCTTGTATGCCACCATGGAAAGAGAGAGAACCTGAATCTGACAGGGCTCAGAGAGGGAAAGATGAGACAGACAAGATGAGCCAAGGAGAGCAAAGTGTTCAGGTAGAGGGTCCAGGAGAGGTGAGAGCAGAGGAAGGAGAGAAGGATGACACCAGTAAAAAGTCCAAACACAGGATGTCTGGGTGGGACCCCAACTGGCCCAATATTCCAACATTCAAGTACAATACTTCAAATGCTAAGTTCCATATGCAAAGTTACTGTGCAAAATTTTAAAAAAGAAAATGGTACAAAATTAACATATTCCGGTTACAATAGTGTCATGTGTTTTCTGCCCCCCCCCCCACCTGAGAAAAATATGTCGCCACCGCACCAAGGTCTCTAAGCCGGAGGAAACACTGCGCCCGCCTGCGTTTTGCACCAGCAAGCTCCTCGACTGCCACCCATCACGGGCCAGCAGAAGCCACTGAAAGCGGGTTTGCTTAATGGTCAGCGGCGGAGAAGCTGTGCCAGATCTCCTCCTTCCATCCTGTCAAGGAGGAACTGGGATAGAGAGCCGCAAACCTCAGCAGACCCCTGCACAAGATGGAGGAGACCCTCCGTCGGTGAAAGCAACAAGAGAGGGAGCACTCCATCTCCCCACAGCCGGGAGCGACTTTTGCGCCATCACTAATGAAAGTTTATGAAAGTTTGCACAGGCATCATCCTCTTTTCCTGATGTTTCAAACCCATTCACGTTTGTGTGTTGCATCCGTGCACACAACATTAAACCATTCAACTGATTTTTCAGCTCAGCGTTCTTACCCGTTTGTTCTTTCTAACATAACTAACTGGACATCAACTGTGATTGATGTCTTCTTTATTGCAGCAGTACTATCGCATGCATTTTGGCTCACACGCAAAGGCTTTGGTCAGTGCAAAAACTGTCTTAAACCATCATGATCACAGTTCCCTTTAGATAATGCGCCTCTTTGCATTAAAGGGATGGGCATGAGTGCTTTGGACTGGATTATCCAAAACCCACTTCTGAATGATTAGACCAGCCTCTTTGCACCGTGGCCAGCGGAAAGTTTGTTTTTACGCTGTTGTAATAAGGAAATGAACTTGGAAATGCCCATAAACGTGCTCTGCATGAGTGACAACTGACTAACCGACCGTGTCGTTGTAATACGGCCCTTTGGGTTCAGTCTTTCCCCAGTTTGACGCCTAACATATCGTTTCCCATCAGGCCTAAATAAAATGAACTTACTCTCATCACTGAAGTGGACTCTGGACCAGTTCTTCTCGGTCCACACAACATGCTCCTCAGCAAAGGCAAGTCTAGCCTTTTTGTTCTTTCTGCTGATGAGAGGTTTGGTCACTGCAGAGTGAGCTTTGAGTCCAAATTGTCTTAAACGGTGGACACCGTGTGCCGAGACAGACCTTCCCCCGTTCAGCAGTGAACTGGTGAGCAATTCCAGCTGCAGTGTTGAACCAATTCCCCATTGAGAGTTTTTGCATAATCCTGTCCCCCAAAACCAGAGCAGTAGGGCTGCATCGACTAGTCGATGGCAGAATTCATCAACAATTAATTTAGTAGTTGATGCGTCATTAGTAACGCTATGGTGTGTATCCCACGACATGCAATGCCATGCTAAACAATGTTTCACCGTAGCCAATTGAAGTAGCTCAGACTGAGACATCACGCTTTTCCCAGCTCTTTAGTGTGCTGACAGAGCATGCGTGCTAGTGACCGGGAACGGAGCAGGGGAAGCAGCACCATGACGGAGGCTGAAGTGGAGCTCACATGAAACAAACATTCCAAAGTTTGGGAACATTTTGTACGTGACTCAGCCAGCAAAACTGTTCAATGCAAGCTCTGTAAAGTCAGCTTTGCGTACCATGGGGCCCCTATGACGATGCACAAGCATTTAAAGAGGAAACACGTTTTCGAAGACAGACACCCCTCAGTAAGATAATTAGCTCTCATGCTAGTAGCTCTCACAGAGTTAGTTCTAAACATGATGGTCAATGACATGAGACCACTTTCTATGGTTGACAGGGAAGCATTTCAACAAATGATTCACCGGGTCAACCCTGAATATACACTGCTAACTAGAACCCATTTCACCCACTTGATGGAGAAGAAATATGAGACAACTAGGGCTGTCGCAATAACTGCGATTATGTAGTACCATGCTATGGACAAGCCTATCGCGAAGTATAACGAGCAACCGCAACAACCGCGGTGTACAACCCCCTGAAAGGTTTATTATTTTATGTTAATTATCTGATCAACAATTCCGAGATATGTATTTTCTAATCTTTGCATAAATGTTTCCCTATTAGTAGTTAATTTTACAAAGTACAGAGGCCTTATGCCATCCTATGCACTGAAGAAAAAAAAACCAAAAAAAATCAGGCTTTTATTTTGATAACGGTGGTTTTGTTTTCGCTTCCTGTGCCTGTCTGTGGAATTGTCAGTAAGACTACAGCGCTTAGAGACAGTCTAGCTACGAACGCCAACGTTAATCTGTTCATGGACCCGCAATGAGGGTCAAGCTCTTACGGTGGTCGTAGTTTATGTGTTTTACTTAATGTGTACTGTGCCAAAATAAGAAAATAAAACTGTAAACTTCACCAGCAGTCAAGACCACTGCCATCACATATTACGGGGATCCGTACACGCAGTGTTCATTTTTTTGTGTGGCCAAATCTCATTCACTTATGTGCCCCTACTGATTATTAAATAAACTGTTAATTGTTAAGTTTATTTTTTTGCCAACAGCATGTAGCACACTCTCCAGAGGGACTCCAGCAGGCAGTTAGTGGCGGAAGCATTTGGACGAATTGTTAAATACAGCCATGACAGTGAGCACTGGAAGGGCAAAGTGTGTTATTTATTTCTGAGTGGAGTGTTTATGATTCTGACAATTGAGCTCTGAGACCGAAACCACTACTGCATAGTGCATTGGTTGTTTGAACGTGATTTTTCGGACAGTGGCAAAAATCCAAAAATCACAGAGACAAGAGCCACGCAGGGTCCTGTACAGAGGCTGTCCTGTTTAACCTGTTGCACTCCTGTGTACCGCGGACAGGCACGTCTCTGCATCCTAGAGCGCACGAGGGCGCTCTCGTGCACTCTAGGACGCACGAGGGCGCTGCGCCAAGAGCGCACTGAAAAAAAAAAAAGCTGCATTTCCGTTCTTCCACTACAGACACAGCCGCGAACAGATCAGATATGATTGACCTCTCATTCGACTAATAAGAGCCTTGAATTGGGTTTCTGAAACCTTGGAGAACCAATGACTGAAAACCTAGCAAGAAGGACCCGCCTACCAACGCTGCGAATGCAGCGAGCCAATTGAAGCACAGAAGTTCGAAAGCTGTTTTGTGTAAGGCTGGGTGAAGACAGACTGCTGCAGAAGAAAAAAGGACCCACAAGAAGAACCGCCACAGACCCAGCAGCATGGAGACCACCCACAAGTGCGACCTGTGTGACAAGGACTGCCATTCGCGCATCGGCCTGTTCAGCCACAGGCGGTGCTTTTTTTTTTTTTTTTTTTATTCCAGCAGAATAGACATTTAGGATTCTCTTCCATGGTCATCATAGACCGACGGAGGCCGACGACGAAGGTCGCAAATCATTCGCCAAAACCACAATCATGGAAGCGCAAAACCGCAATAATGGAATTATGTTTTGACCGGGTCGCGAGACCAGAACCACGAGTCCGTAACAAGGGACCAGCGTCGCGTTCATCTGACAATGAGGAAGAGAAGTTCGCCAGGACACTGCTGCTGTGAAGAGGTAAGTGTTATAAGCTAAATTATTCTTTATCCCTGAAAATTTTAATCAAAAATGACTTTTGACCGATCGGTAAATTACAACTGTGTGGCGGACCGTGAACGCCCCCCCCCCCCCCGCTACTCTTCTGTAGCGAGGGGGGGGGCCCCCCGGTGACTGCGCCACGGTCGCCACATGGCCACATGAGTCTATTCCGTCATGTAGCGATGGCCGATGTCTGTCCTCTGTAGCGGGGGGGGGGGGGGGGAACAACCCACCCCCACCCCCACACACAGCCCTGAGTGTCACCTTTCATTAGAGCCCAAGATCAAGCTTCTATATTGAATCATTCAAAAGTTACAGACGTTTTTCCAAACTGTGCCATTTGGTACAATTTGGCACAGTTCAAAAACGCCTGGGAACTACCTGAGGAAAAAGCTGTGTAATATATTCATTTTTTGTGGTATTGTTACAAAATTTTGACCTCAGCTGGATAACACTTGGTTCTACATTTCTGTTGCATTTTCCAGCCCGGATCTGAAGCTGTGCGTTATTTGCAAGCATTTGTATCTAAAAAAACACCCAAGCCAAATTTATTTTCTTCAAGTTCAGTATGTTTAGATGACTGTAACTCAGTGGCCGGAGCACTTAGAGAGATTATGACTGTTTTGCCAAAAAATTCAAAGTGTTTCTTTTAAATGAGACCAACCCCATGAAGATGCTGCAAAGGGTTGAAGAACAGCTTTCGATTTACTTTGGGCACGTTATTTTTTGGCGTTTTTAGGGAAATTGACCGTAGTGCAAGGGGTTAAATAAGCATGTCGCTGCAGTCTTTGACCAGTCCACACACCCTGTAGTTGAAATACTGGAGTTACCGCCACTGCTTTATGAAAATGAGCGAGTTTTTTTTTTCTTAACAGAATCAGCAGTTCATGCCTGTAGAAAGAGCAGAGCTCCATACAATTGTCACACACGCACAAGTTGAGCGCAGAGCTGCAGCGAGTTTCTCACAGCTTCCATCATTTCCCACATAAATGGTAAATGGCGTTCACTTATATAGCGCTTTTTCTCATCTCTAGATAACCAAAGCGCTTTACATACACAGGCGCTGGCCTGACCCACCAGGAGCAACTGGGGGTTCAGTGTCTTGCTCAAGGACACTTCGACATGCAGACTGCAGACAGAGTGGGAATCAAACCCCTGACCATCCGATCAGTAGTCTGCCACACTACACCTGCACCACAGCCGCCCCCATAAGTTATTAACAACATAAGTTATGAACCCTGCTAAAATTACGAGACCACAGGGTCCTAAAAATTTGTGCAATAATACCGCATATTGTGATGTAGAGCTATCCACCGTCACCACAGAGGAAATTCCTCCATCATGACAGCCCAAGAAACAACCCTTACAAACATATTCTCTCTCTCTTCTTCATTTAGATTTGATTGGCGGTTGGCAACCAGCTTACAGGTGCATTACAGCCATGTTCTTCACTCTATATCATCACCATCTGGTCAGGAGCGCTTAAAAACTAGTCTACTCCTGAACAACTTCTTCTTCTTCTAGATCTGACTGGCAGGTGGCAACCAGCCTACAGGTGCATATTCTCTCTCTCCCCCCCTCTCTCGCTCTCTAATGTTATACATTGTTTGTTATGCACAAAATGCACTTAAAGAAATTTTTTTTTATTTTATTGCTGATTGCAATTCTTGTTGTTAACCAAATGCTCTATTTTTTTTAAAGGACTTATTTTTCACAATAACAAAGATTTTTTTGTGCAGTTCTTAACAACTAGTCATTACATTTCTCGGCAACTAGTCGACTATTGAAATAGTCATTAGTTCCAGCCCTACAGAGCAGTGTCAGAAACTAGTGATGTTTTGTGGGCACAGATGTGCTGAAGTCATTCAAAGTAAGGACCTCTACACTTCCTATAATTTTTTTAATCCTATAGCCCTAAAAAAAAACAAAAAACAAAATCAAAACACAAGCCATGTTTAAATGGACACAAGTAACTGGATTAAAAGCCTAATTGGAATAAAAATGCTTCATGTAAACACGCCAATCTGAATATTCTGACCCGATCACACTCAATCGGATCAAAATTTCATTCCGATTGAGACGGGTGGGTTATGCCGATTGGTGCGCATATAAACCCTGTTTACTGCGCATGTCTGTACATCAGCCACACGTCGATGTGATGTATTTCCGCCTTTACAGCAGCTAGCAGAAGACATGGCGGGAGTAAAACAAAACTGGTCTACTCTGGATTTCCGTTTAAATTAAAAGAGAATATATTTACATATCTAGGTATTAAGATTACTCATTCAATAGGTGGATTATATAATCATAATTTTAGAAAATTAATTGAACGGACAGCTCAAGACATTAAAAAATGGTCGAACTTACCCATTTCATTAGCAGGCCAGATAAATATAGTAAAAATGACAATTCTGCCAAGATTTTTATATATATTCCAAATGATCCCCATATTTATATCTAAAACAGCTTTCTAACAACTAGACCGGTTGATTTCATCATTCACTTGGAACAATTCAAATCCTAGGATGAATTCAATTCAACTTTATTTATATAGCGCCATTTCACAACAACAGTCATCTCATAGCACTATCAACTGTAGGGGGAACCCCCACAGTTGCAGAAAGACCCCAGCAATCAGGCGATCCCCTGTGAGCAAGCACTTGGCGACGGTGGAGAGGAAAAACTCCCTTTTAACAGGAAGAAACCTCCAGCAGAACCAGGCTCAGGGAGGGGCAGTCATCTGCTGCGACTGGCTGGGGGGTGAGGGGATAGAGAAGATGAAAAGAACAGACATGTAGAGAGCAAACAGCACGATGGGGACTCAATCTATGGGAGAGAACAAACAAATGTTAATGACCAGCAAAAAAAAAAAATATTTCATTGAGAGTGAGGAAAGGAGTGAGGCCTAGTGCATTACTGGAGGTCCCCCGGCTGACTAAACCTATTAGCAGCCTAACTATGGGAGGGTTCAGAAACACATGATCCCTCCCTAATTGTAGGCTATATCTAAAAGGTAGGTTTTAGCCCTATTCTTAAAAACAGATAGAGTCTGACTCCCGAATCCAGATTGGCAGCTGGTTCCACAGGAGAGGAGCTTGATAACTGAAGGCTCTGCCTCCTATTGTACTTTTGGAGATTCTAGGTATTACAAGTAATCCTGCATTTTGGGAGCGTAGTGCTCTGTTGGGATAATACGGTAGTATCAGATCTTTTAAATAAAAAGGGGCCTGACTGTTTAGAGCTTTGTAAGTAAGAAGAAGGATTTTAAACTTAATTCTAAACTCTATGGGAAGCCAATGAAGGGAGGCCAGAACCGGAGAGATATGATCTCTCTTTCTAGTACCTGTTAAAACTCTTACTGCAGCATTTTGGATCAGCTGAAGACTTTTTAAAGATGTTTTAGGACAGCCTGATAATAAAGAATTACAATAATCTAATCTCGAGCTAAAAAAAGCGTGGATCAGTTTCTCAGCATCACTCTGAGACAAGATGCTCCTAATCTTGGCAATATTACACAAATGATAGAAGGCAGTCTTAGAAACAAATTTAATATGTGAATTGAAGGACAGATCTTGATCAAAAATAATTCCAAGGTTCCTCACAGAGCTATTAAGAGAAAGAGTAACCGCATCCAAACTGAAAGTTTGATTTGGAAAGGAATTTCTAAGGTTTTTTTTTTTTTTTTTTGTTACTTATTTGTACCCGTAGGTAGATTTGGTTTGCAGTCTGGTGACAAGCCACCGGCTGCCGGTCGCTGCGTGCGCGAGCGCCCTAAACCTACATATTTTTGGTATGCGGGAGGAAACCGGAGAAATCCCGGAGTAAACCCATGCAACACGGGGGGAACATGCAAACTCCACACAGCTCACTGTTGGTCGGGGGCTGGGATCGAACCCATGATCTCATGATCCCCGCGATCCCCCGGCCGAGGGTAAACTGTGCTGCCACAGTTCTAAACCACTGCGCCACCGTGCAGCCCGTGGTTTTTTGGACCAACAAGAATGACTTCAGTCTTATCTGAATTTAATAGCAGGAGATTACAAGTCATCCAAGCTTTGATTTCCTTAAGACAGGCTTCTAACTTGGCTAATTGATTACTATCATCTGGCTTCATTGACAGGTATAATTGTGTGTCATCTGCATAACAATGAAACTGTATACAGTGCTTTCTAATAATGTTGCCTAACGGAAGCATATATAAACTAAAAAGAGTAGGGCCTAGCACAGATCCCTGTGGAACTCCATGACTAAGCTTTGAGTTGAAAGAAAACTCATTATTTACATGAACAAACTGGAACCTATCAGATAAATAAGATCTAAACCACTGCAACGAAGTTCCATTAAGTCCAACATAGTGTTCTAATCTATCAAGTAGAATATTATAGTATCAAAAGCTGCACTAAGGTCTAAAAGGACAAGTACAGAAACAAGTCCATTATCAGATGCGATGAGGAGGTCGTTAGTGACCTTCGCTAAGGCTGTTTCAGTACTATGATGGATTCTAAACCCAGATTGAAACTCTTCAAGTAAACCATTTCCCTGCAGGTGGTCAAATAATTGTGTAGCAACAACGCTTTCTAAAATTTTTGAAATGAAAGGGAGATTAGAGATTGGTCTATAGTTAGCTAAAGCTCCTGGATCTAGCTTTGGCTTTTTGAGTAAGGGTTTAATTACAGCCATTTTAAAAGCCTGCGGTACATGGCCTAAAGTTAATGAAGAATTGATTATATGAAGAATAAAGCTACCAATAAGTGGGAAGACTTCTTTAAATAACCTGGTAGGAATAGGTCTAAAAGACAAGTTGAAGGTTTGGATGAGGAAACTATTTTGTCTAACTCACAAAGGTCGATTGGAGTAAACTCATCAAGACAGACATCAATAGAAGGAGTTGTAGTAGTTACAGTATTTAAGTTAACTGTGGGAAGAATCTGATTGATTTTATCTCTGATGGATGAAATTTTATTATTGAAAAAGTTCATAAAGTCCTGACTAGTAAGCTCTAAGGGAATGCTAGGATTGACAGAGTCCTGACTCTTTGTCAACCTGGCTACAGTGCTGAAAACAAACCTGGGATTATTCTTGTTCTCTTCTATTAATGCAGAGTAATAACTCCTTCTAGCTTGTCTAAGAGATTTTTTATAAATTAAAAGATGATTTCTCCAAGCTAAATAGATATCATCTAAATTAGTGGAGCGCCATTTTCTTTCTAATTGACGAGTCTTCTGTTTTAAGCTACGAGTTTCTGTGTTGAACCAAGGAGTTAGAAATCTCTGATTAGACTTTCTTTTTTAACGGGGCCACCAAGTCTAGAGTCTGATGCAGAGAAGCTGTAACACTATCCACCATGTTATCAATTCTAGAAGGAGCAAGCTGTCTATAGCTTATTTCCGTTGTGTTGACACATGGCATAGAGGAAACAATCTGCATAAATTTGGTAACAGCATCATCTGAGAGGCATCTGCTGTAATAATATTTTTCTTTAGGAGCCAAATAGTCAGAAATAGTAAAATCAAAGGTTAACAGACAATGGTCTGACAGTACAGGGTTATGAGGAGACACTACAAGATTTTCTATTTCTATGCCATATGTCAGAACAAGGTCCAATGTATGGTGGAGGTAATGAGTAGAATTTCCTACTTTCTGAGAAAACCCAGTCGAGTCTAATATTGAATTAAATGCCACATTGAGGCAGTCACTATCTACATCCACATGTATATTAAAGTCCCCTACTATAATTACCCTATCAGATTTCAGCACTAAATCAGCTAAGAAATCAGTAAATTCGGATAAAAATTCTGAGTAGGTTGATGGGGGATGATAAACTATGGCAAATAAAATTGGGTTTAACCTAAAATTGCTAAAGTGCCCAATACTGAGGACCAGGCCCTCAAAGGAATTATAACATGTTTTTTGCTTTACATTAACTAGTAATTTGGAATGGTAAATTGTTGCTACTCCTCCTCCACGACCAGAACTTCTGGGATTTTGACAGTTTAAATAACCAGAGGGAGTTGATTCATTTAAACCAACATAATCCTCTTGCCCTAACCAAGTCTCTGTAAGGGAAATTAAATCAATCTGATGATCAATTAACAGATCATGGACTAACAGAGACTTGGGAGTTAGAGACCTAATATTTAATAAACCACATTTAATTTTTAAATTATGAGGAGGAACAGAGGCCAAATCATTCAATTTAGAGGCTTTATGTTTAATTTGAGTTTTACCAATATTTTGCTTAATCACTTTGGGATGCTTATATATTATTTTATTTACTTTGGAGGGAGCAGACAACGATTCTCTGATGGGGAAGACAGGGGCTAAGTTGAGGGGTGGCGGATGAAGAGGAGCTGCTGAGAGGCGTGTAAGACTGCGACTCTGCTTCCTGGTCCCTACTCTGAGTAGTCAATGTTTTGGAAATTTGGATAAAAAAGATGCCAGATTGTTAGATCAGAATCTGAATCAGATTTATTGCCAAGCACATTTACAAGTAAACAAGTAAACATACGAGGAATCTGACTTGACATTGGGCGCGCACGAAAGGTGCATCCCAATGACGCGGCAACCATGAAGGGCACCTGTCATATGGGGGGGGGGGGTGAAGAGGGGGGGAAGGATAGGGAAAAACACAATAGGAGAGAGAAAAAAGCATTGTTGATCAAAATAGAGCTCATTTTATGACCAAAATTTTGATTACAAGAAAAAAAAACTCTCAAATGCACAATTAGCAGACAATAGATCACACAATGACAAAGCAGTAGTTGAGAGAGTCAGTGTATTGTGAATATACACTCATCGGCCACTTTATTAGGTACACCTGTCCAACTGCTCGTTAACACTTAATTTCTAATCAGCCAATCACATGGCGGCAACTCAGTGCATTTAGGCATGTAGACATGGTCAAGACAATCTCCTGCAGTTCAAACCGAGCATCAGTATGGGGAAGAAAGGTGATTTGAGTGACTTTGAACGTGGCATGGTTGTTGGTGCCAGAAGGGCTGGTCTGAGTATTTCAGAAACTGCTGATCTACTGGGATTTTCACGCACAGCCATCTCTAGGGTTTACAGAGAATGGTCCGAAAAAGAAAAAATATCCAGTGAGCGGCAGTTCTGTGGGCGGAAATGCCTTGTTGATGCCAGAGGTCAGAGGAGAATGGCCAGACTGGTTCTCCAGAGGAGAACCAGTCTGGCCAGTCTGAACCTGACTGGTTCGAGCTGATAGAAAGGCAACAGTGACTCAAATAACCACCCGTTACAACCAAGGTAGGCAGAAGAGCATCTCTGAACGCACAGTACGTCGAACTTTGAGGCAGATGGGCTACAGCAGCAGAAGACCACACCGGGTGCCACTCCTTTCAGCTAAGAACAGGAAACTGAGGCTACAATTTGCACAAGCTCATCGAAATTGGACAATAGAAGATTGGAAAAACGTTGCCTGGTCTGATGAGTCTCGACTTCTGCTGCGACATTCGGATGGTAGGGTCAGAATTTGGCGTCAACAACATGAAAGCATGGATCCATCCTGCCTTGTATCAATGGTTCAGGCTGGTGGTGGTGGTGTAATGGTGTGGGGAATATTTTCTTGGCACTCTTTGGGCCCCTTGGTACCAATTGAGCATCGTTGCAACGCTACAGCCTACCTGAGTATTGTTGCTGACCATGTCCATCCCTTTATGACCACAATGTACCCAACTTGTGATGGCTACTTTCAGCAGGATAATGCGCCATGTCATAAAGCTGGAATCATCTCAGACTGGTTTCTTGAACATGACAATGAGTTCACTGTACTCAAATGGCCTCCACAGTCACCAGATCTCAATCCAATAGAGCATCTTTGGGATGTGGTGGAACGGGAGATTCGCATCATGGATGTGCAGCCGACAAATCTGCGCCAACTGTGTGATGCCATCATGTCAATATGGACCAAACTCTCTGAGGAATGCTTCCAGCACCTTGTTGAATCTATGCCACGAAGAATTGAGGCAAAAGGGGGTCCAACCCGTTACTAGCATGGTGTACCTAATAAAGTGGCCGGTGAGTGCATATCAGTAATTGTGTCAGTAGTGTAATGTTGAATGCAAGTGTAGGTGTGTCAATTGCTAGTGAACAGCAGAGGGCGCCTCCTGGCAGTGGATAGATGTTAAAGTCATGTGATCTAAACAGTCTAGAGCAGGGATGTCAAAGTTGATCCATTCCGGGCCAAGACCCTGCGCATTTTACTTCCACCCAGTCTCTTTAGCAGGTGTTATTGCTAATCAGCAATTAATGAGAGGAAATTCAGTTAAATCACCCATGGAAGACACTGACTGGGTGGAGATAAAACCTGCAGGGTCTTGGCCCGGAATGGAATGAGTTTGACATCCCTGGTCTAGAGTCTCTCTCTCTTGCTTGCAGATGGTAAATTGTCACATGGTGCACTGTCCTTGAGCGTTCATCTGCTGGAACAATAACAACTGTGTCGTTGTTTGGGTTAGCAGGCAGAGCCACTCCTTTCGCTTATCTTCGTCAGGAGGAATGTAAATACGGGGCTCCAAAGACAAGGTCAAATCAAATCAGCACAGTGTACTCAGAGAATAGAATTTTTCCTCACCCGTGCAATTCTGTGCCATCATAATTTCCATGTGCAGGCTTAAACTTTTTTCCATGGAGAGCACAGGGCTCCAGATGTATTCCTCCACTGAATCACTGTCATTCAGTTCACCGTTTGCCGCTACTCGTGCCCTCCCCAACTGGTCGAATTTGATGGAGCTTGCCGGGTCCACTTTGATCAGCTCTCTCACCTTCCTTCAATTTCTGATGCATCAGGGAACTTCACAGCCAAAAATAGAAGTCCTGAGATCATAACCAATAATGTTTCCACAGACGCATGAATTCCAGTGTCCATGAGCCTCCTCGCAGGTTCCAATTCTTGGGCTCCCCCTTGGCCTGATTCTTGTTGAAAAATAGTGACAATAGCACATTTAAGCTACTTCCAAATCCATAATTTCCATTTAGATTAAGATTCAGCAGAAGAAGAACGACTAAACACAGACAAAAACGCAACATTGCAAAGCTGGAAATAGGTCAGGAAGGCAGACGAGAGGAGGGAAGAAAAATGCGACTGCTCTCTCTCAAGGCAAGAAGAAGAAATAAATAAATAGATAGATAAATAAATAAATAGATAAATGAGAAGCACCATCCAAAGTGGGATGAATGCTGTCTCGTCTCATAAGACCAGGTTTTCCCCAAAAAGAGCTCCAATTGTCAATGTAGCCCACGTCATTTGCAGGACACCACACAGACAGCCAGCGGTTCAAGGATGACGAGCGGCTAAACATGTCATCACTGGTCAGATTGGGGAGGGGCCCAGAGAATACTACAGTGGCAGACATCGTTTTTGCAAAGTCACACACCGATTCTACATTAAGTTTCGTGACTTCCGACTGCCGGAGACGGATGTCATTAATGCCGGCGTGAATAACAATTGTGGAATATTTACAGTTATCTTTAGCCAGCATTTTCAAATTTGACTCGATGTCGCCTGCTCTGGCCCCAGGAATGCATTTGACTATGGCCGCTGGAGTCTCTAGGTTCACGTTTCTGACTACAGAGTCGCCAATGATCAGAGTTTTTTCCTCAGCGGGTGTGTCGCTGAGTGGGGAAAAACGATGAGAAACGTGAACAGATTGGTGGTGTACCGGGGCTTTGCGACTAGGCTTCCTTCTCACCGTCACCCACCCAGTCTCCTCGCTGCTGAGGAGAGCCGGGGGACCGCTAACAGGGGGGCCTAAGCTAGCTAGCTCCGCTGCAGCTAAGGGACATCCGTCAAGAGTAACTGGCGCAGACGGTGTTTCAATGCAGCGGAGCCGGGATTCCAAATCAGACAACCTCGCCTCGAGCGCCTCAAAAAGACAACATTTATTACATTTACCGTTATCACTAAAAGAGGCAGAGGTGTAGCTAAACATCTGACAGAGAGCACACCAGAGGAGGAGAGGAAGGAGAGCTAGTAGCCATCACTAGTGGCTAACCCAAAGCTCAGAAGTGAGGAGAGCAAACCACACAGACAAACAGCAAAACAGGAAGTGACGATACGTTACCACAAGGAAGTGACGTGAAAGTCACTTTCTTTTCAATGTAGTCCTTTTCAATGTAGTCCTTTTCAATGAAAAGGAAGTACTTGGAGGTACCAAAGGAGGCAGGAGGTTTGGGCCTACCTAACTTTATTTTTTATTATTGGGCAGCAAACATGGTAAAATTTTTACATTGGATCGATGCATATAAGAATAAGGAGGGCCTGAGTTGGGTTGAGATGGAGCTTCTGTCCAGCCCGTTACCCATCTTATCCTCATCGTTGCCATATACTCATCGCATACAGGTATTGAATCCGGTGGTTAGATCCTCTTTAAAAATATGGCTCCAGTTCAGAAGGCACTTTTAAGTTGGTTCAGGCTAGCACGCTCTGTCCAATAGCAAATAATCAGTTTTTTACACCCTCCGTGCTTGATGATGCTTTTTGCCTCTGGCGTAGACAGGGATTAGTTTTTTTTAAAGGATTTATTCCTGGGAAACACTTTTTCTTCTTTTAATATGCTTACAAAAGATTATGACATACCTAGATCCCATTTTTTCAGATATCTGCAAATTCGTAGTTTTGTAAAAAAAAAAGTTTCCCTCTTTTCCTTTGTTGACACCAACTAATCAACTAGATGAAATCCTAGATTTGGATCCTTGGGCCAAGAAACGTATTTCTACTATTTATGGGATTATACAAAATTACAAAATTTAGTGGCGATATCATGGGATAAAACAAAAGCAGAATGGGAAAAAGATTTAGGGATAAAATTCTCTGAAGGGCAGTGGCGTGAAAGTCTGACACGTATACATACTTCTTCGTTGTGTGTCCGTCACGGGCTTATTCAATTTAAGGTTCTTCACCGTCTCCACTATTCAAAGGATAAGATTGCTAAGATTTCTCCCACTATTGACCCTAGCTGCCCAAGATGTAGCCATGCCCCAGCCTCGTTAGGACACATGTTTTGGCTGTGCCCCGCTCTCACAAATTTTTGGGGGATCTGTATTTGAGGTCTTTTCATATATTTGCAAACAAGAAATAATCCCCAGTTCCCACATAGCTATTTTTGGCATAATACCCCCAGATTATGCTCTGTAACACTCTATTACGTACGGTAACGCTCTGACATTCGCTTCTTTACTTGCCCGCAGGCTTATTCTTTTCCAGTGGAAGTCAAATAACTCTCCATCTTTCTCGCATTGGCTAAAGGAGGTGCTTTCCTTTCTACCACTAGAAAAACTTAGATATAATGTTTGCAGAACCCGTAAGAACTTTGCCTTGACATGGAGTCCTTTTATAGATTATATTGAGAGCTCTTCTTTTTGTTGAAAATTATGTAATAAAATAATAATAATAATAATAATTGTAATAATAATAACGAATGTTTGGTTGGAAAATCATTCGTCGGCCTCCGTCGGTCTATGATGACCATGGAAGAGAATCCTAAACGTCTACTTTGCTGGAACAGCACCGCCTGTGGCTGAACAGGCCGATGCGCGAATGGTAGTCCCTGTCACACAGGTCGCACTTGTGGGTGGTCTCCGTGCTGCTGGGTCTGTGGCGGTTCTTCCTGCGGGTCCTTTTTTCATCTGCTGCAGCAGTCAGTCTCTCTTCACCCGCCTTGAGCTGTCTGGTCAGGGTGCCTCTCCATTTGGAGCGGTCCATTACAGGTCCTCCCAGCGCTCTGTGTTGATCTCCAGGGCCTTCATGTCTCTCTTGCAGACGTCTCTAAAGCGCAGCTGTGGGCGGCCAACGTCTCTCCTGCCAGTTGCCAGTTCTCCGTAGAGGACGTCTTTGGGGATTCTGCCATCCTCCATATGATGAACGTGGCCTAGCCACACTAGCTCCAGTGTGGAGCGTGTAAAAAATGAGGCTGATTTGGTTCAAGCGGTTTATTACACGACTCACACGAAGAGCATAGACAGAATGGCATACAAGTAGGAACTCTTCCCTTAAATAACATGACATCCTTCTAGACTCTTCTCACACACAAAAGATAATCTCCCCCGACTGCAGTCAGTCCATTCATCACACACCAAAGATAATCTCCCCCGACTGCAGTCAGTCCATTCATCCTTGACACCTCCCTGTTATCTTACTAGGGCATCTAGAAACTTCTCACACACAAAAGGTTAACTTCACGTCCTTTGTTCTTGTCTAAGGTGGTAAACCATGGTTTAGGGCGCTCGCGCACGCAGCGACCAGCAGCCGGTGGCTTGTCACCAGACTGCAAACCAAATCTACCTACGGGTACAAATAAGTAACAAAAAAAAAAAAACTTAGATAGGACAAAAGAGTAACGGTCCACATGCTGTGATAGAACCATTAACATCAGTCCACATGCTGTAGAACAATCACCACCAGTCCGCAAGCTGCTTGGGCTTCAGTCTTCTGCCGTATCTGCTGTAGCCAGGATTCGCTGCCGCCGTAGCGCTGCCATGCTGGGGGGCTGATGTCTGGGGGTGAAAACTTTTTGACTGTCCGTGTGGGTGCTCTGGAGAATCTTTTCTCTGGAAAATCATAAGGTGATTACAAATGTGTGTCGTCTGGAATAAGTTAAAACACAGCAGGGTGACCCTGTCTTTTTTTTTTGTTTTCTTTTTTTTTTTAAGCCTTGAGGAATTGGGAGAGAGGGGTTTTCTGTATATATGCAAGTTTTTTTTTGTATATGTTATAAAAAAAAAATATTGTACACTAAAGGGAGATGGGAAAAAGTGAAAGTAAAATGGTCTTGTGCGGAACCATCAATATTTTTAGGGTGGATAGACATTCTTAAAGAAATCTACACGATGGAACGATTTGACTTTCCCTTTACATTTGCCTATGGAAAAAAAATAGATCTAGTACCTGAAATACACAAAAGAAAATTGTAAATTTTATTTCATATAATGTCTGCTTGTTTGTGATTTTCTTTTTTGTTTTCTTTTTTTGTTGTTGTTTTTTATGTAGAAAATGAAAATGCTAAATAAAAGTCTCAAAAAAACAAAACTGGTCCGTCTTGTCCTGCTGTCTCCCTCTGTTCGTCATATGCAGAAGTATGTACTTGTAGCTTCATTACGGAGACCAGCAGAAGCAAAAGTACAGTTTGAAAAACACAATACAGGTGTAAGAAAGAGAAAGACAAGAAGCAGGGGTTGTTTACACCGGAAGTTGCTTCTACCATTTTCGGAATGTTGGATAATTGTGCACATGTCAAAATGATTTAGTCCGTTCAAACGTGTGACACATGGAAATGCACGTCCTAATCGGATCAGCTTTTTCAGAATCCATGTAAACAGTAAAGTTTTAATCTGAATTGTAATCAGACTGAAGAAATTTTGCCCATGTAACCGTGGCTATTGTTTAAGTCTTCTCGTCTGACACAGTGGTCACTCTTCTCTAATTTTGCACACTTTTTTTTTTTACAAAATAAATGTTTGCGTTGAAGTGCCTTGGTTATTTTAAAAAACATGCTAGTACAGCAGTAGTATAGCCACAGCTGATATTCTGTCACATTCTGACTAACAAAGAATAACATGTTAGAATAAATTAAGTATGAATACACTGTTCTCTAATTTTGATCACAACTCTATTCAGTGTATCCGGAAAGTATTCACAGCGCTTCACTTTTTCCCACATTTTGTTATGTTACACCCTTATTCCAAAATGGATTAAATTCATTTTTTCCCAAAACATTCTACACACAACATCCCATAATGACAACATGGAAAAAGTTTTGAAATTTTTTGCAAATTTATTAAAAATAAAAAACTAAGAAATCACATGTACGCAAGTATTCACAGCCTTTGTTCAATACTTTGTTGATGCACCTTTGGCAGCAATTACACCCTCAAGTCTTTTTGAATATGATGACACAAGCTTGACACACCTATCTTTGGGCAGCTTCACCCATTCCTCTTTGCAGCACCTCTCAAGCTCCATCAGGTTGAATGGGAAGCGTCAGTGCACAGACATTTTCAGATCTCTCCAGAGATGTTCGATTGGACTCAAGTCTGGGCGCTAGCTGGGCCACTCAGGGACATTCACAGAGTTGTCCTGAAGCCACTCCTTTGATATCTTGGCTGTGTGCTTAGGGTTGTTCTGCTGAAAGATGAACCGTTGCCCCAGTCTGAGGTCAAGAGCGCTCTGGAGTAGGTTTTCATCCAGGATGTCTCTGTACATTGTTGCATTTATCTTTCCCTCTATCCTGATTAGTCTCCCAGTTCCTGCCATTGAAAAACTTCCCCACAGCATGATGCTGCCACCACCATGCTTCACTGTAGGGATGGTATTGGCCTGGTGGTAAGCGGTGCCTGGTTTCCTCCAAACATGACGCCTGGCATTCACGCCAAAGAATTCAATCTTTGTCTCATCAGACCAGAGAATTTTGTTTCTCATGGTCTGAGAGCCCTTCAGATGCCTCTTGGCAAACTCTAGGCGTGCTGCCATGTGCCTTTTACTAAGGAGTGGCTTTCGTCTGGCCACTTTACCATACAGGCCTGATTGGTGGATTGCTGCAGAGATGGTTGTCCTTCTGGAAGGTTCTCATCTCTCCACAGAGGAACGCTGGAGCTCTGACAGAGTGACCATTGAGTTCTTGGTCACCTCCCTGACTAAGGCCCTTCTCCCCCAATTGCTCAGTTTAGATAGCCGGCCAGCTCTAGGAAGAGTCCCGGTGTGTTCCAAACTTCTTCTATTTACAGACAATGGAGGCCACTGTGCTCATTGGGACCTTCAAAGCAGCAGAAATTTTTCTGTACCCTTCCCCAGATTTGTGCTTTGAGACAATCCTGTCTCGGAGGTCTACAGACAATTCCTTTGACTTCAGGTTTGGTCCAATCAACTGAATTTACCACAGGTGGACTCCAATAAAGCTGTAGAAACCTCTCAGGGATGATCGTTGGAAACAGGACACACTTGAACTCAATTTTAAGCTTCATGGCAAAGGCTACATGTACATGTGATTTCTTAGTTTTTTATTTTTAATAAATTTGCCAAAATCTCAAAGAAAAAACTTTCATATTGTCATTATGGGGTATTGTGTGTACAATTTTGAGGAAAAAATGAATTTAATCCATTTTGGAATAAGGCTGTAACATGACAAAATGGGGGAAAAGAGAAGCGCTGTGAATACTTTCTGGATGCACTGTATAATAAAGCAGACCATCAATGACGAAGTAGCTCATTCTGGTCTGAAAAAGTCATTCAGAGTGTGTTCCGATCTCCTGACCATTGACTTTGACCTTAAACACAGCCTGGATTCAGACCCATCTAGGATGTGCTTAAGGTCAAGGTCAGTGGCCTAGAGGGAGTAAGTTTTTTTTGTGAAATCATAAAGGCCCAGATCTCCTGATCTTCTGAGGATCCTTGAGAGTGAGTTTGGTGGCCACTGGGCCAATTGCCTAGGAAGAGTAACAATTTTCATGAAATCACCTAAGTTCCAAGTCTTCTGACCTTTGACCTTGAGCACAACCTGGATGCAGACCTACTTACCTGAGGATCATTATCAGTGAGTTTGGCAAGCATCCAGGCTCATTTTTCTGAAATGACATAAGTGCCCTGATCTCATGACCTTTGATCTTGACGTTGAACACAACTGGGATGTAGATGCAGAGGATCACTGTGAGTTAGTTTGGTGAGCATCGGGGCAAGGATGAAGTAGGAGGCTAGGAGAAGTAGTGATTTCCGTGAAATGTGGATGGACAGACTGACGGATGCCGGGTCACTGTATTAGCTCCTTTCGGCTTTACCAGAATGAACTAAAAATCATATGGGGTTACAACACAAATGAACTGACATTGATGAGAAACAGTAGCCAATTTAACCACTAGATGAAAGCAAAAATGAGACAGATGTGCACGGAATCAATCATAGAAAACAATCAAACTTTTCATTTTCATTATTGTAATATCATTAGTAAGTACAATATTTTAGATTTTGACAGTTGTCAAATGTTTAGTGAGTTGCGACTTGTTTTTAAGCCTTAAACGGGCATGCCCACCCCCTCCCCCAACCATTAAATCATTTTATTCAGAAAAAGCACAGTAACAAGATAAATACCAGAGCACAAACCTGAGGAAATTGCAGTGTACCAAGGCGTAAATCTGAATTTGGTCAGAAGGTTGTGTCAGTTAGCGGCACACACTCATGGAATAAATTACCAGCTCATATCAGAGACCGTGACAACCATCTCATCTTTAAAAAGAAACTTAAGCTTTGGTTAAAGACAAATCAGTCCGGTACTCATTCATAAAATGTCTCCATTATAGATGTCTAAATCTACAGGCTTCTGGGAAGTCCTAACTTTTAACTATTCTGTTTGTGGATTTATTGGGTTATCATGTAAAATGGGTTCATTTTTGTTTTGTCCATGGATTGTCCCATTAGCTCTGGTATGTTGTGTATTCTGTCTCATGCATCGTTTTGTTAGTTGTGACATATCTGTAAACATCTTATGAACTGTGTTGAGTGAGTGAGTGAGTGAGAGAGAGAGAGAGACTTGACTTTTAAAAATAAGCCTTTATTGCACACTTCAAAAAAATGCAAGCACACCAACATCATTCCACCAAGTGTGTCACATTGGAAAAAGTGCGAACTGAAGTGTTCCCTCCCCACACAACACAGAGCATTCCTTGCAGTCCACCTATTCCACATTGGCAGTGGCAGTAGTGTGAGTCCTCCTCGGAGTCCTTGCAAAGATGAGGCAGAGGCCCCCGGCAGTTCCGTTGCACATCCCAGAGACAGTTTCCCCATCTCAGATGGATTGGAGTCCTTAGACCATGTGGGTTTTTTCAAGCAAGTCAACTGTGCAGCAGGCTCGTCCAGAGTGTAGAAAGAAAACGGTGGGGCGTCCATGCCCTGCAGGTAAAGATCCAGTTCCGTGACAGTCAAATACAGTCAATTAAACATCATATACAAGTCTGATCAAACAATATCCCAAATATGTGTAAAACAGACAGAGGAACGACCGCCATTTATTCCTCCTGTCGGGCGCGCTTGACCGCCGTTCTTCCTGCTGCTTTACGCAGGGCTGTCAGGTGTTTCTTGAGGCGAAAACGTTTTCTTTCATCCAGGAGGTCAAGACCAACCTGCCTTCTTAGCACATCAACAGACTTAATGAATTTATCAGTGTCACTGAAGTAGTCTGTGACCTTAATGGCTTTGTTATAGGTTTCATCCAGAAAAGCATTTATTTCTTCCAGTGAATACAAACTCGTGTTTGTACTGCATTTTGCCTCAATAGACTCAGTAATAGACACAGTGTCGTTATCAGATTCCATTTCCTCGTCAGCACAACTCAGCTGACTGTTTGGTTCTCCTGGGCCAGGGGATTCATCATGGGCCACATTTTCCTGGACGCCACCCTCAGGAGCTGACTGTCTCTGTTCCATCCCCTGCTGTATCCCCTGCTGTGGAACGGTAGCAGCCTCCGGAAGCACAGCCACTGATGTCACACAGCGAGATTCTGACGCACCATCAGGTCGGTGCTCCGTCTCCTCCTCCGAAGCAGTAGCAGCTGCCGGAGGCACAGCTGCTGACGTCACACAGCGAGATGATTGTGATGCACCATCAGTGACCTTTTTGGCGCCATCGCCATCAACGCTCCTGGCCGTAAGCTGGGCCGCGGGCGCCACAGCCGGGCCGTCCACAGACACAGCGGCAGGCTCCGGAGCAGGGGCGGCGGAAGGCCCCGCAACATCGCCCGCATTAGCGGCGGGAGCGGAGGCCGCGCCGCCCTCCGCAGCTGCGGCATGAGCGGAGGGCTCGCCGCCGGCACCATCCGCAGCCCCATCAGGGCCCTCCGCCCGCTGCCTGTGCGGACAAGCGAACCGTTTATGGCCCACGTCTCTACATTCAAAACACTTCATCTGTCCTGAGCTTGCATACACCATATAGGATCCGTCCCCGTGTTTGACCCTGAAGGACACTTCCAGAGTTTGAGTGGGCAAGTCGAGAAACATGAACACCTGTCGCCTGAGTGATTTCACATGTTTTAACTTGGTGGCCTTGCATCCCAAAGTCAGAGTTGTAAACGGGCCTGCAAACTTCCCAAATCTGCGGAGCTCCGTCGCCAACTGCTCGTCAGTGATGAAAGGTGGAACACCTGAGACGGTGATTCTCGTTGATGGGACAGATAAGGGGGACACCTGTACATACGTTTCCCCGATAACAACACCGCTTACACTCAGGGTGTGGACATCGTCTTCAGCTGCCAGAAACACAACTACAGCTCTATTCATTCGGGACACAAAGCAGATCGCGTCATGGCCCACCTGCTCGGCCACAGCCTCAAGGACCTCCTCCACAGTAACAGTGCTGTCCGGGGGAACGATCCTCACCCCCTGGTGGATAGATGGAGGTGGCGTTTCCAAGGTCGCCATCCTCCACAGAAAAAAAAAATCAAAAACTGTAAAAGCGGCCAGTAGTAGAAAACCGAAAAAAAAGTCCAGAGAGAGAGAGAGAGAGAGAGAGAGAGAGAGAGAGAGAGAGAGAGAGAGAGAGAGAGAGAGAGAGAGAGAGAGAGAGAGAGAGAGAGAGAGACTTTGACTTTTAAAAAAGGCTTTATTGTACACTTCAAAAATGCAAAAACACCAAGAGAGAGAGAGACCAGCCTTAGCAGTACAGATGAAATTTAGCTACTGTGCTAATTCCGGCACATTTACATTGAAACACAATGCTATGTTGATTAATGTGCACCGTCCTAATTCAAATAAATAAAAATAAATAAACCTTAAAGTGACACACTGCCAAAAATATAGTTTTTTTTTTCATGTTAATGTGTCTGTAAAATGTTTATGACTTAAATGTCTCGTGTCTTTTTTTTTTTTTTTTTGCTTTGAAATTTCAGTTAAGCTCCTCCCCTTGGAAAAAGACAAGTTGAGATGACGCATTTATGGTGATGTCACTGTAACGGGCCCTAGTGTTGAGCCAAATAGGACACAAGAACTGTCTCTGGCCAAACTGAAGTTAGCCTCCAGGCCCAGTTAGCAATTTTAGATAGACAGATGTAATTTATTGATCCCAAACTGGGAAATTACAGTGTAAAAGCAGCATGACAGAAGATAACCAAATGACAGAGACACACGCATGACAGACAAAAGGGTTACCCCATGGAAAGTAAAACTAACACTACTATAAAAACCTATATACATCATAGCTTAATATATGATGACCCATCACTCTATAAATTCAAGAAATCTGTGTGTGTGTCTGTCCGTCTGTCACAATCATAAGACATCATAGGACGGCCTATGATGTCTGCATGATGTCCTATGAATGTCAGACAACATAGGACTCACGATGCTGTCATATAGACAATCGGACTGGCTACCTATGATGTCATATAGACAACAGGACTGGCTACCTAGGATGTAGGCATGATGTCCTGTGATGCCTGCCTTGATGTCTTTATGATGTCATATAGACCATCACTCACCAAAGAAGAGATACTCTTCACCCGATTACGAATAGGACACAGCACTTTAAACCACACCCATTCGAAGCAGTAAATCTGGAAATCTTACTCATCACCCGATTAACAATAGGACACACTACTTTAAACCACACCCATTCGAAGCAATACATTTGACCAACAAAATGGACATTGCAATGGCTCAGGATACATCACTGAACAAATACAGCCTCACCTGTTGGTTGCAACATCTGTGATTGGTGTCAATGTTGGACACACTCTCCTGATTCCACGAATCACACTCACACCATCTGACAACACGTTTCCATTCACCTTGCAACGTGAACAGTTTCCAGTAACACCCTGCTTTGCCATGACTGTGAATGAGTCACAGGGCCAGTCTTTACAGCGCGTTGCTGTTTTCTGCACAAGACATTTCTTCAGCTATGGCCAATTCTATGTTGCCGCGAGCAGAGTTAGCAGATCAAGCAGTCTTCGTATTCTTGCTCAAGATGAAGAAACTAAGCAAAAGCCTCACTTTCTGAGCAATGTTGTTTTTAAAGAGGTGCTGACACAGTAAAAATGTGTAACCTTGAAGAATGGCAGTCTACACTACAAATGTGTAAAATGCCAAGCAAAGTGCTGATTTTCTTTGGGTGCTCCGGTTTCTTGGTTTCTACAGGCATGCACGGGTCTTCCTGAACAGGGTCGAAAGCCACTTTTTGCTCAGAGCAATTTTCATGATCCTGTCCATGAACTGGGATCACGACGCACCTACCCCTCAACCAGTGGTCTGAATGAAGAAGAAGAAGACGACCCACTAGATGGAAAGCAATAGAGTGAAAACTGCTGCACATCAGAAAAGATGCCGTGAACATGAAACATCTCAGGGTTGAGCAGTACGCAGCAGTCATGACTGTGAACAACACAGCCATCTGAGACAGGAGGAGACCCTTCAGCAATGGTTTGGTTTTCAGGTTAATGTGCAGTGTGTAATATTTTTGGCAAATTATAAAATTTAATGCACCATAAAAGCATATTGTTTTCATTGATATATCATCATTTTAAGTAAAAATTGTTGTATTTTGTATCATGAGGTTATTTTTTTTATACACAGGAAGAAGATCCGCCTCCATGTAAGCAGCCACCGTGGATCGCCGTAATGTCTTTCCAAGTTTTCAATGCCAAACTAGGTGTGTAACAGTATGCCTAAAATCACGGTTCAGTACGTATCTTGGTTTTAAGGTCACGGTTCCGTTCATTTTCGGTACAGTAAGGAAACAAAATGCAAAACATAAAACTGCTTATCTTTTGCATAAGCAGGAACAGCTTTGACCAAAAAAATCAACAAAAAAACCAAACAAACTGCAAACTGCCAGCAGTAAATTCTCCAACAAATAAATTGTATACAATAAAATAAATTCATTCTCTTTTTAGGAAATGAACCATACAGACAAGTACAACAATAGAAGTTTGTATAGTTTGAATTATTCTTTTGTTTTTAGGAAATTAAAGTTCCTTATTGCCTGACAGTGTTTTTAACCAGAGTGCCCTGGTATGTTCAGGTTTCTGTGGGAAATTAATCATCCAATTTCACTTGTTAATTGGTCAATAATTTGACACTGTTGTGCTTAGGTTTTGAAGGCTCCCATGCAAAACAACAACAAATTATTTGCAAGTTTTTGGACAATTAAAAAGTTAAATTAAATAATGTCCCACAAAAATTTGAACATACCAGGGCACCCTTGAAAAACACAGGCCTAAAAGTGCAGCATTAATAGATTTAGCTTTTTCATAAAAGGATGGAATTATTTTCTGGCTGAAGTGGACACAACAAGGAACTTCATACCGGGGCTCAGCTACCTTCATCATGCATTTAAACCCGGTGTTCTTAACAACTGAATATGGCCTTAGATCCGCTGCTATAAAAACACCCAAGGCATTTGTTATTGCTTTGCCTCAATCTGAAGAGCCCTTGAGAGGCTGTCTAAATGCCACTGGAAACTGCGCTTGCACTGTGCTAGTTTGTTTTTTTTTTTATGCTGCAATGATATTCACGTTTGTGCTGTTTCCGTCTTATTCACTTGCCTTTGTCTGTTCACATATTTCACTGGAAAGCTGAAGTGTTCCCTGACATTAGACTTGTGAAGAGGGGTCTTCAAGCTCTGGCTTCTCCATAGCATTACAGCCAGCCATTGACATTCGCTAGTCAGAGGCTGGGCGGCACTGCTTGTTTACATGTAGGGCTAATAGCGCAAGGCAGTTACACTTCCTGTCCGTCACTCAACATGGTCTGTGTGGAACCTCGGTATGCCTCTGTACTGTACCGAAAAATCCAAATCCGAATACATGTACCATTACACCCTATGCCAAACGCTTTACATAAATGACTTCTGTAGGTTATCGTAAATGCTTATTAATGGAATAATGACCAGTATAAAGGAAAATATTTGTATTTTGAAATCTGACAGCTAGATTGCCCCAATTATTAAACAATACACCAAATAACATTTTTTTTCCCCAGAAGAATCTGGCTTTTTCATTTGTTGCAACACATAATAGCAATAAAATCCATCAATTTTTTTTCACTGTTGTAGTATGAATTCATAAATGCCACAAACTACATTTCGTGTATATTTAATATTTAATTAATATACAAAACTTTGTAAGCAGCAAAATCTTTATTTTAAAGGTAAAGTAGCTGTTGCAGCTCTCAGCTAATTCTGTTTTAGTCAGCGAGGGGCAAGATTTGTTGGCAAAGGCTACACACCCCTGACCTAAGAGGAGCAGCGATTTTTCTGAAATTTTTCTGAAATCATACAGAGGGGATGCATTGGAACAGAATTCTTGGCAGTTACAGGACAGTTACCAAAGCAGCACAGGACTGAGTGGCAATCACATGTGACAGCTTTATTTTGTATGCAGCAAAACATAGAAATCACAAAATATTTATTAGCCACAGCAGTACACAAAGAACCTTTTTTAACTTTATATGTTAATACCACACCATTTACTTGACTGTAGTGATGTGTAGGAAAAGACCAATGAGCACAAGGTAAGTGAAGAAATGATTCAGAGCCTTTATTTATTTATTTATTTATTTAATTTTCTGCCAATTAATCAAGATGGAATGACAAGATCAGCTCTCCACAATGCAAGCAGGTACTCTGTGTACTGATGTGACTAAATATTTTGTGTATTTTTTGTGTTTTACTGCATACACCCTAATGCTGCCACTCACTTTTGCCACTCAGTGTTATTTAAGTGCAATGAGTTCTGTTTGGGGACATCATGAATGCTTGCTTGACTTGTTGCCGCTGCTCACCGGCACCTTGTAGCTTTTTCAAAATTTTTGCTCTTGATTGCCTGATGCACTGCACAATAGTGCAGTCCATCATAAAGGCCACGACACAGTATCAGCTGCAGCAGAAAGGACAGAGTCAAAAGGAACTCAGGGAGAGCAGACTAAAATTCCAGCAGAGAATCCAGGACAGAGAGAAAAATTTGAAGGTTCTTCAACAGGAGGTGGAGGCCACTGATTGGCCTGCTGATAAATGTTTAAGTAAAGGGAACTCTGCCTCTTTGGCCGAGGTTTGCGACCATGAATCACCTCCAAAATCTAATGGGTTCATCTGCTGGCCCTTGGCTGACAGATGAACAGGCCGAGGGCCACTTCTGGTGAAAGATTCATCAAAACGGGTTGAGTAGTTTTGCATAATCCTGCTAACAAACAGGCAAACAAACCTCCACAATTGCATTATCTCTCTGGCAGAGAAAATAAAGGATCAATACGTGGCGTTTAGCAATCGATGCATCATACGCCCATAATATGGCATATCAATCTTTTCCTCCATTCCTAATGCAGACCCATATGAGGATCATTCAGCATGATTTTGGAGCGTGATTGCCTAGGGGTAGCAAAAGTGAAATGTGGATGGGTGGGCACACAGGACAACAGAGGCAATGCTATGGCATTAGAAGTAATGATTCTTTTCAAATATATTCTAAGGTCTTTACCTCATTTACAAAAAACTGAAGACAGGTTTGAGAAAACCAACAATAAAGCTTAAATGTCATCAAAATATAACAATACCTATGTAGATAAATAAATTAATAAGTCTATTGACCTCCTCTAAACAAGACAGCTAAAAACTGAATATGACTGCAATGCAAACACCAACAACGAAGGATGATGAAGATGACACAAGCTGCTTACATGCATTTTTATAATAAAGTGTGAAAAATTAAAGTCAGATACAGAAAACTACATTATATAACCTAACAATGTTGGTATATTAATGAAAACTTAGTGTGCTAATGTGGCAATCCAAGTTAAGATAAAGGTTATTCATGTTCTTTAAAATCAAGGTTAGGACTTTGCCAGAATTCTTCACTGCAGCTTAGTGTATTTGAATGTAGAGATGCATGTGAATGCCATCTGTACTCACATTTTCCAGATAGTTTGGCTTGAAGCCATCTGGTTGGCGTCTCAGGTCCTCATGCTCCCTGTGTCTCATCATCTCTTCCTCCCTCCTCCTCCTCTCTTCCTCATGTCTACAGTGAGAAAGAGTCAAATGGACTCAAGGAATGAATTCAGTAACAGGAATAATCTAAAACCAAGTTTGGTAATCTAACATCAATCTGAACAGCTAATCTGAAACTTACTCCTAAATTCTCCATAATGTCAAAAATTAGCTTCCAAAAGGTCTGAAATTCAGTAATCAGACCGTTAATGATGGAGTAGCTCATTTCAGCCTGACAAAATCTCCCCGGGAGTGCTCTGACCTCCAACCTTTGACCTTGACCACAACTTAGATGCAGACCCACATGAGGATCCTTGTGAGTGAGTTTGGTAGCAACTGAGGCAGTTGCCTAGGAGGAGTAGCGATTTTTCTGAAATCACTTAAGTGTCCAGATCCCCTGACCTTTGACCTTGAGCACAACCTGGATGCAGACCCTCCTGAGAATCACTGAAGGAGCTTGGTGAGCATCGGGGCAAATGCCTAGGAGGAGTAGCGACTCCTGTGCAATGTGGATGGGCAGATGGTGGTCATGTCATTGTATTAGCTCATTTCAGCTTCACCAGAATGACAATATCTGAAGAATCCTCAAATAAGGGAAGCACACCTCATCTCTATCTGCTTTCTTCTCTGCAGTTCCTGGTTGCGAAGCTCCTCGAGTCTCCTCAGTTCCTCCTGACGTCTCATTAGATCTAATAAAGAAAGGACAAAACATTTTTTTTTTATTCTGTAAGAGGGTTGGAACATGTGATTGAACGTATATCTGCTTCACAAAGATCACTTTTGTGATGATAGCAAAGCCATACATACACAGTTATGCCCCCCTTCTCCAAGTACACAAAGAAGTAGTTACCACAAAGTAAGACAGGATTTGTGGCAGTACTAAAGGAAAAGTTCTTTGTTACATACAGTATTGAATTTAACTATAAATTGCATATACATTGTCAAAATAAACAAGAGAAATGATCAGTCAGATCAACTGGTACAGTGAAGCATTTCGCTTGCAGCTCAAAACAGAATCAGAAAAAGCTTTATTGCCAAGCATGTTAGAAACACACGAGGAATTTGACTTGACATCGGCGCGCGTGTAAGCGCATCACAACGACATGGCAGCCATAACAAGGCGCCTCATCAAAACAGTGGGGGATAAGGGGGGGGGGGGGTAAGAGGGAAGGGAAGGAATGACACAATGGGCGGAGAGAAAAAAACTTTGTTATCAAAATACAGCTTATAATTGTGTAAGCAGAATTATGATTACAATGAAAAAACCTCTCTATGGCACAGAGCAGACAATCGACCTCACAAAAACAAAGACAGCAGAGAGAGGCAGTGAGTGTATGTGTACATCAGTGTAAGTGAATCAGTCGTGTATGTTGAATGCAGAGTGAGTGTCAGTTATCAGTTACTGATGGACAGCAAAAATCCTCTCTCAGCAGATGTTATGTCTTAGTGTCTGAAACTTAGAAAAGCATGTCCTTGTGAGATCAACTCTCAGTGCATGGCAGATGGAAATTTCTGAGCCAGTCACAAGGCGCTGTCCTTGAGAGTTCAGATTACTGTACGCCAGATTGTTTATGAAGGAGAGAAATCAGCCAAAACATTTCTACTGCTTATCCACATCCAGGAGAAGTGAGAGCTGAGGGGCGCCGAAAACAAGGTCGAATAAGCACAGTCACTCAGAGAAAGAATTTTCATCTCTTATGCATTCAGTGCATCATAATTTCCAACATTGCCAGGATTTAAAATCCTTTCCTGGAGAGCTCCCAGCGACATCGAGATGTTGCCAATCTTCCTATTCAGTTCGCCATTAGCCGCTATCAGAGTCCTCCCCAGCTGGTCAAATTGATAAAAGAGCTTCGTTGGGTCAGCATTTTGATAAGCTCTGTCCATCTTCTTCAGTTTTCAATACACCAGGACTATCCCAAAGCCGATCAGTAGAAGTCCGGAGATCGTGAAGCCGAATAGGTAGATGTCTTCCGCATCTTCAATCGAAAGGTCGCACAGACACATAAGTTTCCAATTGTATGTGTCTCTCACATAACCCGCAGCAGCAGTACCTGCAGGACAGATGGGCTCCCCCGGGCCCGATTTCCTAGTTGAAAAGACAGTGTCAATTGTGTTCAAGGCCCAGCTTACCAAATCCATAATTTTCCGTTTGGATCAAGAATCAGCCAGTAGAAGAGCGACGCAGACACAGACAGTAGCAAGCTGGGATTCAGTCAGTTAGGGAGGGAGAAGGAGGGAGAAGGAGGAGAGGAGAGAAAAAGCGTCTGCTCTCTCTGAAAGCCAGAAGTCATGTAAACAGACCTCCAGAACAGAATGACGACTATCTTTGGTTTCAGTCCACGGCAGTCAAGTTGTCTAATCACATAATGACATACTGAACATGACAAATAATACCAAAGACCACCCCAACAGTGACCAGGGGACTCACTGATAAAGGATTGTTAAACAATTGCACATACTCCAACAAGCTGACCAGACCATCAATGACCATGTTTACATGTTCACAAATAAACTGGTTATGATTGGATTTCTGGAGATATGTATCTGATCATTCAAGTGGCAATGTAAACAGAATAATCCAATAAAGGCCATCCAACTGGGGTCAATAACTCAAGTAGTTTACCCTCCAATAATATGTTTGTTCAGTGCACAAAAACATGACAAAGCTGATTATTACCATCATCAGTTTATTCCCAGTAATCAGTTTACTGTGACCATGTAAAAGGAGTCGCTAATGTAGGTCATTCCAGCCTGACAAAAGCATCCCTAGGTCACCAAGAGTCTTTGTCTCTCTGTATATAAATATATACAACCTTGGCCTACTGAGCACTGAAATGACACATTCACGTACCTTGTGATTTTTGACCCAGATCTTGACCACAACCTGGATGCAGACCCACCTGAGTATCATTGTGCTAATGTTTGATGAACAGCAAGGAAATTACCTAGGAGTAGTGATTAATTCCTTTATCACTCAACTTTGCAGAATTGTTGTAATTCAGCCACACTGGAGGGTTTTTGAGCATGAACCGCCTTTTTAAGGTCATGCCACAGCATCTCAATCGGATTCAGGTCAGGACTTTGACTAGGCCACTCCAAAGTCTTCATTTTGTTTTGCTTAAGCCATTCAGAGGTGGACTTGCTGGTGTGTTTTGGATCATTGTCCTGCTGCAGAACCCAAGTGCGCTTCAGCCTGAGGTCACAAACAGATGGCCGGACATTCTCCTTCAGGATTTTCTGGTAGACAGCAGAATTCATGCTTCCATTTACCACAGCAAGTCTTCCAGGTCCTGAAGCAGCAAAACAGCCCCAGACCATCACACTACCACCACCATATTTTACTGTTGGTATGATGTTCCTTTTCTGAAATGCTGTGTTACTTTTACGCCAGATGTAATGGGACACACACCTTCCAGAAAGTTCAACTTTTGTCTCGTCAGTCCACAGAGTATTTTCCCAAAAGTCTCAGGGATCATCAAGATGCTTTCTGGCAAAACTGAGACGAGCCTTTATCTTCTTTTTGCTCAGCAGTGGTTTTCGTTTTGGAACTCTGCCATGCAGGCCATTTTTGCTGAGTCTCTTTCTTATGGTGAAGCCATGAACACTGACCTTAACTGAGGCAAGTGAGGCCTACAGTTCTTTGGATGTTGTTGTGGGGACTTTAGTGACCTCTTGGATGAGTCGTTGCTGTGCTCTTGGCGTAATTTTGGTCGGCTGGCCACTCCTGGGAAGGTTCACCACTGTTCCGTGTTTTTGCTATTTGTGGATAATGGCTCTCACTGTGGTTTGCTGGAATCCCAAAGCTTTAGAACCTTTTCCAGACTGATTTACTTTGTTTCTCATTTGTTCCTGAATTTCTTTGGATGGCAGCATGATGTCTAGCTTTTGAGGATCTTTTGGTCTACTTCACTTTGTCAGGCAGGTCCTATTTAAATGAGTTCTTGATTGAGAACAGGTGTGGCAGTAATGAGGCCTGTGTGTGGCTAGAGAAATTGAACTCAGCTTTCCAAAGATGTGATAAATCACAGTTAATTTATGTTTGTTTTTTGTTTTTTGGGGGGTTTTTTGGGAGTGGGGGGGTCACTTTTCACACAGGGCCATGTAGGTTTGTTTTTTTTTTTTACCCTTAATAATAAACACCTTCATATAAAAACTGCATTTTGTGTTTACTTGTGTTGTCTAATATTTAAATTTGTTTGATGATCTGAAACATTTAAGTGACAAACCTAAAAAAAAAGAGAAGTCAGGAAGGGGGCAAACACTTTCACACCACTCTACATGCATGCAATGATTTTTTCACATCTGTCCGATTGCGAATCAGGCGACGGTCGAAGGCAGAGAGACCTTGGCAGTCTGAAAAAACTGAAAAGGCAAATAAAAAAAGCTACTCAGTGTTTTATCATAGTAGAATTAAAATTATTGATATAAAATTATATCATGACCTAATTTTAAAAACTCATACATCCAACCATCTTCTACCGCTTTTCTGGAGGGCCGGGTCACGAAGGTAGCAGCTCAAGCAAAGAAGCCTAGACTTCCCTCTCCCCGGCCACCTGCACCAACTCTTCAGAGAGGATACCCAAGACATTCCCAGGCCAGCTAGGAGACGTAGTCTCTCCAGCATGTCCTGTGTCTGCCCCGGAGTCTCCTCCCAGTGGGACGTGCCCGAAACACCTCAAGTGGAAGGCATCCAGATCAGATCCCCAAACCACCTCAACTGGCTCCTTTCGATATGGAGGAGCAGCCGTTCTACTCTGAGCCTCTCCCGTTTGACTGAGCTTCTCACCCTATCTCTAAGGGTAAGTCCAGCAGTCCTCCGGAAAAAGCACATTTCAGCCGCTTGTATTTGCGATCTCATTCTTTCGGTCATTACCCAAAGCTCATGGCCACAGGTGAGGGTAAAAAAACCCACTTTCCATCAAAATGATGAGCCAAGAGAAATTTCGGACGGTAATTAACAAAAAAAGCAAAGAAGGAAAGGAAAAATGACGAAGAAAAACATTTTTAAAATATTAGAAGAATATGATCAAAGTAAAAAACGGTTTGATAAATATGCTACATTTCTGGATTAAACTAGGCTTCTTTGGACTTCCGGTTATGGCAGCTACGTAGGAGGACACGTCTCACTCTGCTCTGCTCCTAGAGATAAAAAGTCGGCAAATAACTCTCTCATTTGGAACAGAACCTATCCCAGCGTTTGGGCGAGGATATGCCGGTGAAGCCTAAGGCTGGGAAATCAGGTGTGGGAAAAATTGAACAGCCGAAACAGTCCAAATTAATGGACTTTCGCGTCCGTGACGAGGCAGAAAGGGCTCCAGATATGGCGGAGGAAGCCAACGGTGGTGCGGTGACTGCTGGCGATGGCACAGGTGCGGTGCTTGCTGCCATTAGTTCGATGAGAGCAGACTTTTCCGCTAAATTTGATGGGATTATAGCAGCGATTGAAGGAATGAGAAAGGAATTAAGTGACTGTATGGAACGAGTAACGCAGGTGGAGCTTCGAATTTCCAGTGCTGAGGATGACGTCACCAGCCTTCAATTAAAGGTGCACACTTTGGAATTAAAAAATAAACTTCTGGAAGATAATGTCCTGGACTTGGAATCCCGGTCGAGACGGAACAACCTGAGGCTGGTGGGTCTACCGGAGGGAACCGAGGGTCGGGACCCATGTTCCTTTTTGGAAAAGTGGATTCCAGAAGCGCTGAATAACGCGGAGCTGCAATCATCAGTCGTTTTAGAAAGCGCCCACCGAATTGGTCCACCGAGAGATAACAAGGCATCACCGAGGACACTGATTATGAAGTTCCTCAGCTACAGAGACAGGATGACGATCTCCAACGCGGCGCGAGCCAAAGGAGAAATTAAATACCAGGATCAACAGGTGCGGTTCTACCCAGATTTGGCCACAGGAATCCAACAATTAAGGAAACAGTTTGACCCCGTCCGTAAAGAGCTACGCAACCTTGGGATTCGTCATGGAGTGATTCATCCTGCAAGACTGCTGGTCACATATAAGGGCAGAACACACATCTTCAAGACCCCTGAGGAGGCGCAGGTGCTCATCAAGCAGATCCAAGAGGAGACTGGTGGGAGCTAAGCATGAACAAAATATAAGGTAGAATATTTAAGCATTTGCACAGGCATCTAACTGATCTGAAGCATAGGGTTAAGTTGGAAAACTACAGAAGAGAGTTAATGTTAGGTCATTAAAAGCAGTAGAGTTAGGGTGATTTGGGAGGATGAAGAAGGAGTGGCTTTGGCTGATCCTCGTGGGTGTGGAGCAGTCGATGGCTATAGCGGGAGACGGAATTTTTTTTTTTGATTTTGGGGGGGGATTACCACGAATGTGGGAAGGGGGAATTTGTTTGTGTGTAGTTTGTAGGATGAATGTTCAACCACTCATGTCTTTGCTTCTCTGTATGAGCATGTTTACACTGCGAGGTAATCCCAAACTCCCTATTGATCATAGACCAAAGCGTTAATCTTAATTTAACTTCATGGAATTGCAGAAGTCTACAAAATTTAAAAAAACTTAAACAAGTTATGAATAAAATAAAAGACATGGGTTCAAAAATTGTGTTTTTACAAGAAACTCATCTAATAGAGGAGGATGTAAAAAGAATTAGGAGTAGATGGCAAGGAAGTGTATTCACCTCATCATTTTCATCCCGAGTCAGGGGAGTTATGACTCTCATACATAAATCAATCCCATTTCAAGTGAAAAATGTAAATGGAGACAAATTTGGAAGATATCTAATCATTCAAGGATCTTTGTTATTAGAAAATATAAATCTGGTGAACTTATACGGTCCCAATATAGATGATCAAAAGTTCTTTGCTAATTTATTTCTTATTTTATCATCACTTACAGGGCAACATATAATAGCAGGGGATTTTAATTGTACATTGAATCCCAGCATAGATAGATCAACAGGACTGTACTGTACGCACAATGGATGCAGGATGATCATTAAGCATTTTATGAAAGAATTGAGATTGCTAGATATATGGAGAGAAATGAAACCACAAGTTAAAGCCTACTCTTGTTATTCTAATACCTACAAGACATTCTCACGTATTGACTATTTTGTGATCTCCACAGAATTAAGGTCCAAGATTCAAAACTGCTTTTATGATAATATTGTGATCTCTGATCATGCACCCTGTTGTCTCATATATGTAGATAAGAAATTGACAAAGGAACCAGGTAGGTGGCATTTTCAGCATAAATGGCTTCAGGATGAGGAATTTGTTAAGTACATAGAAAAACAAGAGTTCTTTGATATTAATACTACACAAACATCAGCATGTATAAAGTGGGAGGCTTTCAAAGCTTTTATTAGGAGGCATATTATTAGTTTTACAGGTTCAAAATGTAAGAAGACTCGAGAGGAGAGTGTCCAATTGGAACATAAAATAAAAATTCTCCAAGAAAAAGTGTATGCAGGAAGTGACCCAAAGTTAGAGAACGAATTACTGATTCTGAGAGCTGAATATGACAAAAAATCAGCGAATAGAGCTGCCTCGAGTCTTCTAAGATTGAAGCAATCTTTTTATGAACAAGGTGAAAAATCAGGGAAATTATTGGCATGGCAGATTAAACAATTAGAATTTAAAACACCAATTACCAGTATTATAAGTAATGGACAGGCAGTTGTAGATCCTTTAGAAATTAACAGTGCCTTTAGAGATTATTATGAAAAACTATATGATACAAAAAATGAAATTGAGGACTTCCGGTCTGGACGCCATGCTGATAGCAACTTAACGCTGAAGCTCCCAGAACCAATCCAAGGAAAACATCTTCAAAATCAGACTTAAAGGATTTTTGGAAGAATAAAAATCAAAAGACAAAACACCATGCCGAACCAAAAACAGAAGAAACTGACATTCCCCAGGTCAGGACGCGCAGCGGCCGCAGAATCTGAACCGGAGGACCTCCGTTCAGAAGACGAGGAGCTTGACCTAGCTAACAAAAAGGTTAGCTTGAAATCGCTATTTGATGAATTACGACGATTTCGGGCCGAATTTCATGAATTCAGAGAGGAACTAAAAAGGACGAACAGCAGAATGGACCAGGCCGAAAACCGAATCTTGGAAGCTGAAGAAAGAATAAAAGTGCTTGAAGATTCTATGCTGGATTTACACAAAAAACAGTCAAGGCTGGAGGCTAAGCTAACCGACCAAGAAGGAAGACAAAGACGAGACAACATCAGAATTCACGGTCTGAAAGAAGGAGCTGAAGATAGTTTCAACACAATGGCGGAATGCGTGGAATCCTTATTGAGAGAGAAGTTGGATATTCCACAAACCACCGATTTGAAGATAGAAAAGGCCCATCGTACATTAGCCGCAAAGCCAGCGGCAGAAGCGCCCCCACGTTCGGTGGTGGTAAGATTCTCCGATTTCAAAATAAAACAAGAGGTTGTAAGACGGGCTTGGCAGAAAAAAGGATTTATGCATCAAGAGAGAAAAGTCTTCGTGGAGCATGATTACGCCCCGGAGGTTCTTAAAAAGTGACGGGAATATAACGACGCCAAAAAGGTTCTACGGGAACAGAATCTACGCTTTCAGACGCCATTTCCTGCGAAGTTAAGGGTCTTTTACGGTGAAGAGTCTTGTCTCTATAATTCAGCAGAAGAAGCAACAATTGACACGGCGAGAAGAGAGCTCCCGGTATCGGTGTTTAAACCCGCAGCGGATCTGAGCGAGAGGATCAGACCTCAAACATGGTCCACTCAGAGACCTTCAAAATCCACGGGCCAGCAGCGGGAAACCCAGCCCCAGAGCTACAAAGATAAGCTTTCCAGTTCCAGGAAGGAATAGCGGCCTTTTTGTTTTTTTTTTTCTTTTCAGTCATTCTGCACTCCCATCCCCCCTCCTACAAGGTAACAAACATTAAAGGAGATGCAGAATCAGCATGTGGTAAAACCTTTCATGGAGCAGTTATAGCATTAGAAACAAATGTCTTCTTAATTTAAAGGAAAAAAAAAATCTTGTTAAAATAGAAATGTAATAACCCACATGTTCTCCCTACACTAACAAATACTGTATTAGAGCCACATTCATCCTACTCAAGGATTGATTACTTTTTTATGTTTAATAGAGACATTGGAAGAGTAAAAACATGTAAAATAGGACTGATGGATCTCTCTGACCACAGTCCGATCTATATGGACTTAAACATCCAAAAATACACAAATAATACATTTTCCTGGAGGTTGAATTCAAATGTCCTGAAAGGACCACTGAAAGATGAATTGGAATCAGATATTCTCAGATATTTGGAAGAAAACGATAATGGAGAAGTATCCCCTTTAATACTGTGGGATGCGTGCAAAGCTGTAATAAGGGGAAAAATTATTGCAAAACTGGCAACCTTTTCACTTCCGCTCTTCAAGGAGAGTAGACGCTTCTCTCTTTTCTCTCTGCTCTAGCTTCCCACTTCCCTAACTAACTGGATCCCAGCTTGCTGTTGTCTGTCTGCGTCTACTGCTGATTATCGAAAGAAATTATGGAATTGATAAGCTGGGCTTTGAACGCAATTGACACTATTTTTTCAACAAGGAATAGTGCTCCGGGGGAAGCCGTTTGCCCCGCAGGGACGGCTCCAGCGGGCTATTTACGGGTGACAAGTGTTTGGAGGATCTTGTGCCTGAGTAATCTCTCTATCGAAGATATTGAAGATTTGTATATCTTCGTAATAATGGTGACTGGGATCGTTCTGATTGGAACTGGGATTGTCCTGGTGTACCGCAAATTGCTGAAGATGGATACAACCTATCAAAATGCTGGCCACGCGAGGTGCATCCATCAAATTGGAAAAATGGAGGAGACTTTGATAGCGACAAATGGAGAACTGTCTCGGAAGGTGGATTACATCATGGTTACGCTTAAGTCTATCCACGACGGACTCAAAGCCCCGCAATGAAGGATTAAGCACTGAATCTGCAGAAGAAAATAAAGTTCTTTCTCTGTGATCAGTCTATTTGGCTCAATTTCCCTTACAAAAATCCTCCTGATAATCCCCAGTCTTTGTTTTTCAAAACACTGAGCACACGGCCTCTGGACAGTAGCTGCTTGGGACAATTGCCAAGGACAATTGCTGCAGCCAGACAAAACATCTTCTGCCAAAGTGTCCTTGTGCTCATATTGATACAACATTGCTTCAACACTACATCCACACTGACCCAGAAACTGACAACAAGATAACATTCACTGCTCTCCTTGTGTCCTGTGAACTCTGGTCTTGAATGTGCATCGTGGGCTTTTTTTGTCTTTGTAATCATAATATTGATTACTTATGGTCAATATTCTGAATTCAATGATTTTTTTGCTCCTTCCCATTGTATGATTTCTTATCTGTACCATCCTGTTGGCAGGCGCGTTCCCGATGCAGCCGTGTCACTGGAAATGCAGGTTCATTTTCTGTGTCAAGTCAAATTCTCTCGTATGTTATCAGTGATCTGTTAATGTACTTGGCAATAAATCTTTTTCTGATTCTGAACCCAAAAGAAACTGAGACAAGAAAAACTAATCACACTCGAGTCAGAACTCAAGAACCTAGAAAAAGAACACAAAGACAACACTCATTCTAATGGCTCGCTCAAGATTAAAGAAATTAAAAATCAAATAAATGAGATCTACACAATAGAAATCCAGAAGAAACTTACATTTCTGAAACAAAAACACTATGAAGCAGGCAGTAAATCGGCAAAATTACTAGCCTATAAATTGAGGAAACAACAAACAGAAAGAGCAATCTACAAAATCGGAGACCCAGTATCAAAGGAAATAAAATTCAGAATTCAGGATATTCTTAAAAGCTTCGAGAATTACTATAAGAACTTATACTCCCACAAAAAACATAAAAACGCATCCGAGACATTCCTAAACACATTAAACCTTCCCCAACTTACGGAATCACAAAATAAAACACTACTGTCAGAAATACAACCTGAAGAATTGGAAAAAGCAATTATGAAACTTAAAGCTAACAAATCCCCAGGAGCAGATGGCTATACAGCAGAATGGTACAAAACCTTTAAACAGCAACTATCTCCTCTCCTCCTGAAAACATGTAACTATGTCCTCCACACAGGGGAAATCCCCCCCTCCTGGAGAGAAGGGGTCATTGCAGTTATACCTAAACCTGAAAAGGATAAACTAGAATGCTCCAACTACAGACCAATCAGTGTATTAAATCAGGACTATAAGCTTTTTACCATTATCCTTGCCAAAAGGTTAGAAAACATACTGACAGACTTAATTCACTTAGACCAAACAGGTTTTATAAGACAAAGACAGACACAAGACAACATTCGACGCACTTTACACATAATTCATCATATAAAAAAATATAACTTAAATGCAGTCATATTGGGATTAGATGCTGAAAAAGCATTCGATTCGGTTGACTGGTCTTTCCTATATAGAATCTTATCCAGTTTCAATTTTCATAACAACTTCATTAGAACAATACAGGCATTATATAAAAAACCAACAGCTAAAATAAGGATTAACGGTAATTTATCATCATCTTTTGAGCTGGAAAGAGGATGTCGTCAAGGCTGCCCCCTGTCTCCACTGCTCTTTGCAATCTTCATAGAACCTCTGAGCCAATGGATAAGACAAAATCAAGAAATTCAAGGTATTACACTTGGTCAGAAGGAACATAAAATAGCACTCTTTGCTGATGACATTTTAATATACCTAGGGCAGCCAGACACTTCTTTACCAGAACTAATCTCAGTTTTTTCAGACTATGGAGATTTATCGGGGTACAAATTAAACAAGCATAAACTCAAATCTAACTGGGAGTTGGAATCTATGAAATATCTGGGGGTCAATATCCCGAAACAACTCGACAAAATTATAACACTAAACTATGATCCACTGGTGACAAAAATAAAATCTGACCTAGCAAGATGGAATATGATACCATTCTTAGGTACTGCACAAAGAATTGAAGCAGTCAAAATGAATATACTTCCACGTCTTCTATACCTTTTCCAAACAATACCGGTAGAACCTCCCAAAAAAACATGGCAGGAGCTGGACAGAAGGATCTCAAGATTCATATGGCAGGGCAAGAGACCTAGAATCAGATATAGAACCTTACAGCTAAACAAAGACAAAGGTGGGCTCACGCTGCCAAATATCAGGGACTATTTTAAAGCCGCACAAATTAAAACTTTAATAGAGATATGTAACCCAGTCTACACTGCACAATGGAAGGAGATCGAATGCCAAATAACAAGTGACATCCCCCTACAGGCGATAATAGGGAACAATGCCTTACCTAAACTCTTGAATAACACTAACCCGTGGATAGAGACCCCGCTAAAAATTTGGTTTAAGATAGTCAGAGAGAATCAAGCTAAAGAGCCCTATCGACTTCTGCAATGGATTGCCTATGATCAAGACTTTACCCCCAATAAAACAGACACTAGATTTAAAGAGTGGAAAGAGAAAGGGCTGCTAAAATATTACGATTTTTTTAAGGGGCAAACTTTAAGAAGTTTTGAAGATTTGAAAAAACAAGGTCTAGTAAATCAAGATCTTTACAGGTTCTTTCAGCTTAAGACACCACATAAACAATATACTTAAAAAGGAAGATTTGGAAAGGGCCCAGTCAGGTGTTCTGAAAGTCTTCTTAATGGCATATAAAGGGATCCCAGGGATCAGATACATTTCTAAAATATACCAAGGTCTTCAAGACTTAAAAGGAGACAACACATCATATATAAAAGAGAGATGGGAAAAAGAGGGGAATTTCACTTTACAATTGGAAATATGGGAAAAGCTAAATAAACAGCAATGGAAAAGTACCTCATCCCTGCAGTGGAGAGAATTTGGATGGAAAAACTTGATAAGATTTTTCAGAACACCTGCACAAAACAAATTTACCCATAAGGGGTTGAACTGTTGGCGCTTGTGTGGTGAAAAGACTGCAAATCATTTTCATGTGTTTTGGTCATGCCCAGTTATCCACCAATATTGGACCAATGTACAGACAATATTGGGGAAAATATTCAAAATAACAGTTCCCTTTTCTTTTGTAACTTTGTATTTGGGTTTACTACCGGACTCACTGGAAAGACGAGGAGATAAATACTTATTCAATGTTTTAATATTGGCAAGTAAAAAAGCCCTAACTAAAAAAATGGATGCTGAAGGACTGTCCTACACCTGAAGATTGGATTAACGTGATTCAAGACATTTACTCGATGGAAAAGGTGACATTCGCATTGAGACAGGACATGGATGGGTTCATGAACTTTTAGCAACCCTGGATCGCATATGTGTCTTCCATTAGATCTAATTTTTGACAAATACCATTTCAATAATGGTCCCGCTCTTTGTTCCAACCCTACTCAGATGCTCTTTTACTTTTAATTACTTAATTTTCTGTTTGTTTTTTGCTGTTCTGTTTGTTTGTTCGTTTTTTTTTTAATTTAATTCTCTTTAATTTCACTTTTTCTTTCACTTTAAAAAAAAAAAGGGGGTGTTGTAATAATTATCCTACCAATGTTGTCAAATAGCAAAAAATAAGGGAACATGTGATGAAAATGTAAACAATGCAATGCTGTAATGACCTGTATACCCTTTACAAAAACTTAAATTAAAAAAAAAAATAAAAAATGAAATTGACTTAACAAAACTAAATGGGTTTTTGGACGGATTATCTATACCATGTATTCCAAATGAAAACAGGGAGATACTGGAGTCTAAAATTAGTCAAGAAGAAGTTGAGCTAGCCATTGATAATATGAAATCAGGAAAAAGTGCAGGACCAGATGGTCTTCCAGTCGACCTCTATAAAAAATTTAAGAATAAATTAATAAAACCATTTTTGGAAATGGTTTTAGAAGCATATCAAAATAGTAATTTACCACTATACATGAATAATGCCTTAATTATACTGTTGCCAAAACCAGGTAAACCCTCTAATAAATGTGAAAATACGAGACCAATAAGCCTATTAAATGCTGATCTTAAGATAATCTGTAAAATTTTAGCAAGACGACTACAAGAAATATTACCAAATATAATTAACCGAGATCAGAATGGCTTTATAAAGGGAAGACAAGGCTTCCATAATGTAAGAAGACTATTTAATATCTATTCTAATAAAGAAGCACCGGATACAGCTCTCCTATCACTGGACGCAGAAAAGGCCTTTGATAGGGTCGAATGGCCCTATCTTTTTGAAGTCCTACAAAGGTTTGGGCTTGGAAATAATTTCATAAAATGGGTTCAGATAATATACAATAATGCTACAGCAGAAATCCTAACAAACAGCAATATCTCAAAATCAATAAATATCAATAGAGGATGTCGACAAGGCTGTCCACTTTCACCTTTATTGTTTACTATGGCAATTGAACCTTTAGCGATGGCAGTACGTTTACATCCACAAATATATGGAATTAAAGTAGGACCAACAGAACATAAAATCTCCCTGTATGCCGATGACATAATTTTGTTTATGTCGAATCTTAAAAAAATCAATTCCAACCTTGTTAAATTTAATAAAGAACTATGGGGAAATATCAGGATACAAAATAAATCAAACTAAGTCTTCAATATTAATGCTAAATGAGACCCAGAGAAATTACCCAGCTCCTGAGGTAAATCAATTCAAAGTTGTAAATCAGTTTGAATATTTAGGAATTCAAATTGTGCCTAAGCTAGAATCAGTCGCCAGTGCCAATTATGAAACCTTAATGACAGGCATTAATGAGTTACTTCAGAGATGGATGTCACTACCAATGTCGATGACTGGGAGAATTAATATACTTAAAAGTAATATCTTACCCAAAATACTTTATTTATTTCAATACATTCCTTTACCACCACCTTCAGATCTATTCTCAAGAATTAAAAAAAAGTTAGTGGAATTTATATGGAACAATAGGAAGGCTAGATTACGTCTGTCCTTACTATATTTACCATTTGATCGTGGAGGTCTGAAATGTCCAAACTTTATGTTGTATTACTGGTCAGCACAACTGAGGTCTATGACATATTATTTTTCATCAAATTATCTCCCTCACTGGACTGAAATGGAATCATACAATTTACCTTTACCTCTTCCCATATTCATATACTCAGACGAGGCTAAAAAATTACAGAAACAAGTTAAAAATCCATTTGTAAAGCATATGATCAAAATTTGGTGTGAAACTAAAAAATATTTAAAAGAACCACACTTATTGTCACAATTTAGCCCAATATGGGGTAATCAATATTTTAAACCAGGGAGAGTGGATGCTGTATTTAAAGTATGGAATTTAAAAGGGATTCAAAAGATTCAAGACTTATATTTGTCAGGTTCAGATAATGTCTTTTGAAGAACTTAGGATCAAATTTAATCTTAATAGAACATTTTTTCAAATATCTTCAGCTTAGGAACTTTATTCGGTCAAATCAAAACAATGCTCTCATCCGACCTACTTATTCATCCTTGGAAAAAATTTTGACAAAAGATAATAAGAGAAAGGGTATTATTTCAGAGTTTTATAACTCATTGACATTATCCTCAAGTGAAAACTCACAGAAAAGATTGAATTATTGGAAAGAAGACCTGCAAACTGAAATTTCAGAGGAACAATGGGAATTGGCTTGTGCACAAGCTCAAACCAAATCAATAAATGTACGTCTTAAATTGATACATTTTAAATGGTTAATGCGGATGTATGTTACACCGGTGGAGTTAAATAGATATAACAAAAACATACCAGATACGTGCACAAAATGTATGGAAAGTAAAGGAACCCTATTTCATTGTTTATGGGAATGTAGAAAAATTAGAATGTTTTGGGAAGAGGTAAGGGTAACAATTGAAAAAATAATTTCAAAACAAATCACATTGAATCCTAAATTGTTTTTGTTGGGTCTGTATCCAGAAAAGCATAACTTTAATAAGAGTGAAAGAGCATTCATAGACCTCAGTTTGCTTATCGCCAAAAAATGTATTGCACTATTGCGGGAAAAGACTCATAGACCAGATGTGACTCAGTGGTTAAGACAGATGTTAACAAACCTTCCACTAGAAAGAATAACATACATACTGAAATCAAAGGAAATTGTGTTTGAAAATATATGGAGACCTTTCATTGATTATGTAAAGAATTTAAACATAACTTTTGAAGAAGAAGGTGAATGATGTGTGTGGACCTTGTAAATTCCAAATTGGTGAATGTATAATATGTATACTTATGTAATGGATTGCCTAGACTAAACAGAGGAGCACTGTTGAAGACCTGTTCTTGTTAGTGGTTGTTGGTGTGTTTTAGTACATTTTTTTTTTAATTACCTTAGTGTTTGATTGTTTGTGTTAGTTTGTTAAAAAAAAAAAAAAAAGTTCAATAAAATATTGTGGAAAAAAAAATTAGGCTTCTTCTTTTTTTTTTTTTTTCCAAATGTACATTTTATTTTGGTATTAGCTGTCCAAGGCTGGGAATTTGACTTCATCCGAGGCCACCCTGTTGTTTGAAACCAGAAACCACCACAGTTTTAGTAGGCCAACATTTTAAAATAACAGGTATCAAACTCGTTATAAATGTAATTATAACCTTCAGCTGGGAGGAAAATTATAAATTTGGATTTTAAAAGTCAATTGATCCATTGATTATTAAAACAACTGATTGATTAATCTTAATTTTAATCTGGTGCTGTTTCTGATTTCTTCACCTTTTAAAAAAAAAAAAAAAAAAAAAAAAAAACACAAGGTAAGAGGCTTTAGGTAAATCTCTTCCTCCACTGGAAAATTGCCGGGAATGCTATGGGGTAAGACAAGGCCATTATAATGGGATAATGTTACATGGGATGAAAAATGCATAATTGCACGCACTTGCGTCACACCAAAAGATATAACTGCTGGATTCCTCACTGTTTAGAATTAAATTTTACTGAAAATTTGGAAAAAACTTATTTTTAATGTAGCTGTATTAACCCCTTGCACGCCGGTCAATTTTCCTAAAAACGCCAAAAAATAATGTGCCCAAAGTAAATCGAAAGCTGTTCTTCAACCCTTTGCAGCATCTTCATGGGGTTGGTCTCATTTAAAAAAAAAAAAACACTTTGAATTTTTTGGCAAAAAAAACCATGATCTCTCTAAGTGCTCCGGCCACTGAGTTACAGTCATCTAAACATAGTGAACTTGAAGAAAATAAATTTGGCCTGGGTGTTTTTTTGGATACAAATGCTTGCAAATAACACAGCTTCAGATCCGGGCTGGAAAATGCAACAGAAATGTAGAACCAAGTGTTATCCAGCTGAGGTCCAAATTTTGTAACAATACCACCAAAAATGAATATATCACACAGCTTTGTTCTCAGGTAGTTCCCAGGCATTTTGGAACTGTGCCAAATTGTACCAAATGGCACAGTTTGGAAAAACGTCTAACTTTTGAATGATTCAATGTAGAAGCTTCATTTTGGGCTCTAATGAAAGGTGACACTCAGGGCTGTGTCTGTGTGTGTGTGTGTGGGGGGGGTTGCCCCCCCCTCGCTACAGAGGACGGAGATCGGCCATCGCTACATGACGGATTACACTTGGATGTGGCGATGTGTCCACAGCAGCGCTCTCACCGCAGCTCCCCCCCCCCCGCTACAGAATCGTAGCGGCGGGGGGGGGGGGGGGGTTCACGGTCCGGAGGCGACAAACGAACCGTGTAATGCGGCGCACGCACTTCGGACATCGTGCGCCGCACAGTTGTAATTTACCGATCGGTCAAAAGTCATTTTTGATTACAATTTTCAGGGATAAAAAATAATTTGGCTTATAACACCTTACCTCTTCACAGCCACATAGTCCTGGCCAACTTCTCTTCCTCATTGTCAGACGAACGTGACACTGGTCCGCTCGTGGTTCTGGTCTCGCGACCCGGTCAAAACATAATTCCTTGATTGCGGTTTTGGCGAATGATTTACGACCTTCGTCGTCGGCCTCCGTCGGTCTATGATGACCATATAAGAGAATCCTAAACACTCTGCTGGAATTAAAAAAAAAAAAAATTAAGCACTGCCTGTGGCTGCTGAAGCAGTCTCTCTTCACCCAGCCTTTGTAGACAAAACAGCTCAGCGAACTTCTGTGCTTCAATTGGCTCGCTGCGTTGGTAGGCGGGTCCTTCTTGCCAAGTTTTCAGTCACTGGTTCTTCAAGGTTTCAGAAACCCAATTCAAGGCTCTTATTAGTCGAATGAGAGGTCAATCAGATGAACTAATCTGTTCGCGGCTGTGTCTGCAGCTTTTATTTTCAGTGCGCGCTTGGACGCCATACACCACCTACATCACAATCTCCATCATGCATCCTAGAGCACACGAGAGCGCCCTCGTGCGCTCTAGAACGCAGAGACTTGCCCGTCCGCGGTACAACGGAGCGCAAGAGGTTAAGTGAATCTCCCAGTATTTCTAACAGTGATATTAAATATCCACATATCCAAATTCCTCATAAAAAACACCTTGCTATCAGTATGATATGCCTTGACACTTGTGTATGATATGACACTTGCATCACAACAAAAGTGATAAATATAACTGTTGGATGACTCATAGATGGCTTCCCATCTTTTAGCATTTAATCACTCATACCTTCATAATTAACCCAATATAAACAACAGAGAAGAGGTATCTGAAAAGGGTACAAAATTTTTTTTTTTCAAAATACAGAAGTCATCCTGCTCCTCATCCTCGTCCATATGCCACCGGATTCAAATTGTATTGGAGATGTCCCTTCGGACTCTGGTACAGATTGCAATTCCGCTATGGCATGCCAAAGTCTCCTGTACTTTTCCTCCGTGTTTTGTCTCGCTGCATGCACCCTTCGCTGGCTCTCCTGTTTGGCCTTGACAAAAAGCCACAGAGCAAGCAGTAGAATCATCCTCTCCCGATCCTCCATCTTGTGTTTTGATATTGTGTTGATTGTGTGGCACATGTTGGAGGGTTGCGCCGCCTCCCTGTCCCACCCACATCAAGTGGTACTTAGTGCAGTGGAAACACAAGTGGGCCGAACTATACCATACCGTACCAGGCCGAACTGACACTAGTGGAAAAGGGCCAATATTGCTGTTCACAGCCTATTAATCCGGTCTCAGTATGCAACACATACATACCTTAAAAAGACATACTCCGGGGAACACTGCTCTCTCCATCTGTGGCTTCCTCATTCTTGCTCGACCACTCACAAAGCAGCACCTAGGTTTAAATTAGAGCTCCCTCTGCTGGCAGACTTTATAACTGTATTTAAGAATGCAGTTCCAAAGACGTTCAAATGGGATATAAATAAATAACTGATTTTTGGAAATGGACTGGCGGGCTGCAGTGGATGACATTGAGGGCCTCCAGTTACCCATCCCTGCTCTATGCCTTCGGGATGGGAAATGGGTCTTCACCATCATTTGTGCCTATACACCAAATGATGGTTCAGAGTACACACCCTTTGGAGTCTCTGACTGGGGTGCTGGAGAGTGCTCCTCTTGGAGACTCCATTGTCCTACTGGGGACTTCAATGTGCATGTGGGTAATGACAGGGAAACCTGGAGGGGTGTGATTGGGAGGAATGGCCTGCCCGATCTGAACCCGAGTGGTGTTCAGTTATTGGACTTCTGTGCCAATCTCAATTTGTCAATAACAAAACACCATGTTCAAGCATAAGGGTGTCCATATGTGCACCTGGCATCAGGACACCCTAAGTCACAGGTTGATGATCAATTTTGTTATTGTCATTAGACCTGCAACCATATGTCTTGGACACTTGGGTAAAGAGAGGTGCAGAGCTGTCAACTGATGACCACCAGGTGGTGAGTTGGATCTGATGGCAGGGATGGACACCACTCAGACCTAGTAGGCCCAAACGTGTAGTGAGGGTGTGCTGGGAATGTCTGGCTGAGGCCCCTGTCTGGGAGGTCTTCAACTCCTACCTCCAGAAGAACTTTGACCACATTTTCTTTAGTGTCATGGTTTGGTCAGATAAAACTGAAACAGAGGAAATCCTTGGATCAGGTAGTTAAGATGGTCCAGTCGTTTGCTTGGTGAGTCACAGCTGAGCCTTGCTACCTCCATTTTAAATGATGACTCCCACCCTTTGTACTGCCACTTTCAGCTTCTTCCCTCAAGACGGAGGTTTGCTGTCCCAAAAAGTAAAACCCAGTGCTACAAAAACAGCTTTGTTCCTGCTGCTGTCAAAGAGTTGAACAAGTTGTAACAATATATTGCACATAATTTAGTTACCTATTTATTAATTACATTTTATATTTACTTATTTTTGTAGGATTTTTATTTGGGTTCTAAATCTTTTATTGGGTTTTAGACCTTTGAGTTTTTAACCTCTTTGACTAGTCTAACTTTTTAATATGACCCTTCTCTCTTATCTCTGGTTTTTCTCTCATCTCTTTGTCTTATCCTGATTGATGGAGCCTTGAGTATTTTTATCATGTTTATAGTCCGCTTCATGTGTGCCTGTGTTTGTGTTTATGTTGAATGTAATTGTGGTTTGTAAATATGGATGTCACCAGACTGCAAAACAAATCTACCTACGGGTACAAATAAAGTAACCTGAACCTGAACCTGATTCCGAGGGAGTTCGGAGACATGGAGTCTGAATGGGCCATGTTCTCTACCTCCATTGTTGAAGCGGCTGCCCGAAGCTGTGGCCACAAGGTCATTGGTGCATCTCGTGCTGGCAACCCCAGAACCAAGTGGTGGACACCAGTGGTGAGGGGGACCATTAAGCTGAAGGAGGAGTCCTATTGAACATGGCTGGCCACTCAACCACTCGAGGTTCTGCCAGTGGGGACTGTACAGTTCCAATATGTGAGACTTCCAGCTTCTCATCTAAAGCAGCAAGACTTTGGAATACTCTTCCCAGTGAGCTGAGGGTGAAGGCTGATGTGAACACTTTTGGCAGAGACCCCAAAAAGTGGTTCAAGTCTTGTCAGAGTTGTTCACATGAAGATTTAAATGTCTGACAATGAAATTGATGACAGTGAAACTAATTTTAAAATGTGGACTGATTAACACTTCTTAAAAGCCTCCTGTGGACAAGTGTTGAAAATTAGCACTTGTGCTAGAACACTTCCAACATTGGACAAACCAGATGCACTGTTAAGGCCCTTTTCCACTAGCACGCTTTAGCACGACACAGGACGGCTCAGCACGCTTTGTACGCTTTTCCACAAGCCCCAACACGGTTTAACAGCCGCGATTCTCAGCCCCGCTCCAGGGCAGGGTACAGCAGTGCTGAGCTGTGCCGTGTTGTGACGTTAACAGACTGGTCGCCACTGATTGGTCAGGTCGTAACCGGCGCTGATTGGTCAGGTTGTAACCGCCCCTCTCCTCCTCCTCTTCTACCGAATCTTCACGACCTTCTCAATAAAGTTTTTGGAAAAAAAAAAAAAAAAAAAAGAATCTAGACGACCGCCATTACTCAGCACGCAACCACTGTTGGTGGTTTCTTTTCAGTGTATTGCTGTGCTATTTTCATTTATTCTCTATCAAAAATGGCTTCGCGTAATAAGGGTGTTCCATGGACCAATAAGGAGGTGCAGTGTCTGCTCACTGCATTGTCAGACGAACGTATCCAGCTCGAGTTAGACGGAGCCGCCCGGAATGAAAAAATATACCGGGAGGTCTCGACATCGGAGTCCTTTAACAGTGAGTTTTAATTTTTTTTTATTGTGCGTTTTTTCGCAAATATATTTGGTAAGATGCTCAGTTTATTTATGCAATAAAAAAACTGTTCATTTGTGGATGATGATCGCTGCTTTATTGCAGCACACTGCGGACTAAAGCTTTTATTTTAATTATTCATGTGAACAATACGCTGAAATAAGCTTATGTATTCTTGTTAAAAACTATTGTCTTTTCTGTATATCTTGCACTTTCGTGCTGTATTTTATTGTGTGCATTTTCCTTGTAGAATCATCCCATGCGTCCGCCGCGCCCGCCCGCCCGGATTCATTCAACCGAGCCTTCCTGACCCAGAGCAGGCAGAGACGGCTTCATTCAACCGAGCCTTCCTGACCCAGTTTGGGAAGCTGGTGTAGAGGCACTCAGTGGTCGGCGTGTATAAAATGTCGATTAACCTTCATGTTGTGTTGCAAAGTTTTTTTTTATTTTAATATTTTGTATATAATAAAATGGAATTGTTTTGGAAAGTGTGGTTTGTCTGTTATAACACTGAATTACAAAACAGTATAATTACATAGAAATTCCATTGCCTAGTCTGATGAAAATGATGCTGATCATCCTGTCAGGGGTCAACCATTGTAAAGGTAATGTAATTTTTAACTAGACCAAAAAACAAATACTTTAGAAGGAGTGTAGCATCATCTAAACGGAAAATAATAATACTGTTGTTCCAAACGTTGACCTGAAGGTGAAAAACATGAATTTTTTTTATTCAGTACATCCAAAATGCCCTAGGATGTAAAAAATAATACAATTTGGTGTTGGCCAGTGTGCCACTGTCTCATTATTTAATACGAATAAAAACAAGTTTCAGCTCATTTCTAGGTCATTTGGCAGTTAATTCAAAACAAAAGTGACTTGTGTTGTTGCAGCTTAATTATGAGATAAAATTAATTGTGAGATAAAACCACAGAGCGAGCAAGGCAATAATCCTTGGATCCTCCATTTTTTGTCTCGTGTAAATAAGGACTCAGTCGGGTGCGTAACGTCACGGGAGTGTGGCCCCGCCTCGCTGGGAATCTGGCGCCGCCTCGCTTCTAAAACCTCCTAACACAAACCATCACAGCACAAGCACAACACCATGCTAATGGAGACAGAAGCATTCCGAGCCGTACTGAAGTGAATCGAGCCGTACCGAGGTGTGCTGGGCTAGTGGAAAACAGGCTTTTGTGATGTCCATATCAAATAAATAAAAGCACCCTTAGTCCCTTATAAATGGTCCAAGTTCACTATTGCTAAGCACCTCAATGAGCCTAATATAGAAAAGGATAGACCTATTGCCATTTCACAAACATGTAACCAAACTAAATACTGTCCAGTGCAGAAGTCAGTGTTTCAGTGATATCAGTGTCAATATTTAGTGGGTGTGCCCCAGACGTGTGGAACCATTTCTGCCCTGAAACAGACGGTAGTCTACAGCTCCATATTCAAAAAAACATCTGGGACTAAACCAATTTAAAAGTATTTCAGTTCAGTTATTTTTTCATAATGCATATTTCTTTGTTTCCCGGGAAGTGAAGGGGGAATAGATGACAACAAGATCAAATAACAGTATCAGCCATTGATCACTTTATTTTTACCATTGGTTTAAAAAAAAAAAAAAGGTGCATCGATACTTTCATACTGTTTTGATCTGTTGTGTTTCTGTATCATCTTTTGTTGTCATGATTTGTCCCACACCCTTCAGTGCGTTTCCTCTGATATTTTAGCAGTTTTAGTTGGTGTTAAGGCTGGATGTGCATATTGGGCAGCTACAAATTATATAATTGCCAATTTTGATTAATAAAGTTGTCTCAATCTGTCTGAACAGACTGCAAATGTTCACCCACACTGACTTTACGTAAACAAATAGCACAAAAAAAACTACATACAAATTGTGGATGTGAAGCACCTCTAAAACTGAAACACCTCCAAGTTGGGCAAAGTTGCACCTTCGATAAAATTTCAATGCAAATGGGTCTATTAGTTTATGGGCAATTTCATTGACTGACAAACAAACTAAGCCAATCCTCCTTGGTAGAGGTACTTCTGAGGAGACACCATCAATCTTAAATAAGACAATAAAGACCAGAGCTCCTACCTTGTCTCATCAACATGAGCTGATGTTCATGCTTAGCTGACTCCAGCTCAGCCTCCAGTTTCTCTTTGGCCTCCTTGATGTTTCTGTCCACCTGCTCTCGTTGCTGTTTCTCCATCTCATCAAGAGCTTTCCAGCGAGACGAGAACTCAAACTCAAAAGTCCCTGGCTGAGCGAAACGTGGCGGTTGTTCTCGCTCCCTGAGGGGAGGGGGGAGGGGGGGGTCAAGCACATATATGAGTTTCAGCTGTCTATAACAGCATCAATAGCATATTAGATGAATTTAAAGTTAAATATTTTGTAGTTTATCTCTGAGAATGACTGGGTAACATGGCCTAAGGATTCAAGAGCACTCTGAGGCAAGTGCAATATCCCATGCCTCCATTTTCTTTGAAGAGCCCAATACTGACTGACAGAGCAGTTTTCAACTTTTCAATATAATTACTGTGGCAGAACCAATAATCATACCATTATGATAAACCCACCATCCACAAATATACAACAAAGTATATAACCCATAGTTGTAGGGCAGGATCCCGAGATGAACCCATGGAAAAAGTTTGGTGACCCTAGAGGGCTTTACACGCTCTATAGTAACAGAGGAGAGGGAGTGGCAACCTTGGCATTTGACCTTTTGACACCAAAACCTGTAGTCAGAGGTCATGGTCTCAGAGTGAACCTGGGTATGAAGTTTGGTGACCCTAGCTTTCTTTGTTGTTGAGATATAATTTATAAGCCATTTTGATGTTGACCTTTGGACCTTGTGATCCGAAAACCATAGTCACACTTCAGGGTCACAGGTTGAACATGTGTACCAAGTTTGGTGACCCTAACTTTACTCGTTGTACAGTAATAAGGCATAAGGAATGTTAACACTGACCTTTGAGCTTTTGACCCCAAACCCATAGTCTGAGATCAAGATCCCAAGGTGAATCTGTACCAGGTCTGGTGGCCCAAGCTTTACTCGTTGTACAGCAATAAGGCATAAGGAATGCCAACCTTGACTTTTTGACCCCAACCCCATAGTCAGGAGGTCAGGATCCCAAGGTGAACCTGTGTAGCAAGTTTGGTGACCCTAGCTTTCTTTGATGTTGAGATACAGTGGTGTGAGAAAGTGTTTGCCTCCTTTCCCGATTTCTCATTTTTTTGTATGTTTGTCACGCTTAAACATTTCAGATCATCAAACAAATTTAAATATTAGACAAAGATAACACAAGTAAACACAAAATGCAGTTTTTAAATGAAGGTGTTTATTATTAAGGGGAAAAAAAAAATCCAAACCTACATGGCCCTGTGTGAAAAAATGATTGCCCCCTAAACCTAATAACTGGTTGGGCCACCCATACCAACAGCAACCGCAATGAAGCATTTGCAATAACTGGCAACGAGTCTTTTACAACACTGTGGAGGAATTTTGGTCCACTCATCTTTGCAGAATTGTTGTAATTCAGCCACACTGGAGGGTTTTCCAGCATGAGCCGCCTTTTTAAGGCCATGCCACAGCATCTCCTAACTTTAATTCCTTGTAATTTTGGAGTTTCATTTGTCTGCTGATTTGGAATCAGTCTGAGCACAGAAAACAAGAATCTGTGCCTCTGCTAGCGTCTTAAAAATAATACAGGTTTACCTTCCAAGCTAGGGATATGCAAGCAGGGAGGCTTGTCCACTGCACCCAAAAATTCTTGAAACTGCTGCTGCTGTGCACACGCAGGCCTGGTTTATGCACCCGCATCACGTCAACGCCATTGCCAATGGACAATGCCTACACAGTCTTCTGCAAAATTTTCTTACGCACCAGTTTGTTAGCGTCAGTTTGCAATTCACCGCCAACTGCTTGTTTATTAAATAGTAAGATAAGATAAGATAAGCCTTTATTAGTCCCACAATGGGGAAATTCCAGGATTGCAACAGCACAGGGATAGCAACACTCAGAGCAACACTCAGAAGGCAAGAAAAAAACAAGAACAGCTAGTATACATATGTGCATATTACTATATATATATATATATATATATATATATATATATATATATATATATATATATATAGACACAGTGCAGAGCATTATGGTTGGTGAATGTGCAGCAGAAAGTCTAAGCTCTCTCTCCCTCCGTGGGTGCAGCGGGCCAGCTGGATGTCTTTGGGCATGAAGGTGGTGACCCTCTTGGCGTGGATGGCATACAGGTTGGTGTCCACGAAGAGACCCATCAGGTAGGCCTCGCTGGCCTCCTGCAGAGCCATGACAGCAGAGCTCTGGAAGCGCAGGTCGGTCTTAAAGTCCTGAGCGATCTCCCTCACCAGGCGCTGGAAGGGCAGCCTACGGATGAGCAGCCCCGTGGATTTCTGGTAGCGACGGATCTCTCTCAGAGCCACGGTACCGGGCCTGTAACGGTGAGGCTTCTTCACTCTGCCGGTGGCCGGAGCGCTTTTTTTCGAGCAGCCTTGGTGGCTAGCTGCTTCCTGGGGGGCATTTTCCTCCAGTAGATTTACGGGCGGTCTGCTTGGTTCTTGCCATCGCTCTTTATTATTCTGTTATATTTCTTGCACGCCGCCTAAACTCCAGCTCGGCACCCGCGTCGTTTTCGCCACAGTTCCTTGGCATGTCGAGCTTCTCCGTTAGCACCGGGTGGCGGTTGGAGCTAGCTAGCCAGCTAGCTAGCTCTTCCCTGCTGTATTCGTCCCCCACTGCAAACAGTGGCTCCGTCCGCCGACTCGGGAGACCCTTGGGGCGATCTGTGTGTCCGTGATATATATATATATAGAGTGAAAGGTGTAGAAAGAAGAAGGAAGATAAGAAAAGGGCAGTTGCAAACGGCAGCCAACTCGTGTGGCGCCGCCGGTCCGGCGGAACCGGGGGGGGAAAAAAAAAAAAAAAAAAAAGTGACGGACAAGAACAGATTGTCATGGAGTTGGAGCAAAAAAATGTTAAGAAAAAGCAACTTTTAATACGATCGTTGCACAGAGAAAAAGAGAAGTCAGAGAAAACTGTGTGTGCGACCACCGCTGCTGCCATTTTGACAATCTGTGTAATTACTGGGGTTATGATGAGCCACAAAATGTTCTGTATGTGCTTACAAGCTCAATATTCTTTTGAATTTGGACTGCTGTTTAACCGACTCGCCTTGGAAGTTGTGCCGCTGTGAACAGGCAGAGCGAAGCAGTGGCAAAAACCAGGAAATGTGAAGAAGACAAAGCAAACAATCTGTATAATTACTGGGGTTATGACGAGCCACAAAATGCTCTGTTTGTGCGTACTTCATCAATATTGCTTTCAATTTGGACCGCTGTTTAACTGCCTCGCCTTGGAAGTTGTGCCGCGGTACACAGGCAGAGCGAAGCAGCGGCGAGAACCAGGAAATGTAAAGGAGAAGACGAAGACGACCAATCACAGCTCTTATGGCCTGCGTCGGGCTACACAATAGGAACACACATCGCTGCTGTGTCAACGCCGTCATAGCTACGTCATGTCGACACAGGAGCATAACTTGTGCTTTAGCCTTCTACAGCTGCTCTGACCCAGCACAAACTAAGATGAATCTGGTCAAAATTACCAGAATCAACAGACAAAACCTTTGTCCAAAGGAAATTTCCTCTCTCCTCTGGGAACTGTTTGTCTCTGTATAACTGAAATTAATCCCCACTCCAGTTGAGTCCTGCGTGTTTTCTGAACAATTTTTTTTCATATATGTAAGTATTTTTTGTTAGAAAAAATATATTAAAAAGAAATTATTAAATAATAATAGGGAAACAAAAAATATTATTAAATATTTCATTAGTATTAAATATTTTATTAATTAAATAGCTGGAGGTAGTTGTAATTCAAATGTTTTGCTCCTGTGGTGATTTACAACACATTTTCTTTTAATACACCAAAAACAATTATTTAATTAAAACTGTGAGCAGTGATAAACGTGCCCTCGTGTCCTCGCTAGACCTCGGCCTTGCCACTCAGAGCGTACAATTCCACGCAGGCTCCATTCCTCCCTTCCCAACTCTCTTCCTCCCACTCTTTGTCCGTCCATCCTTCCATGCCCATCCTTCCGCCATCCATTCATCCATCAATCCATTCGCCCGTCCATACCATCATCAGTCCGTCCACCTGTACATTGCAAGAGAGCACCTCAGCAGAGGTACTGTATAAGCTCGTGGATTACCTCAAAAATCTAATATGTTTATACATAGCCTAAAGGCCACTTCTGGTGAAGATTTCACCAGGAAATTTGTTTGAATTTAGACGAGCTATGCCATCGCTATAAATGTTTTGGGGGTTTTTTAACCTAGGGGGCACTATATGTGGTATAGCCATATACAGTAAATTTGTTCTAGGTGGTACTAGCACCATGTATATCAAGTTTGGGTCCATTTGGATGATGTACGTGTGAGTCATGACAACTTCTTGTCCACCGGAGGTAGGGGGAGCTACTGCTGTGCTTCATTGTATATTATAGAAATATTCACCATTGGCTGTCTAATCAACACGCAAAATTTGGTTGACTTCAACCAAAGTATGCCAGTTATTAATCTTTGTTTTTCTGCTAGAGGGCGCTAGAGCTATGTGTAATTGTTCATTATAGAAAGGTTCAGTGTTGGTTAACCATGCACCACACAAAATTTGGCTGAATTTGGACTAAGTATTTCAGATTTATAAGGATTTGTTTTTTCTGCTAGGGGGTGCTATAGCTATGTGCGGCAGATGATAAAAATAAGCAGCTATGGAGTTTTAAGTTGGTTTTATTAATCATACCGCCGTCACAAGCTCCGCTCCCGGCACCGTGCATGCGCGCCGGGAGCGAGCCCAAGAGGCTCTCAGTGGAGAAGGACACAAAGTCTGTGTCCTGCAGCAGCAGTTGCAGAATCAGAATGAGAGGAGTTTGCGTTACAGAGTTGCAGCATATATACCCAACTACAACAATACATCAAAGAGCATTCCCCAGCAGTTGGTATGATCAAAGGGACTGCAGAACAGGCATGAGATATTTGCATTTGAAAGACCTACATAACAATAGGCAGATTTGCTAGCCTCTGCTCCAGGTGTAGGTCAAAGAGGTTACAAGGCACATCTACATATTGATCTCAGCCTCCAGGTCACAGTAAGGACAGGACGCATGAACACTATACATGAATGGCACATTACATCACAATACATGAATGGCACATTGCATCACGATACATGAATAGCACATGACATCACAATACATGCATGGCACATTATATCACAATACATGCATGGCACATTATATCACAATACATGAATGGCACATTACATCTCAGTAGTGCAGCGGGAAAAACCAAGAGAAGAGAGCTGACTGTCCTGTGTGTTGTGGGGGGGTTGAATCAACCCGCCACACGCTCTCCCCCAGAGGGCACGGCAGGGGGCCGAGACCTCGATAATCCATCTATGGGAGCGAGCTGTGGGAGAAGCTCGCTGCAGGTGGAGGGGGAGGGAGGGGAGGGGTAGTAAGTGCCGGCAGGGGCGGTGAAATCGTCCGAGCCGCGCAAAAATTGCTTGCTGCTCCGCGACGTCGAGGGGCTGTCCCGTTGCGCGTGCGGAGATCACAAGAAGAAAAATTTGTCTCTGACTCCCCTCGTGGCCATGAAGAAAAGCAGGAGCGGCTGTAAGAAAAAAAAAATAAAAGCAGAGGGACTGGCGTGTTGACTTTAGGGCAAGCGCAACTCTAAAGCCTCGGGAACCGCAGACGGCTGAATTCCCCTTGTGTGCCGTGGCTAAGACCATAAAATCCAGTGAGCAAGCTGCGGGCCTCAGGTGTACGAACAAGCCTGAAGGGTCAGTGTGCAGCAGAAGGAAGGTGGTCAGTGAAGCCGTTATTGTCCCGTCCTCGTAACTCCCCGGTGCGCGCGCGGGGGGTTCCGTGCGTGGGTGGGCCGCTGGAGTGGCGAGTCAGGGTGCAGAATCTTGGTGGAGATCGGCGCAGACGGCGCCGATAAAATCCAGGTTTGGGCTGTGGCTGCAGCTTGGCCATGGTGCGTTGGAATGGTGGGAGGAAATAGACGATCTTTTGTCCCTCAGGCTCGTGCAGATGCGTTGGAGCGGTGGGAGGGTATAGACGATCTTTGGCACCACTCGGCCGTGGTGCGTTCAGGTCCACGTGTTGCGTTCTCCGCCGGCCATGGAGGACGCCGTCGTGGAGAGGGGACGAGGTGCCTGCACTCTCGTGTGGAGGAACTGCGAGGGCGGCCGGTCCAGCGTGGATGAGCAGATCTCAGACGTGCAGATCTCATCATGAAGAACGGGTCACCAGTGCAGCTGTCCAGATCAGAAGGTTGCTTTGCACAAACGTGTGCATGATCGGGGTCGCCAGTGAAGCGTTCACTAGCAGCGTGTTCCTTTCTGCCTTCAGGTCATGGTGCGTTGGGGCGGCAAGAGGGAGGAGACGTCTTGTGTCCCTCGGCCGGTTCAGCGTGGATGTCCAGACCAAAAGGCTGCGTCGCACAAAGCGTGTGCGTCTTCGGGGTCACCAGTGCGGCGGATGATAAAAATAAGCAGCTATGGAGTTTTAAGTTGGTTTTATTAATCATACCGCCGTCACGAGCTCCGCTCCCGGCGCCGTGCATGCGCGCCGGGAGCGAGCCCAAGAGGCTCTCAGTGGAGAAGGACACAAAGTCTGTGTCCTGCAGCAGCAGTTGCAGAATCAGAATGAGAGGAGTTTGCGTTACAGAGTTGCAGCATATATACCCAACTACAACAATACATCAAAGAGCATTCCCCAGCAGTTGGTATGATCAAAGGGACTGCAGAACAGGCATGAGATATTTGCATTTGAAAGACCTACATAACAATAGGCAGATTTGCTAGCCTCTGCTCCAGGTGTAGGACAAAGAGGTTACAAGGCACATCTACATATTGATCTCAGCCTCCAGGTCACAGTAAGGACAGGACGCATGAACACTATACATGAATGGCACATTACATCACAATACATGAATGGCACATTGCATCACAATACATGCATGGCACATTGCATCACAATACATGCATGGCACATTACATCACAATACATGAATGGCACATTACATCTCAGTAGTGCAGCGGGAAAAACCAAGAGAAGAGAGCTGACTGTCCTGTGTGTTGTGGGGGGGTTGAATCAACCCATCATGACAACTTCTTGTCCACCGGAGGTAGGGGGAGCTACTGCTGTGCTTCATTGTATATTATAGAAATATTCACCATTGGCTGTCTAATCAACACGCAAAATTTGGTTGACTTCAACCAAAGTATGCCAGTTATTAATCTTTGTTTTTCTGCTAGAGGGCGCTAGAGCTATGTGTAATTGTTCATTATAGAAAGGTTCAGTGTTGGTTAACCATGCACCACACAAAATTTGGTTGAATTTGGACTAAGTATTTCAGATTTATAAGGATTTGTTTTTTCTGCTAGGGGGTGCTATAGCTATGTGTCATTTTTCATTCTACAACGATTCAATGTAGGCTACCGATGCACCACACAAAATTTGGTTGAATTTGGACAAAGTATGCCTGAGTTATAAAGCTTAGTTTTTTTCCTAAGGGGCGCTATAGCTATGTTTGTTATCATTACAAAAGTCTTTTCTGGGTCTGACTAGTATCATATATAAAGATTCGCACCAATCGGACATTCTATATGTGAGTTATGGCAGTTTCCTGTCCATTGGCGGTAGGGGGCGCTGTTGCTGTGTGTCATTATTACAGAAATTATCAGTATTGGCTACCTATTCACCACACAAAATTTGGTTGAAATCAGTCAGTGTTAAAGGCATTGGAAGGGTGATGGTGATACTGCAAACTTGGCCATGCCCCTTGGGCCAAACCATCGAGCATTTGGAAAAGTTTTCAACAGCTTTTAATGGTACATGGGTATAGATGATTGTCACCAATTAGACTATTTATTTCAGAGATATGGAAGAAAATCTTTGGTGTAACCTTCATGTCTCCAAGAGAGGGCACTATTACTACTCATGAATATTCACAGCTGTAATTGTTCGGAGGCATACCCATATACATCATACCTAAGGCGAATTGCAGAGCTGCGTGGGGGAATCTGATCAGACCTAAATGAAACAGTCATTGTCGCCCCCGACAAACTGCTATGATGATGATGATCTTGGTGCCAATCTGACATTCCATTCTCGAGGTATTAAAAAAACAACATGATGCAAATTTTCTGCCTCCTATAGGTGGCGCTGTAGATTTCTATGAATACTGTTCGATAGAACTGTTTGGAATTGGACTAATATCCATAATAATGAATTTGGTTGAAATCCCACAATGCATACCAGAGTTATTGTCGTCAGAATGGTCATAGAATGATCATGGTGAGGCATCAAACTTTGCCACGCCCCCACGGCCAAACCGTCGAGCTTTTGGAAAAGTTTTCAATAACTTTTAATCGCACATAGGTATAGATGATCGTCACCACAAATGAGCTCAATCGGACTAAAACCCTAGGGCGAGTTCGATCAAATGCGTGCAGTGGAAATCAGGCCACCGCCACTTCCTGTCAAAATGGCCAACTTCCTGTTGGGTGTAGACCATCACTTCTATGGAGTTGTTTGCATGTCTGGACATGATAAACATCTCACCCGATTTTCATCTTTCTACACGAAAGTAAGCATGTGCCACTCCCCATGGACCTCACACATTAGGTGGCGTTGTAGAGCCATTTTTGTGGGGTCATTCATATTTCCTCAAAAATATTACATTTTTTGCCAGTCTTGAGGTCCCTACAAACAATGGTGAGTTTTCGTGCACAATGACTACCCCAAAAATGAGATCTTAGATGGAGAAGAAAAAAAAATTCTAACAATTAAAGCTGCAAGCAGCTGTAAGGGGGCCCTCGCCCCCCACACAACCGTGGACCTCAGCGCCCGCCGTACCTAGCTGGCTCAGAAAATATCCCATCGTTGCGGCAAGTGCTGCGTGAATAATAAAGTAAACCGGTTGGTGCAGTACTTTCTGTGAGCAGTAGGTGGCGCTATAACTTTTGTCAACCCTTTTTATGTAGGAGCGTGTGGGGCGTTACTAATATCCATCTTAGAAAATTTGGTGAAAATCAGAAAGTTTGTCCAAGTTGCAACTTTTCAATGTTCCATGGCGAGAAGTCAACCTTCGCCATGGTAACACTTACCTATCAGTGATGTGTTGCTGACCCATATAGACCTACAGATAACAGTCACCTCTACCTATATTCAAAACTTCATGACTCCAGGACCTTCCCAACCATCCCCAAAAGATCAGGGATTGAATGGCGAGGAGGGGGTGTCCATGGTAACAAGACTGATGTCATGCTAAAGGTGATGTGCAGTTATGCTCATCTTTGTGAGCTGATCAATCTCAGAAAATTTCACGCCACTCTGGCAAGTGATGCGTGAGTAATAAATAAAACAGTTTTCAGTAATTCTTCGTTTAACCACTAGGTGGCACTGCAGATTTCTATGAATATTGTTCTATAGAACTGTTTGGAATTGGACTGATATCCATAATATTGAATTTGGTTGAAATACCACAATGCATACCAGAGTTATTGTCGTCAGAATGGTCATAGAATGATCATGACGAGGCATCAAACTTTGCCACGCCCCCACGGCCAAACTGTCGAGCTTTTGGAAATGTTTTCAATAACTTTTAATGGCACATAGGTATAGATGATTGTCACCACAAATGAGCTCAATCGGACTAAAACCCTAGGACGAGTTTGATCAAATGCGCGCAGTGGAAATCAGGTCACAGCCACTTCCTGTCAAAATGGCCAATTTCCTGATGGGTGTAGACCATCACTTCTATGGAGTTTTTTGCATGCCTTGACATGGTCAACATCTCACCCAATTTTCATCATTCTACATGAAAGTAAGCGTGTGCCACTCCCCATTGATTTCACATGCTAGGTGGCGCTGTAGAGCCATTTTTGTGGGGTCATTCATATTTCCTCCAAAATATTAAATTTTTTGCCAGTCTTGAGGTCCCTGCAAAAAATGGTGAGTTTTCATGTATGTTCACTACCCCAAAAATGAGATCTTAGATGGAGAAGAAGAAAAAAAAAAATTTTAACTAGAAAAGCACTCAGAGCGCATACCTCCGCCAAGGCTCCTTCCGTTTCTCATGGATCACCTCCAAAATGTAATGGGTTTGTGTGTAGGCCTATAGCCGCTTGTGGTGAAAATTGCATCCAAGTCTGTCCATCAGTTTTGGAGTATTGTTGCAAACAGCCTGTGAGAAGAGCCTTGGCTGAGGTATGCATTCTCAGATCATCACCAAAATATAATGGGTTCCTCTGTAGGCCAAGAACCACCTCTGGTGAAAATTTCATCCAAATCCATCCAGTAGTTTTTGTGTAATCCTGCTGCACAAATACAAAAAAGCCCTTGGCGGAGGTATGCACTCTCAGATCATCACCAAAATCTAATCATCTGTTCCCTGTGCCATTACACACCTTTCCTGAAAATTTAATCAAAATCCGTTCAGAACTTTTTGAGTTATGTTGGTAATGTTGGTAACAGACAGACAGACAGACGCCGATAAAAACATTACCTCCTTGGCGGAGGTAACAATTACAATAGGGCTCTCGCCCACTGACATTGTCAGTGACTCGGGCCCTAAAAATTCTAACAATTACAATAGGGCTCTCGCCCACTGACATCAGTGGCTCGGGCCCTAATAAATACAACATTTGTTTAATTTGCCAGTTGGCAGCTTTGAGTATATTAAGGCCTAAAAAAATACATTGTATATATACAGTACAGTGGTGTAAAAAAGTGTTTGCCCCCTTCCTGATTTCTCATTTTTTTGTATGTTTGTCACTTAAATGTTTCAGATCAAACAAATTTAAATATCAGACAAAGATAACACAAGTAAACACAGAATGCAGTTTTTAAATGAAGGTGTTTATTATTAAGGGTAAAAAAAAATGCAAACCTACATGGCCCTGTGTGAAAGAGTGACTGCCCCCCCCCCCCGTAAAACAAATTAACTGTGGTTTATCACATGTTTGGAAAGCTGAGTTCAATTTCTCTAGCCACACCCAGGCCTGATTACTGCCATATCTGTTCTCAATCAAGAAATCACTTCAATAGGACCTGCCTGACAAAGTGAAGTAGACCAAAAGATCCTCAAAAGCTAGACATCATGCTGTGATCCAAAGAAATTCAGGAACAAATGAGAAACTAGAAAAGCACTCGGAGAGCACAGACCTCCGCCAAGCGCCACAGTTCCCCCCATACAGTGTTTAACATCTTAAATATTAATCCTCCATTTATTGTGTAACTTTATAGATTCCTTGACCATGAAAAAAATGCCATTCGCAAGTGGCATATATTAGCTATACTGTGATGCTTGTTACGTGTTTATAGCTTCATTTGTTCTTTTAAAAATTTCCAAGGTTCCCTATTTTTTCATTTTTTTGCATCATTATCCAGATTTATTCCATTTCCTTAGGTCTTAAATGTCTTGTGGAAGCTGTTGAAAACTTGTCCTGTATTATGCAAATTACTGTGATTTCCGTTTTGGAAATCCCAATAAGTAAAAAAAATTCCTGGATCCAGACGGTGATCCGGATCAACACCAAAATCTAATCATCTGTAGGATACCCCATTTCTGATAATCTCTGAAAATTTCATGAAAATCTGTCCATAACTTTTTGAGTTATCTTGCTAAAAAACAAACAAACAAACAGACAGACAAACCAACGCCAATGAAAACATAACCTCCTTGGCGGAGGTAACAACGTAATTGAGATCTATCAGTCTGGAAAAGGTTATAAAGCCATTTCTAAAGCTTTGGGACTCCAGCAAACCACAGTGACAGCCATTATCCACCAATGGCGAAAGCATGGAACAGTGGTGAACCTTCCCAGGAGTGACTGGCCAACCAAAATTACGCCAAGAGTGCAGCGACGACTCATTGAAGACATCACAAAAGAACCCACAACAACATCCAAAGAACTGCAGGACTCACTTGCCTCTCAGTTAAGGTCAGTGTTCATGACTCCACCACAAGAATGAAAGAAAGAGACTGGGCAAAAATGGCCTGCGTGGCAGAGTTCCAAGATGAAAACCAGTGCTGAGCAAAAAGAACAAAAGCTCATCTTAGTTTTGTCAGAAAACATCTTGATGATCTCCAAGACTTTTGGGAAAATACTCTGTGGACTGACGAGACAAAAGCTGAACTTTTTGAAAGGTGTGTGTCCCATTATATCTGGCGTAAAAGTAACACAGCATTTTAGAAAAGGAACATCACACCAACAGTAAAATATGGTGGTGGTAGTGTGATGGTCTGGGGCTGTTTTGCTGCTTCAGGACCTGGAAGACTTGTAGACTTGTAGCGCTCACCTCTGTAGTCATGAAGTCCTTTGAGCGCCTGGTCCTGCCCCACCTCAAGTCCATCACCACCCCCCTCCTGGACCCGCTGCAGTTTGCCTACCGAGCCAACAGGTCTGTAGACGACGCAGTCAACCTGGCCCTCCACTCCATCCTGCAGCACCTAGACTCCCCGGGAACCTACGCCAGGATCCTGTTTGTGGACTTCAGCTCCGCATTCAACACCATCCGCCCCGATCTGCTCCGGGACAAGCTGTCCCTGCTCAACGTGCCTGACTCCCTCTGCAGGTGGATCACCGACTTCCTGACGGACCGGAGGCAGCATGTGCGGCTGGGAAAGACTGTCTCAGACTCTGCTAGCATCAGCACCGGATCACCCCAGGGCTGTGTACTTTCCCCCCTACTCTTCTCCCTTTACACCAGTCCTTCTCAAATAGGGGGGGGGGGCGCGATGCGATGCCGGGGGGGGGGGGGGGGGCGCGTGTGACCCCGGGGAACAGGCTTTGCTTTTGCCGTGTAAAGTGTAATTGCACATCCACGGCAGCAGGTGGTGCAGTGGCGCTCTCATTGTCAAAGTCTGTGCGGGAGTTTAAAACTTTTTAAATTGCTGTCAACAAACCCCTCGAGAGACACCATGGAGAAATATTTAACAGTAACGAAAAGAAAGGCGGAGAGAGACACAGGTAAAGAGACAAATGAAAGTCTCCCAAAAGCTAAGACGAGGAAATATGACGAAGCTTATCTAGCGCATGGCTTCACTGGGACTACGGTGAGAGACGAGGAAAGACCGGTGTGTTTACTGTCTGAAAGTGTTGGCAGCGGACAGCATGAAGCCAAATAAATTAAGACGTCACCTACAGACATTACATCCTCAACACGTTGATAAGCCGCTTGATTTCTTTCAGCGAAAACGTGCGGAGTACGGCCAACAATCATCCCGCTTTGTGAACACTACATCAGTAAACCAGCGAGCACTTTCAGCATCATTTAAAGTGGCGTACCAAATTGCGCAGTGCAAAAACCCCACACAATTGCAGAGGAGTTGATACTGCCTTTTTCTACCTTTTTCTTCAGACTAAAATGTTAAATATATTGGTACTCCTGTGTTAATGTTCCAGATCAATTTACATTTAATACTGTAGCGAACTCAATATGAGCACCCTACTTGGCTTGCCAAGTGGCTTGACCCTATTGGCGACACAGGTAGAGTGCGGGACTCCGGAGTGGGAGGCATGAGTTCGAGTCTCCCGGTGGGATGTTGCCATGTCGAGCAGCACGTTACAATATTATTTATTGATTGAATTATTTTTCTCAGCATCAAATGGTTCAGTTGGTCAAAAATGTTTCTAGTTTAAATAAGGATTGACATATTTTTTATTTCAGGCACTTTGATGCACTTTAAGTTTTTTTTTTTTCTGTTTTAGACTATAACAGGGTTTCTGTGTGGCAAAATAAAGTTAATATTTGTTGAAAGTTGATTTATATTGCTTTTTTCTTTTGTTAATGTTAAAAAGGATACAATTTTAGGTATACTTATACAATTTTTATAGATAATGATCTTATTTATAGTCACTGCGGCGAGTTGGGGGGGCGCGAAATATTTTCTCTTTCCTAGGGGGGGCTTTGCAAAAAATAATTGGGAAGCACTGCTTTACACCAACTCCTGCACCTCCAGCCACCAGTCTGTCAAGTTGATCAAGTTTGCGGACGACACCACCATCATCGGGTTCATCTCCAACGGCGACGAGTCCGCCTACAGGAGTGAGGTGGCCCAGCTGGCGTCCTGGTGCAACAACAACAACCTGCAGCTGAACGCTCTGAAGACAGTGGAGATGATTGTAGACTTCAGGAAAGTCACAACCCCTCTGCCCCCCCTCACCCTCACAGGCTCTCCCATCACCACTGCTGATTCCTTCCGCTTCCTAGGCACCACCATCACCAGGGACCTCAAGTGGGAGCCGACCATCAGCTCCCTCATCAAAAAGGCCCAGCAGAGGATGTTCTTCCTGCGGCAGCTGAGGAAGCTCAAGCTACCCACCAAGATGTTAGTGCAGTTCTACACAGCCATCATCGAGTCCATCCTCACCACCTCCATAACCGTGTGGTACGCAGGAGCCACTGCCAGGGGCAGACTAAGGCTGCAGCGCGTCGTGCGCACTGCTGAGAAGGTGATCGGCTGCAAGCTCCCATCTCTCCAGGATCCGTACATCTCCAGGACCCGGAGGCGTGCTGGCCGGATCATAGCCGATCCCTCACACCCTGGTCACGTACTGTATGCCCCTCTCCCCTCAGGTAGAAGACTTCGGTCCATCCAGACTAAAACCTCCCGTCACATGAACAGCTTCTTCCCCTCTGCCATCAGACTGCTGAACACTAAGTGACTTATTGACTCTTGTGCACTATGTACAGCAGCTCAACCAGACTCATGTCAATCATCACTGTTTTCTTCCTGCATTACCGACTGCACTATATGGTTCTCCACATTATCTGCTGCTCGCTAATATATTTAAACTGCTGACTAGTATTACTCACTCTTATTCTACACTTTATTGCATGTATAGTTTATTTCTTTTATTTTATCATGTTTAATGTTGCAGCATTGCACCGAGACAAATTCCTAGTTTGTGTACTACATGAACAATGGCAATAAATCTGATTCTGATTCTGGAAGACTTGCTGTGGTAAATGGAACCATGAATTCTGCTGTCTACCAAAAAGTCCTGAAGGAGAATGTCCAGCCATCTGTTTGTGACCTCAAGATGAAGCGCACTTGGGTTCTGCAGCAGGACAATGATCCAAAACACACCAGCAAGTCCACCTCTGAATGGCTTAAGAAAAACAAAATGAAGACTTTGGAGTGGCCTAGTCAAAGTCCTGACCTGAATCCGATTGAGATGCTGTGGCATGACCTTAAAAAGGCAGTTCATGCTGGAAAACCCTCCAATGTGGCTGAATTGCAACAATTCTGCAAAGATGAGAGGGACAAAATTCCTCCACAGCACTGTAAAAGACTCACTGCCAGTTATCGCAAACCGCTGATTGCAGTTGTTGCTGCTAAGGGTGGCCCAACCAGTTAGTAGGTTTAGGGGGCAATCACTTTTTCCACACAGGCCCATGTAGGTTTGGATTTTTTTCCCTTAATAATAAACACCATTTAAAAACTGAATTTTGCATTTACTTGCGTTATCTTTGTCTAATATTTTAAATTTATTTGATGATCTGAAACATTTAAGTGTGACAAACATACAAAAAAATGAGAAATCAGGAAGAGGGCCAACACTTTTTCACACTACTATACACACGCACGCGCGTGCACACACACACACACACACACACACACTTTTTCTATGATGGAATGTTTACAACCCTCTCCGTCTTTCATCTTGACAGACAGAATAAATCCTTGAGCAACCCCTGGTTCCGTTTAACATTCAACTTACTTGTAGTACTTTGGGGTTTTCGCCAGCAACTTTTCAGGCAGGCCTTCATCATCATCCAAGTGCTCTGCAGGTTCCACAATGACCGGACAAGGTGTGCTGACAAAAGAGAGGTATTTTGAAATCAGTACTGATAGTTAGTGGCGGTGTTAAATTTTAAAGCTGAAATGTGATCAACTCTCATTACTTGGTCAGCAGCAGTGCTCCCTCCGTGCAACGCTCCAGGGCTTTTCGTGCAGATACTTTATTTGCAAATTCCACAATGCCTTTCCCAGTGGGTCGACCTCGGTCATCTGTCACAACTATGGCCCGTTCTACTGGTCCAAATTCTGAAAATGCCTAAAGATACAGTTTATTTTAGGTGTCACTCAATGACACATCATCACTGTGTTTAGAGGCACTTTTCCACTCTACCTGTTCCAGCAGTTCATTTGTAACTACAGGCAGCAGGTTGCGCACTGTGAGAGCAGCTCCATGTGTTGCAAAGCGAACTCTGATTGGTCGATTATTTATCAAACTCCCATCCAACTCAGTTTTAGCGATCTCTGCCAAAGTCCGTGTTTCCTAGAGAACAAAGGGCAGGTTAAGTCAAAACCTGTTCAAATACCATTTTGGAAAACGGCATTTGTAAAAAAACAACCCCACTTGTGTTCAAAACACACATTTAAAATCTACCACAATGGGCAGCTTGGTGATGCAGTGGTTAGCACTGTGGCAGCACAGTAAGAAGGTCATGGGATCGATTCCACCCCTGATCATCATGGGTTTGATCCCACCCCCTGACCATCAGTGACCCTTCTGTGTGGAGTTTACATGTTCTCCCCGTGTCCGCGTGGGTTTACCCCGGGTACTCTGGTTTCCTCCAACAGGCCAAAAACATGCAAGTTAGGTTAATTGGAGACTCTAAAGTGGCCCTAGGTGTGAATGGTGAAGGGACTGGCACCATACTAGGGATGGGCATTCAGTGAAATTTTCTTCGCCGATCGTCGGGAGAATTAATGATTAATAATCGGTTAATCATTAACATTTTTAGGTAGGTAACAAGGCAGGTAGACTACATTAGAACATCAGGTATCAACACGGAGAGCCCGCACAACTCAAATCCACCTCTCTTCGCTGTTCTCGTGTTGGCTCGGCTCGGGAATCTTGCAAGCTGATTGGCCGAGACGTTTCACCCCGCAAGCTGATTGGCCGAGACGTTTTACCCAGCTTCTCTCCCTGCCGAGCGGCCACCGAGCAAACGAAGACTGCATTCATTGCTCTTTATCGCTAAGTGAGGGATCACTGTACTCTTATGTATTGAGAATAATAATAAAAAAAATACAGAGTGTTTTTCTTCGAGGATGAATTTATTAACAAGACAAGTTTGCAGTAAAACGTGAACACATGCGCATTGCGCAAACAAGGGAGGCTTCAAGTTGCGAGCCAGACAATAACGGGAGACACATACAGGACACATAACGGAACATATATTTCTTTCTTTTACTTTTTTCTTTTGTATGCTGCATTGCAGTGATTGCAGTACACCTGGTCATTTTTTAAATTAAAATGGTCCCACGCAACACTTCGCCGCAACCTCCATGATTTGGCGATTGCCCTACGGAAGCTCGCATGTATCAACTGAGGCACGCCAGGGTACGGCGATGGTGTAATGTTGCCCCCTGGTGCCCAAATTTTGCCAGTGGCACAGTTAAATGCATTGCATTGTTTGAGGACGGCCGTGCACTAGGCCTAGTAACCTACATTCGGATTGTTTAAAAAAAAAAAAAAAAACTGTTTGTCGACGAAAATGAACTTCCTCGGTGAAATTCTTAATGATCAATTATCGGTTAATCGGTTAATTATGCCCATCCCTACACCATACTATGGCTGCCTCATCTATCCAAATGGATGCCCTAAATTTCCCTCTGGGGATTAATAAAGTATACAAAATTTTTAAAAAAATAAATAAAATAAAAAATTTCCCCACACCATTATACTTTTTTTTTTTTTTTCAAATTTTTATGTCTCCTACACTGTGGTGTTTTGTTGAAAAATGAGGCACACTCTGTTTTTCAGTTCACTTAAATAAATCCAACTTTATGCTCATCCTGTAAAAACATGATTAAATTTTAAAAATGTGAATAAAAAAATTAGAGCTGTGAACCTTTAGAAGTTGCACAATTGAACTTGATTCCAATTTTTGGGGTCACGATTCAATTCAGAATCGATTTTTGATTCAAAATGATTTTTGCGTTGGATTTGGTGTTCAGTTCAGTTCAAAAACCCACTAATCTCAGAAAAAAAGCCCACTGCACAGAAAAAAATACTGAGGTAAGCTTGAAAGCAGAGCACAGTGTGTTGATGTTTTGGGGAGTTATATTTTTAGAATATTAGATCAACTGATCTGCAATAAAATACTGTTAAATGAAAAAGTAAGCTTAGGTTAGTAACTGCTTTTTTTATTCCTTGAAAACTGTGAATTTCAAAATGAAATTGTACACAAGTGAAATAAATTTTGAAAACTTTCCTTTTCAACACATCACAATTCCTAACAATTCAATTCAATTTTATTTATATTGCACCAAATCACAACACAGGTCATCTCAAGGCACTTTACAAAAAAGGGTGGGTTTAGGCCACACTCTCAAATTTATAGAACCCAGCAGAGACCCCTAAGAGCAAGCACTGCGGCGACACAGGTGAGGAAAAACTTTCCTTTAACGGGCACAAAGCTCGAGCGGAACCATAGCTCATAGAGGACTGCCATCCGTCTCGACTGGCTGGGTTGAAAAAAGGGGTAAAAGGTAGGAGGCCTAGCAGTAGCTACATTCAAAACAAACATAACAAATACAATTGAACATTAACATACACAGCCAGACCTTCCAGTATGAAGCCGGGTGAGGCTCCACATGTGAGTGAAGGCCTGTCAGCGGCAACATTTTTAACTATAGGCTTTATCAAAGAGAAATGATTTCAACTTACTCTTGAATAAAGAGAGAGTGTCTGCCTCCTGAACTGAACTGGGAGGATGTTCCACAGGAGGGGAGCTTGATAATCGAAAACCAACTCCCAATCTACTTCTGGAGACCTTGGGGACCACCAGTAATTTGGATTTTTGAGAGCGCAGAGCTCTGGTTGGATGATAGGGAACTCTTGTAGTTAAGAAGGAGCCAGGCCATTAAGGGCTTTATAAGTTAGGAGTAAAATCTTGAATTCAATTCTATATTTTACTGGGAGCCAATGTAAAGAAGCTAAAACTGGGGTAATGTGATCTCTTCTCTCCGTTCTCGTCAGGATACGTGCCGCTGCATTCTGAATGAGATGGAGAAACTTTATAGACTTATTAGGACAACCTGATAAAGGTGAATTACAATAGTCTAGCCTAGAGGTGACAAAGGTGTGGACAAGTTTCTCTGCATCTTTATGAGACAGGATGGACCTAATTTTAGAAATATTACGCAGATGGAAGAAGGTAGTCTTAATAGTTTGCTGTATATGAGAGTTAAAAGACATATCTTGGTCAAAGACAACTCCAAGATTCCTAACAGGGGACTTAGAATCCAGCGCAATGCCATCTAGTGTTGTTACCTTACTAAAAAGAGTACTTCTAGCTTGTCTGGGGCTAAGAACAATGACTTCAGTTTTGTCTGTACTCAGCAATAGAAAGTTGTAGTTCATCCCGATTTTAATATCCTTAAGACACTCCTGGAGTGAACCCAAATGGCTGGGATCATCTGGATTGATGGATAAATATAGCGCGCACATGAACAACATGCGTGACCGTCATCCATGCAGAGTCTAGAAGCGCACCGCCCACGTGAGCGTTCCAGTCGGCAGGCAGAGTGGTTTTCTAGAGTTGTTGTCTGAGAGAAACATGAGTTTATTAAAGTACTTTAAACATGGAAAAAAATCAGAAGCGATATGTAAGCAGTGGAGGCATTTATGGTGATTTTAACCCGCTGGAAATGGGCACAATAATGAAGAGTCGCTTAGCAAACATGAGTGATGAGGTTTCATACTGTATGCAGGGAAAGGCAAGAGTGACTGAATCACTTAGGATTGACTTCACCAGCTACTACAATATATATCCATCCATCCATCCATGGATGGATATTATGTACCTGGCAAGTTAAGATGACTGAAATTCACGAAGTCAATGACTTTAATCCATCAACAGCCTTCAGACAAACTAAAGCCAACATTTGGATTCCAAAACAAGGGAAGTTTTTCCTGCTGTCTGGGTGGTGAGAAGAATTCTAAAACACTATGAATATATAGAAATATTTTAACAGAAATAACTGCATCTTTGGTCATTTAAGTTAATAAAATTATATTTAATGAAATAAATTAATATTTTTTTCTTTTAAATCAGAGTTACATTATTGTCCTCTTCTGGCTCTGCAAACTTATGGTCAAAAGTGTAAATTGTATAAGGAAAAAAAGTCAAAATTTTACCACAATCTGTTTCAAATTTATAAGAAAAAGTTATTTTATTTAAAGAATTAACAAAAATTAACCATAAAAAATCCACAAATTTACACTGAAGTCTCAAATATACAAGAAAAGTCAATTTTACAAGAGGAAATTACAAATTTTGAGGAAAATGGTTTCAAATTTAGATAAATTTACAGAGAAATGTAGAAAACTAAGAAAATTCTTATAAATTTTAGAGAAGAACCTCAAACTTTCAGGACTAAAGTCATTACTCAAGTTTTTAAGTGGGTGCTTTTTGCCTTCTTAACTCTACTTTGGCTGCACGGTGGCGCAGTGGTTAGCACTGCGGCAGCACAGTTTACCCTTGGCCGGGGGATTGTGGGGATCGTGGGATCGTGGGTTCGATCCCAGCCCCCGACCAACAGTGATCTGTGTGGAGTTTGCATGTTCTCCCCGTGTTGCGTGGGTTTACTCCGGGATTTCTCCGGTTTCCTCCCACATGCCAAAAACATGCATGTTAGGTTAATTGGCTGTTCTAAATTGTCCCTAGATATCTGTTTCCTACAGGCCCTTAGAATAGAGGGTTAGTATTAATGAAAGCGCTTTGAGTGGTCTTTGTGACTAGAAAAGCGCTATATAAGTGCAGGTTAGTTAGTTAGTAGTACTAGAAATTTTTGGTTGACTGATGTGTGTATAATGGAATGTGTAGTTACAAAAAGAGGTTCCTACACACACATGGTGATTTAAAACAAAACAAACCACAATAGTGGATGTGCAATGTTTGTTAATGTTATCAATCTTTTCTTGGGGGGGTTGTGCACTTTAGTGTTTAACAGTTCATTTTTTTATTCAGCTAAATGCAGTTTGTGATGTGCCAAGGTCAGTTATAACCAGGATATAGTATATTTTATTTCAAAAGGGGAACAAATGTTAATGCTACCAACAGTGCACATTCAGTTTTATGTACTTTGAGATATGCCTGAGTAAGATGTGACCAAAATGGTTATTTACAGAATTTTTTCCCATTCTGTTTAACTGTTGTTCAAGATGAAAAATATTTCTACTACTTCAAATTCTGCTCTACCCCAGCACTGTTATTGTGTTTTTATGCACTTTGGATGTGCCTTTGTCATGTGCCAAGCACATATTTAAAACCAAGACAATGAATAAAAAGTGCATATTTTTTGTCATATTGATCTGTGTTGGTTTGAAATTTGTCATTCAACAGATTGCTGAACATGTGCAGCCCAGTTACATGTCTTTATTTCAAATTGCGGCCCAACTGATTTTGTCTTTGAATAGCCCTGCCATAGCCCGAGGCCAGGATCCTAAGGTGAACCTGTGTAGCACGTCTGGTGACCCTAGCATTCTTTGTTATTGAGATACAGTTTCTAAGCAATTTTGATGTTGACCCTTTGACCCCAAACCCATAGTCAGAGGTCAGGATCCCAGGGTGAACCGTACCAGGATTGGTGGCCCTAGCTTTATTCATGTTACAGTAATAGTCAATGTAGTATTTACCATTTACCATAGTGCAACTGCAATGTTAACTTCGACCACTTAATCCCAACCTCATAATTAGGTGAGGGTGTAAATCATCCAAGATGTGTATTACATACAACTACTGTATCGATTTGAAAACCTTACATCATTTCTTTCAGTAGTTATTGCGTTTAGAAGATTTAGGGAAAATCTGACCTCAAGGTCATCCGATGAGAGTCAAATTGCAATACGTGCATCATCAGAGCATATCAAACCATGGTACCAAGTTTCAAAGCAATCGGTACAAAACTGGAGGGGGAGTTGATTTCACAAGACAGTTCTGGACAAATTCTGGACAATAATTAACAAAAAAAAAGCCAAGAAGAAAAGGAAATATTGTGGGCGTGGAGGGGCAGAGAAATAGCTGTGGGCAGGTGGGCTTGTTAATGGGGAATTTAAAAAAAGTTTAAGAGCCACTGGTATATAAAAAATTTTTTTTAAAAAAATCATCAGATTACAATGACCACAGTCTCTGAACTTTTACTGCTGACATGGATTTGAAACCATCAGTGCTTTAGTCGTGCACTTTAGAAAGAAACCTCAACGTTTGAATGGTTTTCTGCACAATTAGAAGCCTTTGAGTTCCATGAGGCTTCACCTTCCAAACAAGAATAAATGCTACAGCTCCTCAGTTGCATTTATTCTTGTTTAAAAGCAGCCTACTTTGTACATTTATTGCTGTTTACAGCCTATTAATGCGGTCTTAGCAGGCAACACATCTTAAAAACACATTCTCTGCCGGTGCACTTCTCCCTCTGGCTCCCTCACTCTCACCGTCTCCTTGACCACTTCCACACAGAGCGGCACCTAGGTTTCAATTAGCGCTCCCTCTGCTGGCGAACCCTATAATTGCATTTAAAAATGTGGTTCCAAGTATGGCAAACATGATATAAATAAATAAATGATTCTTGGAAATGGACTGGCGGGCCGCAGTGGATGAGGGGGCGGGCCGCCAATTGCCCATCCCTGGTCTAGATGGATGGAGTAGTGGATGGTTGGTGGATGGCCACCATATCCAGGGATGAGAATGGGGTTTGGGAAAAAAAGAGGAAACTAAGCCGGGGGTCTTAGTTAGGCCTGTGTCCCCCAAGCCGGATCCAAGGCAGAGCCATGGTGGGGGGTCTGGGGGGCAACGCCCCCCAGAAGCTAACAAAATCTGGTGTTTTAGAATGCTCAAATGTGGTCTTATATTTAAAGTTAGAAGTAAGTACAAATGCATTTATAGTTTACCTTTTTAATCTGCTGCTGCATCACATGTGTAAATTTATGATATCTGAATGGTATGTTGATGTAATAATACTAAATTATATTTTACTACTATTTAATATGTTTAGAATGGTAAATGGCGTTCACTTATATAGCGCTTTTTCTCATCTCTGGATGACCAAAGCGCTTTACAGATCCTGCTATCCACCCATTCACGCACACATTCACACACTGATGGCGGCAGAGTTGCCATACACACACAGGCGCTAGCCTGGCCACCAGGAGCAACTGGGGGTTCAGTGTCTTGCTCAAGGACACTTTGACATGCAGACTTCAGACAGAGTGGGAATCGAACCCATGACCCTCCGATCAGTAGTCGGTCACACTACACCTGCGCCACAGCCACCCCCTAAACTGCCGCCCCTAGAACTGACACAGAATTACATTGACATAGTTCTAGAACAGACAAAATAATTTAACCAAGTAAAATAAATTATAAATATTAACAAAATTCCATCACCAAGTCCATCACCCATTTATTAAAATATACTGACATTCTGCAAGCATTTTGATTTATTAATGTGTGCAGTTGTTAGTGTTACTAGGAATATAAAAAAGTTGCATATTAGTATATTTTAATATTTGAAAGATAATCTAAGAAAGTAAGTAAAACCTAAAAGATGTTTAATTAGTGTTTCAAATTATCAAGTGTTTCAAAACAGGCATGACGTCACAACTTACACAAGCTATTTCATAAATTCATTACACGAAAATTCTCAAGTACATTACTTATGACGAGAAAAAAATCTTACCTCGGAATGTGTCTAACGATCACTAATTGCTGTAATCGGGGCCGATTGTGATTAACTTTGACTGGCATCTGAATTTAACCGTGTCCATCGATCGTTTTGAACGCAGCACGAGCTACTAATTTGATCTCCTTGTAGCCACAATTTTGAGATGTTTGGGGGGTTTTTTCGAGCCATTCCCAACGAAACTTGTTCCTTATCCCTTTGTCTTCTTGCTTTGTTGTCTTTCGTGAGTTTTAGGTTCACCATTTTCACGAAATCGGGAAAACTCGGTTGATTGAATTGTCCGCCATTTGCATTTCGCTCCGCGTGTGGGATATGACAAAGGAATAACAAAATCGTCAATTGGTTGCTTCAATAAGTATCAGCCAATCAGTGGCCTTGTTACATTACATTACTGATCTCGCTGGGTAGCGCGTTCTGCCCGGTGGATTTGAGCAGCCGATCGAAAATACGACTCGCCGCTCATAACAGACCCCCCCACCCCACCCCAAAAATTTCTCCTCAAATTTAGACGATTCACGAGAATGACCCTAGACATGATCAAATCCGAGGAATTCCTCGGATCCGCGGAGGATTCTCATCCCTGCATATCACAACAAGGCTACAATGTCAGCAAGGAGGTGGTGGAGTCATGTTTTTGGCCAGAATCATGGGGAGAGAGCTGGTAGGCCCCTTTAGGGTCCCTGTAAGTGTGAAAATGACCTTGGCAAAGTATACAGAGTTTCTGACTGACCACTTTCTTCCACAGTACAAAAAGAAGAACTGTGCCTTCCATAGCAAAACTATCTTGATGCATGACAATACACCATCTACATGTTGCAAAGAATATCTCCGTGTCACTGGCTGCTATGGCCATAAAAGGAGAAAAACTCATGGTGTGGCCCCCATCCTCCCTAACCTCAACCCTACTGAGAACCTTTGGAGCATCTTCAAGCAAAAGATCTGAGGGTGGGAGGCAGTTCACATCAAAACTGCAGCTGTGGGAGGCTATTCTGACATTTTGCAAAGAAATTCAAGCAGAAACTCTCAAAAACTCACAAGTTCAATGGATGCATGAATTGTGAAGGTTATATCAAAGAAGGGGTCCTATGTTAACATGCAATTTGGCATGCCTCTTATGCTTCCAGCCCATTTCTGTTTGAAGCGCCTGAAAAAACATACCCAAATTAAACTCAGAGCTGCTCTTCAGCCCCTTACACTATCTTCATGGGGTTGGTCGCTTTCAAAAGCAAACACTAAATTTTTTAGCAAAACAGTCAGAATCCCTCTAAGTGCTTTAGACACTGAGTAATACTGATCTAAACATACTAAATTTGAAGAAAATAAAGTTTGCGTGGGTGCTTTTTTTTCAGATACAAATGCCTGAAATTAAACAGCTGTTATATACTGGCTGCAAAACACAATAGTAATGTAGAACCAAGTGTTATGAAGTTCAGGTAAAAATTTGGTGACAAGAAATAAATATATTGCACACCTTTTTTCTCAGGCGTCTTCATGCATCTTAAAACTGTGCCAAATGGAACCATGCCCCCCCCCCCCCCCCCCATGATTTTTCAGCTAACGACTCGGTCAAGTAATTAATAATTTCTTCGATGTTCTGTGTTAATTTTAGCCATTTTTCAAAAAGGTCAGTAATGTTACAACGCTTCTGCCTTGGATTCACGGACTGGTTTATGTTAGTTTTACGTACCTGCGTTACGCACGCGCTTTCACAGGGGCAACAAAGCTGAATGGGCCCCTTGTGAGGTATCCCTTAATTCAGAAATTAGTTGGCTAAGCCACATGTCCATCATTTGCTTACTCTGATATAATTGGCTCACTGTGTTCCCGTTAGCTATGAGGCTGGACCTTCATGGACCTTTATCGCTCATTGGGTTTCCACAGCTGTCAATCACAAAATGGAGGCTCTATTGGGTCAAACGAGCTGTCAATCTCTCCTGGGCCCACCCCCCGGATGGGGGGGTTTCTGCTTCCGTTTCAACCTCCTGGAAGTGATGTGTTTTCAGCATAAAAAGCTAACCGTTCTCAGCCGATTTTTTAACAAATGCTCCTATTTTATGAGCAGTTTTCTCCGTCGTCATCAGGATGAACAATAAATCTTACTCAAATGGCTCTATTGGCCCTTTTGCAATACAAATTGACCATATTTGTTGGAACAATCATTCATTCAGGGACGTCAAGGAGGCTACTTTGGTGAGTCACTTATTCGAGCTCATGCTAATGCCAGCTGGTTAAAAGTTCTATTTAAATCCTGTGTTATTTTTTATGAAATCTGTTTTAATAACTACATAGACTAAATTCTAAGCTTTCAAACGATGCAAGGCATGACTGCATTGTGAAAGCATGTTTAACACAATTCACTATGTCGCAGCTGAAAATTTTAATCGGACATTTAAACATGCCCGCCCTGGGTATCAGGAACGTTAAGACGTTAAGATATTTTTGAGTGAAACAGCAAATGATTTCAGTAAATATGACCTCCTAATGCTGCAAATTCAACAAATGACCATTTTCAATTCCTTACAACCAATAAAATGTTTTGAACCTCTGTTATGCATAGTAATTTGGAACGGCGTATTTTGAGTTTTTTACTTTTGCAAAAAAAAAAAAAAAAAAAAAAAAAAATGGCTATCACTGGGAGGTTTGTTCAATAAAATTTGGATTATGCTCTAATGGTTGATGACTTGAAAATTATACTATCATTTCCATTGACTATTTAGGAAAAACAGAGACAAATACCATTTGCATAATAATTTGGTATGAGGTGTATTTCGGACTGACAAAAAAGAACCTGTGATTAATTGCGAGTTACCTGTGGGGAAAATACAATTACCCATCCATCCAACCACTACCGCTTTTCGGCGGTCCAGGTCGTGGAGGCAGCAGTACAAGCAGAGAAGCCCAGACTTCCCTCTCCCCAGCCACCTGCTCCAGCTCTGAAAGGATGCCAAAGCATTCCCAGCACAGGTGGTAGACAGTCTCTCCAGCGTGTCCCATGTCTGCCCCGGGGTCTCCTCCCAGTGGGATGTGCCCAAAATACTGCAAGTGGGAGGCATCAAGATCAGATGCCCAAACCACCTCCGCTGGCTCCTTTCGATGTGGAGGAGCAGCAGTTCTACTCTGAGCCTCTCCCGGATGACTGAGCTCCTCACCCTATCTCAAGGGTGAGTCCAGCAATCCTACGGCGAAAGCTCGTTTCAGCTGCTTGTATCTGTGATCTCATTCTTTTGTTCATTACCCAAAGCTCATGACCATAGATGAGAGCAGGAATGTAGACTGACCAATAACTCGGCAGCTTTGCTTTAGAGCTCAGCTCCCTCTTCACCATGACAAACCGATACAATGTCCGCATCACTGCAGATGCTGCTCTAATCCATCTGTCAATCTCCTGCTCCGTTCTCCCATCATTCGTGAATAAGATAGTAGAGTCATTTTTGGGGGTTTCGTGACCAACCTCCCAGGACCTTTTTTTCTCACTGGATTTAACATTCTAGACCCATTTTAATGAAAATAAGCTCCCATGTACCTCCCAAAAATTACGGGAGACCTTTTTTTTGCCCAAAATTCAAAATGGCCGCCAAAATGCATACCACCACCTATATCTCATTAACTAATTCAGCTAGGAGGTTGATTTTGGTGTCTAGACATAGGTTTTTGGGGTCAAGCATTCCATTAATGCTATTAGTTTACTTGTGAAACAAACCCATCACGATGAAATCCAATATGGCCGCCAATATGGCCACCGATTAACATTTTTTTTGTTTCTTGACTACTAAGGCACCTAGAAAGCTGATGTTGGTGTCAAAACAGAGGTTTAAGGGGTCATACTATCTGTTTATTCCAATAAAAGTGTGTTTAAATGATTACATAATCGAGAAATTCAAGATGGCGGCCGGCTGTCATTTTCACATGCAATGGACTTTTTCATATCCGTCACCAAATGAGCTAAAAATGTCAAATGAGGTATCCTTACATTCATTTTTAATAATTATTAGAAAGCTCCTGCATTGATTCAGTGATTTCACTGAGGAACACTTGGGTAATCCCCTTAGGATTCCCGGAATCCTATGCTTGATTCATTGATTCCTTTTTGCATAGCAAGAGAGAGGATGCAGTGATTTTGTAACGTCTGTGCTGCCATAATATGTAGTCCTAATCTTTCCAATTTAACCAAGGTTGCCAGGTATGTATAAATTTAGCTTTAAACTTATCTGGAGAGGTTAGAATTCTGAATCTTGTTCCATACTGTATAGTCAGGTAATGTTAGCATATTGACCATGCTGCTTGCTTAATGCTACCGTAATGACAGTAGACAGTACAAGGGCCTTTGACTCTAGGTCTTGTCATCCCTCCTTTTTCTCTCCTCTGTTCTGATAATGACAAATTTGTTTTTGTTTTCAGACACTTATTCATATAAAGTGAGGGATAAAATGGATACTGCTAGTGACAACGATGAATTACCATCAACGTCTTCCGGTGAATACGAATGCATTCTACGTTGTGGTCAACCATGTACCAAAAGTGACTCTTTGGATAATACCAAGGACCAAAAATGGAATTCAATTCATGAAAAAACTCTACGATGGAAAGGACTTGATCGGTTTCAATGTGGGAATAATGATTGGGCCAAAGGGCCAAAAGGGCATTATATGCACCAGACATGTTACACCACGTTATCTAACAAGCGTTGTCTATCTCAAGCCGAGAAACGTAAGCATAAATTAGAGGTAGATCTTGAAAGAGACAATCAATCAGTTCAGGGGGATCCATCTCCATCTGCTTCTCTCTTTTCACCGAAGAGGCTCCGGTCCAGCATTGGTATTGTGGTATATACCAGACGCAGACAGTCTGCATCATCACCTCCTCAGGACAAACTACCTTGCGTACTTGCTGACGAACTTCCACCTTCAAAGTCACCCATCACCAATCGGTCATGGGTGGCATTTGGTGAATGGTCTATGTCTACCTGTACGATCGACTCAACCGCCACTTCCCCTGTCAATGCCGAAACCGAACACAGAAGTCAACAGTGAGGAGAGCAGCAGTGGTGAAGACAGTGCTTCAGATAGCGCAAGTTCATAGAGTGACTCATTCATTGATAGTGAATCAAGTAGTGATAGTGATGTGTAGTTGGACATCTTAGTATGATGTGATGTGGTGATTGATAGTGGACTACATGTAATTGAGTTGGACGTTTGCGTGGCATTAACATAAGGTCTAGAGAAAATGTGCCTGCGTAAAGTGTATTCCAAGATGGCGGCTGGGGGCCATTTTGAGCTTGATAGACAATGAGGGCACTAATGAACACAATGGATGGTTCACAGGAGCCTCACTTGACTTTTTTTAGCTCATTTGGTGACGGATATGAAAAAGTCCATTGCATGTGAAAATGACAGCCGGCCGCCATCTTGGATTTCTCGATTATGTAATCATTTAAACACACTTTTATTGGAATAAACAGATAGTATGACCCCTTAAACCTCTATTTTGACACCAACATCAGCTTTCTAGGTGCCTTAGTAGTCAAGAAACAAAAAAAATGTTAATCGGTGGCCATATTGGCGGCCATATTGGATTTCATCGTGATGGGTTTGTTTCACAAGTAAACTAATAGCATTAATGGAATGCTTGACCCCAAAAACCTATGTCTAGACACCAAAATCAACCTCCTAGCTGAATTAGTTACTGAGATATAGGTGGTGGTATGCATTTTGGTGGCCATTTTGAATTTTGGGCAAAAAAAAGGTTTCCCGTAATTTTTGGGAGGTACATGGGAGCTTATTTTCATTAAAATGGGTCTAGAATGCTAAATCCAGTGAGAAAAAAAGGTCCTGGGAGGTTGGTCACGAAACCCCCAAAAATGACTCTACTAAGACCCTGAGATACTTAAACTCCTCCACTTGGGACAGAAACTTGTCCACAACCCAGAGAGGGCAAGCCACCCTTTTCCGGCTGAGAACCACGGACTCTGACTTGGAGGTGCTGATCCTCATCCCAGCTGCTTCATACTCAGCAGCAAACCATCACAGTAAGACCTGTCGGTCACTGCTTGATGAAGCCAACAGGACAACATTATCTGCAAACAGCAGAGATGAGATCTTGTGGTCACCAAAAATGAAACCCTCCGTTCCTTGGCTGCGCCCAGAAATTCTGTCCATAAAAGTTATGAACAGGATAGGTGACAAAGGGTAGTCCAACTCTCACTGGGAACGAGTCCATCTGAGTGTTGGCAATACAAACTAAACTCCCACAGCGGTCATATAGATACCGGATAGCTCAAAACAACAAGCCCGATATCCCATACTCCCAAAGCACCCCCCACAAAAAAACCACAGGACATGGTTGAATGCCTTCTCCAAGTTCACAAAACACATGCAAACTGGTTGGGCAAACTCCCACAAACCCTCGAGGATTCTCGAAAGGCCAAAGAGCTAGTCCGATGTCCCACGGCCAGGACGAAAACCACATTACTCCTCCTGAATCTGAGGTTCAACCAATGGCCAGACTCTCCTCTCCAGTACCATGGCATAGACCTTCCCAGGGAGGGTGAGAAGTGTGAGCCCCCTCAAGTTGGAACACACCATCCGGTTCCCCTTCTTGAAGAGAGGAACCACCACCCCGGTTTGCCACACCAAAGGTACCATCCCTGACTTCCACGCAATGTTGCAGAGAGGCGTGCCAGCCATGACAGTCCTACAACGTCCAGAGCCTTGAGGTACTCATGGTGAATCTCATCCACCCTCGGAGCCCAGCCACCAAAGAGTTTAACCACTTTGGTGACCTCAGTCCCTGTGATGGGCGAGCTGTCCCCCTCGTTCTCAAGCTCTGCTTCCTCTGTGAAAGGTGTGTCAGTGGGATTGAGGAGATCCTCGAAGTATTCCTTCCACCACCTGACGATATCCACAGATGAAGTCAGCAGCACCCCATCAGCACCATACACAGTGTGGACTGCTTCCCCCTCCTGAATCACCAGACAGTTTGCCAGAATCTCTTGGAGGCCGACCGAAAGTCTTGCTCCATTGCCTCACCGAAATCCGCCCACACTCGCGTTTTTGCTTCAGCAACCACCCGAGCTGCACTCCGTTTGGCCTGCGGGTACACCTCAGCTGCTTCAGGAGTACCACAAGCCAACCAAGCTCAATAGGACTCCTACAGCTTGAGGGCCCCCCTCACCACTGGTGTCCACCACTTGGTTCGGGAGTTACCACCACGAGATGCACCGATGTCCTTGTGGCCGCAGCTTAGGGCAGCTGCTTCAACAATGGAGGTGGAGAACATGGTCCAATCAGACTCCATATCTCCAGACTCCCTCGGAATGTGGTTGAAGTTCTTTGGGAGGTGGGAGTTGAAGACCTCCTGGACAGGGGCCTCAGCCAGACGTTCCCAACACATCCTCACTATATGTATGGATCTACAAGGTCTGAATGGCCCTGCCATCGAAGCCAACTCAACACCAGTAAAATATATTTAATCGTGATTAAGCATTTTAATTAACTGACAGGACTAAAACATAATTGATTATGACAGAATTTTTACAACATTGTCAAAACAACTGACAATGAGTAAATCTAGAGCAGCCACAGGTAAACACAGGCACAGTTTGCTTCTGGCTCGGCAGCTCTCATTAACGTGGTGTGTGTATTGCACTTTATGACCTGGCTTCTAGAAGTGTGGGTGGGGGTTTCGGCTTGACTCCGTACTGATTGGATAATATGCAGCATCACGACCAGTCACCAAAGCTCTCCACAAACAAAACAAGGAAGTGAAAAGCAACAAATTTGACCAGAAAAAGAGAATATTGATGATTTAATACTTAAAAAATTATACTATAACGTTGCCATGATTGCGTAGCTCTGAAGGATAATTCAGCATATTGATGGCTGAAATACAAAACCTATCTGCAGGATTTACTGATTTGTGGATTTCACTTAGGATGATGAGAATAAGGAAGGCTTGAGACGAGCTGGAAGGTTCAGAGTTTTATTCCTCCAACATCATGAGACACACTGTAGTGCTGTGCTGTGTGTGTGTGCTATGTGAGGCATGTAAAGTCAGCTCTTTTATACCAGGGATGGCAACAGGAAATTCTGATTTCCGCTGAAATCTAATTTGGTCGATTGACTTATGGGGGGGCCGGGGGGGGCAGCCCCCCTGAAGCTGGGAGGTTTTCAGTAAAACAGAAGTAATTTAGACTGAAAAAAATGATTAACAAAAAATGAAATACTAGACCTAGATAAATCATTAAATTTAATGAAAAGTTAACTTACTTTTTCTTCAATGTTGTCTCACTGTCTTTAGTCCAACATATTTAACAGTTCTATAAGAGTTTATTACACTATTTACACTGGTCACCAAGTCACTTCTAATGTGAAACTTTCTTCCTTTTGGCAGCAAGCTGTGTCAGTCTCTGAACTTTGAACTTCATCTCCTTTTCTGGTTTCTTCAGAAATTGAGTGTTTCCGTTACCTCGTTGAACTTTGAGCCAATTTTCACCTTTACCACCACTTTTCTCTCAAGCCAATTCTATCGGAACTTATTTTTGACACTTTAGTCTATTTCTAGCACTGATGACTCCTGATCCTTCGATAAAAATCTCATAATTCCGCTGAAAACAATACCGAAAGCTCAGAATTCCAACACGAACCAGCGATGTGATTTGGGGTTGGGGAAATTATCTGAAAATTCAGCAGGGGGTCTGGGGGAGCGGAGCAGAGCCCCGGTGGGGGGGGGGGGGGACAAGGGGGGCAAAACCCCCCGAAGCTCCTGGGTTTTTATGATTTTTAAGTACCAGAACTGTGCTTAAATGACATAAAACAAACAGCTGAATGCCATTTATTACTGTATAATATTGACTTATGTTCCAAGAAGATAGCATTCCTAAAATATTCCAACAAGCATTATCCATCACATGCTTTAACACTTGATCAAATCAAAATCAGTTAATTTTATCTATTCCATAATAGAAATAAAATTCCAACATACCATTACTTTTTATAATTTCAGCATTCATTTCAGATCACCAGTTTCAATCTCCATTGAGACTTGAGCAGTTCATTTTGCACAATCACTGATGTAGCCAAGTCTTAGAAATATTCAAAAGTTATGAGTCAATGTCCACTGTGCACTGTCAATTTCAAACTGTTTGGAATCATAAAAGGGGATGGTTAACTTTTATTACCGTTTCCTCCCCCGCACAGCCCAGCTCATACAGCCGTTGTACGCTGCCAGTAACAGAGAGTTAATGGCTCTCCACCTGGCCATACGCGACTTCCAGTCCTGCCTGAAAGGGCGCAGCTTCACTGCGTTCGTGGACCACAAGCCGCTAACGTATTTAACGTACTTTATCTTCCTGGAAGATAAAATAAAGCGGAATTCGGCGAATTAGCAGAAAATCACATCCCAGAGAACACGCCGCCATGAATCTTTGAAAAAGCATGCAACGAGCCATTTGATTGGTCCAATCGTTTGCAACTATCCAATCGCAGGGCTGTCAAGCTACTGCAATACAGCAGTAGCTTGAACACAACACATCCGGGTTATCGCGGGAGACGACTTCCGGGAAAGTGCCGAGCGCTTATGTAATCGTGTTGATTTTCGCTAAAATCGGTAACAATAAGGTACCTTACCCCCCTTAAAATTTTCTCAACGGATTTAGACGATTCACAGAAATGATCAATTTGAAAATAAAATCGGCGGAAATCCGCGGATCGGCGGAAAATTGCCATCCCTGTTATACAGACAAGAGAGAATGCAAGGCACATTTGCATATTGATATACACTACCGTTCAAAAGTTTGGGGTCACTTAGAAATTTCCTTATTTTTGAAAGAAAAGCACTTTTTTCAATGAAGATAACTTTAAACTAATCAGAAATACACTCTATACATTGCTAATGTGGTAAATGACTATTCTAGCTGCAAATGTCTGGTTTTTGGTGCAATATCTACATAGGTGTATAGAGGCCCATTTCCAGCAACTATCACTCCGGTGTTCTAATGGTACAATGTGTTTGCTCATTGCGTCAGAAGGCTAATGGATGATTAGAAAACCCTTGTGCAATCATGTTAGGTCTGCAATGCTGTAATTGCTGCAAATGGAGGATTCTTTGACGAAAGCAAAGTTTGAAGGAAAAAATTATTATTTCAAATACAAATCATTATTTCTAACATTGTCAATATCTTGACTATATTTTCTATTCATTTTACAACTCATGGTGGTAAATAAGTGTGACTTTTCATGGAAAACACAAAATAATTGTCTGGGTGACCCCAAACTTTTGAACAGTAGTGTACATATCAGTAAATACATATCAATCGCATGATTAACTGATGCCAGACTTCCTCTCCTTAATCCGGAGATGTATAACAATAGTCACTGTTCTGGTTGTCCCCCTAGGGGCTCTCTGTCCGTATGCAAATTGTTCTGCTTCCAGCCCTAGCTGACTGTGAAGGCTGAATGTCCATGTATATTGTGGTGGGCCACCACAGGCTGCTCATATCTGTCTGCAAGACAGTCTCGCCCTTTATTGTGACAGAAAATTATTCTGATGAAAAAAATAGCATAGCATTCTGCAAGAAAAAAGTTTTTGTTTTTTTTTTCTCAAAAAGTGCATTTTCAGATAGGACGTTTTGCGTTTTAGACATCGATATATGGAGAACACGAGGTGTGTGGGGGGGAGGGGGGCAGCCGCTGGACTGGCTTATTGCAGTCCTTCCCAGGGAGCCAAGTCCAGCCTGCCTGATTAACAGGACGGAATCTCGGCTGCTGCTTCACCCGTGTGCCACCACTGTCCTTTGCGGCATTGCAGGGTCAACATGGTGCTCCTCTCGGTGCACGACTATCTAGAAATTAAAAAGTTAAAAATACCATCACGATTGTGGAGCGGAATGGCCAGATCAATTGCATATTATGCGGACACATTTGCACGCTTTGACTAAATGAAGCCCATGACAAAAGCCGCCCAAATAATGAAATAAATCATTTTTTACTTATTAACAAATGGGCAACAGTTGCAGCCAAAGGGATCATTCTGCTGAGTACAATAATGTTCGGTGTTTTGTACTTATAATATTGCTAAAATATAATTTCACTACAAAACGATAATACTGAAGATTTAATGCTTTAAAAAAATTATACCATAAAGTTGCCATGATTGCGTAGGTCTAAAAGATAATTTGCCATATGTGGAAAATGAGGTGCACAAGTAGACTGGGCGGAGCGTCAGTAGGGACCAGGTCTGACAAATCAACACAGAACACGCCAGGAGAAGCAGCAGCCAGACACAACCTGGCTCAAAGGCACGCCAACTGATGGCAATAAAAAAAAAAAAAAAAAAGTTATTTTCAATAAAGTGGAAAAAAAGATAGTGTTCTGACATTTTGGCATATCTATCAGGAACAGCTGATAAAAGTATAGGACATACAGAAGAATTGAAATGGCGTTTTTCTCTCTCTTCAGTGGTGTGCACAAGATAAAAAACAAAAGGAATAAGACTGGAAAAACAACAGCAGTCCATGTACAGTAATGCTACCCCTAGTGCAAACGGCGACAAGACAGACTTAAGGTTTAATGCTTAAAAAATTATACCATAAAGTTGCCGTGATTGCGTAGGGCTAATGCAATGGTCTCCAACCTGGGGCTCCTGGAACGTTCAGGTTTCAGTTTGAAATTTTCTAATTTCACTTCTTAATTGGTCCAAAGATTTGCAAACAATTTGCTGTTGTTGTGCATGGGTGCCTACAGAACACATGCACAACAGTGACACATTATTTGCAAATCTTTGGACCAATTAAGAAGTGCCATCCATCCATCCATCCATCCATCCATCTTCTACCGCTTTTCCGGAGGTCCGGGTCGTGGAGGCAGCAGATCAAGCAGAGAAGCCCAGACTTCCCTCTCCCCAGCCACCTGCTCCAGCTCTTCAGAGAGGATACCAAGGCGTTCCCAGACCGGCTGGGAGACAGTCTCTCCATCGAGTCCTGGGTCTGCCCCGGGGTCTCCTCCCAGTGGGACATGCCTGAAACACCTCAAGTGGGAGGCATCCTAATCAGATGCCCATACCACCTCAACTGACTCCTTTCAATGTGGAGGAGCAGCGGTTCTACTCTGAGCCTCTCCCGGATGACTGAGCCCCTCACCCTATCTCTGAGGGTGAGTCCAGCAATCCTACGGAGAAAGCTCATTTCAGCCACTTGTATCTGCAATCTTGTTCTTTCGGTCATTACCCAAAGCTCGTGACCATAGGTGAGAGTAGGAACGTAGATTGACTGGTAAATCGATAGCTTTGCCTTAGAATTAAGCTCCCTCTTCACCACAACAGACCGGTACAACGTCCGCATCACTGCAGATGCTGCTCCAATCCGTCTGTCAATCTCTCACTCCATTTTCCCCTCACTTGTGAATAAGACCCCAAAATACTTAAACTCCTCCACTTGGGGCAGGAGCCTGTCCCCAACCCGGAGAGGACAATCCACCTTTTTCCGGCTGAGGACCATGGACTCGGAGGTGCTGATTCTCATCCCAGCCGCTTCACACTCAGCGGCAAACTGTCCCAGCAAGAACTGTAGGTCATTGCTGGATGAAGCCAACAGGACAACATCATCTGCAAACAACAGAGATGAGATCCTGTGGTCACCAAGCATGACACCCTCCATTCCCTGGCTGCGCCTAGAAATCCTGTCCATAAAAATTATGAACAGGATCGGTGACAAAGGGCAGCCCTGGTGGAGTCCAACTCTCACTGGGAATGGCTCCGACCGAGTGTTGGCAATACGAACCAAACTCTCACAACGGTCGTACAGAGACCGAATAGCTCGTAACAACAAGCCCGATACCCCATACTCCCGAAGCAACCCCCACAAAAAACCATGAGGGACGCGGTCAAATGCCTTCTCCAAGTCCACAAAACACATGTAAACTGGTTGGGCAAACTCCCACGAACCCTCAAGGATTCTCGAGAGGGTAAAGAGCTGGTCCGATGTGCCACAGCCAGGACGAAAACCACATTGCTCCTCCTGAATCCGAGGTTCGACCAACGGTCGGGCTCTCCTCTCCAGTACCTTGGCATAGACCTTCCCAAGGAGGCTGAGGAGTGTGATCCCTCTAAAGTTGGAGCACACCCTCCGGTCCCCTTTTTTGAAGAGAGGAACCACCACCACCCCGGTTTGCCATGCCAAAGGCACTGCCCCCGACCTCCACGCAATGTTGCAGAGGCGTGTCAACCATGACAGCCCAACAACATCCAGGGCCTTGAGGTACTCAGGGCAAATCTCGTCCACCCCCGGGGCCCGGCCACCAAGGAGATTTTTAACCACCTTGGCGACCTCAGCCCCTGTGATAGGCGAGTCATCCCCCTCGTCCCCAAACCCTGCTTCCTCTGTGGAAGGTGTATCAGTGGGATTGAGGAGATCCTCGAAGTATTCCTTCCACCGCCCGACGATATCCCCAGTCGAAGTCAACAGTGTCCCATCCGCACCATACACAGTGTGGACGGGGAGCTGCTTTCCCCTCCTGAGCCGCCGGACAGTTTGCCAGAATCTCTTCAAGGCCGACCGAAAGTCTTGCTCCATGGCCTCACCAAACTCCTTCCATATCCGAGTTTTTCCTTCAGCAACCACCCAAGCTGCACTCCGCTTGGCCTGCCGGTACACCTCAGCTGCTTCGGGAGTCCCACAAGCCAACCAAGCTTGATAGGACTCCTTCTTCAGCTTAATGGCCCCCCTCACCACTGGTGTCCACCACTTGGTTCGGGGGTTGCCACCACGAGATGCACCGACCACCTTGCGGCCGCAGCTCTGGGCTGCCGCTTCAACAACAGAGGTGGAGAACATGGCCCATTCAGACTCCATGTCTCCAGACTCCCTCGGAATGTGGTTGAAGTTCTTCCGGAGGTGGGAGTTGAAGACCTCCCGAACAGGGGCCTCAGCCAGACGTTCCCAGCACACCCTCACTATACGTTTGGGTCTGCCAAGTCTGAATGGCTTCCTCCCCTGCCATCGGATCCAACTCACCACCAGGTGGTGATCAGTTGACAGCTCTGCACCTCTCTTTACCCGGGTGTCCAAGACATACGGTCGCAGGTCTGATGACACGATAACAAAATCGATCATCGACCTGCGACCTAGGGTGTCCTGGTGCCAGGTGCACATATGGACACCCTTATGCTTGAACATGGTGTTCGTTATGGACAAACTGTGGTTAACACAGAAGTCCAATAACTGAACACCACTCTGGTTCAGATCGGGCAGGCCGTTCCTCCCAATCACCCCCCTCCAGGTTTCACTGTCGTTGCCCACGTGCGCATTGAAGTCCCCCAGTAGGACAATGGAGTCTCCAAGAGGAGTACCCTCCAGCACCCCAGTCACAGACTCCAAAAAGGGTGGGTACTCTGAAACATCATTTGGTGCATAGGCACAAATGATGGTCAGAACCCGTTTCCCAACCCGAAGGCGCAGGGAAGCAACCCTTTCGTCCACCGGGGAAAACGCCAATATAGAGGCAGCAAGGTGGGGGGGATACAAGAATACCCACCCCTGCTCGTCGCCTCTTGCCTGGGGAAACTCCAGAAAAGGCCAAGCTCCAGCCCCTCTCCAGAAGACTGGTTCCGGAACCGGAGCTGTGTGTTGAGGTGAGGCCGACTATATCTAGCCGGTATCTCTCAACCTCATACACCAGCTCAGGCTCCTTCCCCACCAGAGAGGTGACATTCCACGTACCAAAAGCCAGTTTAGAAAGCTTGGGATCAGTCCGCCAAGGTCTCCGCCTTTGACCGCCACCTAATCCACATAGCACCGGACCCCCATGATCCCTCCTGCAGGTGGTGAGCCCACTGGAGGGCAGACCCATGTAACTCCTTCGGGCTGAGCCCAGCCAGGTCCCATGGGTGGAAACCCGGCCACCAGACGCTAGCCTTCGAGCCCCTCCCCCAGGCCTGGTTCCAGGGTGGGGCCCCGGTAACCCCATACCGGGTGGGGTACACTGAATCCTTGATATAGAATTTATCATGAGAGTCTGTTGGATCGTTCTTCGTCAGGCCCTTCACCCAGGACCAGTTTGTCTTGGGTGACCCTATCAGAGGCAAATTGCCCCAGACAACATAGCTCCTGGGATCACTGGGGCACGCAAACCCCCCACCACCACGATAAGGTGACGATCCATGAGGGGGCAATTAAGAAGTGAAATTAGAAAATTTTTCACAGAAACCTGAACGTTCCAGGAGCCCAAGGTTGGAGACCCCTAGTCTAATGGATAATTTGGCATGAAGAACGGGCAGGGGGCGACAGCAGCTGAACCAGTGGATTGCAGTCCTTCGCAGGCACACGGGTAAAGCGGCAGCCAGCGGGTCCCAAATATTTGTAAAGGTGTCCCATTATAGTACTGCATGAGTTTATTAACAATACACTTTAGAAATTCAATATTACACTTAACTCCATCACTGAACAGAGATATAAACTAAACTAAACTAATAATGACTGAACAACTCCCATTTCTTAAAGTGCAAGATGCACTATTATCTTGAATATAAGTGATAAAAGAGCACACAAATAAGCAGTGCTGGGAGTAATGTGTTACTTTGTAACGCATTATTTTATACAGTAAGTCTGAATTATTCTTGTATTTTTAGAAAATTAAAGTTCCTTATTGCCTGAAACAGTGTTTTTAACCAGGGTGCTCTGGTACGTTCAGGTTTCTGTGGGAAATTATCAAATTTCACTTGTTAGTTGGTCAAAAAAATTGCAAATAATCTGTCATTGTTGTGCATAGGTTCTGAAGGCACCCATGCTCAACAACAGCAAATTATTTCCAATTTTTTGGACAATTAACAAGTGAAATTTGATAATTTCCCACAGAAACCTGAACATACCAGAGCACCCTTGAAAAACACTGGCCTAAAGCACACCATTAACAGATTTAGCTTTTGCTTAACCACTTGCACTCCGGGCAATTTTCCTAAAAATGCCAAAAAAAAAAACGTGCCCAAAGTAAATCGAAAGCTGTTATTCAACCCTTTGCAGCATCTTCATGGGGTTGGCCTCATTTAAAAGAAAACACTTTGAATTTTTTGGCAAAAAAAACATAATCTCTCTACGTGCTCCGGCCACTGAGTTACAGTCATCTAAACATACTGAACTTGAAGAAAAAAAATTTGGACACTGTTTTTTTGGATACAAATGCTTGTAAGTAACACACAGCTTTGCTTTCGTCAAAGAATCCTCCATTTGCAGCAATTACAGCATTGCAGACCTAACATGATTGCACAAGGGTTTTCTAATCATCCATTAGCTTTCTGACGCAATGAGCAAGCACATTGTGCCATTAGAACACTGGAGCGATAGTTGCTGGAAATGGGCCTCTATACACCTATGTAGAAATTGCACCAAAAACCAGACATTTGCAGCTAGAATAGTCATTTACCACATTAGCAATGTATAGAGTGTATTTCTGATTAGTTTAACCACTTGCGCTCCGTTGTTCCGCGGGCGGGCAAGTCTCTGCGTCCTATGACGCACGAGGGCGCGCGAGAGCGCGCTCGTGCGCCCTCGTGCGCATGACCCTTGGACCCTTGGAGAGATTGGTGCTGAACCACCTGAAGGTCATCACAGGCCCCCTGATGGACCCACTGCAGTTTGCCTACCGGTCAAACAGGTCAGTGGATGATGCAGTGAATATGGGACTACATTACATCCTGCAACACCTCGACTCCCCAGGGACGTACGCCAGGATCCTGTTTGTCGACTTCAGCTCAGCGTTCAACACCATCATCCCAGGCATTCTTCATCAGAAACTCCTCCAGCTCAAGGTGCCCCCCTCCACCTGCCAGTGGATCTCCAGCTTTCTGACTGACAGGTGGCAACAGGTGAAGCTAGGGAGATTTACATCCAGCTCCCGAAAAATTAGTACTGGCGCCCCCCAAGGATGTGTCCTTTCCCCACTGCTCTTCTCCCTCTACTCCAACGACTGCACCTCAGAGGACCCTTCGGTGAAGCTCCTGAAGTTTGCGGACGACACCACAGTCATCGGTTTGATCCGGGATGATGATGAGTCTGCATACAGGCGGGAGGTGGAGCAGCTGATCCTCTGGTGCAGCCAGAACCATCTTGAACTTAACCCAGCCAAAACGGTGGAGATGACTGTGGATTTCAGGCGACACCCCCCTTCATTCCCCCCACTCACCATCCTCAACAGCACAGTGTCCACGGTGGACTCCTTCAAGTTTCTGGGTACCACAATCTCCCGGAACCTGAAGTGGTCCTCCCATATTGACACTGTCCGGAAAAAGGCCCAGCAGAGGTTGTTTTTTCTGCGTCAGCTCAAGAAGTTTGATTTGCCTCAGGAGCTGCTGGTTGTCTTCTACACCGCCATCATCCAATCTGTCCTCTGCTTTTCCATCACTGTCTGGTTTGGATCTGCCACTAAACAGGACAAGACCAGACTGCAGCGGATCATTAAGTCTGCGGAGAGGATCATTGGTACCGACCTACCCTCCATTGAGAACTTATATCGGTCCATAACCAGGAAACGGGCGGGAAACATCTGTGCTGACCCATCACACCCCGGCCACAAACTGTTTGAACTTCTATCTTCTGGTCGTCGTTACAGATCACTGAAGGTCAAAACCACCCGTCACAGGAACAGTTTCTTTCCTCAAGCCATCACTCTGATGAACTCCTAACATTCACCTAGTCCTACCTGTTGCTGTACTCATGACTTTTCATCCATTATTACATTGCACATAACTCTCACACTGCTTTTTACTTCATTCACATTATATCACTGAATCTGAGTCCACATTGAAATACTGTGTGATTGTATATTTTTTCATATATTTCTGCAAAGTGTGGTTAGTCCGAGTAAATAACTGCATATATTCCTGTATATATTTGCATCCTTTTATAGAAACGTGGACAGACTGTAATTTACTGTACATACTGTGGTTGTCATTGAATCCTTATTTAAATCCTTCACCTGAACAACGAGAGCAAGTTTTTAGCCAAAGTCAAATTCCTTGTATGTGTTGTGCATACTTGGCCAATAAAGCTGATTCTGATTCTGATTCTGATGACGCATGATAAGGATATTGATGGTGATGGTGTAGGTGGTGTGCCCTCCAAGCGCCACTGAAAAAAAAATCTGCAAACACAGCCGCTAACAGATTAGTTCATCTGATTGACCTCTCATTCGACTAATAAGAGCCTTGAATTGGGTTTCTGAAACCTTGAGGAGCCAATGAATGAAAACCTAGGAAGGAGGACCCGCCTACTGTGAACGCAGGAGCCAATTGAAGCACAGAAATTCTGGCTGGGTGAAGCAATATTTACTGCTGCAGAAGGACTCTGTACGAATCTCCTACAGACCCAGGCTCACCCAGCAGCATGGAAAACACCCACAAGTGGGACCTGCACTCATTCCAGCAGAATAGACGGAGGCCGACGACAAAAGTCGTAAATCATTCGCCAAAACGGCAATAATGGAATTATGTTGATCGGGATCCACGAGCGGAGCAGCGTCGCGTTCGTCTGACGCGTGGGAAGAGCTGTTCGCCGCGACTCTGCTGCTTTGAAGAGGTAAGGTGTTATAAGCTAAATTATTATTTATCCCTGAAAACTGTAATCCAAAAATGACTTTTGACCGATCGGTAAATTACAACTGTACTGCGCACGAAATACGAAGTGCGTGCGCCGCGATAAACGGTTCATTTGCCGTGTTCGGACCGTGAACGCCCCCCCCCCCCCCGCTCCTCGGTCCGAACGCTCCCCAGTCCGCTGGGGGAAGCATATCAGTCTATTCCATCATGGCCCTCTTCTGTAGCGGGGGGGGGGGGGGGGGGGGGGGCGTTCACGGTCCGTTCACGGCCCCCCCCCCCCACACACACAGTAGCGAGGGGGGGGGGGGGAGCCGCTGTGAAAACATGCAAGGAAAAAAAAAAAAAAAAAAAAAGAGTGTATTCCGTCATGTAGCGAGGGCCGAATTTGGTCCTTGGTAGCGGGGGGGGGGGGGGAGGAACGACCCCCCGCCCACACACACACACACACAGACACAGCCCTGAGTGTGACCTTTCATTAGAGCCTAAAATGAAGATTCTACATTGAATTATTCAAAAGTTACAGACGTTTTTCCAAACTGTGCCATTTGGCACAATTTGGCACAGTTCCATAACGCCTGGGAACAGCCTGAGAACAAAGCTGTGTAAAATATTCATTTTTGGTGGTATTGTTACCAAATTTGGATCTCAGCTGGATAACACTTGGTTCTACATTTCTGTTGCATTTTCCAGCCGGATCGGACAGCTGTGTGTTATTTACAAGCATTTGTATCCAAAAAAACACTGTCCAATTTTTTTTTCTTCAAGTTCAGTATGTTTAGATGACTGTAACTCAGTGGCCGGAGCACGTAGAGAGATTATGTTTTTTTTGCCAAAAAATTCAAAGTGTTTTCTTTTAAATGAGACCAACCCCATGAAGATGCTGCAAAGGGTTGAATAACAGCTTTCGATTTACTTTGGGCACGGTTTTTTTTGGCATTTTTAGGAAAATTGCCCGGAGTGCAAGTGGTTAAAAAAAGATGGTATTATTTTCTGGCTGAAGTGGCCACAACAAGGAACTTCATACCCGGGCTACTTACCTTCAGTATGCGTTTAAACCCGGTGTTCTCAACAACTGAATCTGGCCTTAGATCCGCTGCTATAAAAAACACCAATGGCATTTGTTATTGCTTTGGCGTGATCTGAAAAGCCCTGGAAAGGCTGTCTAAATGCCACTGGAAGCTGCGCTTGTACTGCATTTTTTTTTTTTTTTTTTTTTTTTCGGGCTGCACGTTCGCATGGTGCCGTTTCAAATGAGTTAAGTTCAACATACTGCCAAAAGTATATCTGATGCTGTTTTCATCTTATTCACTTGCCTTGGTCCATCTTCAAGCTCTGGCTTCTCTGTACAGCAAGCCATGACATTCCCTGGGCTGAACTGTTTGTTTACATGTCCAGCACGAGGCAGTTACACTTCATTGTCCAACACTCAACATGGTCCGCATGGAACTGTGGTACGCCTTTGAACCAAACCGAAGGTGCCGTACCGAAAAATCCAAATATGAATACATATACTGTTGTCGTCGGCCTCTGTCGGTCTATGATGACCATGGAAGAGAATCCTAAACGTCTACTCTGCTGGAACAGCACCGCCTGTGGCTGAACAGGCCGATGCGCGAATGGCAGTCCCTGTCACACAGGTCGCACTTGTGGGTGGTCTCCGTGCTGCTGGGTCTGTGGCGGTTCTTCCTGCGAGTCCTTTTTTCATCTGCTGCAGCAGTCAGTCCCTCTTCACCCGCCTTGAGCTATCTGGTCAGGGTGCCTCTCCATTTGGAGCAGTCTGTTGCAAGGTCCTCCCAGCACTCTGTGTTGATCTCCAGGGCCTTCATGTCTCTCTTGCAGACGTCTCTAAAGCGCAGCTGTGGGCGGCAAACGTCTCTCCTGCCAGTCGCCAGTTCTCCATAGAGGACGTCTTTGGGGATTCTGCCATCCTCCATACGGTAAACGTGGCCTAGCCAGCGGAGCCTGCGCTGCCTGAGTAGAGTGAACATGGAGGGAAGGCCGGTGCGGGACAAAACTTCTGTGTTGGGCACTTTGTCCTGCCAGGATATGTCCAGGATGTGGCGAATGCAGCGCAAGTGGAAGGAGTTCAGTCTCTTTTCCTGCCGGGCGTACGTTGTCCATGTCTCACTCCCATAGAGTAGTGTGCTGATGACGCAGGCATTGTACACTGCCATCTTCGTCTTGACAGAGAGTTTGGGATTCTCCCACACTCGTGTGGTGAGGCGAGCGAGTGTGAAGGCTGATTTTCCAATCCTCTTGTTGATCTCTGTATCAAGGGAGAGGTTGTTGCTGATCGTGGACCCCAGGTACGTGAACTGATTCACGACCTCCAGCTCGTAGTCGTCGATGGTGATGGTTGGTGGTGCTTCCGTGCCTTGCGCCAAGACGTTAGTCTTCTTCAGGCTGATGGTAAGCCCGAAGTCCTTGCATGCCTGGGAGAAGCGGTCCATCAGGGTCTGAAGCTCCTGCTGTGTGTGGGTTGCGACTGCAGTATCGTCTGCGAACAGCATGTCTCTGATTAGAGCGTCGCATACTTTGGTTCTGGCTTTCAGGCGGGCGAGGTTGAAAAGCCTGCCGTCAGATCTTGTGTGCAGGTAGATTCCCTCTGTTGTTGTGCTGAAGGCATGCTTCAGGAGCATAGCAAAGAAAATCCCAAAGAGGGTTGGCGCAAGCACACAGCCCTGTTTCACTCCGCTGCGTATGTTGAATGGCTCTGAGATGCCGTCGTGCTGCACTATCCCCTGCATGTTGGTGTGAAACGATTCAATGAGGCTTTGCAACTTTGGTGGGCATCCTATCTTTGGCAGGATCTTGAAAAGGCCCTCTCTGCTGACCAGATCGAACGCTTTGGTGAGGTCGATGAAGGCGACGTACAGGGGCATGTTCTGTTCTCTGCATTTCTCCTGGAGTTGGCGGATGGAGAATATCATGTCTACTGTCGATCGCTCAGCGTGGAAGCCACACTGAGACTCGGGGTAGACACGTTCGGCAAGCTTCTGTAGACGAACGAGTCTACAGAATACATATACTGTTACACCCCTAATATTCACACAATCAAATAAATCTTCGTGCCATTTACTCCCTTTTATATTTGTCAAAGTCTAACACGTGATTGCCTACATACAGGCTACACCTCTTTGCATTTCACTTTCAAACACAGCCTACATTTGAGCCTGTAAAGCCTAACTGGGATACCTGTTTCAGACAGGAATACTTGCGTTAGTATAAACTAAAACAATTATAATGATGCCTGAACAACTCCCATTCCCCAAAGTGTAAGATACAACACTTATGAATATAAGTCATAAAAGACCACACAAAGTCTGACAAAGGGTTCTTAAACAGTCTCTAATATTAGATGTCCCATTCATTTTCAGTAATTCTGTAATTAATATTCACACAATCAAATAACTCTTAGTGCTGTCCAGTCCTTTTTATATTTGTCCAAGTCTAACGTGTGACTGCCTACATATAGCTTACACCTCTTTGTATTCCACTTTCAAACACAGCCTACATTTCGGCCAGTTAAGCCTGTTTGGGATACCCCTTTCAGACAGGAATACTTGCGTTCTACGGCAATGGACTAGTAAGGCTTAAGGAATAAAAACGCCAACAGCAAAGAAGCAGCAGAGGCCATACCAGTCACAGGCGCAATCTTCCTGCATGTGTGCAGTAATGTAAACCTAATCAGTGGCCTACAATCCGTTGAGGTCATATTTTCAGCTCGACTCAGCACAGTTGGAACCTCACTGAAGTAGGTCCCAAAAAAGTACCTAGTACCTGATAGAAAACCCTACAAACCGAGTACAGTCGAGGAGAGTAGGGCTGAGTAGGTACTAGTGGAAAAAGGCCATTACTGTAGCTCTTTCAGGCATGTACTGCAATCACCACATATGCGCTACTGATGTATCCATATAGGTTGTTTTTTTTTCCCCCCCATTCGTAATCTCCGTTTCATGGATTATAAACAATCAAAAGAAAAACAATGCAAACACAAATGACTAGACATGACAGCACAGTGATCACTGCTACCGAACTGACAGTTTTGCTTGAGCCTGGGGCCCGTTAATGACAATATTGTAATTCATACAATAATATACACTCACCGGCCACTTTATTAGGTACACCATGCTAGTAACGGGTTGGACCCCCTTTTGCCTTCAGAACTGCCTCAATTCTTCGTGGCATAGATTCAACAAGGTGCTGGAAGCATTCCTCAGAGAGTTTGGTCCATATTGACATGATGGCATCACACAGTTGGCGCAGATTTGTCGGCTGCACATCCATGATGCGAATCTCCCGTTCCACCACATCCCAAAGATGCTCTATTGGATTGAGATCTGGTGACTGTGGAGGCCATTTGAGTACAGTGAACTCATTGTCATGTTCAACAAACCAGTCTGAGATGATTCCAGCTTTATGACATGGCGCATTATCCTGCTGAAAGTAGCCATCACAAGTTGGGTACATTGTGGTCATAAAGGGATGGACATGGTCAGCAACAATACTCAGGTAGGCTGTAGCGTTGCAACGATGCTCAATTGGTACCAAGGGGCCCAAAGAGTGCCAAGAAAATATTCCCCACACCATTACACCACCACCACCAGCCTGAACCATTGATACAAGGCAGGATGGATCCATGCTTTCATGTTGTTGACGCCAAATTCTGACCCTACCATCCGAATGTCGCAGCAGAAATCAAGACTCATCAGACCAGGCAACGTTTTTCCAATCTTCTATTGTCCAATTTCGATGAGCTTGTGCAAATTGTAGCCTCAGTTTCCTGTTCTTAGCTGAAAGGAGTGGCACCCGGCGTGGTCTTCTGCTGCTGTAGCCCATCTGCCTCAAAGTTCGACGTACTGTGCGTTCAGAGATGCTCTTCTGCCTACCTTGGTTGTAACGGGTGGTTATTTGAGTCACTGTTGCCTTTCTATCAGCTCGAACCAGTCTGGCCATTCTCCTCTGACCTCTGGCATCAACAAGGCATTTCCGCCCACAGAACTGCCGCTCACTGGATATTTTTTCTTTTTCGGACCATTCTCTGTAAACCCTAGAGATGGTTGTGCGTGAAAATCCCAGTAGATCAGCAGTTTCTGAAATACTCAGACCAGCCCTTCTGGCACCAACAACCATGCCACGTTCAAAGTCACTCAAATCACCTTTCTTCCCCATACTGATGCTCGGTTTGAACTGCAGGAGATTGTCTTGACCATGTCTACATGCCTAAATGCACTGAGTTGCCGCCATGTGATTGGCTGATTAGAAATTAAGTGTTAACGAGCAGTTGGACAGGTGTACCTAATAAAGTGGCCGGTGATATACTGTATATCAGACATCGATTACTGACCTCGTTGTCTACTAGTTATTGTTACAGACTTTAAACATATTGGCTGATCAGTCGGATTACTATGATACTTACCAGGCGAATGAAACCGAAGCCCCTTTCTCTGTTGATGAACGCCTCCTTAACGTTCCCGTATTTAGCAAACATGTTTTTAAACTCTTCCTCCTGGATATCTAATGGGAGGCTACCGACAAAGAGCCGAGAGCGCTGAGTGAACGTTTTTTCTCCGGGCTTTCGAAAACTAGTGATATCTAGTGTTATGTTTGTCTGGCCTTCGCCGCTTTCTTCCGCAGCTGCGTTGGTTGGTTCAACCGCCGGGGACCATCGAGGCGGCGGAGCGGGGCTGCCTTTGTCCGCAGGCGTCTGCTCCACGGCCGGGGAATCGGTCCCTCGTCTCCCCGGTTTGGGAGAGTTCCTGCTTTGGAAGCTTGCTTGTTGCATATTTCGGTTCGCCATCAGTGAGAGAATAGAGCCTTAAAACCTTATTGAAATTAGAAAGCCTTATTACGAAGCCCCAGCTTCCCCCTCCTCTAACTTTCAAAGATGGCGATAGATGATGCATGCGCAGCAGGCGTATCGCGAGATTTTGATTTCTTTGGCTTTTTACTGCAGCTGGCATCACCCAATATGTTGCATTACTGCCTCCTTCTGTCTTTAATCACCTACTACATACAGCCTTCTTATCTTCAGATCCTCCAAAATACACCTGTATCCTTTAGGAAAGCCACTAACCTTTTTGCTATGGAATTAGGTTAGGACAAAACAGTTTTAAAGTAAACTTCTTGAATATCAAACAAAAATAACAATCTTATGCAAAATATTTAATCTCAAAAGCAAAAATCCTGACTTCAAACATTTTTTTAAAATGAAATTCTTTGCTTGATGAAGAATTATTTTGTTTTCACTGCCCAAACGTTTGTATTTTTCTTTAATTTTATTTGTTTTAGACTCCAGTTTTATGCTTGCAATTTTGGCACAATTCTCACATGGATTTGTACAAAAACGTTTTTAAAGAAAACTTCTTGAATATCAAACAAAAAATACCAATCATACATAAAATATTTAATCTCAAAAGCAAAACTTGAGACTTTAAATAAATTGGTTATAAAATTCTTATGCTTTCTGAAAAGGAGTTGCTTTAGATTAACTTGAAAATAACTATAATTAGTTACAGGTAAACCAAAGCTTTCTGAACCACTGAAACACTTTGAACTACTTGCCCTGAAAATGAGTCACTGCTTCAAGCTGGTTGACACAGTTGTGAAGAGCAGTGTTGGGAGTAACACGTTACAAAGTATAAAGTTACAAAGTATAAAGTTACAAAGTAACACATTACTGTAACACCACTACTTTTCCAGTGTAACAAAATTACTATTTAAAAATTCAGTAATGCGTTAATTACTGAAATTTGATCAGATGTGCTACTTGTTGCTCATTTTATTAATATGGATAGATATTTTTAGTTCAAATAAATGATTATACAAACTGACCATACTGTAGCTGAGACGAGCCATCAGTCAATGTGACCTGTTGCAAAGAACCTGGGTCTTCATTACTGATCAGAGGAAAAGATGAAGCTACTTTGTTTTTGTGGAAATAGACAGATTATTTTTCCTTTGTTGTGGTTAAGGACAAAAGCATATTGGTGGGTTGCAAGCTAAGTGCAGGTTGAGTCCTACTGCAATCTTCAGAAGCCTCCGACAAAGCTAGTGCTAAGTAAGGGCTAGCTATGCTAACAACTGTATCTGAACACCCACAGCAGTGTGGCGGTTTGGTGTAACCCCCACAACAGACTGGACAGACACAGCACTCGGCTAGAGCAATTAACAGAACAGTGAAATGTGTATTAATGTCTACAGGCAGCCCCGCTTCTTCTGGCTCACTTCTGTGATGTTAATGTTGCCTTTCATGCATTGTGTTCATGCGTCCTGTCCTTACTGTGACCTAGAGACCGAGATCAATATGTCTCTCAAATGCAAATGTCTCATGCCTGTTCTGTTATCTCTTTGATCATACCAACTGCTGGGGGAATGCTCTTTTATGTATTGTTGTAGTTGGGTATATACAGTATACTGCACTGTAACCCATGCTCTCTCTCTCATTCACTCACTCTTCAGCTGCTGCTGCAGACACACTTCGTGTCTCCCTCTCTGAGAGCCTGAGGAATTCAGCTTCAGCCTGCTCACACTATGAGCTGGAGCCGAGTTCCCGTGAAGGCGGTATGATTTAATAAACCTGCTTAAAACCTTCACCAACGCCGCTTTATTTCATGCCGCTTCACTGGTGACCCCAAGAATGCACACGCTTTGTGCAACGCAACCTTCTGGTCTGGACGGCCACGCTGGCGACCCGTCGCTGAAAAAAACACGCTGCCAGCGAACACAGCAGCCTGACACAAACGAGCTGCCCTCCCTTCTGCTTCAGGGAGACCTCGACGCGGAGCCAATACAGGCGAGCTAATCTCCGGACATCACCCACGACCGGGAAAACTGCAGAAAACGTCATGGCCCGACCCTCGCCTGAGATCGGGACGTCCACGCTGGACTGGCCGAGGGACACAGAACGTTTTCTCCCTCTCACCGCTACTCCTCCCTCTCAGCGATCCTACTCATCAACCCGAGCCTGAGGAACAAAGATCGTCTATCTCCCCTCAACGCTCCAACGCACCATGACTAATCTGCAGCCACAGCTCATCATAGATGATTTATCGGCACCGACTGCGCCGATCTCCACCAAGTTTTCTGACCCTGGTTCTCCTCTCCAGCTGGCCCACCCATCATGGAACCCCGGCGCACGCACCGGGGAGTTACGAGGACGGCGCACCACGCACGGGACACATACAGCTACACTGACCGCCTTCCTTCTGCTGCACACCGCCCTTCAGGCTTGCTCGTTCACCTGAGGCGCGCAGCATGCTCACTGGATTTTATGGTCTTAGCCACGGCACACAAGGGGAATTCAGCTGTCTGCGGTTCCCGAGGCTTTAGTGTTGCGCCTGCACCTAAAAGTCAAACACACCAAGTCCCTTTGTTTCCTTTTTTTTCTTACAGCCGCTCCTGCTTTTCTTCATGGCCACGAGAGGAGTCAGAGACTAATTTTTCTTCTTGCAGACCTCCGCACGTTCAACGGGACAGCCCCTCGACGTCGCGGACCAGCAAGCAATTTTTGCGCGGCTCGGACGATTTCACCGTCCCCGTCCGGCACGTACTACCCCCCTCCTCCCTCCCCCTCCTCCTGCAGAGAGCTTCTCCTGCTCGCTGCCCAAGCTGAATGATCGAGACCTCAGCCTCCTGCCGAGCCCTCTGGGAGGGAGCGTGTGGCGGTTTGGTGTAACCCCCACAACAGACTGGACAGACACAGCACTCGGCTAGAGCAATTAACAGAACAGTGAAATGTGTATTAATGTCTACAGGCAGCCCCGCTTCTTCTGTGATGTTAATGTTGCCTTTCATGCATTGTGTTCATGCGTCCTGTCCTTACTGTGACCTAGAGACCGAGATCAATATGTCTCTCAAATGCAAATGTCTCATGCCTGTTCTGTTATCTCTTTGATCATACCAACTGCTGGGGGAATGCTCTTTTATGTATTGTTGTAGTTGGGTATATATACTGCACTGTAACCCATGCTCTCTCTCTCATTCACTCACTCTTCAGCTGCTGCTGCAGACACACTTCGTGTCTCCCTCTCTGAGAGCCTGAGGAATTCAGCTTCAGCCTGCTCACACTATGGGCTGGAGCCGAGTTCCCGTGAAGGCGGTATGATTTAATAAACCTGCTTAAAACCTTCACCAATGCCGCTTTATTTCATGCCGCTTCAGCAGGATGTAAAGTGGAAATACTCTTGTCTCAAAACCCAAGCACAGGTATGCATCTGGACAGTTTGTGACCCAGCAAGAATTAAACCAACTGATACACTGTTACAGACTAAAGATGTGATATCAACATATGTTGATATGTTGTATGGACATTTACTTGCTACCTGGATAAAGATTATCCAAAAATGCATTTTGATCTCCAAAAGGCTTTTGAGGGACTGGATCATGTCTGTCACAGCAGATGTTTGGACTGTGGATAAACGAACGTTTTCTTTGGATCAGTGCACTGTTACATCAGGAAAATGTGGAATGACCAACAGACAGTGGAGTTTGCTGGGAACGCAAACTTTATTACAAAAGCCAATTATAATGGTACAGAATATTGTCAGTTGGAAGGCCGAGCACTAAAGAGCAGAAAAGAGGCTGTAAAATGGTCATCCCTTACATTTACGTATATGTTCAGCGTGATGTCATCACTGAGTGGCCATGTCATCACGCCAACACTGACCAAACTTGTGGTTTCAGAACACCACATTCACCACCACCCCTTGGAAAAACAGAACAACACATATAACCGAATTGACCTTCCCCAATTTGATACAGTGAAACTCCCAAACTAGCTAGGGCCAGCGCATAGACTACCACATGGCCCAGCGTGGCTGAGTGGTTTATTGTGCCACTGTTCACTGGCAGCTGCGCCCCTAGCTAAACGGTCCTTCTTTTATTGAGGAAGGCAGTTCAATTGAAGGGGCCTTGTAGCGAGCCCGTGGTGGATGCGCTCCTGGAGGTGCGGAGGCCCGTGGACCGGGATCGTCTTCTTCATAACCCCAGTCCGGGTCCCACACCGTGCGGGTCGACTCCCTCGCAGCCATGTCATCTGGGGCAGCTGCTCAAACTCGGTGAAGACGGTTGGCGTGCCACACCGAACCTTCTGCCAGCTGGAAGGTTGCTGTCCTCAGCTGTGCTATGATCTTGATGCATGCCGGTCGTGGTGAATATGGTGTTGACGCTGACTGCGAGTCCGGTTGTTCGGTTCTGCGGACCCAGACCCAGTCCATTACTGCGAGTGGCGCTCTCTTCAGCTGCATTCGGCATTGTGGTTATGATGGTGTGGCTCTCACATCTGCTGTGAGGCGTCCACCAGGTTGTGGTGGTTCTGCTGCATCCCATTGGGTCACGGACTCTACAGCCTGCTGCTCAGCGGTGACTCCTGGAGACTGGCGCTGGGCACGGATTCGTAAGCAGTCCAGTGGCTCTACTGTGTTTTGTTGAATTGTGGACCCTTCATCCTGCAGCTCAGCAGCGGCTCCTGGATACTGATGCCAGGTATGGATTCGGATGGTGTCTGGTGGTTCTGCTGCATTTTGTTGGATTGCAGACTCTTCATCTTGCAGCTCAGCGGCAGCTCCTGGAGGCTGATGCTGGGCGTGGATTCGGAAGGTGTCTGGTGGTTCTGCTGCATTTTGTTGGATTGTGGACTCTTCATCCTGCAGCTCAGCAGCGGCTCCTGGAGGCTGTTGCCGGACGTGGGTTCGGGAGTACTCCCTCCTGTTCTCCCCTAGTTTGGTTGTGGCGACGTGTTGCTGTTGAACCTGGGCTGGGTTGTTGTGACCCGGGATTCCCGATAGACATGGGTTCCCTCTCCTGCAGTTCTGCAGCGGCTTCCTGAGGCTTATGCTGGGCGGCGATCTGAGGCGAGTCTGGTTGCTGGCCCTTCTCCGGGCGGTGCTCCTCCTGTGAGCATGGGACGACTGTACCCTTGTCCTCGTCGTCTGGGTGTGTTGCATCCCACTCGTTGTCAGTCAGCCAGTCCGTTATTGTTGCGGACGGTGAAGCCCAGCTGATAGAACAGGTCACATCCTAGTATGTTGTCTCCTTGTGTAGCCACTTAGAAGATGAAGTCAAGAACGACTCTTGATGCGTAGCGGACCGTTAGTGTGATGGTCCCAACATTGCTGATGTGATAGTTACCATAACTGTACAGCTCCACTGGGTTTTTCCTGATGGGTGGTTGGGGAAGAACTTCTTCAGGGTAGGCTGGTTTCGTCCAGCCCTACCTTTCAGAATGCGTATGCCGCACCTCCTGAACTCATCGTGTGGATGGTAGGTGCGGTTGAGTAATTCTGCTGACTGACAGAAATGGTAACCTCTGATTTTCTGGAGGTTTGACAGTTAAAGATGATTATAATTGTGTTCACATTAATGAAAGAGGAGAAAAAAAACTCCTTTAAACACTTCCAAGCAGATTAAATATAAATATGACAGAAAGGAGCAGTTCACCAATCCTGCTGACTGACAGAAATGGTTACCTTGTAGGGGACCTAGATAATGCAATTCTCCACTCAGACTGAATAGCACAGGAGGAGACACTTTAAAGCTGTTAATTGGACATGCAAGACAGCCTGTGGTTTTCTCCATAAGAATGCATGATAATATGTGTTCTCCTCCGGGTTGCATAATAATGTGCCGACAGGCTGGGTGACAAAGGGAATTGTTATTGTAAGTCTATGTGTTGTAATGTGAACCCCCCAGGTCGTGAGGAGAGTGTATGGTATAAACAAGAGATGCCTACGACCTGGGTTTATTCTTCTTGTTAACTGATGTTAGAGAGAGAGATTAATAAAGTCTGCTCTGCCCACTGCCTCACCTGCTCATTCCTCTCTCTACACTGGTGACCCTTGACGCATAATGGAACTCGACGCAAACACCCCAGACACGACCCGGTCTTCAGGCGCCAGCATCGCGTGCGCCGTTTCGGTCAAGCTCCCAGACGTTTGGCTACATGACCCGAAGTCTTGGTTCCTCCACACCGAGGCCCAATTCGTGCTCCGTGGAGTGACAGCGGATGACACCAAATACGACTACATGGTTGCAGCGCTGGACGCACGCACAACACAGCAGGTGGTGAGCCTGCTCCAACAGCCCCCAGCCCACGACAAATATGACGCTCTTAAGACCGCGCTGACCCGGCGCTACACGCTCTCCGATGGAGAGAGAGCGGAAAGGCTCCTGACGCGCTCCGAGTTGGGAGACGGGTCGGTGGTCAAATTAATGGAGAAAGTGTTGGTGTTAATTGGCACAGATGACGGGCAGTTCCTCTTTGCCCACCTTTTCCACCGGAACCTCCCAACAGCGGCCAGAGCGGTCCTTGCCAATTCGCCGCTGCTGGCCATGCGCAACTACCGGGTGCTGGCACAAGAGGCAGATCGGATTATCCTGGCAACGAGGACCTTCGCTATGAACGCAGCAGCGTTGGAACCCAGCGAGACGGCTAGCAGGGGCAAGGAGCCAGCGACGGTGGCTGCAGTGGAGGCTAAGAAGCACCAGAGGGACACGCTCTGCTTCTATCCCCGCCGCTATGAAGAAGATGCACGCCAATGTGTGCCATTGTGCCAGTTCAAGCGCTCGGGAAATGCCAGGGCCGGCAGCTGGTAGCAGCTGCGACTGCCGGTGATACAAACAAGCTGCTCTATGTGACAGACTTACGCTCGGGGAGACGGTTCCTCGTGGACTCCAGCTCCTAAAAGAGCCTCATCCTGCTGTCCTACCCAGACCGGCTGGCGGGAACTAGCGGCCCCGAGCTGGCGGCTGGAAACGGCTCAGACATTAAGACTTTTGATGAGAGGACACTGACTATATCCTTGCATGGCCATACATACCAATGGACATTCGTCATAGCGGCATGTAACTTCCCCATTTTGGGCGCAGATTTTTTGTGTGCACACGGACTGTTAGTTGATGTGGCTAACAGACGCCTAATTAATGCAATGTCTTTTGATTCTCTGCCCTGTACAGCTAGAGGAGCCGGGTCCACAACACTAGCCAACATTACAGCTCCAGGGGGTAAGTTCCACATACTACTCACCCAGTTCCCAGCACTCACGGTTCCGACGTTTTCGGCGGCCGTCACTAAACACGGGGTGGAGCACTTCACTACCACCACGGGGCCACCCGTTTTCACATGACCTCGGTGCCTGGATGCAGCTAAACCGGCCAGTGCGTGTGAGGAGTTTGCCAACTTGGAAAGGTTGGGCATCATCAGGCGCTCAAACAGCCCATGGACATCCCCGCTTCATATGGTGCCTAAAGCCGAGGAATCATGGCGACCATGCAGAGATTTCCGCAGATTAAACAACGCTACAGCGCATGATCGCTACCCAATCCCCAATATTCAGGATTTTTCCGTCCACCTCACCGGGGCACGCATTTTTTCCAAGGTGGACCTGGTCCGCGGTTACCACCAGGTTCCGTGCAGAAGACATACCCAAAATGGCAGTGATAACCCCGTTTGGTCTTTTTGAGTTCCTACGCATGCTTTCGGGTTAAAAGGTGCGGCGCAGACATTCAAACGCATGATGGATGCGGTGCTGCGCGATCTACCATTTGTGTTCGTCTACCTGGATGACATCCTGGTGGCCAGAGCATCTGAAGACAAACACGTAGCCCACCTCAGGATGGTTTTCCAGAGGTTGGAAGAGCACGGGTTAATAATCAACCCGGCAAAGTGCCAATTCGGGGTTACGATAATCAATTTTTTGGGCCACCGCATCTCACCGGAGGGCACGATACCCTTACTGGACAAAATGCGCGCAGTGGCAGATTTTCCCCAGCCTCAGACGGTCAGGGCGCTGCAGGAGTTTTTGGGGATGGTTAACTTCTATGACCTTTTTCTCCCCAGCGCAGCCCAGCTCATACAGCCGTTGTACGCGCTTAAGAAACGGAAACTGGAGGACAGTCGACTGGACTCCTGAGCGAGAGCAGGCGTTTTCCGAGGCCAAAACAGCTCTAGCAAATGCCGCACTACTGGCGCACCCAGACCCCACGGCTCGGATAGCGCTCACTACCGACGCATTGGACGTGGCCATAGGGGCCGTCATGGAGCAGCGCGTCGCCGGTTCTTGGCAGCCACTCGCCTTTTTTAGCAGGTCTTTGCGTGACAATGAGCGTAAATACAGCGCGTTTGACAGGGAGTTACTGGCTCTCCACCTGGCCATACGCCACTTCCAGTTCTGACTGGAAGGGCGCAGCTTCACTGCATTTGTGGACCACAAGCCACTAATGTATGCTATGGCCAAGGTTTCGGAACCATGGTTGGCCCGGCAGCAGAGACAGCTGGCCACGATCTCAGAGTTTACGACCGACATTCAGCATGTGGCCAGTAAACTCAATGTAGTGGCAGACTGCCTGTCACACGCATTAGTGGCCCCAGTCTACATAGGGATAGATTACACGGCCATGGCCGCTGAGCAGATCGGCAATGCGGACGTTTGCGCGCTCTAGTCTGGATCAACAGGGTTAAGGCTGGAGAGCAGAGTACTGCAAAATGGGGGGCCCCCCCAATCTGTGATGTCTCCACAGGCCGCCCATGCCCGGTGGTCCTACGCGCTTGGCACCACCACATTTTTGAGTCGGTTCACTCTCTGATGCGCCCAGGAGTGCGCGTGTCAGTCAAAATGGTGGGAGCAAAGTTCGTCTGGCCGAGCCTGCACAAACAAGTGAAAGAGTGGGCTGCAGCCTGCATAGCATGCCAACGAGCCACGGTGCACATGTAACCCAGTGTTAAAAACGCAAATAAAAATATGAATACTGATACCGCTTTTAAAAAGAAAAACACCCATTTCACAATGGGAGTAAATAATTTAAAGATGAATATTTAAATAAATATATTGTGGCGGTTCGGTTAACCCCCACAACAGATAAGGACACTCAGCTCTCTTGTCTCTGTTTTTCCCGCTGCACTACTGAGATGCAATGTGCCATTCATGTATTTGTGATGCAAACATGCATGTATTGTGATGTAATGCGCCATTCTCGTATAGTGTTCATGCGTCTTGTCCTTACTGTGCTTCTTCTGAGCATCTTACATATGTAGATGTGCTTTGAGGTAAATCTCCACAAACAGACTGGTCAAACACAGCGCTCGGCTAGAGCAAATAACAGAACAGTGAAATGTGTATTAATGTTCACTTCCGCTTCTGAGAGAGAGCAGACGCTTTTCTTCCCTCTCCCTCCTAATCCTCTCCCTTCTGATCCCAGCTTGCAATGTCACTCTTCTCCTGGCTGAATCTTAATCCAAATGGAAATTATGGATCTGGAAAGCGGCTTATATGCGATTGTCACCTTTAAAAGAAGAAGCGGGTCAACCCAAGGGAGACTCATGGCATTGGAATTCATGTGTCTGTGTGATTCGACTGAGATTGAACTGATCACAGGATCTTCTGTTTTGGCCCCTGGAGTTTTCCTAGTGTATCGAAATTATCTGGGTGAGCTAATCAAATGCGGACCCCGGCGTAGCTCCCTTAACAAATTCAACAATTCGTCCAGCTGGGGGGAGCACTGACTGTCAGCGGCAGGATTAACATGGAATTTACTACCTGGCATGCATTGAAGAGAGAACGAACTCTCTGGACATGTTTTACCTATGTTTCGGTAGGTGCATAACATCTGTGGATCGCTGAGTGCTCTCCAGAGAATGATCTAAAGTATGATTCAAGCCTGTATGAAATTGAAGCACAGAATCGAAGAGAGAGAAATTTTTTTATTCTCTGAGTGCACTGTGCAGATTTGACCTTGTGTTTTGGTACTCTTGTTTACATTCCTCCTCGATAAGATAACGCCGGAGAAGTGGCTTATGTCTACCCATACATCAACAATCAGTTGTTGTCGTCAGCGGATTGGTCTCTCAAAGACAATGCCCATGTGCCTTCTGCAAGGAAGAGGAAAAGAGAGAGAGACTCTGATCTCTGGTCTTGTTTATAAGTCACATGATTATAACATCTATCCACTGCCTGGAGGCGCCCTCTGCTGCCCACTAACAACTGTTACACTCACACTACACAATGACATGCATATATACACACACTGCTCTCCCTCTCTCTGCTGTGTGATTGTATCTATTGTCTGCTAATGCATGAGGGTTTTTTTCTGTGTAGTCAAAATTTGGCTCATATACGAGCGTTTATTCTGATTACTATGTTTTTTCTCTCTCCTATTGTGTTTTCCTCCCCCTCCCCTCCCCTCTTTACCTCCACTGTTGACAGGCGCCTTGTATGGCGACGCGTCATTGGATGCGCCTAACGTACGCGTCCAATGTCAAGTCAAATTCCTCGTGTGTTTACTTGTAAATATACTTGGCAATAAAGCTGATTCTGATTCTGATTCTGATGTCTACAGGCAGGTATTAATGTCTACAGGCTACCGTTTCGTCTGGCTCACCTCTGTGATGTTAATGGTTGCCTTTCATGCAAATGTCTCATGCCTGTCCTGTTATCTCTTTGATCAGACCAACTGCTGTGAATGCTTTGATGTATTGTTGTAGTTGGGTGTATATATACTGCATTGTAACCATGCTCTCTTCCTCTCTCAATCTGACTTCAACCTCTGCTGCAGGACACAGACTTTGTGTCCGCCTCTCCTCCTCTCCTTCTCTGAGAGCCGTGGCCTCGCTCTCGGCGCGCATGCACGGTGCCGGGAGCGGAGCTTGTGATGGCGGTATGATAATAAAACTCTACTTAAAACCTCCAACAAAGCTCCGCATTATTTCATGCCGCCGCACTGGTGACCCCTTGAAGACGCACACGCTTTGTGCGATGCAGCCTTCTGATTTGGACGGCCACGCTGGCGAACCGACGCTGAAAAAAACGAGCGGCCAGCGAACGCAGCACCCGGGCATGAATGCTCCGTCGCAGCGGCCTGACTGGTCAGCCCTCCCTGCGGCTTCAGGGAGACCTCGACGCAGAGCCAACACAGGCGAGCCGTTCTCCGGACATCACCCACGACCGGGAAAACTGCAGAAAACGTCATGGCGCGACCCTCGCCTGAGATCGGGACGTCCACGCTGGACCAGCCGAGGGACACAGAACGTTTTCTCCCTCTCACCGCTACGCCTCCCTCCCAGTGATCCTACTCATCCACCCGAGCCTGAGGAACAAAGATCGTCTATTCCCTCCCGCCGCTCCAACGCATCTGCACGAGCCTGAGGGACAAAAGATCGTCTATTTCCTCTCACCGCTCCAACGCACCATGGCCAATCATGCAGCCACAGCTCAACCTGGATTTTATCGGCGCCATCTGCGCCGATCTCCACCAAGTTTCTGCACCCTGACTCGCCACTCCAGCGGCCCACCCACGCACGGAACCCCCGCGCATGCACCGGGGAGTTACGAGGACGGCGCATCACGCACGGGACAAGTAACGGCTCCAGAGACCGCCATCGTCCTCCGCCGCTGCTCACAGAACCTTCAGGGCTGCTCGTTCACCTGAAGCAAGCACGCAGCTCGCCACTGGATTTTTTTTTTTGGTCTCAGCCACGGCACAAAGGGATTTCAGCCGTCAGCTGTTCCCGGGGGCTTTGGGGTTGCTCCTGCACCTAAAGCCAACACGCCAGTCCCTCTGCTTTTGTTTATTTTTTTCTTACAGCCGCTCCTGCTTTTCTTCATGGCCACGAGAGGAGTCAGAGACTAATTTTTCTTCTTGTGATCTCCACACGCGCAACGGGACAGCCCCTCGACGTCGCGGAGCAGCAAGCAATTTTTGCGCGGCTCAGGACGATTTTACAGCCCCTGCCGGCACTTACTACCCCTCCCCTCCCTCCCCCTCCGCCTGCAGCGAGCTTCTCCCACAGCTCGCTCACACAGATGGATTATCGAGGTCTCGGCCCCCTGCCGCGCCCTCTGGGGGGGAGCGTGTGGCGGTTCAGTTAACCCCCACAACAGATAAGGACACTCAGCTCTCTTGTCTCTGTTTTTCCCGCTGCACTACTGAGATGCAATGTGCCATTCATGTATTTGTGATGCAAACATGCATGTATTGTGATGTAATGCGCCATTCTCGTATAGTGTTCATGCGTCTTGTCCTTACTGTGCTTCTTCTGAGCATCTTACATATGTAGATGTGCTTTGAGGTAAATCTCCACAAACAGACTGGTCAAACACAGCGCTCGGCTAGAGCAAATAACAGAACAGTGAAATGTGTATTAATGTCTACAGGCAGCCCTGTTTCGTCTGGCTCACCTCTGTGATGTTAATGGTTGCCTTTCATGCAAATGTCTCATGCCTGTCCTGTTATCTCTTTGATCAGACCAACTGCTGTGAATGCTTTGATGTATTGTTGTAGTTGGGTGTATATATACTGCATTGTAACCATGCTCTCTTCCTCTCTCAATCTGACTTCAACCTCTGCTGCAGGACACAGACTCTGTGTCCTCCTCTCCTTCTCTGAGAGCCGTGGGCTCGCTCTCGGCGCGCACGCACGGCGCCGGGAGCGGAGCTTGTGACGGCGGTATGATAATAAAACTCTACTTAAAACCTCCAACAACGCCGCTTTATTTCATGCCGCCGCAATATATTCATAAAACAGTAGGGAACATTTTCTGGGGAGTTTTAATAAAGTTCCAAATGTTTTTATTTGGTATTTTGAGCAACCAATGGCTGTGCCGTTGTTTGGCAGCGCCAGCCAATGAGTTAAGCGCTCTCTCTCCGGGTCTGGGTATGACTTGCATTTTTTGGCTCAGTCAGGCCAGACGCCAAAAGACTCCGACCAAGAGAGAGAGAGACGGTCCTTGATGATATGGCAACGCTAACATGCTAATAGCAGTCTTTGTCTCGGATAAAATTTGAGATTAATTTGGATCCAAAGGCTGTAAACGCACGTTGAGCGCGGGAACCCCATGACGCACGTGTCACTTAGCTTGGTCAGGTTTTTTCTTTGGACTGGTTTGACCAGCACGTGGATTCTCCAGATCTGGATGGCGAGCCAAAGCCCGAACCCGATTGACTGGTAAAAGTGACCCAACTAGTCACCTGGACTGATACCAAGAACTATACATACTGTAACTACATTTTGGAGTACTTTATTGTATTTTTTTTAATTATTATTGTTGGAAGTGCTGTGGTTTTATTTATGTGTACATATCTGTAAAAATATATATATAGTTGCAAGTTCCATACACCGTGTGTGTGAGTCATCTGTTGTTGCACCTCCCAGGCTCCTACAAACCCAGAGTCTATCTGACCTGGCCCAACTGCCCCTTCTGTCCAGGTAGTAGGTTAAAGGTAACTACACTGCCATACCCAGTATTACCAAAAGGGTACTACACCGAAAGTAAGTAGGTGTTAGTGGTGTTACAAAAATCTGGCGAGCACAGCCAGGAGCCTGGAGCGTTGCACAACAGATGTGGATTCTGTTTTGACCCCTGACCAAACAGTTCATATACTGTCAAAATGGATTTTGTTGCCAAATATGGTGTCAAAGGTCCAAATGCAGTCATTGTCAGTGGTGTACTTGACAAAGAAAAAGACAAAGACGTTTTTAAGTTCTTAGAGCAACATGGCACTATTCGCAGGGTGCTTAGCATTGATGATAACTCTGTGGAGTGTGTAAATGAAGAGGCGTATTCATTTCAGACGATTTATTACACACTCACATCTCACAAGCAAAGAACAGACCGACTGGTCACATCAAGCATTCCTCTCTCTATATCAAGTCACACTTCACAAGGATCAAGGCACTTCCTCATCACAGCATGACATCTAAACTACACTTCATTCAACCCCCTCTCACCCATTTGGGCATTGTTCTCCCATGTGTATTCATTGTCTCTGTCTAAGGTGTGAAATAACCTGAGGCCCATACCGCCCCCCACCCAGCATCTTAGATAGAACAATAGAACATCAGTCCACATGCTGTTTCGGGTTCAGTCTCCTCCCATATCTGCTGTAACTGGGGTTTACTGCCTCCGTGGCGCTGCTGTGCCGGTGGGAGGCTGCTGGGAGTGTGTCCGACTGCAGGTGAGCCATGGGGGGGGGGGGGGGTTTCACTCTGTCCGTGTGGCTGCTCTGATGAATCGTTCCCCTGGGGAGGTCTCCGTGGGGGTCTTCCACGCCGAGGGGCCCTCGCCAACAGTACTTGCTCATCTGCCACTACAAAAGCTGGTTTAAGTCTGTCTATGCCAATTCTCTCCTGTCTACCCCCCAAGTCTAGCACAAAATGCTTATCCCCTGTTACCAACACTCTGAATGGTCCATCATAGGGTGGGCGCAATGGAGGGCGGTGGGCGTCGTGTCTGATGAACACGAACTCCGCGTTCTTCAAAGTTTTAGGCACGAAGGCACGCGGAAAACTGTGGTGAGATGGGGAGCTGCCCGGCACGGGATTGTCCGGTAGAAATTCCCAGGGCAGCCGTAGGGGCTGCGCAAAAACGAGCTCTGCGGGGGAAGCTTCCAAATCCTCTTTTGGCACGGAGCGCAACCCCAATAAAACCCACGGCAGCCTGTCTACTCAATTTGCATCCGTCAGTGAAGCCCTGAGTGCTGCTTTCAGTGATCTATGAAAACGCTCGCATAAACCATTGGCCTGTGGGTTGTACGCGGTTGTGCGATGAATTGCAGCACCCAGGCTGCGGGCCATCACGGACCAGAGGTCGGAAACAAATTGCGGGCCCCTGTCGGACGTAATGTCCGACGGGACTCCAAAACACGCCACCCATGTTGTTAAAAAAGCGCGTGCTACATCCGCGGACGTGGTTGCCGCCAGTGGGACTGCTTCTGGCCAGCGCGTGGTGTGGTCCACCACTGTCAGGAGGTGCGTGCACCCTTGTGATGGTGGGAGGGGGCCCACGAGGTCCACATGAACGTGGTCGAACCTCTTAGCCGGTACCGGAAACGGCTCCAAGGGAGCCTTCGTGTGCCTGTGTACCTTGGCTCGTTGGCATGCCACGCAGGCTGCAGCCCACTCTTTTACTTGTTTGCGTAGGCTCGGCCACACGAACTTCTCCCCCACCATTTTGACAGACGCGCACACTCCTGGGTGCACCAGAGTGTGAACTGACTCAAACACACGGCGGCGCCACGCGACTGGGACTACCGGACGCTGGCGTCCCGTGGAGACGTCGCAGATTAGGGGGGGGCCGCCATCTTGCAGCACCCTGCTCTCCAGCCTTAACCCTGTTGGTCCAGACTGGAGCGGACGCACGTCTGCATCGCTAATCTGCTCCGCGGCCATGGCTGCGTAATCTATCCCCACATAGACTGGGGCCACCACGGCGCGCGAGAGGCAGTCCGCCACCACATTCAGTTTACTCGACACATGCTGAATATCGGTCGTAAACTCTGAGATAGCGGCCAGCTGTCTCTGCTGCCGGCCCGACCACGGTTCTGAAACCTTGGCCATCGCGAACGTTAGTGGCTGGAACGCGGTGAAGTTGCGCCCTTCCAGCCAGAACTGGAAGTGGCGTATGGCCAGGTGGAGAGCCAGCAACTCTCTGTCGAACGCGCTGTATTTACGTTTGCTGTCGCGCAAAGTTCTGCTGAAAAATGTGAGCGGCTACCAAGCCCCGGCTACGCGCTGCTCCACGACCGCCCCTATGGCCACATCTGAAGCGTCGGTGGTGAGCGCTATGCAGGCTGTCGGGTCTGGATGTGCCAGCAGTGCGGCGTTTGCCAGGGCTGCTTTAACTTCTGAGAACGCCCGCTCTTGCTCCGGGGTCCATTCGACTCCATCCGCGGGTTTCTGTCTCTTGAGCGTGGCGTACAATGGTTGCATGAGCCGCGCCGCGCGGGTAAGGAAACGGTTATAAAAATTCACCATCCTCAAAAATTCCTGCAGCGCCCTGACCGTCTGAGGCCGGGGTAAATCTGCCACGGCGTGCACTTTGTCGGGCAACGGGATCGCTCCTTCCAGAGAGACGCGGTGTCCCAAAAAATCAATCTCCGTCACGCCGAACTGGCATTTCGCCAGGTTGATTATTAACCCGTGCTCCTCCAACCTCCGGAAAACCGTCCTGAGGTGGGTTTCGTCTTCATCTTCGGACGTATTGGCTACCAGGATATCGTCCAGGTAGACAAACACGAACGGGAGGTCACGCAGCACTGCATCCATCATGCGCTGGAACGTCTGTGCTGCGCCTTTTAACCTGAATGGCATGCGCAGGAACTCGAATAAACTTGACGGAGTTATTACCGCTGTTTTGGGTATGTCCTCCGCGCGCACTGGGACTTGGTGGTAACCGCGGACCAGGTCTGTTTTAGAAAAAAACGCGTGCTCCAGCGAGGTGAACGGAAAAATCCTGTATGTGGGGATTTGGGTAGCAGTCGTGTGCTGTGGTGTTGTTCAACCTGCGGAAATCACCGCACGGTCGCCACCCTCCATCAGCCTTAGGGACCATGTGTAGCGGGGATGCCCATGGGCTGTTTGATCGCCTGATGATGCCCAACCTTTCCAGGTTGGCAAACTCCTCGCGCGCTATGGCCAGTTTAGCTGCGTCCAAGCGCCGAGGTCTTGCAAAAACGGGCGGCCCGGTGGTGGTGATAAAGTGCTCCACCCCGTGTTTAGCGATGGCCGCCGAAAACGTCGGGACCGTGAGTGCTGGGAACTGAGTGAGCAGTGCGTGGAACTTACCACCTAGAGTTGTGACGCTGGCTTGTGCTGTTGGCCAGGTCCCTTGAGCTATACAGGGGAGAGATTCAAAGGACAGTGCATTAACCAGGCACCTGTTAGCAACATCCACAAGTAAACCATGTGCACACAGAAAATCAGCGCCCAGGAACGGGCAACACAGTGCTGCTATGATAAAAGTCCATTCATACGAGCAGCCATGTAGAGATAAGGTCAGTGTTCTCTCACCGAACGTCTTAATCTCCGAACCGTTTACTGCCACCATTCCAGGGGCCGCTAGGTCCTGCCAGCCGGTCAGCGTAGGATGGCAGGATGACGCTCTTCTGGGCTCCGGTGTCGATGAGGAAGCTTCTCCCCGAGCGCGAGTCCGTCACGTAGAGCAGCTTGTTCTCTTTACCGGCGGTTGCAGCTGCTACCAACTGCCGGCCTTGGTGTTTCCCGAGCGCTTGAAGTGGCACTGTGGCGCGCATCTGCGCGCATTCCCTCCAAAGCGGCTGTGGTAGAAGCAGAGCATGTCTTTCTGGTGCTCCTTGGCCCTCGTTGCCGCTACCGTCGGTGGCTCCTCGCCTCCCCTGGCCATCTCGCTGGGCTCGCTGGGCTCTGCTCTGCTGCATGAATGTTCAACCACTCATGTTTTTGCTTCTCTGTATGAGCATGTTTATATTGCGAGGTAATCCTAAACCCCCTATTGATCATAGACCAAAGCATTAATCTTAATTTAACTTCATGGAATTGCAGAGGTCTACAAAATTTTAAAAAAACTTAAACAAGTTATGAATAAAATAAAAGACATAGGTTCAAAAATTGTGTTTTTACAAGAAACCCATCTAATAGAGGAGGATGTAAAAAGAATTAGGAGAAGATGGCAAGGAAGTGTGTTCACCTCATCATTTTCATCCCGAGCCAGGGGAGTTATGACTCTCATACATAAATCAGTCCCATTTCAAGTGAAAAATGTAATTGGAGACAAATTTGGAAGATATCTAATTATTCAAGGATCTTTGCTATTAGAAAACATAAATTTGGTGAACTTATACGGTCCCAACATAGATGATCAAAAGTTCTTTGCTAATTTATTTCTTATCTTATCATCACTTACAGGGCAACATATAATAGCAGGGGATTTTAATTGTACATTGAATCCCGGTATAGACAGATCAACAGGACTGGACTGTACACACAATGGATGCAGGATGATCATTAATCATTTTATGAAAGAATTGAGATTGCTGGATATATGGAGAGAAATGAAACCACAAGTTAAAGCCTACTCTTGTTATTCTAATACCTACAAGTCATTCTCACGTATTGACTATTTTTTGATCTCCACAGAATTAAGGTCCAAGATTCAAAACTGCTTTTATGATAATATAGTGATCTCTGATCATGCACCCTGTTGTCTCATATATGTAGATAAGAAATTGACAAAGGAGCCAGGTAGGTGGCAATTTCAGCATACATAAATGGCTTCAGGATGAGGAATTTGTTAAGTACATAGAAAAACAGATAGATGAGCTCTTCGATATTAATACTACACAAACATCAGCATGTATAAAGTGGGAGGCTTTCAAAGCTTTTATTAGGGGACATATTATTAGTTATACAGGTTCAAAATCTAAGAAGACTCGAGAGGAGAGAGTCCAATTGGAACACAAATTAAAAATTCTTCAAGAAAAAGTGTATGCAGGAAGTGACCCAAAGTTAGAGAACGAATTAATAATTCTGAGAGCTGAATATGACAAAAAATCAGCGAATAGAGCTGCCTCGAGTCTTCTAAGATTGAAGCAATCTTTTTATGAAGAAGGTGAAAATTCAGGAAAATTATTGGCATGGCAGATTAAACAATTAGAATCTAAAACACCAATTACCAGTATTATAAGTAACGGACAGGTAGTTGTAGATCCTTTAGAAATTAATAGAGCCTTTAGAGATTACTACGAAAAATTATATGATACAAAAAATGAAACTGACTTAACAAAACTAAATGGGTTTTTGGACGGACTATCTATACCGTGTATTCCAAATGAAAACAGGGAGATACTGGAGTCTAAAATTAGTCAAGAAGAAGTTGGGCTAGCCATTGATAATATGAAATCAGGAAAAAGTGCAGGACCAGATGGTCTTCCAGTTGACCTTTATAAAAAAATTTAAGAATAAATTAATAAAACCTTTTTTGGAAATGGTTTTAGAAGCATTTCAAAATAGTAATTTACCATCATACATGAATAATGCCTTAATTATACTGTTGCCAAAACCAGGTAAACCCTCTAATAAATGTGAAAATATGAGACCAATAAGCCTATTAAATGCTGACCTTAAGATAATCTGTAAAATTTTAGCCAGACGAATACAAGAAATATTACCAAATATTATTAACCGAGATCAGAATGGCTTTATAAAGGGAAGACAAGGCTTCCATAATGTAAGAAGATTATTCAATATTATTTACTCTAATAAAGAAGCACCGGATACAGCTCTCCTATCATTGGACGCCGAAAAGGCCTTTGATAGGGTCGAATGGCCCTTTCTTTTTGAAGTCTTACAAAGGTTTGGATTTGGAAATAATTTCATAAAATGGGTTCAGATAATATATAATAATGCTACAGCAGAAATCCTAACAAACAGCAATATCTCAAAATCAATAAAAATCAATAGAGGATGTCGACAAGGCTGTCCACTTTCACCTTTACTGTTCACTATGGAAGTTGAACCTTTAGCGATGGCAGTACGTTTACATCCGCAAATATATGGAATTAAGGTTGGACCAACAGAACATAAAATCTCCCTGTATGCTGATGACATAATTTTGTTTATGTCGAATCTTAAAAAATCAATTCCGACCTTGTTGAATTTAATAAAGAATTTGGGGGAAATATCAGGATATAAAATAAATCAAACTAAATCTTCAATATTAATGCTAAATGAGTCCCAGAGAAAGCACCCAGCTTCTGAGGTAAATCAATTCAATGTTGTAAATCAGTTTAAATATTTAGGAATTCAAATTGTGCCCAAGCTGGAATTAGTCGCCAGTGCCAACTACGAAGCCTTAATGACAGACATTAATGAGTTAATTCAGAGATGGATGTCACTACCAATGTCGATGATTGGGAGAATTAATATACTTAAAAGTAATATCTTACCCAAGATACTTTATTTATTTCAATACATTCCTTTACCACCACCTTCAGATCTATTCTCAAGAATTAAAAAAAAGTTAGTGGAGTTTATATGGAACAATAGGAAGGCTAGATTACGTCTGTCCTTACTATATTTACCATTTGATCGTGGAGGTCTGAAATGTCCAAACTTTATGGTGTATTACTGGTCAGCACAACTGAGGTCTATGACATATTATTTTTCATCAAATGATCTCCCTCACTGGACTGAAATGGAATCATACAATTTACCTTTACCTCTTCCCATATTCATATATTCAGACTAGGCAAAAAAATTACAGAAACAAGTTAAAAATCCATTTGTAAAACACATGATTAAAATATGGTGTGAAACTAAAAAATATTTAAAAGAACCACACTTACTGTCACAATTTAGTCCAATATGGGGTAATCAATATTTTAAACCAGGGAGAGCGGATGCTGTATTTAAAGTATGGAATTTAAAAGGGATCCAAAAAATTCAAGATTTATATTTGTCATGTTCAGATAACATAATGTCTTTTGAAGAGCTGAGGATCAAATTTAATCTTAATAGAACACATTTTTTAAATATCTTCAGATTAGGAACTTTATTCGATCAAATCAAAACAATGCTCTCACTCGACCTATTTATTCATCCTTGGAAAAAATCTTGACGAAAGATAGTAAGAGAAAGGGTATTATTTCAGAGTTTTATAACTCATTGACATTATCTTCAAGTGAAAACTCACAGAAAAGACTGAATTATTGGAAAGAAGACCTGCAAACTGAAATCTCAGAGGAACAATGGGAATTGGCTTGTACAGAAGCTCAAACCAAATCAATAAATGTACGTCTAAAATTGATACATTTTAAATGGTTAATGCGGATGTATGTTACACTGGTGGAATTAAATAGATATTCAATTCAATTCAATTCAATTCAACTTTATTTATATAGCGCCATTTCACAACAACAGTCATCTCATAGCACTATCAACTGTAGGGGGGACCCCCACAGTTGCAGAAAGACCCCAGCAATCAGGCGATCCCCTGTGAGCAAGCACTTGGCGACGGTGGAGAGGAAAAACTCCCTTTTAACAGGAAGAAACCTCCAGCAGAACCAGGCTCAGGGAAGGGCAGTCATCTGCTGCGACTGGCTGGTGGGTGAGGGGATAGAGAAGAAGAAAAGAACAGACATGTAGAGAGCAAACAGCACGATGGGGACTCAATCTATGGGAGAGAACTAACTAACTAACTAACTAACCTGCACTTATATAGCGCTTTTCTAGTCACAAAGACCACTCAAAGCGCTTTCATTAATACTAACCCTCTATTCTAAGGGCCTATAGGAAACAGATATCTAGGGACAATTTAGAACAGCCAATTAACCTAACATGCATGTCTTTGGCATGTGGGAGGAAACCGGAGAAATCCCGGAGTAAACCCACGCAACACGGGGAGAACATGCAAACTCCACACAGATCACTGTTGGTCGGGGGCTGGGATCGAACCCACGATCCCACGATCCCCACAATCCCCCCGGCCAAGGGTAAACTGTGCTGCCGCAGTGCTAACCACTGCGCCACCGTGCAGCCGGTGCAGAACCGTGCAGAACAAACAAATGTTAATGACCAGCAAAAAAAAAAAAAATTTCATAGAGAGTGAGGAAAGGAGTGAGGCCCAGTACATTACTGGAGGTCCCCCGGCTGACTAAACCTATTAGCAGCATAACTAAGGGAGGGTTCAGAAACACATGATCCCTCCCTAATTGTAGGCTATATCAAAAAGGTAGGTTTTAGCCCTATTCTTAAAAACAGAGATCGAGTCTGACTCCCGAATCCAGATTGGCAGCTGATTCCATAGGAGAGGAGCTTGATAACTGAAGGCTCTGCCTCCCATTGTACTTTTGGAGATTCTAGGTATTACAAGTAAACCTGCATTTTGGGAGCGTAGTGCTCTGTTAGGATGATACGGTAGTATCAGATCTTTTAAATAAAAAGGAGCCTGATTGTTTAGAGCTTTGTAAGTAAGAAGAAGGATTTTAAACTTAATTCTAAACTCTATGGGAAGCCAATGAAGGGAGGCCAGAACCGGAGAGATATGATCTCTCTTTCTAGTACCTGTTAAAACTCTTGCTGCAGCATTTTGGATCAGCTGAAGACTTTTTAAAGATGTTTTAGGACAGCCTGATAATAAAGAATTACAATAATCTAATCTCGAGCTAACAAAAGCATGGATCAGCTTCTCAGCATCACTCTGAGACAAGATGCTCCTAATCTTGGCAATATTACGCAAATGATAGAAGGCAGTCTTAGAAACAAATTTAATATGTGAGTTGAAGGACAAATCCTGATCAAAAATAACTCCAAGGTTCCTCACAGAGCTATTAAGAGAAAGAGTAACTGCATCCAAACTGAAAGTTTGATTTGGAAAGGAATTTCTAAGGTTTTTTGGACCAACAAGAATGACTTCAGTCTTATCTGAATTTAATAGCAGGAAATTACAAGTCATCCAAGCTTTGATTTCCTTAAGACAAGCTTCTAACTTGGCTAATTGATTAGTATCGTCTGGCTTCATTGACAGGTATAATTGTGTGTCATCTGCATAACAATGAAAATGTATACAGTGCTTTCTAATAATGTTGCCTAACGGAAGCATATATAAACTAAAAAGAGTAGGGCCTAGCACAGATCCCTGTGGAACTCCATGACTAAGCTTTGAGCTGAAAGAAAACTCATCATTTACATGAACAAACTGGAACCTATCAGATAAATAAGATCTAAACCACTGCAACGAAGTTCCATTAAGTCCAACATAGTGTTCTAATCTATCAAGTAGAATATTATGATCAATAGTATCAAAAGCTGCACTAAGATCTAAAAGGACAAGTACAGAAACTAGTCCATTATCAGATGCAATGAGGAGGTCGTTAGTGACCTTCGCTAAGGCTGTTTCAGTACTATGATGGATTCTAAACCCAGATTGAAACTCTTCAAGTAAACCATTTCCCTGCAGGTGGTCAAATAATTGCGTAGCAACAACTCTTTCTAAGATTTTTGAAATGAAAGGGAGATTAGAGATTGGTCTATAGTTAGCTAAAGCTCCTGGATCTAGCGTTGGCTTTTTGAGTAAGGGTTTAATTACAGCCGTTTTAAAAGCCTGCGGTACATGGCCTAAAGTTAATGAAGAATTGATTATATGAAGAATAAAGCTACCAATAAGTGGGAAGATTTCTTTAAATAACCTGGTAGGAATAGGGTCTAAAAGACAAGTTGAAGGTTTGGATGAGGAAACTATTTTGTCTAACTCACAAAGGTCGATTGGAGTAAACTCATCAAGACAGACATCAATAGAAGGAGTTGTAGTAGTTACAGTATTTAAGTTAACTGTGGGAAGAATCTGATTGATTTTATCTCTGATGGATGAAATTTTATTATTGAAAAAGTTCACAAAGTCCTGACTAGTAAGCTCTAAGGGGATGCTAGGATTGACAGAGTCCTGACTCTTTGTCAACCTGGCTACAGTACTGAAAAGAAACCTGGGATTATTCTTGTTCTCTTCTATTAATGCAGAGTAATAACTCGTTCTAGCTTTTCTAAGAGATTTTTTATAAATTAAAAGATAATTTCTCCAAGCTAAATAGATTTCATCTAAATTAGTAGAGCACCATTTTCTTTCTAATTGACGAGTCTTCTGTTTTAAGCTACGAGTTTCTGTGTTGAACCAAGGAGTTAAAAATCTCTGATTAGACTTTTGTTTTTTAAGGGGGCCACCAAGTCTAGAGCCTGATGCAGAGAAGCTGAAACACTATCCACCATGTTATCAATTACAGAAGGAGCAAGCTGTCTATAGCTTATTTCCGTTGTGTTGACACATGGCATAGAGGAAACAATCTGCATAAATTTGGAAACAGCATCATCTGAGAGGCATCTACTGTGATAATATTTTTCTTTAGGAGCCAAATAGTCAGAAATAGTAAAATCAAAGGTTAACAGACAATGGTCTGACAGTACAGGGTTATGAGGAGACACTACAAGATTTTCTATTTCTATGCCATATGTCAGAACAAGGTCCAATGTATGGTGGAGGTAATGAGTAGAATTTCCTACTTTCTGAGAAAACCCAATCGAGTCTAATATTGAATTAAAGGCCACATTAAGGCAGTCACTATCTACATCCACATGTATATTAAAGTCCCCTACTATAATTATTCTATCAGATTTCAGCACTAAATCAGCTAAGAAATCAGCAAATTCGGATAAAAATTCTGAATAGGTTGATGGGGGACGATAAACTATGGCAAATAAAATTGGGTTTAACCTGAAATTGCTAAAGTGCCCAACACTGAGGACCAGGCCCTCAAAGGAATTATAACATGTTTTTTGCTTTACATTAACTAATAATTTGGAATGGTAAATTGTTGCTACTCCTCCTCCACGACCAGAACTTCTGGGATTTTGACAGTTTAAATAACCAGAGGGAGTTGATTCATTTAAACCAACATAATCCTCTTGCCCTAACCAAGTCTCTGTAAGGGAAATTAAATCAATCTGATGATCAATTAACAGATCATGGACTAACAGAGACTTGGGAGTTAGAGACCTAATATTTAATAAACCACATTTAATTTTTAAATTATGAGGAGGAACAGAGGCCAAATCATTCAATTTAGAGGCTTTATGTTTAATTTGAGTTTTACCAATATTTTGCTTTATCACTTTGGGATGCTTATACATTATATTTTTATTTACTTTGGAGGGAGCAGACAACGATTCTCTGATGGGGAAGACAGGGGCTAAGTTGAGGGGTGGCGGATGAAGAGGAGCTGCAGAGAGGCGTGTAAGACTGCGACTCTGCTTCCTGGTCCCAACTCTGAGTAGTCACGGTTTTGGAAATTTGGATAAAAAAGATGCCAGATTGTTAGATAAATGAGAAGCACCATCCAAAGTGGGATGAATGCTGTCTCGTCTCATAAGACCAGGTTTTCCCCAAAAAGAGCTCCAATTGTCAATGTAGCCCACGTCATTTTTAGGACACCACACAGACAGCCAGCGGTTCAAGGATGACGAGCGACTAAACATGTCATCACTGGTCAGATTGGGGAGGGGCCCAGAGAATACTACAGTGGCTGACATCGTTTTTGCAAAGTCACACACCGATTCTATATTAAGTTTCGTGACTTCCGACTGCCGGAGACGGATGTCATTAATGCCGGCGTGAATAACAATTGTGGAGTATTTACAGTTACTTTTAGCCAGCATTTTCAAATTTGACTCGATGTCGCCTGCTCTGGCCCCAGGAATACATTGGACTATGGCCGCTGGAGTCTCTAGGTTCACATTTCTGACTACAGAGTCGCCAATGATCAGAGTTTTTTCCACAGCGGGTGTGTCGCTGAGCGGGGAAAAACGATTAGAAACGTGAACAGGTTGGTGGTGAACCGGGGCTTTGCGACTAAGCTTCCTTCTCACCGTCACCCACCCAGTCTCCTCGCTGCTGAGGAGAGCCGGGGAACCGCTGACAGTGGGACCTAAGCTAGCTAGCTCCGCTGCAGCTAATGGGCGTCCGTCGAGATTAACTGGCGCAGACGGTGTTTCAATGCAGCGGAGCCGGGATTCCAAATCAGACAACCTCGCCTCGAGCGCCTCAAAAAGACAACATTTATTACATTTACCGTTATCACTAAAAGAGGCAGAGGTGTAGCTAAACATCTGACAGAGAGAGCACACCAGAGGAGGAGAGGAAAGAGAGATAGTAGCCATAGCTAGTGGCTAGCTAGTGGCTGGAGAGCTGGAGAGCAAACCACACAGGCAGACAGCAAAACAGGAAGTGACGATACGTTACCACAAGGAAGTGACGATCAGTACTCCCAGCAAAGCCAGCAAACAACATATAAACAACATATAACAAAAACATACCAGATACATGCACAAAATGTATGGAAAGTAAAGGAACCTTATTTCATTGTTTATGGGAATGTAGGAAAATTAGAATGTTTTGGGAAGAGGTGAGGGGAACAATTGAAAAAATAATTTCAAAACAAATCATATTGAATCCTAAATTGTTTTTGTTGGGTCTGCATCCAGAAAAGCACAACTTTAATAAAAGTGAAAGCGCATTCATAGACCTCAGTTTGCTTAACGCCATAAAATGTATTGCACTATTGTGGAAAAAGACTCATAGACCAGATGTGACTCAGTGGTTAAGACAGATGTTAACAAACCTTCCACTAGAAAGAATAACATACATACTGAAATCAAAGGAAAATGTGTTTGAGAATATATGGAGACCTTTTATTGATTATGTAAAGAATTTAAACATAACTTTTGAAGAAGAAGGTGAATGATGTGTGTGGACCTTATAAATTCCAAACTGGTGAATGTATAATATGTATACTTATGTAATGGATTGCCTAGACTAAACAGAGGAGCATTGTTGAAGACCTGTTCCTGTTAGTGGTTGTTGGTGTGTTTTAGTACAATTTTTTTTTTTATTACTTTAGTGTTAGTGTTTGATTGTTTGTGTTATGTTTGTAAAAAAGGTTCAATAAAAATATTGTGGAAAAAAAAAAAAAGTTCCACCAACTGTACGAACTGAACTTCCTGACATCAACTTGTTACTCCGAGAGCTCAGTCGACTTGAAATGTTCAATAACATCCTCTACCGCACTCGCCAAGATGGAGGAAATGTTACTTACCAGCTCGTCTTACCTGAACAGCTCCGTGATTCAGTCTTTCAAAGCCTCCACTGTGACATGGGCCATTTAGGCACAGAGCGTACTTTGGATCTCACCAGAACAAGGTTCTATTGGCCTCGCATGGTGGCAGATATTGAAAAGAAGATCAAGACATGTAATCGCTGCGTAAGACGTAAAACTGCTCCAGAACGAGCTGCTCCGCTTGTCAACATCAAGTCCACCCGACTGCTCGAACTTGTCTGTATGGATTTCCTGTCCATTGAGCCCAATCAAAGTAACACTAAGGATGTGCTCGTGTTAACTGATCATTTCACGAAATACCCTATTGAGTTTTTGCATATGACGTCAGGGGGCGTGCCGCACTGGCCCGTTAGAGTCTGCCGCCATATTGGATGGCAAGAAACAGCAGCAGCAGGGTGAAACAAACCACATAGCTCACGTGTACCTACAAACTCGGCAAAATGGTGTACTCCTGTTGTTCCCCCTGATAAGGGGATAAGCGGGGAATTAAATGGCCGGTGTGAAATGCAAAAAAAAAAAAAAAAAAAGTTGGATTTTTGAATAATTACCTTCACTGACGTAATCTCTCGCTTTCTCATAACGGGCTGCACGGTGGCGCAGTGGTTTAGCACTGTGGCAGCACAGTTTTACCCTCGGCCGGGGGATCGCGGGGATCATGAGACCGTGGGCTCGATCCCAGCCCCCGACCAACAGTGAGCTGTGTGGAGTTTGCATGTTCTCCCCGTGTTGCGTGGGTTTACTCCGGGATTTCTCCGGTTTCCTCCAGCATACCAAAAACATGTAGGTTTAGGGCGCTCGCGCACGCAGCGGCCGGTGGCTTGTCACCAGACTGCAAACCAAATCTACCTACAGGTACAAATAAGTAACAAAAAAAAAAAAAAAAACTTTGTGAGTCGGGTCTGGTTTGGGGGCGCCTCTCTGCTTGCTACAAAGGACAATGCACACATGAAAGGGGAGAAAACTATTGTACATGTGCATAAAATCAGGTACGTTTTAACGCGGTGCGCCGTGGAGAGCCTTTAAAAAAAAAAAAAACACGCAGCGCGCTTCACTCACCTCCGAGTCCGAGGAGCTGCTGTTGTTTTCCGACTCGTTCACCAGCAAAGACTTCACATCATCCAGATCCCTTTCCGCTGACACGTTTTCCGATATCTTTTCCTCCTGCTCCTCTTCGTCTTTGAAAGATATCATCTCATCGTTTGCCCCCAAATCATCCCCGCTGAGCAGATTACTGGCAGTCATTGTTCTGCTAATTGCTCCAGCTGTTACCCCACACCCACCACCTCCGTTCAACTGAGGCATTTCGGCACACCAGAGGAGCGCACGGGAGCAAGATTAAAAACACTTGTCTGCTGTTATGACTGCTGACAATGACTCCACTGAATGTGACACAGACATCGCAGACACAGTGTCAGAGGCCACAGTGTCAGTTGTTGAAGAGGATGATAGGATGTTATTATGTCAGACTGTGACTGTGTGTTCTCCTCACTCATTCTGATCGTTAAACAGTACAAGTTACGCCTGGGTTGTCACAGTGCAACTGCTGCTCTTGCCATCCAAGATGGCGGCACCTACGGCGTGTTTATGTTTACCCCCGCGAGTCACGTGAATTTTACGAGCCTACGCAAAAACTCTATAGCCATCCCTACCAGCAATCAGAAAGCTCAGACCGTTGCAAAGGCACTTTGAGACAACTTTATAGTCCACTACGGGATACCCAAACGGTTACATAGTGATCAGGGTCCTGATTTTGAGTCCCATATTATAAAAGACCTTTGCAAAATCATGGGCATTCGCAAAATCGGGACGACACCCTATCATCCCAGAGATAACCCGGTAGAACGTTTCAATAGAACATTATTGAGCATGCTGGGTACTCTGGAGGAAAGGAACAAATGTCAGTGGCACAACTATGTAAAACCACTTGTACATGCATACAATTGTACAAAAAATGACACTACTGGTGTTGCCCCGTATGAGTTAATGTTCGGTCGTCAGCCGAGATTGCCAATCGATCTTGCATTTGGGCTCCCATTTCACAACAAAAGTTTCAAGTCACATTCCCAGTACACTGAAAAACTGAAGACAACTCTACAAGAAAGCTACAAACTAGCAACAGAAAATGCTAACAAGATGGCTGAAAGAAACAAAACAAGATTTGATATGCGAGTGAAACCCTCAAAACTAGAACCAGGCGACAGAGTTTTGGTACGTGCAGTCTGCCGCAGAGGAAAGCACAAACTAGCAGACAGGCGGGAAGCTGAAATCCACATTGTGGTGAACCAAGCAGGTGACTTGCCTGTTTACACTATAAAACCTGAGACAAAAGATGGTCCTGTTCGCACCGTTCACTGCAACCTCTTGCTTCCCTGTGGTTTTCTTGCCCCTGTTGAAGAAGAACCTGTCCAACCAAAACGTGTCCGCCAACCTAAGACAAGACAATCACCTGAACAAAGTGAGGAATGTGAGAATTCAGAACTGGAAAATGAGGATGTCTATTGGTACAGAGAAGAACAAATCCAAACGCCCATAAAGCTCACTCAAGTTTATGAAATTTCCCATCCAAAGACATTCTTTAAAGGAGACATTCCTGCTAAAACTCACTTACCTGAGAATGACAACCAAATAGAAAATGTCACTTCACCTGGATGTGACAACTTGCCTGGAAATGACAATTCACCTGGATGTGACAACTTACCGAATGATGGAAACCTGGAGGAAACTGAAACAAATGTGGAACAATCAAACAATGAGAATGGAACTGAAAGTGAAACCAACTTACCTGATAAAAGTACCTGTGATGAACCTGTGGAAGAAAAAGAACCTGAAAAAGAAATCCCAAAGACTGAGATGCTCCGAGAGGACAACCTCCCAGCCAGAAAGACTACAGTATAGTCAGCTGGGAAATCCTCTCATTGTGGAAGATGTGAAAATGACGAGGCAGAGTTCTTTCTCAGAGTCAGCTTTATTCACATCTCCATCATTTCAAAGCAGAGAAAAAAGAGAGTGAAACAGTAAACTCTCGTCCTTAAATATCAGGGACTTCACACCTCATAGATCACATGTCACACAGACCACCTTGCATAATAAAGACAGTCACAATGCATTTCTCTCAATGATATCACTTCCACTGTCTCCCATGCATCCTTTCCTTAATCCCTTAATTGACCCCCCACAGTCTCCAGCCTTGCATACCAAGGCTAAGATTCCTGCCTTTGTTCTGACCTAAAATGTGACTCACAAAACCGGTCCAACAGGTCCCATGTGTGTTCACCACATCATAACTGTTGCCCAGTCCCTGTTTCAAGAACTAAACCTAGCTTTTACCAGAGCCTTAACAGAGACAGATCCTAAGATTATTCAAACCTGGCTTTTACCAGAGCTTTACCAGAGCAGATATTGTCACGACTCGCCGCTCATCAGCGGCGCCTGCTGTGCGCACACCTGCGCCTCGTCAGCGGAGAGGGATTTAAGCCGCCTTGCCCTGGGCTTCGGCCTGAAGCCGTCTGTTCTCATCGGCATCTCTTGCTGCAAGGAACCCCCTTCATCAAGCAAGATACAACGTAAGCATCTCTTACCTTTTCCTCCCAGCCTTCTCCCCTGTGCACAGGTGGATTTCCCGGTGGCGGACAACGTTCCCTTGCCACCATCTCCTCGCTGTCGCTTCAGGCGCTCCAGGTCGCTGTCTACCGGGCTACGCCCTTGCTTAACACCAGCCACCTGCCCACACCAAGTAAGCCAGCTGTCACTATTATTATCTCCTGTATTGGTGTGGTGCCCGTTACCCTTCTCCCTCTGCTTCTCCCATAGGGTTGTCCGGCTGAACGGCTTCCTGCCCCCGTGCCTGACGCAGATGCCACCACCAATACATTATCATCTCACAGACACGCAGTCATACACTCTTGTTGTTAATAAAGCTATTAGATCTACTCTGAGCCTGCGTGTGTGTCTCCTGAGCCGTGCATTATGTCAGTACGGCTTCAGCAGAGCGGCTCGGCAGACAGCGGGCTCGCATGCCGACTTTCCACCCTCGAGGCTCAGGTGGATCTAATAGCTCACCAACAACAAGTGATCCTCAATCAATTATGCACTATTACTAACCGATTAGACGGTCTGGACCCCCAACAGCCGTTCCCCCCAGCTCGCCTGGGTGGCGCAGCTCCTGCTGCTCCAGCGGCCGTTCAGCCTGCTCCGGGTGCACCGGCACAACTCACACCTATTCCGACCCCTGCCCGCTTTAGCGGTAAGCTCGGTGGAGCGCGGGGGTTTATCATGCAGTGTGAGTCTGTGTTCCACCGCGTCCCCGGAGACTTTCCCTCAGACCATAGCCGGATTGGCTACATAGGAAATCTCTTGGAGGGTCGAGCGCTTACCTGGGCTTACGCTGTAATGGCGAAGCCCAGCTACGCCACCCTCACCTATGGCCAGTTCGTGAGACTGTTCCTGGAAGTGTTCGATCATTCGCGAACAGAGAGCGTTCAGGTCAATCGTCTTCTCAGCCTTCAGCATGGAAGCCGATCGGCCGCTGATTACGCGATCGACTTCCGGGTTGCGGAGGAGGAGGTTGGCTGGGGAGAGCGTTCGCTCTGCGGCATCTTCCTCCGCAGTCTCAGCGCTGGTCTGAGGGATGAACTGGCTGGACGGGATATCCCGGAGACGTTAGTGGAGCTGACTTCTCTTGCCATCAGCTTGGATAACAGGCTGCGCGAGCGTGCCTCGGAGCGGAGGTCTTCCTCTCGTCCTCGAGGGGCCTCGGCGCGCCCGTCCCAAGCTCGCCCCCTGGCGTTGCCACCACTGGAGTTCTCCGAGGAGTCGGAGCCAATGGTGACAGGCTGGACAAAGCTCCCCCCAGCGGAGAAGAAACGCCGCCGTGAGTTGGGCCTCTGCATGTATTGCGGGGGCAGCCAGCACACGGTGGAGCATTGTCCAGAAAAGCCAAATGGGGAGGTCCGCGAGTGACTGTAGGGGGCCTTGCGGACGCTAATCGGTTAACTCCCCTCACTCAATTAACGCTGCCCATCCGATTCTGTCACAATTCCACAGGGCACCTCTCCCATGCACTCGTGGATTCAGGCACGGAGGGTAGCTTCATTTCACAGAGCCTGGCAACCCGATTGGGCATCCATTGCCACCCTCTCAAGTCTCCTCTCGTCCTAGTAAATCTCTCCCGTGTCTCCCTGGGAAAAGTAACACACCGGACGACCCCTGTCCCAGTAATTATCTCAGGAAATCATCGGGAGGATATCACCTTCTATGTCCTACCATCTTCAGTAACACCTGTGATTCTTGGATACCCTTGGCTCCGCCTCCACAATCCTGTCCTGGATTGGAGGACCGGCAGGGTGTCCACTTGGAGCTCATTCTGCATGGGCACCTGCCTCCAATCCGCTGCCTGCGCCCCGTCCTCTCCTCTCACTCCCAAGGACGCCGCGCCTCCGGATCTCACCCTGGTGCCCTCGGAGTTCCACGACCTGGGCATGGTCTTCAGCAAATCCAAAGCGATGTCCCTTCCTCCTCACCGGCCCTACGACTGCGCTATTAACATCCGCCAGGGGGCACCCTTACCCTCGGGACGTCTCTACAGCCTGTCAGCGCCGGAGAAGGAGGCGATGAACACCTATTTGAAGGAGTCGCTGAGTGCTGGAATCATCCGCCCCTCATCATCTCCATTAGGCGCAGGGTTCTTCTTCGTGGGCAAGAAGGACGGCTCCCTTCATCCTTGTATTGACTACCGTGCCCTCAATGACATCACGGAGAAGGACCGCTACACCTTGCCCCTAATGGACACCGCCTTCCACTCCCTCCAGGGGGCGACTTGGTTCACTAAGCTGGATCTTCACAGCGCATACCACCTCGTCCGGATCTGGGAGGGAGACGAGTGGAAGACAGCCTTCCATACCCCTAATGGTCATTTCGAATACCTGGTTATGCCGTTCGGGTTGACCAACGCTCCAGCCGTCTTTCAGCGCCTTATTAATGACGTCCTCCGGGATTTCATCGGCCTGTTCGTGTTCGTCTACCTGGATGATATCCTCATCTTCTCCAGATCCAGGGACGAGCACCGGGTCCATGTGAGGCGGGTCCTTCAGAGGCTGCTGGAGAACAGGTTATATGTTAAAGCGGAAAAATGTGAATTCTACGCCAAGACTACATCCTTCCTGGGGTTCGTCATCTCTCATGACCAGGTGCTCTCGGACCCAGCGAAGGTTAAAGCGGTGGTAGAGTGGCCCATTCCTACATCTAGGAAGCAGGTACAACAATTTATTGGGTTTGCCAATTTCTACCGCCGCTTCGTCCCAAATTTTGGAGCCATCGTCGGTCCCCTGACCCGCCTCACCTCCCCTAAGACCCCATTCCGGTGGACTGAAGAGGCCACAGCTGCTTTCCAGGCGCTGAAGGCGGAGTTTTCCTCCTCCCGGGTTCTCAGCCAAGTCGACCCTGCGCTGCAATGCATCGTTGAGGTGGACGCTTCGGACACGGGGGTGGGGGCGGTGTTGTCCTAGCGGTCGCCTGTCAATGGGGCCAAACGGCCCTGCGCCTTCTTCTCTCGGCGCTTGTCCCCAGCGGAACGTAATTACGACGTGGGGGACAGAGAGCTCCTCGCCATCAAGCTCGCGCTTCAGGAGTGGCGCCACTGGCTGGAGGGGGCTGCCCTGCCGTTTGTGGTACTTACCAATCACAAGAACTTGGAATATTTAAGATCTGCCAAACGTCTGAATGCCCGCCAGGCGCGTTGGTCCTTGTTCTTTGCCAGGTTTCGCTTTAACATCACCTTCAGCCCTGGCTCCAAAAACGGCCTGCCCGACGCCCTCTCTAGGCAGTTTGCCCCTGAGGCGTCAGAAGACCCTGTCCACACCATCTTGCCCAGGTCGTGCGTTGTGGGGGCCGTCTCGTGGGACATCGAGAGCAAGATCTGGAAGGCGCAGGAATTGGAACCGGACCCTGGCGGCGGACTGGAGGGGAGGCTTTTTGTGCCGTCCACTGTCCGGGGGAGGTTATTCACTGGCTTCATACATCTAAGCTCACCTGCCATCCTGGGTCCTCTCGGATGACCAACCTCCTCCAACGTTCCTTCTGGTGGCCGGGTCTGCGGAAGGATGCTGCCCGCTATGCCCGGGCCTGCCCCGTCTGTGCCACCAGAAAATCAGGTAACGCCCCCCTCGCGGGCCTGCTCCAGCCCCTGCCCGTCCCTGGTAGGCCCTGGTCGCATATCGCCCTAGACTTTGTCACCGGTCTCCCTGTCTCCAACACCTTCAACACAGTCCTGACCGTCATTGATCGTTTCTCCAAGGCTGCTCACTTCGTGCCATTACGGGGGCTCCCTTCTGCCTTGGAGACGGCGGACCTCCTCATCCAGCACGTGGTCAGGCTGCACGGGATTCCGGTAGACGTGGTCTCGGACCGGGGTCCCCAGTTTTCCTCGGACATTTGGAGGTCTTTCTGCAACGCCCTGGGAGCCAAGGTAAGCCTCTCCTCCGGCCATCACCCCCAATCCAACGGGCAGTGTGAGCGGACCAATCAGGAGCTGGAGGCTGCGCTCTGCTGCGTCACTGCATCCAAGCCTGCGTCCTGGAGCACACACCTCGCCTGGGTGGAATACGCCCATAACACCGCCCGCTCTTCTGCCACCGGGATGTCCCCATTTAAGGCATCCCTGGGCTACGATCCTCCTCTGTTCCCTACGCAGGAGAGCGAGTTGACTGTCCCCTCAGTTCGGGCGCACCTCAGGCGGTGCCACTCTATTTGGTCTTCTGCACGCAGCGCACTTTTACGCACGGCGGAGCGCAACAAATCCACGGCGGACCGGCACAGGAGACCTGCCCCTGCCTATCAGGTAGGCCAACGAGTCTACGTGTCCACTCAGGACGTCTGTTTAAAGGGTGAGAGGAGAAAGTTGGCACAACATTTCATGGGCCCATACCCCATCACCAAGATTATCAACCCAGTGGCTGTGCGTGTGGCTATTCCCCCCTCCCTCCGCATCCATCCCACCTTCCACGTCTCCAAGGTGAAACTGGCGGTCTCCGACCCCCTCTGCCCTCCCCCTGCAGCGCAGCCCACGCCCTGGATGATAGATGGCCATCCGGCCTGGACAGTCTCTACCATCCTGGACTCCCGGCGCCGGGGTCGCGGGTTGCAGTACTTAGTGGATTGGGAGGGCTACGGACCTGAATGGAGGCAATAGGTGCCCTCATCGTTTGTGTTGGATCCGTCCCTCATCGCTGAGTTCCACCGAGCGCACCCGGAGAAACCATCGCCAGGAGGCGCTGCTAGAGGGGGGAGTACTGACACGACTCGCCGCTCATCAGCGGCGCCAGCTGTGCGCACACCTGCGCCTCGTCAGCGGCGAGGGATTTAAGCTGCCTTGCCCTGGGCTTCGGCCTGAAGCTGTCTGTTCTCATCGGCATCTCTTGCTGCAAGGAACCCCCTTCATCAAGCAAGATACAACGTAAGCATCTCTTACCTTTTCCTCCCAGCCTTCTCCCCTGTGCACAGGTGGATTTCCCGGTGGCGGACAATGTTCCCTTGCCACCATCTCCTCGCTGTCGCTTCAGGCACTCCAGGTCACTGTCTACCGGGCTACGCCCTTGCTTAACGCCAGCCACCTGCCCAGACCAAGTAAGCCAGCTGTCACTATTATTATCTCCTGTATTGGTGTGGTGCCCGTTACCCTTCTCCCTCTGCTTCTCCCATAGGGTTGTCCGGCTGAACGGCTTCCTGCCCCCATGCCTGACGCAGATGCCACCACCAATACATTATCATGTCACAGACACGCAGTCATACACTCTTGTTGTTAATAAAGCTATTGAATCTACTCTGAGCCTGCGTGTGTGTCTCCTGAGCCGTGCATTATGTCAGATATAAGGTTATTTCCATGAACACTGGTCATTCCATCATTACTATCTAGCTAATCCCATGCAAAGGGACTTGCATGATTCTAAGGAGGGATAGTGTAACCCAGTGTTAAAAACGCGAATAAAAATATGAATATTGATACCGCTTTTAAAAAGAAAAACACCCATTTCACAATGGGAGTAAATAATTTAAAGATGAATATTTAAATAAATATATATTCATAAAACAGTAGGGAACATTTTCTGGGGAGTTTTGATAAAGTTCCAAATATTTTTATTTGGTATTTTGAGCAACCAATGGCTGCGCCGCTGTTTGGCAGCGCCAGCCAATGGGTTAAGCGCTCTCTCTCCAGGTCTGGGTATGACTTGCATTTTTTGGCTCAGTCACGCCAGACGCCAAAAGACTCCGACCAAGAGAGAGAGATGGTCCTTGATGATATGGCGACGCTAACGTGCTAATAGCAGTCTTTGTCTCGGATAAAACTTGAGATTGATTTGGATCCAAAGGCTGTAAACGCACGTTGAGCACGGGAACCCCATGACGCACATGTCACTTAGCTTGGTCAGGTTTTTTCTTTGGACTGGTTTGACCAGCACGTGGATTCTCCAGATCTGGATGGCGAGCAGAAGCCTGAACCCGACTGACTGGTAAAAGTGACCCAACTGGTCACCTGGACTGATACCAAGAACTGTACATATTGTAACTACATTTTGGAGTACTTTATTGTATTTTTTTTTATTATTATTGTTGTAAGCGCTATGGTTTTATTTATGTGTACATATCTGTAAAAATATATATAGTTGCAAGTTCCATACACCGTGTGTGTGAGTCATCTGTTGTTGCACCTCCCAGGCTCCTACAAACCCAGAGTCTATCTGACCTGGCCCAATTGTCCCTTCTGTCCAGGTAGTAGGTTAAAGGTAACTACACTGCCATACCCAGTACTACCAAAAGGGTACTACACCGAAAGTAAGTAGGTGTTAGTGGTGTTACACACAGGCACACAAAGGCCCCCTTGGAGCCATACCATATCCCGGCTAAGAGGTTCAACCACATTCGCATGGACCTCATGGGCCCCCTCCCGCCATTGCAGGGGTTCACGCACCTCCTGACAGTGGTGGACCGCACCACACTCTGGCCTGAGGCGGTGCCGCAAGCTTCCATCGCGTCCGCAGAAGTTGCACGCGCTTTTTTGACGACATGGGTGGCACGCTTTGGCGCCCCTTCGGATATCACATCCGACCGGGGCCCGCGGTTTGTCTCCGACCTCTAGTCCACAATGGCCCGGAGCCTGGACGTCACAATTCATCGCACAACCGCGTACAATCCCCAAGCCAATGGGTTATGCGAGCGTTTCCATAGGTCGCTTAAAGCAGCGCTCAGGGCTTCGCTTACGGATGCAAATTGGGTGGACCGGTTGCTGTGGGTTCTATTAGGGCTGCGTTCAGCACCGAAGGAGGATTTGGCTGCCTCCCCAGCAGAGCTTGTTTTCTCCCAGCCGCTGCGACTCCCTGGAGAATTTTTGCCTGACAACTCCGCGCCGAACACCGATCCATCCCTGCCTTCACTACATAGCGCAGAGGCAGGGACGGTACCCAGCCTAGCCCACCACTGTTTTCCCCATGCTTTCGTGCAAAGAAAATTGAAGGATGCGTCGTTCGTGTTTGTCAGACACGACGCCCACCAAACCCCGTTGCGCCCGCCCTACAATGGCCCATTCAGAGTGTTGGAACCTGGGGATAAACATTTTGGGTTAGACTTGGGGGGATGCAGAGAAACAATCTACAGTATATAGACAGGCTTAAGCCCACCTTCATATTAGCAGACAAGCAGGTGGTGTTGGCCCGAGCTCCTTGGCGCGCACAACCCCCACTGAGAACTCCCCAGGTAAATGACTCGTCAGCTCAGTCATAATGGCATGGTAAAGATGCCCTCCCCATGTCCCCCCACAGATGGACGCGCCTCCAGAAGCGGCCCACCGGCACAGCAGCGCCTCAGAGCCGGCGACCCTCTGTTACACCAGCTATGGACGTAGGCTGAAACCCAAAGGACATGAGGGTTAAGGCTCAGCCTGAGTTTTCGAGAGGGGGGGGGGGGGGTGGTGTAGGGGACCTAGATAATGCAATTCTCCACTCAGACTGAATAGCACAGGAGGAGACGCTTTAAAGCTGTTAATTGGATATGCAAGACAGCCTGTGTTTTTCTCCATAAGAATGCATGATAATATGCGTTCTCCTCCGGGTTGCATAATAATGCGCCGACAGGCTGGGTGACAAAGGGAATTGTTATTGTAAGTCTATGTGTTGTAATGTGAACCCCCCAGGTCGTGAGGCGAGTGTATGGTATAAAAGAGAGATGCCGGCGACCTGGGTTTATTCTTCTTGTTAACTGATGTTAGAGAGAGAGATTAATAAAGTCTGCTCTGCCCACTGCCTCGTCTGCTCATTCCTCTCTCTACAACCTCTGATTTTCTGGAGGTTTAACTATAAAAGATGATTATAATTGTGTTCATATTAATGAGAGAGGAGGAAAAATCTCCTTTAAACATGTAGAAGTAGGTTAAAGGTAAATATGACAGAAAAGGTCACAGATTCAGTGCGGGCAGTGCGGTGGCGCAGTGGTTAGCACTGCGGCAGCACAGCAACTCACCCTTGGCCATGGGATCCCTGGTTCGATCCCAGCCCCTGACCAACAGTGATCTGTGTGGAGTTTGCATGTTCTCCCCGTGTCCGCGTGGGTTTACTCTGGGATTTCTCCGGTTTCCTCCCACAGGCCAAAAACATGCAGGTTAGGTTAACTGGAGACTCTAAAGTGGCCCTAGGTGTGAATGTGTGTGTGAATGGTAAAGGGATAGTACCGTACCATGGCTGCTTCATCCATCCAGGTGGATGCTCTCAATTTTCCCTCTGGGGATCAATAAAGGATACAAAATCAAAAAAAAAAAAAAAAAAGATTCTGATTTCTATCAAAAATGATGAGCTCTGATTTTCTGGAGGTGTAAGGGTTACAGATGACAATAAATGTACGCAGGCTGATAACAGAGGGAGATAACACTCTTCCAAATAATTATATATAGGTTTAAGTGGATTATTGTTCCTGTACTCAGACTTGGATCACATATGTTGAGTGACAGAAAATAATGGTGAGCTGTTTCTGGAGCTTTGGTCACAGGATATAACTAATGTGTCCAGATTAATGAGAGAGCAAAGCTGAGTTCATGGAAACAGCCATCGCTGTTTAACAAATGCAGGAGAAGGTTGGTCTCATAGCTACCATCAGAGATTGTGGTCTCTTTACAGTGAATCGGTCAAACAAATATCAACCTTACACATGAGTATAATGTAAGCTTGCGTGGATGCAGGTCGTCATTATTTTTCCAGGAAAAGGAGACATTTTGAGCTCTTATCATAACTTTTAATGTCAAGGCAATCAGCACCATTAACCAACACTGCACACTCAATAGTTTCTTTCCATCCACCAGTCTTCATAATAAAAAAGGTAAAGCCAACTTTATTGTCATTCAGTCCATACAGCCAATCATGTACAGTAGAACAAAATTACATTTCTCTTATCTACAATGTTAATCACATCTAGAATCAGAGGGGTCACTGCCATGCAGGGTGCCGCCACAAATTTCCCTCCTCCGTTCCATTATTGCTGAGCACCAAGCTGGATGGCAGGAAGTTCCACTTTTATACAGTGGTACCTCTACTTACGAAATTAATTCGTTCCGGAAGTATTCTCGTAACGTGAAAATTCCGTAAGTAGAGGCGCGTTTTACATGTAAATGCTGTAATCCGTTCCAAGCCCCCCAAAATTCGGGCATAAATTTTTTATAAATCATAAAAACGCATCAAAACATGTAACAAATACATGTTACAATTAGATTACTGCACAATAAACATAAAATGAGAGTTTAAAATGAGAGAAAGAATAATAAAAGAGAATAATAAAAGAGAAAGAATAATAAAAATTATGTTCATTTACCTTTTAACTGCTATCGTCGATGTCGTCGGCACCTTTTGCCTTCTTTGGTTCATGTTCTGTCTCATCAGTGGTTTTTGCCTGACGTTTTGTGAAGAAACGATCCAAGGACGTTTGCTTTTGTCGGCTTGTAACGATCCTTCGAAAATGTGCAAGGCAAACATCATCATAGTGAGCGATAGCCCGACTAGTGAACACTTTTTCCGGGTGATTCTTTTCAACAAATTCCGAAACTTCATGGAATTTTCCTAAAATTTCTTTAATTCGGGCTGTTGGAATAATGGCTGCCTCCTCCCCCTCCTCCTCCTCCTCCTCTCTGAACTCCTCCTGCACTGCCGTGTGCCGCATTGCCTCCAACTCCTTCAGCTCCTGCGTGGAAAGCTCCTCGTTGTGCTCCTGAATCAACTCGTTGATGTCCTCGTCATTCACCTCAAGACCCATGCCCTTTCCCAGCGAAATAATTTCTTCAACCTCAGATTCAACTTCACCCTCCACCTCAAACCCCTCAACATCTTGTGGGGCAGCAGCATCGGGCCACAGCTTTCTCCAAGCTGCATTAAGGTTACGTCTGGTCACCTCCTGCCAAGCCATGTCGATTATCTTGAGGCAAACAACAATATCAAAGTGCTGCTTCCAAAACTCACGAAGGGTAAGCTGGGTGTTTTCAGTGATGTCGAAACACCTCTTGAACATGTGTTTTGTGTAGAGTTTCTTGAAGTTCGAAATGACTTGTTGGTCCATGGGCTGGAGGATAGAGGTGGTGTTAGGTGGGAGGTACAGCACCTTAATAAAAGAGAACTCCTCCAGGATATCATCTTCGAGGCCAGGCGGGTGGGCAGGGGCATTATCGAGAATGAGGAGGCACTTGAAGGGGAGATTGTTCTCCTCTAGGTACCTCTTAACAGCAGGGGCAAAAACCAAATTGACCCACTCAACAAAAAATTGTCGGGTGACCTAGGCCTTGGCATTGGCCCTCCATAGCACCTGAAGTTTGTCTTTTAATATTTTGTGAGCCTTGAATGCCCTGGGATTTTCGGAGTGGTACACCAGCAGGGGCTTGATTTTGCAATCCCCACTGGCATTGGCACAAAGGGCAAGCGTAAGGCGGTCCTTCATGGGCTTGTGGCCTGGCATTTTCTTCTCTTCTACTGTGAAGAAGGTACGGCGAGGCATCTTTTTCCAAAAAAGGCCCGTCTGTCACAATTAAAAACTTGCTGTGCAACGTAGCCTTCATCAATCACCAATTGTTGGAATTTTTGCACAAATTCGTCGGCCGCTTTGCGGTCGGCGCTACATGCCTCGCCATGCCGAACAACAGAGTGAATTCCAGACCTCTTTTTGAACTTCTCGAACCACCCACGCGATGCCTTAAACTCCTGGTGTATTTCTTGGGCCGAAGTTCCCTCGCCTGCATCTTCCTTCACGAGGTCATTAAAGATGGCGGTCGCCTTTTCACAAATTATGGCCTCGGTCACTGTGTCACCAGCTATCTCTTTCTCCTTTATCCACACGAGTAACAACCTCTCCATCTCATCGTTCACAGCCGACCTCCTCTTCGAAATGACAGAGAGGCCTTTGGAAGGAGTCACAACTTTAAGGGCTTCCTTTTGTTTTAATACTGTGCTGATCGTTGATGTATTACGGCCATATTCTTTGGCGAGATCAACCAAACGCATCCCCTTTTCATACCTTTCGATTATCTCCTTCTTTGTCTGTATGGACAAAAAAACTCTCTTCTTCTTTTCTCCTTTTCCACTTATCTCCGTCACTTTCTTGGGGCCCATAGTGAATAAATGTTAATTCTGTACTGTACACACACGTAAAACTGCCCGAACACTTCGTGGCCAATGGGATACCAGGAAGATGCTAGGCGATAGCCAATGGCAGAGCAGCTACAGGTATGTTTACGTTTGGTAAACTACGGGAGCTGCGAGGAGCGCGTACTTTTTTGCCTTTCGTATCCTGAAATTTCGTTCGTAACAAGAGGCAATATTTTCCCGTTGAGGTGTGTCGTAACCTGAAAATTCCGTATGTAGAGACGTTCGTAAGTAGAGGTACCACTGTATTGTCTTTGGCATGACCCGGCCGGGATTTGAACCCAGGCCTCCAGGGTGTGGGGCGGCTTTACATATTTTGTGTACTTGCTAAGCCACACAGAACACAAAATAAAATAAACAAAACTAAATTTTTCTATAAGGTGCCTAAGTCATTTAAAAAATGAACAATTAGGCATATATAGTTGGCTTATATATTGCTATGTCTGTAATTGAGGGTGAATGATGAGACTTAAGGTGGAACTTTATTATAGACTCATGAGTTATACAGAAGTACTCCCGCTAGGCTGAGAGGTGGTCAAAGAGACCGCTCCCCTTCCTCATAGCCCTCTTATACCCCAGGTGGTGGTGGAACCAGAAGGTGAAGCCACCACCCATGTCACACAATAATAAGTCCTAAGAACAACACTACACCCCCCCTTCAAAAAGGTCCAAAACACACATACAATCAAGACCCTCCTCAATTTATAACCCGAATCACGCACTAAAAGTGAACAGAAATATCAGGGCCTACCACATTCATAAAAACAACTAAGGCAAGGGGGAGATAGGTGAACTACCGTCCCACCCCCACATGGCTAGACGGATTATTCTGCCGTCTCTGCTAGAATATAGTCCTTTAAACATAAAATCACAGTGCTCCTAAACTAAATAACATAAAACAATCCCCATAACAGAACATATATACAAACTAGCAAATCCCAACAACTGTGATAATTCTCATTTCAACATCATGCATCAAACACATCAGTATAACTGCTATAACCCAGGCAATTTACATACTAACAACATGTATTGAACACATTGCCCTCCATCCATCAGTCTGCCCCAGTAGAGGGGACCCCCCCCCCCCCCGGAAGACCATCAGACGACTCCCCTCCGGAGCACCTTCTTCTCTTCACACCCAGGGGTGGCCCGTGCCACTGTTCAAACACCTCCTTCTGCAGCTTGGCGCGCCGCAGCTTGTTGGGATGCCACCATGAGCCATCAGACAGCTGAAGGTAGCCATCCTCCCGAACGGCCACCACCTGCAGCCGCCCTTGGTCCTCCTGTCGCTTGCGCTTTCTACGAACCCCTCTCGACCGGGCCTTCTCTCTGGGTCGGACCACATCAGCGACCCCTAGAGGAGCCCAACTCGGCTTCCAGTGTCCCTGAGTGGCACGTCGTTTTACCGTGCCAGCCAGTCCTGCCCCGCTTGCTTTCATTTCAGATGCTGGCGAAGCCGTTGTGACCCCTTGCTTCTCGGTACCTCCCAGCCGAACTCCGGAAGCAAAGTGGGTCAGCCACTCGGCTCCACCTGCCGTCATGGGCGTCCCACTGCATCGCCCAGTTCCCTCAGCTAGGGTTACTGAAGCACTGACACCGGGACCCTCCCGCGCTGGCCCTGGGTGGGGTTGGCCTTGCTCATCTTCCAGAAAACTAGGCCAAGGTTCGTCCCATATAGCATCGTCCACCACTTGCGGAACCGGCCGGTCCCACAAGCCACAGCCCGACCACTCTTCTCCAACACCGCTGGTGATCGAAAAGTCCAGTCCATAAAAAAGATCACAGCCCATAATATTGTCGCCATCGGTGGTCACCACGAACTGCAGGTTGGACATCTCCGCCAATTTGTACTTAGCCGTCAGTTCCATCAAACCCACAATGACTAGCCTTTTTCCTCCATACCCACACAATGGCACTGAATGACCTCTCACTCGGTAGTGTGGGAAGAAACTTCTCATGGTAGGCCAATTCAACACAGACCTCACTGCGCCCGTGTCAATCAGCAGCGGCACCTCCACTCTGTCCAGCTTCATCATACAGTATGTACAGCCATCGGTGTTCGGGGAGACGGTGTGGATAACTGTAGGAATTGGAGCAGGGGTGTCCGCTTTGTATTGCCGTTCCTCTTGCCCGAACCTATTACAGGCCCTGGCAAAATGATGCAGAAGTCCACACTTGCCACAGTGTTTTCCTCTTGCTGGACACTCTCTTGCCTTATAGCGGTGCTTAGTGAACCCACAACCCAAACACCTGGGCGATCCTGGGGCGGACCTTATCTTCACAGCTGTAGCGCATTCCTCCTTCTCCTCCTCACTGTCATCACTGTCCAGGTCCACAGCCTGCACTGTTGATTGTGATTCAGAGCGGTGCAGCGTAGCTCTCTCACTGAGGTTCCGTGATTGACTGTCCACTGCTTCAGACTGCTGAGCTATCTCGATAGACTTGGATAACGTCAGCTCGCCCGATTACGTAAGGAGCTTCGACTTCATAGCCGGGCAAACAGCATGTTCCACCAACTGGTCGCGGACCATCTCTACCTCCAATGCTCCAAACTGACAGTCTCTGGCCAGCTGGCGTAGGTCTGTTACAAACCGCTGCATTGACTCGCTAGTCCGCTGGTGGTGCTGTCTAAACTGGATCCTCCGGATGATGACGTTTTCTGGAGTGCGAAAATGTCGTGCCATTAGCTCAACAACGTCCTCAAAGCTATCACTAGCACCCAAGGTAGCAAGGATGCGCTGTCCTTCCATGCCCAAACTATGAACCAATATTGCCCGAGCCCATATCTTCTTCAGTTCACCAAGGTTCAGAGCCACCAAGTAAATTTGGATTATAATTATTATTATTTTTAGTAAATTTGTAAATGCGGCAAACCATCTCATCCAAGGGACCAGTGGCTCGCCGGGAAAATCCAGACACGGCCGAATGATAGTGACTCCCGCGTCCATGTTTTTTTTACCCTCGTCGCCAAATGTTATGTCTGTTATTGAGGGGGAATGACGAGACTTAAGGTGGAACTGAACAAGACTTTATTATAGATTCACGAGTTATACAGAAGCACTCCCACTAGGCTGAGAGGTGGTCAAAGAGATTGCCACCCTTCCTCACAGCCCTCTTATACCCCGGGTGGCAGCGGAACCGGAAGGTAAAGCCACCACCCGTGTCACACAATAATAAGTCCTAAGAACATCCATCCATCCATCCATCTTCTACCGCTTTTCCGGAGGTCCGGGTCGCGGAGGCAGCAGTTCAAGCAGAGAAGCCCAGACTTCCCTCTCCCCAGCCACCTGCTCCAGCTCTTCAGAGGGGATACCAAGGCGTTCCCAGACCAGCTGGGAGACATAGTCTCTCCACCGAGTCCTGGGTCTGCCCCGGGGTCTCCTCCCAGTGGGATGTACCTGAAACACCTCAAGTGGGAGGCGTCCAGGAGGCATCCTAATCAGATGCCCATACCACCTCAACTGACTCCTTTCAATGTGGAGGAGCAGCGGTTCTACGCTGAGCCTCTCCCGGATGACTGAGCTCCTCACCCTATCTCTGAGGGTGAGTCCAGCAATCCTACGGAGAAAGCTCATTTCAGCCGCTTGTATCCGCGATCTCGTTCTTTCGGTCATTACCCAAAGCTCGTGACCATAGGTGAGAGTAGGAACATAGATTGACTGGTAAATCGACAGCTTTGCCTTAGAACTAAGCTCCCTCTTCACCACAACAGACCGGTACAACGTCCGCATCACTGCAGATGCTGCTCCAATCCGTCTATCGATCTCTCACTCCATTTTCCCCTCACTCGTGAACAAGACCCCAAGACACTTAAACTCCTCCACTTGGGGCAGGAGCCTGTCCCCAACCCGGAGAGGACAATTCACCTTTTTCCAGCTGAGGACCATGGACTCGGACTTGGAGGTGCTGATTCTCATCCCAGCCGCTTCACACTCAGCGGAAAACCGTCCCAGCAAGAGCTGTAGGTCATTGCTGGATGAAGCCAACAGGACAACATCATCTGCAAACAACAGAGATGAGATCCTGTGGTCACCAAGCATGACACCCTCCATTCCCTGGCTGCGCCTAGAAATCCTGTCCATTAAAATTATGAACAGGATCGGTGACAAAGGGCATCCCTGGCGGAGTCCAACTCTCACTGGGAATGACTCCGACCGAGTGTTGGCAATACAAACCAAACTCTCACAACGGTCGTACAGAGACCGAATAGCTCGTAACAACAAGCCCGATACCCCATACTCCCGAAGCACCCCCCACAAAAATCCACGAGGGACGTGGTCAAATGCCTTCTCCAAGTCCACAAAACACATGTAAACTGGTTGGGCAAACTCCCACGAACCCTCAAGAATTCTCGAGAGGGTAAAGAGCTGGTCCGATGTGCCACGGCCAGGACGAAAACCACATTGCTCCTCCTGAATCCGAGGTTCGACTAACGGCCGGACTCTCCTCTCCAGTACCTTGGCATAGACCTTCCCAGGGAGGCTGAGGAGTGTGATCCCTCTAAAGTTGGAGCACACCCTCTGGTCCCCTTTTTTGAAGAGAGGAACCACCACCCCGGTTTGCCATGCCAAAGGCACTGCCCCCGACCTCCACGCAATGTTGCAGAGGCGTGTCAACCATGACAACCCTACAACATCCAGGGCCTTGAGGTACTCAGGGCAAATCTCGTCCACCCCCGGGGCCCGGCCACCAAGGAGATTTTTAACCACCTTGGCGACCTCAGCCCCTGTGATAGGCGAGTCATCCCCCTCGTCCCCAAACCCTGCTTCCTCTGTGGAAGGTGTATCAGTGGGATTGAGGAGATCCTCGAAGTATTCCTTCCACCGCCCGACGATATCCCCAGTTGAAGTCAACAGTGTCCCATCCGCACCATACACAGTGTGGACGGGGAGCTGCTTTCCCTTCCTGAGCCGCCGAACAGTTTGCCAGAATCTCTTTGAAGCCGACCGAAAGTCTTGTTCCATGGCCTCACCGAACTCCTCCCATACCCGCGTTTTTGCTTCAGCAACCACCCGAGCTGCACTCCGCTTGGCCTGCCGGTACACCTCAGCTGCTTCGGGAGTCCCACAAGCCAACCAAACTTGATAGGACTCCTTCTTCAGCTTAATGGCCCCCCTCACCACTGGTGTCCACCACTTGGTTCGGGGGTTGCCACCACGAGATGCACCAACCACCTTGCGGCCGCAGCTCTGGGCCGCCGCTTCAACAACAGAGGTGGAGAACATGGCCCATTCAGACTCCATGTCTCCAGACTCCCTCAGAATGTGGTTGAAGTTCTTCCGGAGGTGGGAGTTGAAGACCTCCCGGACAGGGGCCTCAGCCAGATGCTCCCAGCACACCCTCACTATACGTTTGGATCTACCAGGTCTGAATGGCTTCCTCCCCTGCCATTGGATCCAACTCACCACCAGGTGGTGATCAGTTGACAGCTCTGCACCTCTCTTTACTCGGGTGTCCAAGACATACGGTCGCAGGTCTGATGATACGATAACAAAATCGATCATCGACCTGCGACCTAGGGTGTCCTGGTGCCAGGTGCACATATGGACACCCTTATGCTTGAACTATCCTAAGAACAACACTACACATATTTACACAGTGGTTCATCAAATACTAATTTACTCTAAATCTTACAACAGCCAAAATAAAGATTAAAAACATTATTTGACAGATTAGGTATGGGAAATGTAACAGAGCCTGTAGGCACAAAGAAATACGTGTTTAAAAACTGTTCATAATTACACAATAATGTTAACAATAAAATTACGCTTCTTTCCAAAATATTTTAGCACTGTTGATTTAGTTATTTCTACAGCTATAACACCAAAGTGATAATGCACACCTTTGGTTGTTTGTGGGGTCATAAACTCTTTTTTACATGATTTTACCGAAGGATCACGGACCAGCGGCTGCAATCTGGAGGCTGCAGCTGGTGGAGAAATAGCTGACGCCATTAGTAAGCACTTGTCTTCACCCGGTTACCGATCACTTTTATGCAAGTGGCAGAATCTGATGGGGTGCAGAAAAGTTTGAAACCGCTTGAGAAACAGCTTACGCCATTAACGTAAGCGCTCTTCTTCACTCTGTTTCCGGCCACTATTATGCATACAATCTTCAGCGTCGCCCCCTGCAGTCACAGAAAATATAACACCTGCCCTCACAGGGGTGGTGGCACAAAATGTGGGGGATTCAGCTTTCCCTCAAGGTAAATAAATGCTTATTTGTATAACTCAAATGTGCTCATTTTACAGGAAATTTAACAGCCTGCTCACAGCCCTATAAGATTAGTTTACTGTTTACCTTTATTCGGACAAGTATGAGATGTTTAATGGAACGTTGACATGTCTTCACTGACATATGCAGTCCCCAGAAGCATCAGCTGATCGTCAGGTGGATCAGCTCGTTGAATAAAGGAAAACATTAAATCAGAATCAGAATCAGAATCAGCTTTATTGCCAAGTATATTTACAAGTAAACATACGAGGAATTTGACTTGATATTGGACGCGCACGTTAGGCGCATCCAATGACGCGGCAGCCATGCAAGGCGCCTGTCATACAGTGGGGGTAAAGAGGGGAAGGGAGGGGGAGGAAAACACAATAGGAGAGAGAAAAAACATAGTTAATCAGAATAACGCTCGTATAAGCTCATATAAAGCTCAAATGAGCCAAATTTTGACTACACAGAAAAAAACCCTCTATGCACAATTAGCAGACAATATAGATCACACAAACAAGAGTTGAGAGAGGCAGTGTATGTATGAGTCAGTATATATGTGTCAGTTCGTGTAATGTTGTATGCATTTGTGTAGTGTAGGTGTGACAGTTGCTAGTGAACAGCAGAGGGCGCCTCCAGGCAGTGGATAGATGTTATAATCATGTGACTTATAAACAAGTCCGGAGTCTATCTCTTCGCTTGCAGATGAAGGCACATGGACTGTCCTTGAGAAGTTCATCCGCTGAAACAACAGCAGCTGTCTGTCGATTGTTTGGGTTAGCAGCCGCCATTTCTGCTTATCTCATTGAGGAGGAATGTAAACAGGGCATCAAAACAAGGTCAAATCTACACAGCTCAGAGCCCACGGAGAATAGAATTTTCCTCTCTCATGCGCTTGTGCTTCATAATTTTAATATTAATATACAGGCTTAAACAGGCATTCCATTCCATGGAGAGCACAGGGCTCCAGATGTACAGTGATCCCTCGCTACTTCGCGCTTCACCTTTCGCGCCCTCAGTGCATCGCGGATTTTTCAAAAATATTCATCAAAAATTCAAAATTGAGAAAAAATGGGCGGGCGCTAGCAGAAGGCAGGGAGATTACATTAGAATATCAGGTATCAACACGGAGAGCCCGCACAACTCAAAATCCACCTCTCTGACCACCGCTCCTCTCCTCTCAGCCCACCTCTTCACCGCTCGGGAATCTCGCAAGCTGATTGGCCGAGACGTTTTACCTCGCAAGCTGATTGGCCGAGACGTTTTACCCAGCTACTCTCCCTGCCCAGCGCCCATACCCAGCAAAGGAAGACCGCATTCATTGTTCTTTATCGCTCGTGTTGCTTAGTGGCACTTTTCGCTGTTCTCTTGTGCCTTTTTGTGCGAAATAGGCTTCCCGTCGAGCCACTACGCCGCCTCCTGCAGCTGCCCTTGACGATCCTGCGCCTCTAGCACCTGACGATGAGGCGTCACCTGAGGAGCAGTAAAGCTCCTCAGGTGCTCAGGTAAATCATCTTCATCTTGAGTTACGTATCTTGTTATAAAAATAAAAGAGTTCTAAAAACATATTTATGTACACTTTATTTACATCTACGTATGTATGTACACTTATACACACACACACACGTATCATATGAGAGAGAGAGTGAGAGAATGAACGTACGTATTATTTATGGGTGACGTCATTAGGGGTGACGCTACTTCGCGGTTTTTCACTTTTCACGGTCGGTTCTGGAACCCATTAACCGCGATAAGTGAGGGATCACTGTATTCCTCCACTGAATCACTGTCATTCAGTTCACTGTTGCCGCTACTCGTGCCCTCCCCAACTGGTCGAATTTGATGAAGGAGCTTGCCGGGTCCGCTTTGATCAGCTCTCTCACCTTCCTTCAATTTCTGATACATCAGGGAACTTCACAGTCAAAAATAGAAGTCCTGAGATCATAACCAATAATGTTTCCTGCCAAATCTCCACAGACGCATGAATTCCAATGTTCATGAGTCTCCTCGTTGGGTTCCTCCTGACCCGATCTTCTTTTGAAGTGGTGACAATCACAGTTAAGCCGCTTTCCAGATCCATAATTTCCATTTAGATTAAGATTCAGCAGAAGAGTGACTAAACACAGACAAAAACGCAACATTGCAAGCTGGGATCAGAAAGGAAAAGAGAGGATTAGAAAAGCGTCTACTGTCTCTCAGAGCCGGAAGTAAACTAAAGTGAAGTGAAGTGAAGTAAAGAAGACGATATGAACCTACTCAAACCTACAAGATTATGTTTCCTGCCTACATATGAAAGGATATTAAAGGGAATATCAAAGAGTCTGATTCATGTTTTAATACATTAATTTCCTCATTAGACAATGAGATAGGAGAGGACACGCAGCAATCGTGTGTCACTGACTCGGGGGATTCTGTTGGATATCATATTGGGTGTATCAATATGGCGGCATCCCGGGTGTAGTGGGAGGTGACGCCCCGCCTTTCCGGCGGTGGCGTCATGGGGAGTATAAAGGGACACAGTGGGGGAGGCTCCGTCTCCTTAGCTGTGGACCCCTTGAATCTGTACGGATTGACTCCTGTTGTTTAGTGTGAATAGGTAATAAAGAGTGTTAAACTGTCACCCTCGCCTCCTCCTTTGACCACCGGATTACAGACTCAGCATTTGGCGACGAGGAGAAACGGTAAGGAGCGAGCTGCCACCGCTTTTCAGCCATTTTTGGAGGTTCTGGGAGAACCGCCCGTGCCGTGGACCAGGTGGTACGCGGCCTTCAAGCACTATCTGGTGGCTCTCAACCTTGGTGAGCTCGAAAAGCTGCGTGTGACATAACGTTCGGCTCAGGAGACGCACACACACAGGCTCAGAGTAGTTCAAACCGTTTATTAACAACAGGGATGTTTGGGTGCGTGTCTGCGGAATGTTAATGTGTTGGTGGTGGCGTCTGCTTCGGACCCAGAGGCAGGAGACCGTTCAGCCGGCAACCCTATGGGAGGAATCAGACACAGGGTGATGAGCACACACCAACACAGGAGGAGAATAGGCGAGGGAGAGAAGCTTACTTGTTGGGACAGATGACTGGCGCTTCAAGGATGGAAGCCCGGGAGACAGCCACCTGCAGGGCTCGGTGCAGCAGCGAGGAGAGACGAGGGACGGGATAGTCCGCCGCCGAGGAATCCACCTGTGCACAGGGGAGCAGACTGGAGAGATGAGGTAAGCGATTTTCTTACCGGAGATGAGGATGCTGAAGAGAATGTGGTAGAAGCCCATGAAAGAGGAATGAAGTCTACGGCTTCAGGCCGACGCTCAGGGCGAGGCGGCTTTTATCCTTCGCCGCTGACGAGTAGCAGGTGCATGAGCAGGTGGCGCCGCTGATGAATGGCGCGGCGTGACAGTACTCCCCCCTCTAGCAGCGCCTCCTGGCGATGGCTTATCCGGGTGCGCTCGGTGGAAGTCCGCGATGAGCGATGGGTCCAACACAAACGACGGGGGCACCCACTGTCGATGCTCGGGCCCATAGCCCTCCCAGTCCACCAAGTATTGCAACCCACGACCCCGGCGCCGGGAGTCCAGGATGGAGGAGGCGGACCAGGCCGGATGGCCACCAATCATCCGGGGCGCGGGTTGCGCTGCAGGAGGAGGGCAAAGGGGGTCAGTAACCGCCAGTTTCACCTTCGACACGTGGAAAGTAGGATGAATGCGGAGGGAGGGGGGAATAGCCACACGCACAGCCACCGGGTTGATGATCCGGGTGATGGGGTAGGGACCCATGAAGCGCTGTGCCAGCTTTCTCCTCTCGCCTTTTAGAGTGACGTCCTGGGTGGAAATGTAAACAAGCTGCCCAACTCTGTACGCCGGGGCAGGTCTCCTACGCCGGTCCGCCACAGTCCTGTTGCGCTCCGCTGTGCGTAATAGCGCATGGCGCGCGGCAGCCCAGGTGGAGCGGAACTGCCTGAGATGGGCCCTAACTGACGGGACAGTTACTTCACTCTCCTGCTCCGGAAACAGCGGGGGGTCGTAACCCAGGGACGCTTTGAAGGGGGACATCCCTGTAGCAGAAGAGCGAGCGGTGTTGTGGGCATATTCAACCCAGGCAAGATGGTTGCTCCAGGACGTGGGTTTGGATCTGGACACACAGCGGAGCGCAGCCTCCAGCTCCTGGTTGGTCCTCTCACACTGCCCGTTGGATTGGGGGTGATGGCCGGAGGAGAGGCTCACCTTGGCTCCGATGGCGTTGCAGAAAGACCTCCAAACCTCAGATGAAAACTGGGGGCCCCGGTCCGAGACCACGTCCACCGGAATCCCATGCAGCCTGACCACGTGTTGGACGAGGAGGTCCGCCGTCTCCAGGGCAGTAGGGAGGCCTCGCAGGGGGACGAAGTGCACGGCCTTGGAGAAGCGGTCCACGATGGTCAGGATGGTGTCATAGGAGTTGGAGACGGGGAGTCCGGTGACGAAATCCAGTGCGATGTGCGACTAGGGCCTGCCAGGGACGGGCAGGGGCTGGAGCAGACCCGCTGGAGGGGCATTTCCCGACTTGCAGGTGGCACAGATTGGGCAAGCCCGGGCGTAGCGGGCTGCATCCCTCCGCAGGCCTGGCCACCAAAAGGACCGTTGGAGGAGATCTATCATCCGGGAGGTGCCAGGGTGACAGGTGAGCTTGGAGGTGTGGAGCCAGTGGATGACCTCTCCTCGGACCGCGGATGGCACGAACAGCCTCCCCTCCGGTCCGCCGCCAGGGTCAGGTTCCACCTCCTGTGCCTTCCGGATCTTGCTCTCGATGTCCCACGAGATGGCTCCCACGACGCACGACCTGGGCAGGATGGAGTGGGGCGCCTCCTCCGACTCCACGGGGGCGAACTGCCTGGAGAGGGCGTCAGGCAGGACGTTCTTAGAGCCAGGCCTGAAGGTGATGGAAAATTGGAACCTGGCGAAGAACAGGGACCAGCACGCCTGGCGGGCGTTCAGGCGCTTGGCAGATCGTAAGTATTCCAAGTTCTTGTGGTCCGTGAGGACCACAAATGGCAGGTTCGCCCCCTCTAACCAGTGGCGCCACTCCTGCAGGGCGAGCTTGATGGCCAAGAGCTCTCTGTCCCCCACATCGTAGTTTCTCTCCGCCGGGGACAAGCGCCGGGAGAAAAAGGCGCACGGTCGCTTGGCGCCATCGTCCGGCGACCGCTGGGACAGCACTGCTCCCACTCCCGTGTCCGAAGCGTCTACCTCTACAATGCACTGCAGCGCGGGGTCGACCTGGCGAAGGACCCGGGAGGAGGAGAATTCCGCCTTCAGCGCCTCAAAGGCGGCAGCGACCTCTTCGGTCCACCGGAACGGGACCTTCGGGGACGTGAGGCGGGTCAGTGGTCCAACGATGGCACTGAAGTTGGGGACAAAGCGGCGGTAGAAATTGGCGAAGCCAACAAATTGCTGCACCTGTTTCCGGGATGCAGGTGTGGGCCATTCCACCACCGCCTTTACCTTCTCTGGGTCGGGGAGCACCTTATCGTGGGCGATGATGAACCCCAGGAAGGACGTACTCCTGGCGTAAAATTCACACTTTTCTGCCTTAACGTACAGACGATTCTCCAGCAGCCTTTGGAGGACCCGCCTCACGTGGACCTGGTGCTCATCCCTGGACTTGGAGAAGATGAGAATATCGTCCAGGTAGACGAACACGAAAAGGCCAATGAAGTCCCGGAGGACGTCATTAATGAGGCGCTGGAAGACTGCAGGAGCGTTGGTCAACCCGAACGGCATCACCAGGTATTCAAAGTGGCCGTTCGGGGTACGGAAGGCCGTTTTCCACTCATCTCCCTCCCGGATCCGGACGAGGTGGTAAGCGCTGCGTAGGTCCAGCTTGGTGAACCAGGTCGCCCCCTGGAGGGAGTGGAAAGCAGTGTCCATGAGAGGCAGGGTGTAACGGTCCTTCTCCGTGATATTATTGAGGGCCCGGTAGTCGATACAAGGGCGGAGGGACCCATCCTTCTTTCCCACGAAGAAGAACCCTGCCCCCACGGGTGACGATGATGGGCGGATAATCCCAGCACTGACTCCTTCAGGTAGGCGTTCATCGTCTCCTTCTCCGGCGCAGACAGGCTGTAAAGGCGACCAGAAGGTAAGGGAGCCCCCTGGCGGAGGTTGACGGCGCAGTCATAGGGCCGATGAGGGGGGAGAGACATAGCTTTCGCTTTGCTGAACACCATACCCAGGTCGTGAAATTCTGGGGGCACCAGAGACAGGTCCGGGGGTGCAGCGTCCGTCGCAGGGGGAGGAGCGGACGGAGAGCAGGCAGCGGACTGAAGGCAGGTGCCCATACAGAACGTACTCCATGCCGATATCCCAGCTGATTTCCAATCCAGGACCGGATTGTGAAGGCGGAGCCAGGGATACCCCAGGATGACGGGCGACACAGAGTTGGGAAGGACGTAAAAGGTCATCTCCTCCCGGTGGTTTCCCGAGATGATGACCGGTAGGGGGACAGTTTGATGTGTCACTCTCCCGAGGGTGGCACGGGAGAGGTGGATTAGGGAGATGGGAGTGTTGAGTGCCTGGCAGCGGATGCCCAATCGGGTTGCCAGGCTTTGTGAAATGAAGCTGCCTTCTGCGCCCGAATCCACCAGTGCGTGGGTGAGGTGCCCAGTGGGGTTATGGCAGAAACGGATGGGCAGCTTCAATTGAGTGAGTGATCCTAACCGATTGACATCCGCGAGGCTTCCAACAGTGACTCGCGGACCCCACCGACTGGCTTTCCGTGGACAACGCTCCACGGTGTGTTGGTCGCCTCCGCAATACATGCAGAGGCCCAACTCACGGCGGCGTTGTTTCTCCACAGGGGAAAGTTTAGTCCAGCCCGTCACCATCGGCTCCGACTCCTCGGGGCGCGATGCTGGCGGCGCCGCCAGGGGGCGAGCTTGGAACAGGTGCGGCGAGGCTCCACGAAGGCGAGAAGAAGAAGACCTCCGCCCCGAGGAGCGCTCGCGCAGCCTGTTATCCAAACTTATCGCTAAGGACGTCAGCTCCGCTAGCGTCCCAGGGATATCCCGACCAGCCAGTTCATCCCTCAGATCACTATTGAGGCTGCGGAGGAACAGGCCACAGAGGGAGCGTTCCTCCCAGCCCAATTCCTCCGCCGCTACCCGGAAGTCGACCGAGTGGTCCGCTGCCGACCGGCTTCCCTGCTGGAGAGCGAGAAGCCGATCGACCTGGACCGTTTCGGTTTGAGAATGGTCAAAGACCTCCAGAAAGCGCCTCACGAATTGGTCATAGGTGAGGGTGGCATAACTGGGCCTCGCCATTACGGCGTAGGTCCAAGTTAACGCACGCCCCTCCAGAAGATTCCCTATGTAACCAATTCGGCTGTGATCTGAGGGAAAATCTCCGGGCACACGGTGGAACACGGACTCACACTGCATAATGAACCCCCGCGCTCCGCCGAGCTTACCGCTAAAGCGGGCGGGGGTCGGAATCGGCGTGAGCCGAACCGGTGCCACTGGAGCCGGCTGGACGGCCGCTGGAACAGCAGGAGCCGCGCCACCCTGGCGAGTCGGGAGGAACGGCTGTTGGGGGTCCAAGCGGTTCAATCGGTTAGTTAGTTCTAATAATTGATTAAGAACCACCTGTTGCTGATAAACAATCTGATCCACCCGAGCCTCGAGGATGGTAAACCGGTGTGCGAGCCCGCCGTCTGCCGAGCCGCTCTGCTGAAGCCGTACTGACATAACGTTCGGCTCAGGAGACGCACACACACAGGCTCAGAGTAGTTCAAACCGTTTATTAACAACAGGGATGTTTGGGTGCGTGTCTGCGGAATGTTAATGTGTTGGTGGTGGCGTCTGCTTCGGACCCAGAGGCAGGAGACCGTTCAGCCGGCAACCCTATGGGAGGAATCAGACACAGGGTGATGAGCACACACCAACACAGGAGGAGAATAGGCGAGGGAGAGAAGCTTACTTGTTGGGACAGATGACTGGCGCTTCAAGGATGGAAGCCCGGGAGACAGCCACCTGCAGGGCTCGGTGCAGCAGCGAGGAGAGACGAGGGACGGGATAGTCCGCCGCCGAGGAATCCACCTGTGCACAGGGGAGCAGACTGGAGAGATGAGGTAAGCGATTTTCTTACCGGAGATGAGGATGCTGAAGAGAATGTGGTAGAAGCCCATGAAAGAGGAATGAAGTCTACGGCTTCAGGCCGACGCTCAGGGCGAGGCGGCTTTTATCCTTCGCCGCTGACGAGTAGCAGGTGCATGAGCAGGTGGCGCCGCTGATGAATGGCGCGGCGTGACAGCGTGCAAAGGCGATTCTGGTCCATAATCTTGGGATGGAGGGCCAGAGGATCCTTAGTATGTTAGGAGGTGGTGATAGTTTTCAAGACGTGGTGCAGCTAATGGTGCGCTATTTTCACACCCCGGAAAACATCATCGTGAGGTGAATTCAGTTCCGACAGCGCCTCCAGCAGCAAGGAGAGTCAGTGCAACACTTTGTCACCGATCTACGTCAGCTGGCGGGGGAGTGCCAGTTCGGGGCTTTGGAGGAAGAGATGGTCCGCGACCAACTGGCGGAGTACGTCCTGAGTTCCTTTGCGAGAGCACGGCTCCTAACATTCACTGAAGAACTATCGCTGACCACGTCTGTGGAATTGACGCAGCAATACGAGGCAGCAGACAGGCTGGCCAAAAATCTCGGCGAGAAGGAAATGCTGCAGAAGAAGGAACAACAGTGGAAGGCGCTGGCCACGGATCTGGACAGCAAAGACGGCACGAGTGACGAGGAGTATGCCGCTGCCGTAAAAGTTAGGTCCGCCCCAGGAACGCCAAGGTGTTAAGGCTGTGGGTCTGCTAGGCACCAATACAAGGCAAGAGAGTGTCCAGCTAAAGGGAAGCGCTGTGGGAAATGCAGTCTATTTCATCATTTCTCCAGGGTCTGCAAAAATTTTGAGCGAGGGGATCAAAGATCGGAGGGGGGCCCCTCCACAAAAGAGCCTACAGTAGTTCATACAGTCTCTCCGAGTACAGACGGATGGATTTACTGTAACGTTAAATTGGACGGAATCGAGGTACCATTGTTAGTGGACACAGGATCATCGATCTCCATACTAAATTGGGCCACAGTGAAGGGCTTGTTTCCACACTACCAGGTGAGCAAGTTAGAGGCGACCTGTTATAAGATAAGATAAGATAAGATAAACTTTATTGTCCCTCAAGGGGAAATTTGTCTTGGGCTTGTCACCCATGCTGCAACCACACAATACACACATACACAATGGATGTATGGCTACGGTGGCTACGGTGGTAACCCATTCAACATCGTGGGCTCACTGTGGCTGTCGGCGAGATACAGGTTGGCAGCAATGTGCGACATCCATTTCGTGGTGTCTACCGAAGGGTCAAATCTAATGGGGTGTGACATGTTTTATGGGCTCAGTTTCACAATAGCCAGTGGTGTTGGTGAGAAGTGATCTGGCTGCGGGCTGTGGGATTGGCCCTTTCCAGCGGTGGAGGACGGCAAAGTGTGGGACAGCAATTGGCCCGGGACAAAGGAAGACGGGCCGGACCAGCACCATGGGGAGTCACCGCGGGGTGGTCCAGGTGCCAGAGTTCAAGTTACCCTTAATGAGGGAATGGAACGGAACAGAGGGATGCCCGTGGTGGCAGATAGAGCCAGTGTGCAGGTACCTTCTGGTTCCGGAGTTCAGCTGAGTATTGCTGGAGAACAGGGTGCTGCTGTGGCTGCTTCAGCGCAGGAAATGAAAGAAAGCAGGGCGAGACTGAGTGGTGCGAGTTCCAGATGTGCCTACGAGCAGGATCCGAAGCGGATCTCGGACCGGGTCAGCATGACTCTCCGACACCGAAGGGAAGCCCAGTCACGACACGATGGATCGAAGAAGCCAGTTAAAGGTCCCCTATGTATTGGTGACAAGGCCTGTCCTAGGGTTGAAGTTCGACTCAGAGGGATCCACAGATCACAGAAGCAGCGAGATGACCAGGGGCGGCTGTGGGTAGTGACGAAGCGCAAGGATGGCTACTTGGGGCTGTCTGATGGATCCAGGAGGCACCCTAACGAGTTGCAGCATGTAGGCGAGGACAGACATCAGCGCAGCTTGTCTCCAGTGGAGAAGACAGACGGACATCCTAGGGTGGGTCTCCATGGGGGTCCATGAGGTGACTTTAAAGGGTAGGGTTAGTGGCATGTTGCATTGTTCTGAATAGTGTGTTATTTTAGTTTCCTGAAGCTGTCTAATCTGTGAGTGTGGTTGTGTTATTCCCCAGTGTGCAAGAAAAAAGGGGAAATTGTGAAATGTAAATTCTCTAGCACTGTTCGTTTAGTTTGCCCGTGTTGTGGGGTGGGGGGTGTTGGGGGTGGAGGGCCGCCATTAGATGATTGTATATTGTTATTGATGTTTAATGTTTGCTGTGTTGAGAAAATGTATATATGTTCGGGATTATTTTCTTTTAGCACACGGCCATTTTATTTTCATGGACTATAGTGGCTGAGGCAGCAGAATAATCCACCGGGCTATGTAGGGGGCATCAGTAGTCTATCTGATCCCTCAAGGATTGTGTTGTGGTATGCATGGATAGGTTATATATTTATGTTGTGTATTTTGATGTTTAGAGTGTGAGTCGGGCCGTAAACTTTGGGGAGGGTCCAATTGGCGTGCTTGTGATTTTTCTACGGTGGGGAGGGGTGTTGGATATCATATTGGGTGTATCAATAGGCGGCATCCCGGGTGTAGTGGGAGGTGATGCCCCACCTTTCCGGCAGTGGCGTCATGGGGAGTATAAAGGGACACAGCAGAGGAGGCTCCATCTCCTTAGCTGTGGACCCCTTGAACCTGTATGGAGTGACTCCTGTTTAGTGTGACTAGTTAATAAAGAGTATTAAACTGTCACCCTCGCCTCCTCCTTTGACCACCGGATTACAGACACAACAGATTCCTCCACCGTCCCCGGTCCCTCCAGCAGCACAAGTGCTTCCAGTATGCCCCAACTGCTGCCTGCCGATGTCCATCCCACTGGTGTTATGCCTAACCTGTGCTGTTCTGGACACACAAGAGGAACTAGTTAGAGGAATGGGCAGGATCAACGATCGCCTGAACCAACTGTTAGGCATTCTAGCATACATAAATAAAACATTAAATTTATTAACAAGTGATTTATCAAATCAAATCAAATCAAATCAACCTTTATTGTCATGTTGCTGTACATACAACTGTAGTGCAGGCAAAATGAAATTACGTTTCTTTAGGCATCTATATATGTAAAAAGAACATAATTTTTAAAACACACTCACTCACCCCCCACCCCAACACAGCCATTCACTCATCCCTAAGACACATTTAAGAGACTTGGCTAACCGAATTAGCAGCAGATGCTAACATTGAACTGGAGGGTTTCCACGCGATACGGGCAGACCGAACATTAGACAGTGGCAAAGCAAGGGGCGGTGGAGTGATAATGTATGTTAACAACTGGTGCAGACCGGGACATATCACTGTTAAACAACGACACTGCAGCAAAGACATTGAGTTGCTAGCTGTTAGCATGCGGCCTATATATCTCCCGAGGGAATACTCACACGTGATCTGCATTGTTGTTTATGCAAATCCGACGGCAAACGCTGGGACAGTGCGTGACGTCATCCATTCAGTAACTGGCAGGCTGCAGACAGAACACCCAGATGCTCTTCTCCTCATCTCAGGCGATTTCAACCATGTTTCACTGTCTCCCATTCTACCCACGTTTACCCAGTATGTCACATGCCACACTAGAGACAATAAAACACTGGACTTATTCTACGCAAACACTAAGGAGGCGTACACCTCATTACAACTCCCCCCACTCAGGAGATCGGATCACAACTTGGTTCATCTCCGGCCGGTGTACAAACCCCTAGTGCACAAACAACCTCCGGCCATGTGCACAGTGAAGTTATGGTCTGAGGAGGCAATGGACACTCTAAAGGGCTGTTTTGAAACCACCGCCTGGGAGCAGCTCTGCGATCCACATAGTGAGGACATCGATGGCCTCACTCACCATCACGGACTACATCAGCTTCTGTGTGGACAACACCGTACCCACCAAGACCATACGGTGTTGCTCAAACAACAAACCCTGGATCAACCCTGTGATAAAAACACTTCTGAGAGAGAAGAAGAGGATCTTCAGGTCGGGGAACAGGGAGATGCTGAACTCTGTACAGAGGGAGCTGAGGAGAAAGATCAGAGAAGGCAAGGACAGCTTTAGGAAGAAGATGGAGGACAAGCTGCAACAGAGCGACATCAGCGGGGTCTGGAGAAACCTTAAAACCATCTCTGGGCTCCAGAATACCACCCCCCAGGCCACGGGGGGGCAGGGAGTGGGCGAACAATCTGAATCTGTTTTTCAATAGGTTTGACCAACCGCCCTCCCCCCTGACTGCACAACAACCACTGCTGCCTCTAAAGACATCAAGTCCTGCTGCCCACTCCCCACTCTGTAGTGATACAGAATTGTTTGAATGTATCATGCGCGCATGCGCAGTGAGTTGGGATTCTACCAGTAAATGGAGTGAACCTGTGCTCTGGTCTTGTGGTCCCTTTATTATACATATTTCATAAGGTACACAGTACAATACATGGTGTCAGAAGTCGGCGACCCGTCTCTACTATGAAGACAGAAGCTTTAAAAAGCATGTAAGCGAAGTTTCCTTCCAGTTGGGCTGTACAGAGGAAAAAAAGTTTTCAAGTTCACGAGCTGAACTAGCAAGCATTCCAAGCTAGTGACAACATGACAAAGACGTCGGAAGGTAATGGATACGTTATTTTCGATAAGCCCGCCCGAGGCATTTGACTTCAGGGACGTCGCTAGTTGGCCAAATTGGGTCAGACGTTTTGAAAGATTCCGCATAGCTGCCGGACTCGACCAGAAGAGTCAAGAGTATCAAGTGAACTCGTTAATATACACTATGAGAGACTCGGCAGATAATGTGCTTAACACTTTAGCACTGGCTGAAGCGGACAAGAAAAACTACGAGAAAGTAAGAGACGCTTTTGAAAAACATTTCATCTGTGAACATAACGTGATATACGAGAAGGCCAAGTTTAACAAACGCTGCCAGGAGCCTGGTGAATCAGTCGAGGCGTTCATCACAGCCGTCCACAAGCTAGCTGAGTATTGTCAGTATGGAATTCTCAAAGAGGAGATGATAAGAGATCGCTTAGTCGTGGGTATTAAAGACCACACACTTTCAGAGAAGTTACAACTCGACTCAAAGCTAACTCTAACGAAAGCAATGACGAAAATTCGCCAAAACGAGGAAATTAAAAAGCAACAAACCACACTGAGACAGACTAGCACGGATGGTGCTGAAGAAGCTAATATGGATGCAGTTAGGTTCAAGCACAAACAAAAATCAGGTCAACAAGGAAACAAAACAAATCACAGACCAGGTCAGACAAATGCAAAAGACAGATGTGGCAGGTGTGGAAAAGCACATGGAAATTCATTTAAAGAATGTCCTGCTCGCAATGCAGACTGCAAGAAATGTCAGAAAAAGGGGCATTTTGCTGCTTTGTGTAAAACAAAAATGAGAGTGGAGGAACTTCAGCAGAAGGACATGAGTGAAAGTTTGGAGACATTGTTTTTGGGCACAGTGACTACGGCACCTGCACCTAATGTGCGTGGAAGAAGTCGATTGGAGTAAATGGCCAGCAGGTAGTGTTCAAGCTCGACACCGGCGCTGCAGTGACAGCCATCCCAAAACACATGTACTCTGAAAAGCTGCACGGGAAACTTTCACCTCCAAGCAAAAAACTGTGTGGACCAAGCAATGTTCCTATCGCAGTACAGGGATGCTTCACTGCCGACATGAGCTACAAGGGCTCTGTTGTGAAGCAGCAGGTATATGTTGTCCCAGGGTTAGCTACTCCACTACTTGGCTTGCCAGCCATACAAGACCTCAGCTTGCTTAGTCAAGTAGATGCCATTGCAACAGAGAATGCTTATGTGAAGCAATATCCCAGAGTGTTTACTGGTTTAGGGAAGCTAGAGGGTGAATATAGGATTAAATTGAAAGAGAATGCCACTCCATTTGCCCTAGCGGTGCCACGCCGCTTGTCTCTGCCATTAAGAGGGAAAGTTCAAGAGGCGCTGAATAGGATGGAGGCAATGGGAGTTATTTCACCCATCGAAGATGCAACTGAGTGGTGCTCCGGAATGGTCGTAGTACCAAAGCCAAACGGAAAAATCCGTATATGTGTCGACCTCACCCACCTAAATGACAACGTGTGCAGAGAAAGACACATCCTCCCTGCAGTCGATGAGACGCTCGCTAAACTAGCTGGAGCTAGAATTTTTTCAAAGCTAGATGCCACTGCAGGTTTTTGGCAAATCCCTCTGCATAGGGAATCGTCCCCACTCACCACTTTCATCACGCCATTCGGGCGTTTTTGTTTCAACCAACTTCCTTTTGGAATATCCTCATCACCAGAGCATTTCCAGAAGTGCTTGACACAAATGCTGGATGGCCTGGAAGAAACGGTCTGTCATGCAGATGACATCTTGGTGTTTGGAGCCACACCACAGGAACATGATGAAAGGCCGCATCGAGTGCTGCAACGCCTACAGCAGCGAGGCCTCACCCTGAACGACAAGTGCCAGTTTGCAGTGACTGAGGTGAAATTCCTTGGGCATATCGTCAGCGGAGAGGGAATACAGCCAGATCCCGACAAGATCAGGGCCATTGCAGCCATGCCACCACCCAAGGACGTGGCAGACGTCAAAAGATTCATGGGGATGGCGAATTACTTGGGAAAGTTTTCCCCAAACATTGCAGAGATCACAGGACCGATCAGGGACCTCCTGAAAGCTGATAACATGTGGACATGGGGGACAGCTCAACAGACAGCCTTCGCAAAGGTGAAAGAAGAGCTCAGCTCATCAGCTGTACTTGCCCCATACTGCACTGACAGACCGACTAGGGTGTCAGCAGATGCATCCTCCTACGGACTGGGGGGTGTTTTGTCACAACTTCAAGCTTCAGGAGAGTGGAGGCCAGTGACCTTTATTTCCCGCAGTATGACAGAAACTGAGCATAGATACGCCCAAATTGAAAAAGAGGCCTTGGCCATCACATGGGCGTGTGAACGGTTCCAAACTTACCTCCTGGGCCTGCACTTTGAGGTTAGAACAGACCACAAACCCTTGATAAGTCTCCTCAGCTCAAGAGCACTTGATGACATTCCTCCTCGTGTGTTGTGATTCAGATTGAGACTCCTGCGGTTCACATACACCATTGTGCATGTTCTGGGAAAAAATCTCATAGCAGCAGATGCTCTTTCAAGAGCTCCCCTTCAAGGTGCAACAACAGAGGAGGATCTCGTGCTCCAGAGTGACGTGACAGCTCACATCAACGAAGTCATTCAGCAACTGCCTGCATCGCAAGAGAAACTGATGCAGATTAGGCGAGCTCAGGAAGAGGATCCAGTGTGTGCGCAGCTGTCTTCTCAGATCCGCACAGGTTGGGACAGACTGAGTTCGGCTCCGCAGCTGAAGTCCTATTGGCAGTACCGAAATGACTTGTTGATGGCTGATGGTCTCCTGATGAAAGGGAAAAGAATAGTGATTCCAGCAAGCATGCAACCAAACATTTTGGAAATGCTTCATCAAGGCCACCAGGGAATGGTGAAGTGTATGGCGAGGGCTCATGAAGCAGTATGGTGGCCAGGTCTGACACGTCAGATAAAAGAAAAGGTACGCCAGTGTGAAGTTTGTGCTAAGGAATGTCACAATGCACCAGAACCTCTCCTGACCACACCCTTGCCATCACGCCCATGGCAAAAGCTAGCCGCCGACCTGTTTGAATGGAAGAAAGGTCATTACTTGGTGGTCATTGACTACTACTCCCGATTCATTGAGGTTGCTAACGTCACAAGCACTCTAGCGTCAGCTGTGATTCTTAAAATGAAAGCCATCTTCAGCCGTCATGGAGTGCCTGACACACTCATCACCGACAACGGCCCACAGTTTGCAGCAGCAGAGTTTGCAGAGTTCGCTGCAGATTACAAATTCCAGCATCTCACCAGTAGCCCCCGTTACCCCCAAAGCAACGGAGAAGCAGAACGTGCTGTTAGAACCGTGAAGGCCCTGTTGCAGAAGAATGAGGACCCTCACAAAGCGCTGATGGCATACAGAGCGACCCCTCTCGCTCATGGGGCATCCCCCGCGCAGCTCCTAATGGGGCATAACATCCAGACACCTCTCCCAGTGTGTCCAAGCACCCTCACACCAGCTTGGCCGGACTTGAGAGCTTTTGAGAGGAAAGACGAAGAGCTTAAAAGAAAACAGGCTGAGGGATATAACACACGGCACAGAGCACAGGAGAAGAAACCGCTCCAGCCAGGCCAGAGAGTCTGGATCAAGAACGAACCACGCACTGGAGTAGTTTCCGGATCAGCTGGGACACCGAGGTCCTACGTTGTTGACACTTCAAAAGGCTATCTCAGAAGAAACCGCTCTCATTTGAGAGTTGTGCCTTCACCATCGACCACCCCAGATCCGGGCATACGCACCAGAGTGGGCAGAGCGGTCAAGCCAGTCAAAAGACTGAATTTGTAGTATAGTGTTGTGTGTATACACGGAGCAGAATAAACCTCCATACCACAACAGAGAGGATCAGGTAGTCCACCCTGCCTCTCAGTTAAGTTCTTATGTGTTATGAGTTTGAATGTTGCAGTATTGTAAAAAAAAAAAAAAAAAAAAAAAAAAAAAGGAGGGGACAAGAATGAGATGAATAGTGAGATGCAGACGGTGCACATTCAAAGTTTATTTTGAGGATTTATGTTTAGTCTCAAGTTAATGTGATAAAAAGATATAATTCATGATTTTTGTAAACAGATGGGAAACATTGGTTTAAAAGGGGGAGATGTAGTGATACAGAATGGTTTGAATGTATCATGCGCGCATGCGCAGTGAGTTGGGATTCTACCAGTAAATGGAGTGAACCTGCGCTCTGGTCTCGTGGTCCCTTTATTATACATATTTCATAAGGTACACAGTACAATATACACTCCACCAACACCCCCCCACTCCCAACACACAGCCCCCCAACCTGACCCTCACTAAGACCCAGGTGAGGACGGAGCTGAGGAAGATCAAGGCGAGGAAGGCGTTGGGACCGGACGGCATCAGCGCAAAGCTCCTCAAGTCCTGTGCAGACCAGCTGTGTGGGATTGTGGAGTACATCTTCAATCTGAGCCTGAAGCTGGGGAGGGTACCACAGCTGTGGAAAACATCTTGTGTGGTACCTGTACCAAAGACTTCCCACCCCAAAGATCTGAACAGCTACAGACCAGTGGCCTTGACGTCCCACATGATGAAGACCCTGGAGAGGCTGCTCCTTGCTCACCTCCGCCCCCTGGTGGGACCAGCAATGGATCCACTCCAGTTCGCCTACCAGCATGGCATTGGGGTGGAGGATGCGGTGATCTTCCTCCTTCACCGTTCTCTGTCCCACCTGGAGAAGCTCGGGAATGCGGTGAGGATCATGTTCTTTGACTTCTCCAGTACTTTCAACACCATCCAACCGATGATCCTGAAGGACAAGCTGCAGTGCGCAGGGGTGGACCAGTACCTGTCATCATGGATCCTGGACTACCTCACTAACCGGCCTCAGTTTGTAAGAACCCGAGACTGTGTGTCCGACACGATCATCGGTAGCACGGGGGCCCCCCAGGAAATGGTTTTGGCTCCCTTCCTGTTCACCCTTTATACTGCGGACTTCTCACACAACACAACACACTGCCATCTACAGAAGTTCTCTGACGACTCTGCGATCGTTGGCCTCATCTCCAACGGAGATGAAGCTGAGTACAGAGGACTTATCCAGGACTTTGTGGACTGGTACCATTGGAACTGCCTCCAGATCAACGCGAGGAAAACTAAGGAGCTGGTGGTGGACTGCCGCAGGCAAGGACAACCCCTCACAGCACCAGTAAATATACAGGGAACAGACATCGAGATGGTGACATCCCAAGTACCTGGGTGTTCATCTGAACAATAAACTAGACTGGTCACACAATACCGACGCACTCTACAAGAAGGGACAGCGCAGGCTGTTCCTACTGAGGAGACTCAGGTCTTTTGGTGTACAAGGGGCGCTGCTGAAGACATTCTATGACACAGTGGTGGCATCAGCCATCACTTTTGGAGTGGTCTGCTGGGGCAGTGGCATTACAGCAGCCGATAGGAAGAGACTGAACAAACTGATCAAGAAAGCTAGCTCTGTCCTGGGGCAGCGCCTTGACCCAGTGGAGGAGATAGGAGAGAGAAGGATGGTGGCTAAACTGTCATGTCTGCTGGAGTCCGAGTTCCACCCTATGCAGGACATACTGAATGCACTGAGGAGCTCATTTAGCAGCAGACTACATCATCCTAGGTGCACAACCGAGAGGTTTCGCAGGTCCTTCCTACCTACGGCTGTCAGACTGTACAACCAAAGTAGGGCTGCTCGCAGAGATAGCAAAAAGACTTGACCTAATAGTATTGAATGCAAAAGACGCAATAGACTTACACAATGGTCCCCTCCAGTATACAACTAGGAAAATACCGGTCGCTATGGAGGGTGAGAATATGTATGGGTACATAATCATACCATGTAGGATAACTAAGTAGACGGTTGTGCTGCTTCATTCCATCTAGCTACAATGCTCCGCACTGTGTGTGTTTATATATCTACATATTTATTCCATCTAGCTACAATGCGCCGCATTGTGTTTTCATATATCTACATATTATTCCATCTAGCAACAATGCTCCACACTGTGTGTGCTTATATATTTACATATTTATTCCATCTAGCTACAATGCTCCGCACTGTTTATATACTCATATATTTATTCCATCCAGCTACAATGCTCCGCACTGTGTTTATATATTTATATATCTATCCCATCTAGCTACAATGCTCCGCACTCTCTCTCTCTCTCTCTATATATATATATATATACAGTATATATACAGTATATATACAGTATATATATATATATACAGTATACAGTATACAGTATACAGTATATACAATATATATATATATATATATATATATATATATATATATATATATATATATATATTTATATGTACATATGTATACTTGCTGCTCTTGTTTTTTTTTTCTCTTGCCTTCTGATTGTTGCTCTGAGTGTTGCTATCCCTGTGCTGTTGCAATCCTGGAATTTCCCCATTGTGGGACTAATAAAGGCTTAGCTCATTGCAGTCTGTCGGGGGTGACAATGACTGTTTCATTTAGGTCTAATCAGATTCCTCCACGCAGCTCTGTAATTTGTCTCCCGCTGCCAGGAACTCCTGACCTTGTTAACCCAGGCGATGTCTGAGCCGGTATGAGTTGCTCTCTGACTGACCATTTCATGAAACTGCTTGCAAAGCATTTGAGTACCGCTAACTTTTGTTGGACTAGCAATACATTCTTGGCGGATAGAGATATTATCAGTGGCAAGGACAGACCAAGACAAACTGACTCCAGTATCTGTTGCAGTGACTGACCAGATGATAGGTTTGTTTATTTCTGCTCTTTGTGTAGTGCATGTCACGATGCACCTGTTGGTAAAATGACATGATTGCTCTGTCTTTCTCACACTTCTTTATCTGCTTGCTTCACACGCTACACTGCAGAGTTTAGTTTACACCCTATAATTCATTTGCTGAAATCAGTTAGAATCAGTTCTGCACTCAGCAGAGCTGCCACATATGCGGAAATGTATTATTGATACAATGAGGTAAAACCCCTCCCTCTTGCATGAGGGAGTGGTTAAGTTTATAAAACTATAGGGCTCAATTTTGGGGTAACACACTCTCTTGGGGAATTGCCTAAAGAGTGGTGTTCCAGCGCTGCTTGTATCCATATCTCACTTTCAGTAAAAAAAGGAAAACTTCATCTCTCAGCCTGGTTATTTGGCCGTCGTATCAAAGAACTGGGGTTTAAGGTAATTTAGACTTAATTTGGTGTTTCCGCCCGGTTATGAGGCTAAATTTTAGTTTTAGTTTTGTAAACGGTGTGAGGATTTTTTTCTCTACAGACTGGCGGCCGCAACATGATAAGAGGTGAGCAGAAAACCTTTTTCAATAAATTTCTGCCTGTCCCTTCGGGGACAGCCCTTTCTGTAGAGATTAAATATTCATGCACGTGTGATTTTATTTGTGGAATGAAACTGAGATATGTCTTGAATTTATGATATGTTGTTTTAAGAAATATATTTACTGAGTTTGATGAGGAAATCTCCAAACAGTTTTAACCCCGTGAAATTAGTAATACGCGTTGATATTGTTCCAGAAAGTAGAGTTGGAGAGAGCTTGGGCAAGAGGTTTAAACCCTGGGGTAGCTGAAACAGGGCCACCGAAAAAGAAGTGTTGCCCCGTTATGCATTGCATAGTCCGGGTAAAAGGTTTTAACCCCGAGGCAACTGATGTAGGGTTGCCGAAAAAGGAGTGTTAATCGGCTGATGCATAGCTTTGCCATAAGGTTTTAACCCCTTGGAATCATTGCTTGATTTCAAAAAGTAGAGTTGGCACCCCTCGTGTATTTTGCTCAGACCAAAAAAGTTGAAACTCCCAGAGAAATTGCAATGAGTGCGTTTCTAAAAAACAGTTGGTCTTACTGCAAAAAATTAAAAAAAGGTTTTAAAATTGTGGAAAAGTTGGTGTGAAAGAGCGGAAATAAATAAGATCATAATAATAACTACATTTTATGTTATAAGATATTGATATTAGACTATAGCATTTAAAGACGGTCGGATTAAATGGCAACAGAACTGGATAACAATAAAATGGACAATAAGAAACAGTTTTTTTTTATTTTTGTGAGTGTTAGATAGAAGCAGCTGCAGTCACGGTTGGTTGTTTTGTCCTTGTGTAATCTGCTCTGGCGTGGAAGAGAAAAAAAAGAGTGAATTCTCCGTGGAGGCGGGGGGAGCAGGCTGTGAAATTGTTTGTGATTTTTTTTTCCTTTTGATATTTGTGAAGTGTAAAATGATTGATTAATTAATTGTTATCCTTTTGAGAAATGTTTAACCACTTGCACTCCGTTGTTCCGCGGGCGGGCAAGTCTCTGCGTCCTATGACGCACGAGGGCGCATGAGAGCGCCCTCGTGCGCGCTTGGACGCATGACGCATGATGGTGGTGATGGTGATGTAGTGACGTCCAAGCGCCACTGAAAAAAAACCTGCAGAGACAGCCGCGAACAGATTAGTTCATCTGATTGACCTCTCATTCGACTAATAATAGCCTTGAATTGGGTTTCTGAAACCTTGAAGAACCAATGAATGAAAATCTAGGAAGGAGGACCCGCCTACTGTGAACGCAGGAGCCAATTGAAGCACAGAAATTCTGGCTGGGTGAAGAGAGATTTACTGTTGCAACAGATGAAAACAAAGGACGCTGGACGAATCTACTACAGACCCAGGCTCACCCAGCAGCATGGAGAAAACCCACAAGTGGGACCTGCACTCATTCCAGCAGAATAGACGGAGGCCGACGACAAAAGTCGTAAATCATTCGCCAAAACGGCAATAATGGAATTATGTTGATCGGGATCCACGAGCGGAGCAGCGTCGCGTTCGTCTGACAATGGGGGAAGAGATTTTCGCCACGACTCTGCTGCTTTGAAGAGGTAAGGTGTTATAAGCTAAATTATTATTTATCCCTGAAAACTGTAATCCAAAAATGACTTTTGACTGATCGGTAAATTACAACTGTACTGCGCACGAAGTACGAAGTGCGTGCGCCGCAATAAACGGTTCATTTGCCGTGTTCGGACCGTGAACGCCCCCCCCCCCCCCCCGCTGCAGAAGAGGAGCGGGGGGGGCACGGTCCGAACGCCCCCCGGTCCGCGGGGGGAAGCATAGCGATGGCCCTCTTCTGTAGCGAGGGGGGGGGGCCTTCACGGTCCGTTCACGGTTTCCCCCCCCACACACACACACACACACAGTAGTGAGGGGGGGGCCGCTGTGAAAGTATGCAAGGAGTGTAATCCGTCATGTAGCGAGGGCCGAATTTGGTCCTTGGTAGCGGGGAGGGGGAACGACCCCCCGCCCACACACACACACACAGACACAGCCCTGAGTGTGACCTTTCATTAGAGCCTAAAATGAAGATTCTACATTGAATTATTCAAAAGTTACAGATGTTTTTCCAAACTGTGCCATTTGGCACAATTTGGCACAGTTCCAAAACGCCTGGGAACAGCCTGAGAACAAAGCTGTGTAAAATATTCATTTTTTGTGGTATTGTTACCAAATTTGGATCTCAGCTGAATAACACTTGGTTCTACATTTCTGTTGCATGTTACAGCTGGATCGGACAGCTGTGTGTTATTTACAAGCATTTGTATCCAAAAAAAAACTGTGTCCAATTTTTTTTTCTTCAAGTTCAGTATGTTTAGATGACTGTAACTCAGTGGCCGGAGCACGTAGAGAGATTATGTTTTTTTTGCCAAAAAATTCAAAGTGTTTTCTTTTAAATGAGACCAACCCCATGAAGATGCTGCAAAGGGTTGAATAACAGCTTTCGATTTACTTTGGGCACATTATTTTTTGGCATTTTTAGGAAAATTGCCCGGAGTGCAAGTGGTTAGAATTATAGGTACTGTATTTGAAAATAGTAGCTTTGAGCAAAAGGAGCCAACTAGTGTTGTGTTACGGCAGTGTAGAAAAAATGGATGGTTGCTGCTTCGACCTTGTGGAGATAGGAGAGAGAAGCAATTCTGTGTGTGTGTGTGTGTGTGTGTGTGTGTGTGTGTGTGTGTGTGTGTGTGTGTGGTTGTTTTAGAAAAAAAAGGGAAGAATGGAAAAACGGGCTGTGTGCAAGAGAAGTAACCTAAATATGGGTATTTTTACAAAGTTTTGGGGTTTTACTTTTTCAGTCTAACTTTGCGGGTTTTTAACTAATGTTGCGTACGTGATAAGTTATTTACATATTTTTTAACCCCTTGCACTCTGGTCAATTTCCCTAAAAACGCCAAAAAAATAACATGCCCAAAGTAAATCAAAAGCTGTTCTTCAACCCTTTGCAGCATCTTCATGGGGTTGGTCTCATTTAAAACAAAACACTTTGAATTTTTTGGCAAAACAGTCATAATCTCTCTAAGTGCTCCGGCCACTGAGTAACAGTCATCTAAACATACTGAACTTGAAGAAAATAAATTTCGCCTGGGTGTTTTTTTGGATACAAATGCTTGCAAATAACACACAGCTTCAGATCCGGGCTGGAAAATGCAACAGAAATGTAGAACCAAGTGTTATCCAGCTGAGGTCAAAATTTTGTAACAATACCACAAAAAATGAATATATTACACAGCTTTGTTCTCAGGTAGTTCCCAGGCATTTTTGAACTGTGCCAAATTGTGCCAAATGGCACAGTTTGGAAAGACGTCTGTAACTTTTGAATGATTCAATATAGAAGCTTCATCTTGGGCGCTAATGAAAGGTGACACTTAGGGCTGTGTGTGTGTGTGTGGGGGGGGTTGTTTATTCATTCATTCATGAGTGAATGAACAAACAAGCCCCCACACACAAAGAAGCATGCCACGTAAAAAATGTGTGGCTTTTTTTTACAAGAAAAAATAACCTACAGTGCACTAAAAATTATTCTAAAATATTTGTAATGTAGAAGATAACAACTGCCCACCCCCCCACCCCCCACTACAGAAGACGGACATCGGCCATCGCTACATGTGGCGATGTGGCGACCGCGGCGCACAGTCCACAGTCCGCGGCGCACAGTCCACTCTACAGCGCACTCTACAGAAGAGTAGTGGGGGGGGGGCGTTCACGGTCTGGACGCGGCGCACGAACCGTGTACCGCGGCGCACGGACTTCGGACTTCGTGCGCCGCGGTCTACTACACACAGTTGTAATTTACCGATCAGTCAAAAGTCATTTTTGATTACAATTTTCAGGGATAAAGAATAATTTAGCTTATAACACTTACCTGTTCACAACAGCAGTGTAGCTGGCGAACTTCTCTTCCTCATTGTCAGATGAACAAGAAGCTGGTCCGCTTGTTACGGACTCGTGGTTCTGGTCATGCGACCCGGTCAAAACATAATTCCATTATGGCAGTTTTACGCTTCCATGATTGCGGTTTTGGCGAACGATTTTTCAAAACAAATAACAGTAGTAATAAAAAAGGACTGGCGAACGCGTGTGTCACCCAGCCTTCGTCGTTGGCCTCCGTCGGTCTATGATGACCATGGAAGAGAATCCTAAACGTCTACTCTGCTGGGACAGCACCGCCTGTGGCTGAACAGGCCGATGCTCGAATGGCAGTCCCTGTCACACAGGTCGCACTTGTGGGTGGTCTCCGTGCTGCTGGGTCTGTGGCGGTTCTTCCTGCGGGTCCTTTTTTCATCTGCTGCAGCAGTCAGTCTCTCTTCACCCAGCCTTACACAAAACAGCTTTCGAACTTCTGTGCTTCAATTGGCTCACTGCATTCGCAGCCGTAGGTAGACGGGTCTTTCTTGCTAGGTTTTCAGTCATTGGTTCTTCAAGGTTTCAGAAACCCAATTCAAGGCTCTTATTAGTCGAATGAGAGGTCAATCATATCTAATCTGTTCGCGGCTGTGTCTGTAGTGGAAGAACGGAAATGCAGCTTTTTTTTTCAGTGCGCTCTAGGACGCAGCGCCCTCGTGTGCCCTCGTGCGCCCCCGTGCGCTCTAGGACGCAGAGACGTGCCCGCCTGCGGTACACCAGAGTGCAAGAGGTTAAAGCAATTTTTGACGTATTACTGACTTTTTTCTTTGATTGAAGCATAACAGTGCACTTTACAGGAAAAAAAGGACACAGGACTAATGTGATGACGTGACCACAGGCACATAACACTAAGTTAAGTACAAATGTTTACATCTTAATCAATGTTACCAGCATGACAATGATGAAATTAATTGAATATTACAATATCATGATGTCACTTAATAATGCCTAATCATTGAAGGCTTTATGTATACCCTATATTACATGATTTAAAGCATAGAGGCTCAAAAGAGATTAATAAATAATGTGTTTGTGCATATGATTTGCCAGAGGCTACGGATTACCAAACAAAGGTCTTGTATGTTATATTGTTGCTTCGTTTAAATAATACTATACTCACCTTTTAATAAATGACATATGCAATCTTATTTACATTTCGACCTTAGGCCTGACTTTTTCCCTCTGGGAGAAAATAGCAAGATGATGATAAAGTTTTTATTATTGGGAGGTGGTAAATTTATGAACAGAAAAGACAGAAATACCACAAGAATTCTGATAGATACTGAGACTGATTAGTGGGTTGTGTCAGTCTGACCTAGATAAGAATAGACAGAATCAGCCTTTAAAAAACAAACAAACAAACAAAACAAAACAAAAAAAACACACAGGCCACAGACTGTGGCTCTGTCATAAATTCTTGAAAACAGAGATTAGGTTTTTATCTACAGTTATTCATTCTAAAATGCGACACTGGTCTAAGGCTTTTAATGTAGGATATTGTTTTGTTTGAATATAATCTTAACCCCTTGCACCCTGGTCAATTTCCCTAAAAACGCCTAAAAATAACGTACCCAAAGTAAATCAAAAGCTGTTCTTCAATCCTTTGCAGCATCTTCATGGGGTTGGTCTCATTTAAAACAAAACACTTTGAATTTTTTGGCAAAACAGTCATAATCTCTCTAAGTGCTCCTGCCACTGAGTAACCGTCATCTAAACATACTGAACTTGAAGAAAATAAAGTTTGCCTGGGTGATTTTTAGATACAAATGCTTGCAAATAACACACAGCTGTCAGATACTGGCTGGAAAATGCAACAGAAATGTAGAACCAAGTGTTATCAAGCTGAGGTCAAAATTTTGTAACAATACCACAAAAAATGAATATATTACACAGCTTTTTTCTTAGGTTGTTCCCAGGCATTTTTGAACTGTGCCAAATTGTGCCAAATGGCACAGTTTGGAAAAACGGCTATAACTTTTGATTGATTCAACATAGAAGCTTGATCTTGGGCTCTAATGAAAGGTGACACTCAGGGCTGTGTGTGTGTGTGTGGGGGGGGTTGTTTATTCATTCATAAATGAATGAATGAATGAACAAACAAGCCCCCCACACACAAAGAAGCATGCCACATAAAAAATGTTTGGCCTTTTTTTACAAGAAAAAATAACCTAGAGTGCAATAAAAATTATACTAAAATATCTGCAATGTAGAGGATAACAACTCCCCCCCCCTCCGCTACAGAGGAGCTCGGCGCACAAAAAAACGGTCTGTCAACGGTCCGTCATGTGGCGATGACGCACCGTTGTAATTACCGATTGGTCAAAAGTCATTTTTATTACAATTTTCAGTGATAAAGAATAATTTAGCTTATAACACTTACCTGTCCACAACAGCAGTGTCGTTGGCGAACATCTGTTCCTCATTGTCAGACGAACATGACACTGGTCCGCTTGTTACGACTCGTGGTTCTGGTCACGCGACCCGGTCAAACCATGATTCCATGATTGCGGTTTTGGCGAACGATTTTTCAAAACAAATAAGAACAGTAGTAATAAAAAAAGACTGGCGAACGCTACCGTTACACACAGCGGCTTACACAAAACAGATTTTACGCACGGGACGCACGCTTTCAATCGTCAAACTTCTCTGCTTCAATTGGCTCGTTGTATTCGCAGTTGTTGGTAGGCAGGTCCTTCTTGCTAGGTTTTCAGTCATTGGTTCTTCAAGGTTTCAGAAACCCAATTCAAGGCTCTTATTAGTCGAATGAGAGGTCAATCAAATCTAATCCAATCAAAACACTCTTTGGCTTTCTGTTTGCGGCTGTCTGTACTGGAAGAACGGAAATGCAGCTCTTTTTTTTTTCAGTGCACACTGAGACGCACAGTGCGCACTGAGACGCACTAGGGCGCACTAGGACGCAGAGACGTGACCGCCCGCGGTATCCCGGAGTGCAAGAGGTTAAACTAAGTGATTACCCATGTCAATTAGTAAAACCTTAATTGATTCACAGAATATTTAGTGAATACTTGTTGGAAGTAGTGAACTCACATTCAAATTGTGGAAGTTTTAGGTGTGATTTAAAGGTTTTTCTGCTATTCCTTATTCTTTGTTTTTCAAAAGGAAAGGGAAAAGCATTCAATTTTTTTTTTTTTTTTTTTTAGTTTTCACCAGGAATTAGATTTACCAAATTAATAAGGAATCATACTATCATCACCTTTTAATTTAATAAATCTTTGGTGATATATGTAATATGTAATAAAATAATAAAAAACAATAATGGACATTGACATTGACTGACCACAGGAGAAAGGACCCCTAAACTGATAAGCATTTTTGAAGCTAAGTATGACTTTGCATGACATTGTAAATGACATAAAGTATAACAATTCAAATGACTCTGACTTTACAAATGTAATGTTTATATGATTTTGCACTGCAGGATACATCTGATGTTATTCACCACATAATGGTGTGACAACATCATATTTCAGAAATGTGACAGTAATAAGGAATGTGTTTTCCTGATGCTCAGCCGTGGCCAAGCTTGGCCTTGGGACTACATTCCACCCCATCATTTACCAAGGAGTGTATAAAATGAGGCATTCCTTGTACAAAATTAAACCAAATTCTAATTAAGCAATATGCCCACCTTTCCATTGACTGAAGGAGTGTGACGCAATCTTTATTCATTTATATAAATTCAATCTATCTGTGTTCAATTGGACAAACTGACATTATTTATCAATGCTAAAACATATCAAATATGCACAGATAGCTATTTTGTTTTACTTAAATGGAATTTGTAAATTAGTTCAAGGGACGTCATAAAAGAAGCCATGATTATTGAAATCTCATTTTGAAGGAGCTGTACTACCCACAAATTTTCATCTAAATTAAAGGTGGTAATATACTTCCTTTCAGTAAAAGAATCAAGCAAATACCCTGTAACTTTGCTGCATGTGCGTCTCTATGCATCAAAAAAAGGGGGTGTGGTTTATATTAATCATATATCCCATAACCTACATATGTATAAGCATGATTGGATGTTTGGTGATTACATATATACAACGACCTCACGCCTCAGAACAGGACAAGAGGTCTCAACCGCCAGCGAAGATCAAAGAGCATCCAAGGCATCTGGTGGAGACCAGATCGATCGCCCTGGCTTCCCAGGGCCAGGTGGAAGAGACAGAGGACAATGGAGGAGATCGATCGCCCTGACCACCCGGGGTCAGGTGGAGGAGTAGGAAGACAAAGGAGGGGGGATTAAGCTAATGTGGGATGTCAGCTTTGATGTGCAATGTCTTTTGTTATGTGTAAGTATAAGTATGTAGGTCTGAATGTGTTCGACCTCTTATTCTGCTTCTGCACTAAGATGAGACTTGTTAGAGGAGTGAAGCTGATAATAAACTTTGGTTTATAAGTCACATTGCCTCGTATTCCAAGCTCTTCTACACTGGTGACCCCGACGCGAGGATGGAACAGAGGCGTTCTCCCGCGATTGACTCATCAGAGGCAACCCAGGCAGACGCCGGCGCCCATGCAGACAGGGGAACAGATGGACGACGTTCCCCCACGGCAGAAGCTACAGAGAGGGCTCAACCGAGCAACAGCTCCGCCGCGAGAGCCGAAGGAAGGCGCTCTCACCCTGCGGACACATCAGGGACTGCCCACACAAGCGCCGTCACCGTCAAGCTGCCGGACTTCTGGCAGGAAGACCCGAGCTCGTGGTTTCAGCAAGCTGAGGCTCAGTTTGCACTGGCGGGCATAATGGCAGACGACACAAAATTTTATCACATCGTCGCCAAACTCGACGCTGCCACTTCGAGATGTGCGCGGAGCATAATCCAGCGGCCGCCTGCCCAGGACAAATATAAGCCTGTTTTCCACTAGCCCAGCACAACTCGGTACGGCTCGATTCACTTCAGTACGGCTCGGAATGCTTCTGTCTCCATTAGCACGGTGTTGTGCTTGTGCTGTGATGGTTTGTGTTAGGAGGTTTTAGAAGCGGGGCGGCGGCAGATTCCCAGCGAGGCGGGGCCACACTCCCGTGATGTTACGCACCCGACTGAGTCCTTATTTACACGAGACAAACAATGGAGGATCCAAGGATTATTGCCTTGCTCGCTCTGTGGTTTTATCTCACAATTAATTTTATCTCATAATTAAGCTGCAACAACACAAGTCACTTTTGTTTTGAATTAACTGCCAAATGACCTAGAAATAATGAGCTGAAACTTGTTTTTATTCGTATTAAATAATGAGACGGTGGCACACTGTCCAACACCAAATTGTATTATTTTTTACATCCTAGGGCATTTTGGATGTACTGAATTAAAAAAAATCATGTTTTTTCACCTTCCGGTCAACGTTTGGAACAACAGTATTATTATTTTCCGTTTAGATGATGCTACACTCCTTCTAAAGTATTGTAAATCTCTGAATTTGGAATGCCGATAGAACATTCAGTTTACATATACTTGTACCTACTTTGACTTGGTGCTAATTTTTTATGATATTTCAATAAAAAGAACAGAAAGCTTACAAAAAGATTTCTTTTTTGGTCTAGTTAAAAATTACATTACCTTTACAACGGTTGACCCCTGACAGGAAGATCAGCATCATTTTGATCAGACTAGGCAATGGAATTTCTATGTAATTATACTGTTTTATAATTTAGTGTTATAACAGACAAACCACACTTTCCAAAACAATTCCATTTTATTATATACAAAATATTAAAATAAAAAAAAACCTTTGCAACACAACATGAAGGTTAATCGACATTTTATACATGCCGACCACTGAGTTCCTCTACACCAGCTTCCCAAACTGGGTCACGAAGACTCGGTTTAATGAATCTGTCTCTGCCAGCTGTGGGTCAGGAAGGCTCGGTTGAATTAATCCGGACGGGCTGTCGCGGCGGACGCGTGGGATGATTCTACAAGGAAAATGCACACAATAAAATACAGCACGAAAGTGCAATATATACAGAAAAGACAATAGTTTTTAACAAGAATACATAAGCTTATTTCAGCATATTGTTCACATGAATAATTAAAATAAAAGCTTTAGTCCGCAGTGTGCTGCAATAAAGCAGCGATCCATCCACAAATGAATAGCTTTTTTATTGCATAAATAAACTGAGCGTCTTACCGAATATATTTGCGAAAAAACGCACAATAAAAAAAAATTAAAACTCACCGTTAAAGGACTCCGATGTCGAGACCTCCCGGTATATTTTTTCATTCCGGGCGGCTCCGTCTAACTCGCGCTGGATACGTTCGTCTGACAGTGCAGTGAGCAGACACTGCACCTCCTTATTGGTCCATGGAACACCCTTATTACGCGAAGCCACTTTTGATAGAGAATAAATGAAAATAGCACAGCAATACACTGAAAAGAAACCGTCAACAGTGGTTGCGTGCTGAGTAAAGGCGGTCGTGAAGATTCTTTTTTTTTTTTTTTTCTTCAAAAACTTTATTGAGAAAGTCGTGAAGATTTGGTAGATGAGGAGGAGGAGAGGGGCGGTTACAACCTGACCAATCAGCGCCGGTTACGACCTGACCAATCAGCGGCGACCAGTCTGTTAACGTCACAACACGGCACAGCTCAGCACTGCTGTACCCTGCCCTGGAGCGGGGCTGAGAATCGCGGCTGTTAAACCGTGTTGGGGCTTGTGGAAAAGCGTACAAAGCGTGCTGAGCCGTCCCGTGTCGCGCTAAAGCGTGCTAGTGGAAAAGGCCCATTAGAGAACTGAAGGCGACCATCGTCGAGAATTTCGTCCCCTCAGCCGAGGAGAGAGCAGAGAGGATCCTGGCGATCTACGGCCACAGAGGATGCAGACCCAAGGCCCTCATGGAGGACATGCTGCAGCTCAAGGAAGAGGACAACGACAACTTCCTCTTCCAATATATCTTCCTCAGTACTCTACCGCCACACATGAGAGGGACGCTTGTCAACATGCGATGCAGCATCCAGCAAGACTTCCGCGCGCTGGCTCGCGAAGCACAGCGATTCGTCAACGCCTGCAGCGAACAGACAGCCACAGCAGCATCCGCAGATCTCAGCGCTGATGCCCAGATCAACGGGGAGCCACAAACCACTGAGCAGAGCCCGCCCACCATGGCGGCGACACAACCAAGACGCAACAGACGGAGCGACATCTGTTATTATCACCACCGTTTCGCCGAGAAGGCTTACAAATGCGTTCCCCCTTGCAAGTTCAAGAGTTTGGGAAATGCCAAAGCCAAGAACCATTAACGGCTGCGGTTCTCGGCGAAAAAAACAAGCTTCTCTATGTAACCGACGGACACACTGGCAAACAGTTCCTAATTGACACCGGAGCTCAAGTGAGTTTTATCATGCCCTCCCACGCAGACCGGGCCATGGGCCCCTGGAGCAACGGAGCGATGACAGCCAACGGCTCCATCATCGACACTTACGGTGAAAGGAGCCTGCCCCTCTGCATTCATGGCCACAACTACAGATGGACATTTATTGTAGCGGCGGTGAGTTTTAACTTGTTGGGCGCTGATTTTTTGTGTGCACATGGGCTGTTAGTCGATCTAGCAAATAGACGCTTGGTTAATGCACTGTCATTTTCTTCTATTCCCTGCTCAGCTCGAGTTTCTCCACCACCCGTGCAGGCCAACGTCACTACAGCAGGAGGTAAGTTTGATCAACTCCTCACCCAATTTCCAGCACTCACAGTTCCCAAATTCTCAGCTACAGTGGCTAAGCACGGGGTTGAACACTTTATTCCCACAACAGGCCCACCCGTATTCGCCAAAGCTCGGCGCTTAGACGCGACCAAGCTCGCCATAGCTCGGGACGAGTTTACCACCCTTGAAAAACTAGACATTATCAGACGCTCAAAAAGCCCCTGGGCATCGCCACTACACATGGTCCCGAAAACCGACGGTTCTTGGAGACCGTGCGGCGATTACCGCAGATTAAACAATGCGACAGCGCATGACCGCTACCCAATTCCTCACATCCAAGATTTTTCACTACATCTGGCGGGTGTGTGCATTTTTTCTAAAATAGACCTGGTCCGCGGCTATCACCAAGTCCCCGTTTGAGCGGAAGATATTCCTAAAACTGGTGTAATAACCCCCTTCGGTCTTTTCGAATTTTTGCGAATGCCTTTTGGCCTCAAAGGCGCTGCTCAAACCTTTCAGCGGATGATGGACGCGGTATTACGCGATCTCCCTTTCGTGTTCGTCTACCTTGACGATATGCTGGTAGCCAGCTCGTCGGAGGAAGAACACGAACAACATCTCACTATGGTTTTTCAGAGACTAGAAGAGCACGGGTTAATAATCAATCCAGCCAAATGCAAATTCGGCGTGTCACAAATTGATTTTTTGGGACACAGAGTTTCACCGAAGGGGGCAGTCCCACTGCCAGACAAAGTTCACGCAGTAAAAAATTTTCCATGGCCGCAAACAGTCAAATCGCTGCAAGAATTTTTGGGAATGGTTAATTTTTACAACTGTTTCCTCCCCCGCGCAGCTCAACTCATGCAGCCCCTGTATGACGCGCTCAGAAAACAAAAGCCTTCCAACGTGATCGAATGGACCCCGGAGCGCGTACGCGCCTTCGCGGAAGTAAAAAGTGCTCTAGCTAACGCCACACTGTTGGTTCACCCTGATCTCTCAGCCCGCATTGCGCTAACCACAGACGCTTCAGACCTGGCCATAGGGGCAGTTGTGGAACAACACGTTGGCGGAACCTGGCAACCTTTGGCATTTTTCAGCAAATCGTTAAACCAAACTGAGCGTAAATACAGCACTTTTGACAGGGAGCTGCTAGCGCTTCATTTATCCATCCGCCACTTCCAGTTCTGGTTAGAAGGGCGGCGTTTCACGGCTTTTGTAGACCACAAACCGCTCACCTTTGTGATGGCTAAAATTTCAGAACCATGGTCAGGCAGGCAACAAAGACAGCTAGCCGCAATTTCAGAGTTCACCACAGACATTCGACATGTGGCAGGCAAACTTAACGTGGTAGCAGACTGCCTCTCTCGCGCTGTGAGAGAGGCAGCGCCAGACATCGCCAGAGACATTGCCAGAGCGCGAGGAGGCAGATTATACTACCTCAGCTGCAGAACTCTTCGCCAATGCGGACACATAAGCGGCCCCAATCCACGTAGGGATAGATTACGCAGCCATGGCAGAGGAACAAAGCAGTGACGCGGACGTGCGCGCACTCCTGTCTGGACCAACAGGGTTAAGGCTGGAGAAAAGGGGTTTACGCGACGGTGTACCCCCCTAATATGTGACATCTCAACCGGCCGACCTCGCCCGTTAGTCCCAGCTGCATGGCGCCGCCGTATTTTCGACTCAGTTCACTCCCTCGCGCACCCGGGTGTGCGCGCCTCGGTTAAAATGGTCGCCGAAAAGTTTGTGTGGCCCGGCCTGCGCAAAAACGTAAAGGAATGGGCAAAAACTTGCATGTCTTGTCAGCGCGCCAAAATACACAAACACACAAAAGCCCCTCTAGAGCCTTTTCGAATCCCAGCTAGAAGGTTCGACCACGTTCATGTCGACCTCGTGGGACCACTACCTTCCTCTCAAGGTTTCACACACCTGTTAACAATGATAGACCGTACTACGCACTGGCCTGAGGCGGTCCCTCTGGCGTCAACCACAGCGGAGGAAGTCGCTTGCATTTTTTTGACAAACTGGGTGGCACGTTTCGGCGTCCCATTGGACATCACGTCCGATAGGGGGCCTCAATTTGTCTCAGAGCTTTGGTCAGCTATGGCCAGCAGCTTAGGGGTGACAATTCACCGCACCACCGCTTATCACCCTCAAGCTAATGGGTTATGCGAGCGCTTTCACAGATCTTTAAAGGCCGCCCTCAGAGCCTCACTAACGGATACAAATTGGGTAAATAAACTTCCCTGGGTCTTATTGGGGTTGCGTGCTGCGCCGAAAGAGGATCTAGACGCCTCCCCAGCAGAATTAGTTTTTGCACAACCTCTCAGACTCCCAGGTGAATTTTTACCAGAGAACCCAGAGCCTGGGCATCTTCCAGCCCTGAGGCTTTTAGGCAGCAACGGACCGGACACTCTCCCCGGACCGGCACATCACTCTTTTCCACGGGTTTTTGTCCCCCAAGCTTTAAAAAACGCCGAATTCGTTTTTGTTAGGCACGAAGCTTTAAAACCAACCCTCTGTCCACCATACGATGGACCATTCAGAGTGCTGGAACCTGGTGATAAGCATTTTGTGCTTGATTTAGGGGACAGAAAAGAAACAGTCAGCATTGACAGACTTAAACCTGCCTTCTTGTTGAGAGACGAACCTGCATGGTTGGCGAGAGCACCTCGGCGGGGTAGACCCCCCAAGAAAAAAGACTCAGCCCCCCTGCAGGGAACAAATAATCACTCTCCTCCCCAAGCTGCAGATTCCTTACAGGAAGGTCCCGCCAGGATGCCCAAGCGGACCCACAGCAGATTCGGGAGAAGATTAAAACCCAGACGGCACAGGGACTGATGCAAACTAACCAAAAGTTGTTAACTATTTTATCAGATTGTGCTGTGACAGTTTTAAGACTAATTTGTGATATTACTACGCTGTTATGATTACCACTGAATTCTCTACAGGAGCATAGCTGCTGGAAAATTTCTCCCTTGTCAGGAGGTTTAGCAGTTAGTATGTCATAGTAATTATCTTAAACTGTGGACTTTTTTTTTTTGATTGTCCTTTTCTTAGTCGTTTGGGGGGGGTGCTGTGGTTTATATTAATTATATATCCCATAACCTACATATGTATAAGCATGATAGAATGTTTGGTGATTACATATGTACAACGACCTCACGCCTCAGAACAGGACAAGAGGTCTCAACCGCCAGCGAAGATCAAAGAGCATCCGAGGCGCAGCGGTGGAGACCAGATCGATCGCCCTGGCTTCCCAGGGCCAGGTGGAAGAGACAGAGGACAATGGAGGAGATCGATCGCCCTGACCACCCGGGGTCAGGTGGAGGAGTAGGAAGACAAAGGAGGGGGGATTAAGCTAATGCGGGATGTCAGCTTTGATGTGCAATGTCTTTTGTTATGTGTAAGTATAAGTATGTAGGTCTGAATGTGTTCGACCTCTTATTCTGCTTCTGCACTAAGATGAGACTTGTTAGAGGAGCGAAGCTGATAATAAACTTTGGTTTATAAGTCACATCGCCTCGTATTCCAAGCTCTTCTACAGGGGGTATCAAAAAATTAATTAGCAAAAATAATTAGCAATCCTCAGAAAAATAGACAATACATAAAAATTATTAATAGATGATCAATAATGAAGAGAAAAATACAAATGAAACCGCTTGGTAATGAAATCACAACATTCAATAGGAGAAGTTAAAAGTTATATCAATAAATTTCAGATATTTAAGGAAATATCTGTAGATTATTATAAAGGAAATATGTCTATAAGGAACAAGGTAAATTGATAAGGAAGAAAACCATGTAAATCTATGAGAAAAGTTCCAAATGTTAAAGGAAAGTCCAACTTGTGCTGAATTTATGTTTACTGCGGGACTTGATTTAGAATCTACTATAAAGACAATACAGATTTTTACATTTATTAAAATTGTTTTACAAAAAATTAAGTGGGTACTGGCACAAGTCCCACTGTATCAAATGCAATGTGCCTCCAGGAACTTGGACATTGGCAGAAGTCCATGATTTATTATCTTTGTAATGCTAAAATTCTAATCAGATGCAAAAAGATGCAAAAAGACATATGATAACATGAATGTACACTTCATAAAATTTTTGAAATTTAAAAGGACTCTCAGAAAACAGGGGGAAATACAGTCAACATGAACAAAAAATGTAAGGTAATGACTAGAGAAATGGAGGAATTAGATAAATTTAAACCTTAGTTCAGATGTACGAATAATAGTGTAGTAAGATTATGAGTGGAGATTTTTATGGAGATTTTTGTGTTTTTTTCTTAGTGTTTCTTCTTTTTTTTTCTCCCCTTTTCCTCATTTAATAATGGAAGTATATTAGGGTAAATTGAAGTTGAAACCTTTGTCAATACTGAACAGCAACCACAAAACATTTTAGGAGATACTGACCCAGACAATAACTATTTTAATCATATTAACAATAAGTGTGCTTATGACGAACAATTAAATGGAATTATGAATTCAGATCAGACATTGACAATAATACATATTAATAGTAGGAGTCTCTATGCAAACTTTGATAGCATTAAGGAGTTTTAAATCAATTTAACATCCCATTTAGGATTACTGCAATAAGTGAAATATGGATTAATGAAGAAAAAGATTTTGAATTTTGAATTATATGGATATGAGATGTACACACAAAAATAGGAAATGTAAAAGTAGTGGTGGGGTCAGATAGAAAATTAAAAAGTAAAAAGCGGACACAACTGACACATTTTTTTTTCAAAAATTTACAACCTCTGCCCCATTTAGCTGCTCCCCAAGGACAACATTTGTCAGGCATTAGAGGCAGACGGAGGAGGAGGGGAAGAGACAATATGCAATCACTGCCAGTGCATGCTATGAGCTTTAAGACATAACAGGCCTTTAAAGAATGTAAATCAGCCCACAGAGTCAGACTACCGCATTGGAATGTTTGGAGTAATGAGAGAACCATATGAGGATGGAAATTTATCTTGGAACACAAAATACAATAGACATATCAAACAACTTGTTAATATAGCATATTAAAACAGTTCATATATGGATAAAAGTTACAGTCATATGTTGTAACACACCCACACACACTTATAAAATATGTGATTTTAACAGATAAATGCATAATTAGTGAATTTCTATTACAAGGTAATATTAGATGATAAAAGTAGTGAAATCACAGGTCAGATAAATACAAAAAGTTGCAAAAAATATTGCAATCATAAATAAAATTAAGACAAATTGTGGCAATGTTAAAATAAGGCACGGAGATCTGGAGTTTTTAAGGAAGTTTATTCATCAATCATCGCCATCATAGGAACACACTCCAGCCCTGTGCAGACGGGCTGGATGGTCCTCAGGCTCTCAGTCAATGGTATGGTCAGTTGAGCAGTCAGAGGGAAAAGAGGGTGAACATATCATATTCAGCCACTTAAATACCCAGCTACAGACAATACATCAAAGGCATGTTATCATCAGAGGAACTGCAGTCAGGCATGAGACATTTGCACCACAGTGAGAGCAGGAAGCATGAACGTTTGCATTTGAGTCATACATATCCACAGGATACTGGCGCCTGAACTAGACACAGCGAGGCTGCCTATTGATCTCAACACACACATCTCATTGCTCTGCTAATTGCCCCAGCTGAGCGCTCTGTTTGTCCGTGGCTGTTGTGGGGGTTACCCCATACACTCCCCCCCAGAGGACTTAGCGGGGAGCTGAGGCCTCGATTGTCTGGCTTGGGAGCGAGCAGCTGGGAAGGTCTGTGCCGGGGGAGGGAGGAGGGTGGGGGTAGCAAGTGCCGGATGTCCGTGGCTGTGGGAAGAAAAATTAGTCTCTGATTCCTCTTGTGATTCAGTCCGGCAATGAAGAAAAACAGGAGCTGAAGCTGGGTGAGGGACTTGGCGTTTTGGCTTCAGGTGCGCTCGCGGACCTAAAGCTCTCGGGGACAGCTGATGGCTGAATTGAATTCCCGTTGTGCGCTGTGGCTGAAACCTACACAAAATCCTGTGTGTGGGCTGCGTGTGTGCTTCAGGTGTGTGAGCAGTCCTGAAGAGCCGTGTGCAGTGGCGGAGGATGATGTATAAGCCTGTAGAGCCAGCTTGTCTCTGGTGCACGGCACGCGCTGCGGCCACGTACCTTCCAGCTGCGCTGTTCTGATATGAGGCTTCTGTGCATGGCCGGTCCGCTGTCGCGAGGTGAATCAGGGTCAGGGGGCTTGATGGAGATCTGCGCAGTCGGTGCCGATGGTCTCCCCTGTTTGGGCTGTTGGTCGTCGCTCGTGCCGGGTCATGGTGCGTTGGGGCGGTGAGAGGGAGTAGACGATCTTCGTCCCTCGGGCTCGCGTAGACGCGTAGGAGCGGTGAGAGGGAGGAGACAATCTTTGTCCCTCGGCCGGTTCCAGCGTGGGTGTGCAGATCTCAGGCGTGGATCGCACAGTGACGCTTTCTGCAGCTTTCTTGGTCATGGATGATCTCCGAGGGAGTTCGCCTGATGTCGGTTCTGCGTCGAGGTCTCCCGTGTGGCAGAAGGGAGGGCAGTGCTCTTGCGTCAGGCTGCTGCGTTCGCTTGTCGTCAGAGATACCATCGGGGCTGCATTCGTTGTCAGCGTGTTCTTTTCAGCATCGGGTCACCAGTGTGGCGATGTTAAAATAAGGCACGGAGATCTGGAGTTTTTAAGGAAGTTTATTCATCAATCATCGCCATCATAGGAACACACTCCAGCCCTGTGCAGACGGGCTGGATGGTCCTCAGGCTCTCAGTCAATGGTATGGTCAGTTGAGCAGTCAGAGGGAAAAGAGGGTGAACATATCATATTCAGCCACTTAAATACCCAGCTACAGACAATACATCAAAGGCATGTTATCATCAAAGGAACTGCAGTCAGGCATGAGACTTGTTGTGGGGGTTACCCCATAAAATTACTTTATATCTTGTGTTGCTCATTGATACTTCCATACTTGACCTATTGTATAGAGGCCTAGGGTAACTATTATAAAAGTACACTTAATTCATTGCTAATATTATAAAAAGGGCTGTCCCTGTTATACACAAAGTTGGGTATCCTGAACACACTAATTTATTGTTTACACATTTAAAGTTATTGAAATTGCGGGATCTCGTTGATTATTATATAGCACAATTAATGTTTAGAAAAAAGAAAGAAAAAACCTTTTGCATAATTAATCAATTAACTTACTAAAATAGTTACAAAATCCATAAGTTGCATATTTTTAATAAAATTATTATAAAGTATAGCTTAAATTTTAGAAAAATGAAAATCTTTATAAGAGCTAAAGGCTCAATAAAGCTTAATCTGACATTGATAATCTTGTAGGTAGTTGGTTTGATAATATATTTGGCAAATGGGGAAAAATAATTCAAGGAGCCCTTATAATTAATTATACTTAATTATTAGTTTATTGATCTTAGTTTTTTGTGGATGTTGTTGTATTTCCATGATTAAAGAATAAAAATTAAAAGAAAAATAAAATAAAAATAAAATGACCTTCTCTTCCAAGGACTGCCTCCATATCAAGGGGACCCACCTGCCTACTTGCCCACCTATTGCCAGGACGATGACGAGGTTGTGCCACAAATGATGGGGATCTAGAAGACACCGAGGAGATAGTTTAGGGTCTGCAATAGGGTCTACAATGCATATTCACATGGTGTTAGATTTTGCTCTGCTGTGCTTCCGCACTACAGGTTTCCTTTGTGATAAATTATTAGTGAACGAATAGGTGCATGTATATGAATGTATTTATATATGCATATATACGTATATACATATGTATGCATGTATGCATCTTCACATATATTCATATATATGCATAGGTGAGGATAGTTTAGTTTTGAATGTATTTTATACATATAGAATTGTTAGCTATATTAACTCATGACGTCTGCACCACACCCGATGTCCTCTGGAGAAATGGTGACCTGAGGGGGGCAGGTCTATGTGAATGCCGGAAGGAGGACATCACGCACACATAGAACTTTATAAACACTACACACAGGGGATAGAATAGGGTTATGAGATGGTTATGAGATGGGTTTAGACCCATCTCAACAGGGGGAGATGCAAAAATGTAGGTTTAGGTTACTAGGTTATAGATAGATAGATAGATAGATAGATAGATAGATAGATAGATAGATAGTGAGGTGCCCCATTAGGACACCTCAACAGGGGGTATTGTTGGTAAAATGACATGATTGCTCTGCCTTTCTCACACTTCTTTATCTGCTTGCTTCACACGCTACACTGCAGAGTTTAGTTTACACCCTATAATTCATTTGCTGAAATCAGCTAGAATCAGTTCTGCACTCAGCAGAGCTGCCACATATGTGGAAATGTGTTATTGATACAATGAGGTAAAACCCCTCCCTCTTGCATGAGGAAGTGGTTAAGCTTATAAAACTATAGGGCTCAATTTTGGGGTAACACATTCTCTTGGGGAATTGCCTAAAGAGTGGTGTTCCAGCGCTGCTTGTATCCATGTCTCACTTTCTGTAAAAAAAGGAAAATATACTTCATCTCTCAGCCTGGTTATTTGGCCGTTGTATCAAAGAACTGGGATTTAAGGTAATTTAGACTCAACACACCGACTGGCAAAAGTCCACCACAGACCTTGCGACAGATGTGCTTATCTGCCAGGATGTCCAGTCTCACCCCGTGTAACTGGGAGTGGTCCACCACAGACCTGGTTTTACCCACGAGGCGTTTTCCTCCCTCCAAGATGCACAAGACAGTCGACTCCCTTATCAAACTTCTGTGTGGCACAAAAACAGCCATAAAAATCTAGGACTCACTTGTAATACTGAACAAGAGGTGGAATAATGCAACCTTCCTCTGCTGTCTGAAGTACCTCCAGTACACGCTCCAGGACACGAGCATCTTTAAACGCAGTGCAGTCTCGGGCTACAGGACCAGGGTGGAGGATCTCCTGGTGTTTCTCGGTTTTGTGGTGGAGTGTGGAACCCCTTTGCTTAAGGACAGTAATATTAACTTATTACAGTTGCAGTTTAAAGTGATAATAACTACCTACAGGTATGTATAAAATACCAATTAAAGTGGCTGAGTGAATCAAAGTGGCTACTTGAAACTACTAACTAGAACTATAATATACATAATGTCCATAAGGTGCAGTAGCATGTATGAAAGATTCCGGCTCAACTGTTCAGTATCCTAACAGCTTGTGGAAGGAAGCTGTTGATCAGTTTGGTGGTTCTGCCTCTGATGCTCCGGAATCGTTTGCCAGAAGGCAGCAGTTCAAAGTGTTTATGCAGAGGGTGAGAGTGATCCTTGACAATGTTCAGTGTCCTGCTCCTACAACAGCTCTGAAAAAGTTCTTGGACAGAAGGGAGAGAAACTCCAATTACCCTCTCAGTTCCCTTGACTATCCTCTACAGGGCTTTTTTGTATGACATACTGCAACTGGAGTACCATGTTGCAATGCAGTACGTCAGAACACTCTCCACCACACCTCTGTAGAAGGTCCTGAGAATGTAGATGGGGAGAGAGGCCTGTTTGAGTTTCCTCAAGAAGTGCAGTCTCTGCTGGGCCCGCTTCCTGATCCCCGAGGAATTCTTGCTCCAGGTCAGGTCCTGCGAGATCTGCACTCTGAGGAACTTGATGCTCTCCACTTTCTCCACCAAACGGCTGCTGATCCTGAGAGGGACGTGTTCAGGCTGTGACCACCAGAAGTTGATAATCATCTCCTTTGTTTTGTCCACATTGAGCACCAGATTGTTCTCCCTGCACCAGCCCTCCAGGTCTCTAACTTCTTCCCTGTACATAGATTCCTCATCCCTCTGAATAAGTCCCACCACTGTGGTGTCGTCCGCAAACTTAATAATCTGGTTCCCCTCGTGTCTGGACACACAGTCATGTGTTAAAAGTGTAAGCAACAGTGGACTAAGTACACAGCCTTGAGGGGATCCAGTGCTCAGCGTGATGGAGTTGGAGATGTTGTTTCCAACATGGACAGACTGAGGTCTCTCGGTCAGGAAGTCCAGGATCCAGAGATATGTGGCGGTGTTCAGACCAAGAAGGAGTAATTTCTCCATCAGTCTCTGGGGAATGGTGTTAAGATAAGATAAGATAAGCCTTTATTAGTCCCACAATGGGGAAATTCCAGGATTGCAACAGCACAGGGATAGCAACACTCAGAGCAACAATCAGAAGGCAAGAGAAAAAAAAAAAGAAACAAGAGCAGCAAGTATAAATATGTACATATAAACATAAATATCTAAACATATATATATATACAGTATATATATATATATATATATATATATATATATATATATATATATATATATATATATATATATATATATATATATATATATACGTATATATATATATATAGACACACAGTGCGGAGCATTGTAGCTAGATGGAATAAATATGTAGATATATAAACACAATATGGAGCATTGTAGCTAGATGGAATAAATATGTAAATATATAAACACACACAGTGCGGAGCATTGTAGCTAGATGGAATAATATGTAGATATATAAAAACAGTGCGGCGCATTGTAGCTCGATGGAATAAATATGTAGATATATAAACACACCCAGTGCGGAGCATTGTAGCTAGATGGAATAAATATGTAAATATATAAACACACACAGTGCAGAGCCTTGTTGCTAGATGGGATGAAACAGCACAACTGTCTACTTAGTTATCCTACATGGTATGATTATGTACCCATACATATTCTCACCCTCCATAGCAACCAGTATTTTCCTAGTTGTATGCCGGAGGGGACCATTGTATAAGTCTATTGCGTCTTTTGCATTCAATACTATTAGGTTGTCACGTCTTTTTGCTATCTCTGCGAGCAGCCCTGCTTAGGTTGTACAGTCTGACAGCCATTGGTAGGAAGGACCTGCGAAACCTCTCAGTTGTGCACCTAGGATGATGTAGTCTGCTGCTAAATGAGCTCCTCAGTGCATTCAGTATGCCCTGCATAGGGTGGAACTCGGACTCCAGCAGAGATGACAGTTTAGCCACCGTCCTTCTCTCTCCTATCTCCTCCACTGGGTCAAGGTGCTGCCCCAGGACAGAGCTAGCTTTCTTGATCAGTTTGTCCAGTCTCTTCCTATCGGCTGCCGTAATGCCACTGCCCCAGCAGACCACTCCAAAAGTGATGGCTGATGCCACGACCGTGTCATAGAATGTCTTCAGCAGCGCCCCTTGTACACCAAAAGACCTGAGTCTCCTCAGTAGGAACAGCCTGCGCTGTCCCTTCTTGTAGAGTGCGTCAGTATTGTGTGACCAGTCTAGTTTATTGTTCAGATGAACACCCAGGTACTTATAGGATGTCACCATCTCGATGTCTGTTCCCTGTATATTTACCGGTGCTGTGAAGGGTTGTCCTTGCCTGCGGCAGTCCACCACCAACTCCTTAGTTTTCCTCACGTTGATCTGGAGGCAGTTACGATGGCACCAGTCCACGAAGTCCTGGATAAGCCCTCTGTACTCAGCTTCATCTCCATTGGAGATGAGGCCAACGATCGCAGAGTCATCAGAGAACTTCTGTAGATGGCAGTGTGTTGTGTTGTGTGAGAAGTCCACAGTATAAAGGGTGAACAGGAAGGGAGCCAAAACCGTTCCCTGGGGGGCCCCCGTGCTACTGATGATCGTGTCGGATACACAGTCCCAGGTTCTCACAAACTGAGGCCGGTTAGTGAGGTAGTCCAGGATCCATGATGACAGGTGCTGGTCCACCCCTGCACACAGCAGCTTGTCCTTCAGGATCATCGGTTGGATGGTGTTGAAAGCACTGGAGAAGTCAAAGAACATGATCCTCACCGCATTCCCGGGCTTCTCCAGGTGGGACAGAGAACGGTGAAGGAGGAAGATCACCGCATCCTCCACCCCAATGCCATGCTGGTAGGCGAACTGGAGTGGATCCATCGCTGGTCCCACCAGGGGGCGGAGGTGAGCAAGGAGCAGTCTCTCCAGGGTCTTCATCATGTGGGACATCAAGGCCACTGGTCTGTAGCTGTTCAGGTCTTTGGGGTGGGAAGTCTTTGGTACAGGTACCACACAAGATGTTTTCCACAGCTGTGGTACCCTCCTCAGCTTCAGCTTGTTGAATGCTGAACTGAAATCAATGTACAGGAGTCTGGCGTAGGTGTCTTTTTGCTCCAGGTGGGTGATGACAAAGTGCAGGGTGGTGACTATGGCGTCCTTTGTGGAGCGATTTGAACAATATGCAAACTGGAGCGGGTCATGTGATGTAGGGAAGCAGGCTGTGATGTGTGGTTTGACAAGCCGTTCAAAACACTTCATCACAATTGGTGTCAGTGCGACAGGACGATAGTCACTCAGACAAGACACAACTGGTTTCGTTGCCACCGGTACTATGGTAGAGGTCTTAAAGCATCTGGGAACGATGGCCTGGCTCAGGGAGATGTTAAAAATGTCAGTCAGGACAGCTGCCAACTCACTCGCACAGACTCGGAGCACACATCCCGAGATGTTGTCCAGACCTGCAGCTTTACGTGGGTTGACCCTGATTAGGGTCCTCCATGTGTCCGCTGCGTTGATGGTGATAGCTAGCCCAACAGATGGTGGAGATGGGCCAGCCCTCCCTCTGATTGTTGGGTTTGATGCTTCAAAATGAGCAAAGAAGTTGTTGAGCCTGTCTACAAGCGAAGCGTCATCATCATCGACCCCCTGCCTGGACTTATAATCCATCAGTGCCCGAACTCCCTGCCACATTCGTTTGGTGTTCCCTGTGTCACAGAGGTGTCCCTGGATTTTCTCCGCATATGCACGTTTCATCTTCTTAATTCCCTTTGAGAGCGCAGACCTAGCTGAGCAGAGGGCAATCCTGTCCTTCGCTCTGAAGGCTGCATCTCTGGCTGTGAGCAGTGAGCACACCTCTGCAGTCATCCAGGGTTTATAGTTGCCCCATGCAGTGAAGGTCTTCACTATAGTGACATCCTCTGTGCACTTCGCGATGTAGCTGGTGACTGTTTCAGCGTACTCCTCCACATCTGTCCTGTCTCCCTGGGAGGTTGCTATTTTAAAAACCTCCCAGTCTGTATGCAGAAAACAGTCCTGAAGTGCCGAGGCTGCACCCTCTGGCCAAGTCCTGATTTGTTTCTCTACTGGCCTGCTGTGCTTCAGTAAGGGTTTGTAGGCAGGCACCAGCATCACGGATAGGAAGTCAGAATGGCTGAGATGGGGGCGAGGTGTTGCCTTGTATCCATCTGGGAAGTTTGTGTACACCAAGTCCAACATATTCTCTCCTCTGGTCTTAAAGTCCACAAATTGTTTGAACTTGGGGAGCACAGACTTTAAACTGGTGTGATTAAAATCCCCTGCAACCACCACAAAACTGTCTGGGTGTGAAGTTTGAAATTCACTGATAGCATCGTGCAGCTCTCCTAGTGCCTCGTTAGCATTAGCTTTAGCATTAGTGCTAGGAGCTATGTAAACAGCAGCTACAAACACATTGGTGAATTCCCTTGGCGGATAGAATGGCCGGCAATTCACGATAAGGAACTCCGCCAATGGAGAGCAGTGTTTAGTTGCTAACGTGGCGTTAACACACCAGTTCTTATTAATATAGATACATAGCCCCCCCCCCCCCGCCCCCGGCACTGACCAGAGCTAGCAACCTCCCTGTCTGCCCGGAACGATGTCATCCCTTCCAGCTGAATGGCCGCGTCAGGAATGTTGTCATGGAGCCATGTCTCTGTGAACGCAAACACACAGCAGTCCCTCCACTCTCTACGGGTTTCTCTCAGCAGACGCAGCTCGTCCAACTTGTTGTCGAGGGAGCGGACATTGGAAAGTAGGAGCGACGGTACTGCTGGTCTGGAGGGGTTAGCCTTTAGCCTAGCATGAATTCCGGCTCTCTTTCCTCTCCTTTGTTTGCGTTCACGCCGCTTACGCTTCCTCTTCTCTTGGGTAGCTGCCAACGAAACCCCTGATAGTATTCCATGCTTGCGTAGAATGTCCAAATCACACCCGAGTGCTGCAATTCTTGCAGCGTACATTACCTTGATGCTTAATAAGGTCTCTCAGTTGTAAGTTTCACAGAATATACATCTGGGATGATTAAAACACTCAAAACTCTCACACTCACTGATGCCTAGAGGGGCCGCAGCGTCCATGCACGCCACCATTGCCATATGTGTCCTTGCCTCTTTATTTAGTTAAAATAACATGTTGCCAGAGGGCGGCATGGTGGTGGAGTGGTTAGCACTACGGCAGCACAGCAACTCACCCTTGGCCGGGGGATCCTGGGTTCGATCCCAGCCCACGACCAACAGTGATCTGTGTGGAGTTTGCATGTTCTCCTCGTGTCTGCGTGGGTTTACTCCGGGATTTCTCCGGTTTCCTTCCACATGCCAAAAACATGCAAGTTAGGTTAATTGGCACCAAACTGGGGATTCTAAATTGTCCTTAGGCATGACTGTGAGAGTGAATGGTTGTCTGTCTTTCTGTGTTGGCCCTGCGATGGACTGGCGATCTGTCCAGGGTGTACCCTGCCTCCCGCCCAAAGATGCTGGGATAGGCTCCAGCCCCCCGCGACCCAAAAAGGATTAAACGGAAGATGATGAATGAATGAATGAGTGAATGAATGAATGAACATGTTGCCAGACCCTCATGGCCTCCTGGGTGGGCTGTACATTGACGGGTGCTGCGTCTGATTCTTCTGGTGGGGGGATGTGCTGCTCTGGCAGCAGAACTGCATGCTGGAATGCCAAATTGTGAAGGACTCCACACACCATCACAATGTGGCAAACTTTTCAGGTGTGTAGAGCAGCACACCCCCAGTCCTGTCCAGGCAGCACCACCATCCCTTCAGAAGGCCAATTGTTCTCTCGATGACTGATCGAGTGCAGCTGTGGAGGTCATTATATTGCCGCTCTCGATCAGTCTGCGGGGTTGGCAAGAGGGGTCATTGGCCATGTATTTCGTGGATAGCCATGGTCACCTGTCAGTTGAAAGCAGATCATATTATACTCCACAAGTACATCTTTTATGTCCAAAATGCAAATCTTGTCCTTTATAGTTATATACAACTTAGATGGATTACATACACTACTATTGTAAATGAATGAAGTGTGTGGGGGAAAGGGTGAGACTGTTGCATTTTAGACTTTACGCATGTGTTTATTGACATAACTACTGTACACACAGAGCCAATTTGGGGCTTGGCAAAATGCTGTGAAATTGTAGTTTAATCAGCAAAAAAAGAAAGACACTCAAACCATTGACTTGTTATGAAGCCTTGAAGACAGGGTGTAGCACCCTCAAGGACTGGCTTACGCACGAGGTTTAGAGTAAAACAGGGTTTATTCTTGTTCTTGACAACTTTTGACAACCCGTGAGAACTAATCACAAAAAGAAAATACATTAACCCCTTGCACTCCGGTCAATTTCCCTAAAAATGCCAAAAATTAACGTGCCCAAATTAAATCCAAAGCTGTTCTTCAACCCTTTGCAGCATCTTCATGGGGTTGGTCTCATTTAAAAGAAAACACTTTGAATTTTTTTGCAAAACAGTCATAATCTCTCTAAGTGCTCCGGCCACTGAATTACAGTCATCTAAACATAGTGAACTTGAAGAAAATAAATTTGGCCTGGGTGTTTTTTTTTGATACAAATGCTTGCAAATAACACACAGCTTCAGATCCGGGCTGGAAAATGCAACAGAAATGTAGAACCAAGTGTTATCCAGCTGAGGTCAAAATTTTGTAACAATACCACAAAAATTGAATATATTACACATCTTTTTCCTCAGGTAGTTCCCAGGCGTTTTGGAACTGTGCCAAATTGTGCCAAATGGCACAGTTTGGAAAAACGTCTGTAACTTTTGAATGCTTCAATGTAGAAGCTTCATTTTGGGCTCTAATGAAAGGTCACACTCAGGGCTGTGTCTGTGTGTGTGTGTGTGGGGGGGTTGTCCCCCCCCCCTCGCTACAGAGGAAAGACATCTCCCGTTGCGCCACGGTCCGTCATGCAGCGATGACGCACAGCTGTAATTTACCGATCGGTCAAAAGTCATTTTGATTACAATTTTCAGGGATAAAGAGTAATTTAGCTTAGAACACCTTACCTCTTCACAGCAGAAGCAGAGCTGGCGAACTTCTTCCTCATTGTCAGACGAACGCGACGCTGGTCTCGCGACCCGATCAAAACATAATTCCATTATTGCGGTTTTGCGCTTCCATGATTGAGGTTTTTGGCGAACGATTTTTCAAAACAAATAACAGTAGTAATTAAAAATAGACTGGCAAACGCGTGTGTGTCACTCAGCCTTCGTCGTCGGCCTCCGTCGGTCTATGATGACCATAGAAGACAATCCTAATGTCTATTCTGCTGGGACAAAAACAAAAAAAGCACCGCCTGGCCGAACATGCCGTTGCGCGAATGGCAGTCGCTGTCACACAGGTTCCACTTGTGGATGGTCTCCGTGCTGCTGGGTCTGTGGGGTTCTTCCTGCGGGTCCTTTGTTTATCTGCTGCAGGCAGCAGTCTGTCTTCACCCAGCCTTAAAAAAAACAGCTTGCAAACTTCTCTGCTTCAATTGGCTCACTGCATTCACAGCTTTGGTAGGCGGGTCCTTCTTGCTAGGTTTTCAGTCATTGGTTCTTCAAGGTTTCAGAAACCCAATTCAAGGCTCTTATTAGTCGAATGAGAGGTCAATCAGATGATCTAATCTGTTCGCGGCTGTGTCTGCAGTGGAAGAACGAATATGCAGCTCCCGCAGCTCCATCATGCATCCAAGAGCGCACGAGGGCGCACGAGAGTGTCCTCGTGCGCTCTGGGACGCAGAGACTTGCCCGTCCGCAGTACAATGGAGTTCAAGAGGTTAAATAAATATAAAACTACATTTTACAACTTACATTGATAAAATAAATTAAAGACATAAAACATGCTGTAAAACATATAAAAACGTTAGACAAACCTCGTGAGCTGGCATCCACGAGGGGCTAAATGATCCTTTTTAACCTCCGTTTGTCCTCCTTCTTCTTTTGTATTATTTTCTTTGTTTAATCGTTCCTTTCACATGTTCGCCATCAATCTACGGAGCTTGGCGGCAAGTGGCTAGTGTGCTGCACTGCTTGGGTGGAAGTATGCAGGTAATTAAGGTCGGGCGGATCGTAAGGCCAAATAAATAGTTCCGTGTACACTAAAGTTGACAACTAGATGGTATAGTTGCGAAGAGAGAGACAAGCAACTAAATAAAGGCATAAATAGGGAGTAAATTAAGAGAGACTGTTACACTCCCACCAAATCACTTGTGATTTTAAGGACAAATGTATTACTTACGAACTAATGAACAGATTATTAATGGTTAATTATGAACAAGTTATGAATTATGAATGAGTATTGTAATGACAGAGGGAGAGGTGAGGGGTCTTCATTCTGCTTCCAACAGGATCACTGTCTTCTGAATGGGCCTTTCCAAGTGGACAGGTTTGGAAATTTGCTTTCCATGTCCATCCAGGGTTGGATCATTCATCAGTAGTTTCACCTTCCTCACTCTTCCATCCTTACTAGGATACACTTCAATGATCTTGGCCAGTTTCCACTGGTTTCTTGGGCTTTTTTTTTTTTTTTTTTTTTTTTTTTTCTCTCTCGGCGCCACACGAGTCGGCTGCCTTTTGCAACAGCGGCTCGATTCCGAGTCTTTTTCCCTTCCTCTCTCTTTTGATCCGTCTTTTTTTTTCACCCCACTTATATCACGGACACACAGATCGTCCTAAATGTCTCCTGAGCCGGTGGACGGAGCCACTGTCTATAGCAGGATACGATACAGCAGAGAACAGCTGCTAGCATTCAACCGCCACCCGGTCCCATTGGAAAAACTCGACATACCGAGAGAACTGAGGCGAAAACGCCGCGGCTGCCGGGCTGGAGTAAGGCGGAGGACAAAAAATATAAGGTACAGACCCTCCCTTCCATCTGTTGTCATGGGAAATGTACGGTCGATACTGGGAAAGTTAGATGAGCTAGCGGCTATCTCCCGTTATGATAGCACATACCGGGAGTGCTCTCTCCTTTTGTTTACTGAGACGTGGCTAACTGAACTAGCAGCAGATGCTAACATTGAGCTGGAGGGTTTTCACATGATACGAGCTGACCGAACACCAGACAGTGGCAAGGCTAGGGGCGGTGGAGTGATCATGTATGTTAACAACAACTGGTGCAGACCGGGACATATCACTGTTAAACAACGACACTGCAGCAAAGACATTGAGTTGCTAGCTGTTAGCATGAGGCCTACATATCTCCCGAGAGAACACTCACACATGATCTGCATTGTTGTTTATGCAAATCCGACGGCGAACGCTGGGACAGCACGTGACGTCATCCATTCAGTAACCAGCAGGCTGCAGACAGAACACCCAGATGCTCTTCTCCTCATCTCAGGCGATTTCAACCATGTTTCACTGTCTCCCATTCTACCCACGTTCACCCAGTATGTCACATGCCACACTAGAGACAATAAAACACTGGATTTATTCTACGCAAACACTAAGGAGGCGTACACCTCATCACAACTACCCCCACTCGGGAGATCGGATCACAACTTGGTTCATCTCCGGCCGGTGTACAAACCCCTAGTGCACAGACAACCTCCGGCCATGCACACTGTGGAGTTATGGTCTGAGGAGACAATGGACACCCTAAAGGGCTGTTTTGAAGCCACCGCCTGGAAGCAGCTCTGCGATCCACATGGTGAGGACATCGATGGCCTCATTCACACCTTCACGGGCTACCTCAGCTTCTGTGTGGACAAATCCGTTCCCACCAAGACCATACGGCGTCACTCAAACAACAAACCCTGGATCAACCCTGAGATAAAAACACTTCTGAGAGAGAAGAAGAGGATCTTCAGGTCAGGGAACAGGGAGATGCTGAAGTCCGTACAGAGGGAGCTGAGGAGAAAGATCAGAGAAGGCAAGGACAGCTTCAGGAAGAAGATGGAGGACAAGCTGCAACAGAGCGACATCAGCGGGGTCTGGAGAAACCTCAAAACCATCTCGGGGCTCCAGAATACCTCCCCCCAGGCCACAGGGGGCAGGGAGTGGGCGAACAACCTGAATCTGTTTTTCAATAGATTTGACCAACCGCCCTCCCCCCTGACTGCACAACAACCACTGCTGCCTCTAAAGAAATCAAGTCCTGCTGCCCACTCCCCACTCTACCAACACCCCCCCACTCCCAACACACAGCCCCCCATCCTGACCCTGACCAGGACCCAGGTGAGGACGGAGCTGAGGAAGATCAAGGTGAGGAAGGCGCCGGGACCGGACGGCATCAGCGCAAAGCTCCTCAAGTCCTGTGCAGACCAGCTGTGTGGGATTGTGACGTATATCTTCAACATGAGCCTGAAACTGGGGAGGGTACCACAGCTGTGGAAAACATCTTGTGTGGTACCTGTACCAAAAACTTCCCACCCCAAAGACCTGAACAGCTACAGACCGGTGGCCTTGACGTCCCACTTGATGAAGACCCTGGAGAGACTGCTCCTTGCTCACCTCCGCCCCCTGGTGGAACCAGCGATGGATCCACTCCAGTTCGCCTACCAGCATGGCATTGGGGTGGAGGATGCGGTGATCTTCCTCCTTCACCGTTCTCTGTCCCACCTGGAGAAGCCCGGGAATATGGTGAGGATCATGTTCTTTGACTTCTCCAGTGCTTTCAACACCATCCAACCGATGATCCTGAAGGACAAGCTGCTGCGCGCAGGGGTGGACCAGCACCTGTCATCATGGATCCTGGACTACCTCACGAACCGGCCTCAGTTTGTGAGAACCCGGGACTGTGTGTCCGACACGATCATCAGTAGCACGGGGGCCCCCCAGGGAACGGTGCTGGCTCCCTTCCTGTTCACTCTTTATACTGCGGACTTCTCACACAACACAACACACTGCCATCTACAGAAGTTCTCTGATGACTCTGCGATCGTTGGCCTCATCTCCAATGGAGATGAAGCTGAGTACAGAGGGCTTATCCAGGACTTCGTGGACTGGTGCCATCGGAACTGCCTCCAGATCAACGCGAGGAAAACTAAGGAGCTGGTGGTGGACTGCCGCAGGCATGGGCAGCCCCTCACAGTACCAGTAAATATACAGGGAACAGACATCGAGATGGTGACATCCTATAAGTACCTGGGTATTCATCTGAACAATAAACTAGACTGGTCACACAATACTGATGCACTCTACAAGAAGGGACAGCGCAGGCTGTTCCTGCTGAGGAGACTCAGGTCTTTTGGTGTACAAGGGGCGCTGCTGAAGTCATTCTATGACACGGTGGTGGCATCAGCCATCACTTTTGGAGTGGTCTGCTGGGGCAGTGGCATTACTGCAGCCGATAGGAAGAGACTGAACAAACTGATTAAGAAAGCTAGCTCTGTCCTGGGGCAGCGCCTTGATCCGATGGAGGAGATAGGAGAGAGAAGGACGGTGGCTAAACTGTCATCTCTGCTGGAGTCCGAGTTCCACCCTATGCAGGACATACTGAATGCACTGAGGAGCTCATTTAGCAGCAGACTACATCATCCCAGGTGCACAACCGAGAGGTTTCGTAGGTCCTTCCTACCAACGGCTGTCAGACTGTACAACCTAAGCAGGGCTGCTCGCAGAGATAGCAAAAAGACGTAACAAACTAATAGTTTTTTGAATGCAAAAGATGCAATAGACTTACACAATGGTCCTCTCCGGCATACAACTAGGAACATACCGGTCGCTATGGAGGGTGAGAATATGTATGGGCACATAATCATACCATGTAGGATAACTAAGTAGACGGTTATGCTGTTTCATTCCATCTAGCAACAATGCTCTGCACTGTGTGTGTTTATATATTTGCATATTTATTCCATCTAGCTACAATGCTCCGTACTGTGGGTGTTTATATATTTATATATCTACATATTATTCCATCTAGCTACATTGCTCCGCACTGTGTGTGTTTATATACTTGCATATTTATTCCATCTAGCTACAATGCTCTGCACTGTGTGTTCATATATTCATATATTTATTCCATCCAGCTACAATGCTCTGCACTGTGTGTCTGTGTGTGTGTGTATATATATATATTTTATAGTAATACGTACATATGTTTATTAGCTGCTCTTGCTTGCTTGTTTTTTTTCTTGCCTTCTGATTGTTGCTCTGAGTGTTGCTATCCCTGTGCTGTTGCAATCCTGGAATTTCCCCGTTGTGGGACTAATAAAGGCTTATCTTATCTTATCTTATCTTATCTCATCTTGTAGGAGGACTATATCATTGATCTTGGCAATTCTGTGTTCTTTAGTCCATTTCTGTCAACTTTGTAGATTTAACAAGTACTCCTTTTTCCACCTTGTCCAGAATGTATTGGCGAGAAGTTGAACACGACGCCATCTCTTCCTGAGATAAAGATTCTCTTTAACAAACTTTCCTGGAGGTGGGGAGATGATCGTAGATTTCATGCTCAGTATGTGATTCGGTGTTAAAGGTTCTGGGCTTGATGGATCACATAGCTGGTCAGTAGTGAGTGGTCTACTGTTGATCACTGCCACGACATCATAAAGGAATGTCCTTAGAGAGGAACTGTCAAGTTGTTTGGCTGATTGTTCCAGGATTGACATCAGTATACTTCTTATGGTGCAAATCTGTCTTTCCCAGACACCACCCATCTGACTTAATGCTGGGGTGTTCATGAGAAACTCGCATTCTTGTTCTCCAAGTGTGGTTTGTTCCATTTCCTTGAGTGCTTCAACAAACTCATTTCTGGCGTCAACAAAATTCATGCCTTGAGCACATCTTATCTGCCGAACTGCACCTCAAATGGCGATGAATGCATGCAGAGCATTGATGAAGGCGTCAGTAGTCAAATCAGCAAGCATCTCGATGTGTACTGCCCTGGAGCACATGCAGGTGATTAACAAGCCATAGCACTTTAACTCCTTCCTGCCTTCCTTGACATAGAAGGGACCAAAACAGTCCATCCCACAGTAGGTGAATGGCGGGGTGGTCTCCATCCGATCTCCCGGAAGGTCTGCCATCCTTTGCTGCTTGGTACATCTTCTGAACTTTCTGTACTTTATGCACTTGTAAATGTGAGATGGCACAACTTTGCTGCACCCGAGGATCCAAAGGCCATTAGCACGAAACTCGTTCATGGTGATCCCTCGTCCTTGATGGTACGTTCTCTCGTGATAATGCTTGACAAGCAATGCTGACACATGGCTGTCTCTTGGCAGGGCTGCTGGATGCTTAACATTGGGATGTAAGGCAGCATGTTTGAGGCATCCTCTGATTCGAAGAATGCCTTGATCATCCAGAAATGGGCGTAACTTGTGCAACTTGTTCGCCTTGTCTTTGGTTTGCATCACTTTATGATGTTGAAGGGACTTTATTTCTTGTGTGAAAGCTCTTTCTTGAACCATCTTGATGATTGTCAACTCTGCTTCTCTTCTCTCTTCCAGGCTGCTAACTTCGCAGGACCTTGGTTTGCGATCCTTTGCTTCTTTCACATAGCGCTTTAGTCTGGCAATGGCTTTGATCATTCTTGATCAGTCGGAGAACTTGTGTAGGCGCTCTAAGAGTGACCATTGTTCTTTAGCTTGTGTTTTGTGAACTTGAACTTTCTTGACCTCTGGGTCACTGCTTGATAGCTCTCCCATCTTGATTTCACTGCTGGATATGATTGGTTGCCAGAAAAGGTTTGGGCCTGCAAACCAGTTTGAGGCAATGAGTTGCTCAGCTGTGAGGCCTCTTGAGGCATGGTCGGCCGGGTTTTCTTCGGATGCCACGTACCTCCACTGTGTAGATTTTGTGCTTTGTTTGATGTGTTCCACTCGGTTTGCAGCGAACACATGGAACCTACTGGCTTCATTGCTGATGTATCCAGGTACAACCTTGGAGTCAGTCCAGTATGATTCTTGTGAGACTTGTACTTCAAGTTCCTTTCTTAGCATGTCACCAGTGCGAACAGCAACTACGGCCGCTGAAAGCTCAAGTCGTGGTATGGTTGTTACTTTGGAAGGTGGAACTCTTGATCTTCCCATGACCAAGGAACAGTGGACTTCACCAAATGTGCTTACTGCCCTGAGGTAGGTGCACATGCCGTATCCAGACACACTTGCATCACAGAAATGATGCAACTCATAGTGCTGGACCTTGAAACCTGGTGGAATGTAGCATCTCTGAATTTTCACATCTGCAAGGTTCCTGAGGTCAAGAAGCCAAGATTCCCACTGGGGTTGAAGACTGTTAGGTCAGGTGACGTCCCAGCTGAGTTTATCTCGACACATTTGTTGCAAGATCTGCTTTCCCAGCAAAATAAAGGGCACGACGAGTCCAAGTGGATCAAACACTGAAGCCACTGTGGACGATACTCCTCTTCGTGTTAGTGGATTTTCCTTTACTGTCACTCTGAAGTGGAACTGGTCTGGTTCCACACACCATTGCACTCCGAGTGCTCTCTCCATATGCACTTCACCCATTCACCCAGCGCCATGTCCAGACCTTTGGTGGCTATAGCACATTCTTCCTTTGGAAGCGAGGCTAGGACCTTGGTGCTGTTAGAGATAAACTTATGCAACCGAAGCTTGCCTGTACTGCAGAGCTCACAGGCTTCTTTGATGAGCTGTAGACAAACAACTTATTTTCCAACAGACGCTGCAAGACACCCTCCTCACATGGACTCGATGCTCCTCGAGGGACTGTGAAAAAATGAGAATATCATCCCGATATACAAACACAAAGGAGCCTAAGAAATCCCTCAACACATTGTTGATGAGACGCTGGAATACAGCGGGGGCATTAGTCAGACCAAACAACATCACCAGGTATTCAAAGTGTCCACTGGGGGTCCAGAAACCCATCTTCCACTCGTCCCCCTCTCTAATCCTCACCAGGTGGTATGCGTTGCAGAGGTCTAATTTTGTAAACACAGAGGCCCCCTGGAGAGAATCAAAAGCCATGTTAATTAGGGGGAGAGTGTATTTGTCCTTAACTGTAATGTTGTTCAACTCCCGAAAGTCAATACAGGGCCGTAACGAGCCATCTTTTTTTCCCACGAAGAAGAAACCTGCCCCCACCACCAAGGAGGATGGCCGGATAATGCCTGAGCTCAGGGACTCCTTAATGTACTCCTCCATTGCCTCCCGCTCTGGGGCCGACAGGCTATGAAGCCGACTAGATGGCAACGGGGCCCCCGGCAAGAGGTTAATGGCACAATCGTATGGGCGGTGGGGGGGAAGTGACAGCGCCTGTGTCTTACTAAAGACAGCACCCAGGTCATGGTATTCGGGAGGAACTAGGGACAGATCAGGCAGGGGTGCATCCGGGACACTGAGGGGAACGGAGGGAGAGCAAGCAGCAGACTGCAGACAGGCACTTAGGCAGAAGGAACTCCACGAGATGATATTCCCTGTGCGCCAATCAATGGACGGGTTGTGCAGGCGCAGCCAGGGGTACTCTAAAATAACTGGGGACGCTGAAACAGGAAGCACAAAGAACCTGGTTTGCTCCCGGTGATTGCCCGAGATCAGAACAGAAACCAGGGCCATCTGTTTGGCGACAATGGCGAGTGGTGCTTTAGACAGAGTGATAAGTCTCAGGGGAGTCTTCAGCTCATGGCAGGGGAGCCCCAGCCGGGTTGCCAGATCTTCCAAAATAAAGCTCTGCTCGGCCCCTCAGTCGATGAGTGCGTGAGTGGAAATTTCCTGGTGATTGTGTGTGAAAAGGATGAGCAATAAGAATTTGGTAAGGGGGTTTTGCTGGAGTGAGTCCGTGAGTCCCCCTATTGTGACCCACGGACCCCCTCTTTTGGGCGAATGGGGCAGAAAGCCAGCTCATGTTCCTCACTAGCGCAATACAAACACAGCCCGAGCTCCCGGCGGCGCAGTTTCTCGGCCGGGGACAGTTTAGACTGGCCCATCACCATAGGCTCAGTGGAGTCAAGGGAATCGGGGTGTAGAAGAGCCAGCAGGAGGGGCTGTGAGGAGCGGCAGAACTGTGAGCCCGAGCGACCGGAAGGTCGATGCTCATTGGCCTGCTCCCTCAGTCGGTTGTCGATGCTAATCGCTAGGAAAATTAGCTCGTTTAGTTTGTTGGGCTTCTCAGTGCGAACAAACTCATCCCTCAGGCTAGGGCTAATTCTACGGGTGAAAATATTGCACAGGGAGGCATCCTCCCACCCAACCTCCGTTGTCACCACCCGGAAGTCAACAGAATAATTGGTCACCGATCTAATGCCCTGTATCAGATTGAGGAGCCGGGTGGTGAGCGCACTATCTCGGTCAGAGTAATTGAATACCTCATTAAATTCCCTCACAAACTGGTCATATGTTAGGTTGGCATAGTCTGGTCGAGCCATGACCGCATAAACCCACGCTAGAGCCCGCCCCTCTAAGAGATTAATGACATAGCCGATGTGACTGTGACTAGTGGGGAAATCTCCCGGTACCCGCTGAAACACTATTCCACATTGCATCAAAAAACCCTGTGCTTCCCCTAGCTTACCGCTAAAGCGTGTGAGCGTGGGGACTGGGGTCAGCTGGGACTGCAGGGAAGGAGACGGGATGGAGCTGGATGGTCCAGCCCCCCCCCCCCCCCCACCCCAGGAGCTGGTGGAAAGGGCTGTGGATTAGTGAGGCTGTCCAGGCGTGTGTTAATCTGAACAAGCTGGGTGAGTATGATTTGTTGCTGGTAGGATAATTGGTTTACCCGAGCCTCAATGATGTTAAGTTTCTGTGCTAGTGCACCGTCTGCTGGGTCATTCTGACAGAGACGCACTGGCATGATGGGGTGACGTGGACTCAGAATAAACACAATAATTGTGTTTATTCAATTATTGTGTGTTTTTATTGTTTTTATTATTGTGTTTATTTTTATTTATTATAAAAGTTAATTATTAACTTTTATTATAAGAAGTGTGAGTGTGTGCGTGTAGGAGTGTAGCAGCAGGGCGAGCTGAGCACCATTCCGACTGGCAACCCTAGGAGAAAACACAGACAGATGGATGAGTATTTGAGGTATGGAGGATCGTATCAGAGAATGTGCTGTCTTACGAGTAGGCAGGAGAGCTGAGGCGCTGAAGAACTCCCGAGGCTCCAGTCCAGTGCTTCCGTGTCAAGGCCGCCGCTGCCAATGAGGTGAAGAGGTGCAGGTTGTACTGTATAGGAGAGGAGCAGGCTGTGCTCAGGTCCGCCGCCAGGGGGAGGAAGTCCGCCACCAGGAGGCTTCCACCTGTGCACAGGGGAGATGGAGAAGAACGGAGAGTGCAGGAAAAGATGAAGGCTTACTTGCCGGTGGGGAGTTCAGACTCCCAGGAGAAGCGCTGAGTAGGACGAAGCAGAGGAGGCGGAACTCCAGAGCAGGATGAGTAGCGTAGGCGAAAAGGTCTTGCCAGATCATGGGAGTGTTGACATCTCCGTGCAGATCAGAGGGCAGCGCTGCTTAAATAGGCCGCCAGATAGGATGAACAGGTGTGCGCGCAGCTGTGGAGATAATTAGGGTAGCAGGCATGCAGAGCGGATCATGACAGATAAGGCTTTGTTTTTCAATTCAATTCAATTCAACTTTATTTATATAGCGCCATTTCACAACAACAGTCATCTCATAGCACTATCAACTGTAGGGGGGACCCCCACAGTTGCAGAAAGACCCCAGCAATCAGGCGATCCCCTGTGAGCAAGCACTTGGCGACGGTGGAGAGGAAAAACTCCCTTTTAACAGGAAGAAACCTCCAGCAGAACCAGGCTCAGGGAGGGGCAGTCATCTGCTGCGACTGGCTGGGGGGTGAGGGGATAGAGAAGAAGAAAAGAACAGACATGTAGAGAGCAAACAGCATGATGGGGACTCAATCTATGGGAGAGAACAAACAAATGTTAATGACCAGCAAAAAAAAAAAATATTTCATAGAGAGTGAGGAAAGGAGTGAGGCCCAGTGCATTACTGGAGGTCCCCCGGCTGACTAAACCTATTAGCAGCATAACTAAGGGAGGGTTCAGAAACACATGATCCCTCCCTAATTGTAGGCTATATCAAAAAGGTAGGTTTTAGCCCTATTCTTAAAAACAGAGATCGAGTCTGACTCCCGAATCCAGATTGGCAGCTGATTCCACAGGAGAGGAGCTTGATAACTGAAGGCTCTGCCTCCCATTGTACTTTTGGAGATTCTAGGTATTACAAGTAATCCTGCATTTTGGGAGCGTAGTGCTCTGTTAGGATGATACGGTAGTATCAGATCTTTTAAATAAAAAGGAGCCTGATTGTTTAAAGCTTTGTAAGTAAGAAGAAGGATTTTAAACTTAATTCTAAACTCTATGGGAAGCATGAAGCAATGAAGGGAGGCCAGAACCGGAGAGATATGATCTCTCTTTCTAGTACCTGTTAAAACTCTTGCTGCAGCATTTTGGATCAGCTGAAGACTTTTTAAAGATGTTTTAGGACAGCCTGATAATAAAGAATTACAATAATCTAATCTCGAGCTAACAAAAGCGTGGATCAGCTTCTCAGCATCACTCTGAGACAAGATGCTCCTAATCTTGACAATATTACGCAAATGATAGAAGGTAGTCTTAGAAACAAATTTAATATGTGAATTGAAAGACAGATCTTGATCAAAAATAATTCCAAGGTTCCTCACAGAGCTATTAAGAGAAAGAGTAACTGCATCCAAACTGAATGCAGGTTTTTTGGACCAACAAGAATGACTTCAGTCTTATCTGAATTTAATAGCAGGAAATTACAAGTCATCCAAGCTTTGACTGAAGTCATTCTTGTTGGTCCAAAAAACCACGGGCTGCACGGTGGCGCAGTGGTTAGCACTGCGGCAGCACAGTTTACCCTTGGCCGGGGGATTGTGGGGATCGTGGGTTCGATCCCAGCCCCCGACCAACAGTGATCTGTGTGGAGTTTGCATGTTCTCCCCGTGTTGCGTGGGTTTACTCCGGGATTTCTCCGGTTTCCTCCCACATGCCAAAAACATGCATGTTAGGTTAATTGGCTGTTCTAAATTGTCCCTAGATATTTGTTTCCTATAGGCCCTTAGAATAGAGGGTTAGTATTAATGAAAGCGCTTTGAGTGGTCTTTGTGACTAGAAAAGCGCTATATAAGTGCAGGTTAGTTAGTTAGTTAGTAATTGAAGGACAAATCCTGATCAAAAATAACTCCAAGGTTCCTCACAGAGCTATTAAGAGAAAGAGTAACTGCATCCAAACTGAAAGTTTGATTTGGAAAGGAATTTCTAAGGTTTTTTGGACCAACAAGAATGACTTCAGTCTTATCTGAATTTAATAGCAGGAAATTACAAGTCATCCAAGCTTTAATTTCCTTAAGACAGGCTTCTAACTTGGCTAATTGATTAGTATCATCTGGCTTCACTGACAGGTATAATTGTGTGTCATCTGCATAACAATGAAAATGTATACAGTGCTTTCTAATAATGTTGCCTAACGGAAGCGTATATAAACTAAAAAGAGTAGGGCCTAGCACAGATCCCTGTGGAACTCCATGACTAAGCTTTGAGCTAAAAGAAAACTCATCATTTACATGAACAAACTGGAACCTATCAGATAAATAAGATCTAAACCACTGCAATGAAGTTCCATTAAGTCCAACATAGTGTTCTAATCTATCAAGTAGAATATTATGATCAATAGTATCAAAAGCTGCACTAAGATCTAAAAGGACAAGTACAGAAACTAGTCCATTATCAGATGCAATGAGGAGGTCGTTAGTGACCTTCGCTAAGGCTGTTTCAGTACTATGATGGATTCTAAACCCAGATTGAAGTCTTCAAGTAAACCATTTCCCTGCAGGTGGTCAAATAATTGCGTAGCAACAACTCTTTCTAAGATTTTTTGAAATGAAAGGGAGATTAGAGATTGGTCTATAGTTAGCTAAAGCTCCTGGATCTAGCGTTGGCTTTTTGAGTAAGGGTTTAATTACAGCCGTTTTAAAAGCCTGTGGTACATGGCCTAAAGTTAATGAAGAATTGATTATATGAAGAATAAAGCTACCAATAAGTGGGAAGACTTCTTTAAATAACCTGGTAGGAATAGGGTCTAAAAGACAAGTTGAAGGTTTGGATGAGGAAACTATTTTGTCTAACTCACAAAGGTCGATTGGAGTAAACTCATCAAGACAGACATCAATAGAAGGAGTTGTAATAGTTACAGTATTTAAGTTAACTGTGGGAAGAATCTGATTGATTTTATCTCTGATGGATGAAATTTTATTATTGAAAAAGTTCATAAAGTCCTGACTAGTAAGCTCTAAGGGGATGCTAGGATTGACAGAGTCTTGACTCTTTGTCAACCTGGCTACAGTACTGAAAAGAAACCTAGGATTATTCTTGTTCTCTTCTATTAATGCAGAGTAATAACTCGTTCTAGCTTTTCTAAGAGATTTTTTATAAATTAAAAGATGATTTCTCCAAGCTAAATAGATTTCATCTAAATTAGTAGAGCGCCATTTTCTTTCTAATTGACGAGTCTTCTGTTTTAAGCTACGAGTTTCTGTGTTGAACCAAGGAGTTAAAAATCTCTGATTAGACTTTTTCTTTTTTAAGGGGGCCACCAAGTCTAGAGCCTAATGCAGAGAAGCTGAAACACTATCCACCATGTTATCAATTACAGAAGGAGCAAGCTGTCTATAGCTTATTTCCGTTGTGTTGACACATGGCATAGAGGAAACAATCTGCATAAATTTGGAAACAGCATCATCTGAGAGGCATCTACTGTGATAATATTTTTCTTTAAGAGCCAAATAGTCAGAAATAGTAAAATCAAAGGTTAACAGACAATGGTCTGACAGTACAGGGTTATGAGGAGACACTACAAGATTTTCTATTTCTATGCCATATGTCAGAACAAGGTCCAATGTATGGTGAAGGTAATGAGTAGAATTTCCTACTTTCTGAGAAAACCCAATCAAGTCTAATATTGAATTAAAAGCCACATTAAGGCAGTCACTATCTACATCCACATGTATATTAAAGTCCCCTACTATAATTATTCTATCAGATTTCAGCACTAAATCAGCTAAGAAATCAGCAAATTCGGATAAAAATTCTGAATAGGTTGATGGGGGACGATAAACTATGGCAAATAAAATTGGGTTTAACCTGAAATTGCTAAAGTGCCCAACACTGAGGACCAGGCCCTCAAAGGAATTATAACATGTTTTTTTGCTTTACATTAACTAGTAATTTGGAATGGTAAATTGTTGCTACTCCTCCTCCACAACCAGAACTTCTGGGATTTTGACAGTTTAAATAACCAGAGAGAGTTGATTCATTTAAACCAACATAATCCTCTTGCCCTAACCAAGTCTCTGTAAGGGAAATTAAATCAATCTGATGATCAATTAACAGATCATGGACTAACAGAGACTTGGGAGTTAGAGACCTAATATTTAATAAACCACATTTAATTTTTAAATTATGAGGAGGAACAGAGGCCAAATCATTCAGTTTAGAGGCTTTATGTTTAATTTGAGTTTTACCAATATTTTGCTTTATCACTTTGGGATGCTTATACATTATATTTTTATTTACTTTGGAGGGAGCAGACAACGATTCTCTGATGGGGAAGACAGGGGCTAAGCTGAGGGGTGGCGGATGAAGAGGAGCTGCAGAGAGGCGTGTAAGACTGCGACTCTGCTTCCTGGTCCCAACTCTGAGTAGTCATGGTTTTGGAAATTTGGATAAAAAAGATGCCAGATTGTTAGATAAATGAGAAGCACCATCCAAAGTGGGATGAATGCTATCTCGTCTCATAAGACCAGGTTTTCCCCAAAAAGAGCTCCAATTGTCAATGTAGCCCACGTCATTTTTAGGACACCACACAGACAGCCAGCGGTTCAAGGATGACAAGCGGCTAAACATGTCATCACTGGTCAGATTGGGGAGGGGCCCAGAGAATACTACAGTGGCAGACATCGTTTTATATTTTTGAAATATACACAAAAATAACTCACCTTTACGGTCAATGGAACGGTGTTGTAATAATTATGCCAGGCCACTAGAGGCGGCAGTACAAGTCCCAACATTCCTCGTCCGCAAATAGTCGCAGTGAACTGTGCATGCGCCCAGAAACTCCCACCCGAGGAAAGTACTGAGCAATCTGCCAATACTGGATGAACAAATGTCTGTCTTTTTGCCCGTCTGTTTTCTTCCTCTGTTTCTTTTGATTGTCATTGTATTCACATACCTCCGTCGCGTCCACCATTTAAAACGTCTGCCACCATCCTATTCATTTATGTTTGGATTGCAGCTGTTCATATCAGTTTGGTGGCTCTTGACTGTCACCAACAGTATGGGCATGTTGTCATGATCCGAGCGTCGATTTCGTCCGCGCTCGGGCCATGCATCATCTCCGCCAGGTTTGGCAGCAGTGTTTACCTTCTGGCTCCCCGAGCCTTTATTGTGACAGCGCTTGGATGGGCTTCCTGCTGTCAAGCCTGACAGCTGTGCTGCATTATCGGCTCATCAGCAGCCCTGCATTTAAGTGGGCTCTGGGGGCAGAGTAATGCGGCAGTCTGGTCAACAATTGATGAAGGAATTATCCCTTGCTAGACGTTGAGCGAGCGTCCCTCGGCTCAGATGTCAACGAGTGTTTCGTGGTCATGTTCGTAAGTGTGCTTCTTTATCGGCTCATGTTCAAGTATTTGTAGTGTGGTGGGTTTTAGCCTACCGTGGCTCTTGTAGTGTTTTGTGTGTGCTTTCGTTAATAAACACCTATGCAAACCTCACCGGCGACTTTTGGCGTCTTATGGTGGCTCGCGAGGGCCACCACATGACACGTGAACTGCAGATTATTTTCACTGCACATGCGTGTACTCCAAAACTACTGGTTTAGCACCTTGGGGGAGCCAGATTATGTAGCATCTCAGACAAGAGACAGTGGATAAACATGGGAGAACAATACTCAGGAGATTCCTGACGAGATAGCAGGAAGGAGTCAAGGACGAAGGGGGTTGAATGCAGTGTGATGCAAATGTCATGTTGTGTGTGGAGAAATGCCATGAAACTTAAGAGGAGAGTGCCTGCTGAAATGTTCAGTCTGTTCTGTGCTAGAGAGATGTGAAGTGTGTAATAAACTGTGTGCCATGAGCCCGACTCTTATTTCACACACTCCACACTGGTGACCCAAGACGTATTATGGAACACGAGGCAAGATCCCCGGAGCCGGCCCGGTCAGGAAGCTACAGCGAGGCGGCAGCCATCCCACAGACAGCCCGGACTGGAACCTCCAGCCACGCGTGTGCGGTTTCAGTCAAGCTACCGGATTTCTGGCAGCACAACCCGCGCTCTTGGTTCCACCTCACCGAGGCCCAGTTCGCCCTCCGGGGAATAACGGCAGACGACACCAGATTCTACCATGTGGTTGCAGCGCTGGACGCCCACACAGCTCAGCAGGTAGTGAGCCTGCTCGATCAGCCATCAGCCAGAAGCAAATATGAGGCGCTCAAGGCTGCACTCATCCAGCGCTACACGCTCTCGGACTGTGAGAGAGCGGAGAGGCTCCTGACGCGGACCGAGTTAGGAGATGGTTCGGCCATAGACCTGGTTGAGAAGATGCTGGCATTAATGGGCACGGACGACGGGCACTTTCTGTTTGCCCACCTCTTCCTCCAGAACCTTCCGACAATGGCGAGAGCGGTTCTGGCCAATTCGCCGTTGCTGACCGCGCGCGACTACCGTGCACTAGCCCAGGAGGCAGACCGGATCATCCTCACCACCAGGGCGATCACAGTCAACGCGGCAGCGGCGGAGCCCAGCGAGACAACCAGAGGAGGCGAGGAGCCACCGACGGTAGCAGCAGCGGGGGCCAAGGAGCGCCAGAGAGACACACTCTGTTTCTACCACTGCCGCTTCGGAGAGAAGACACGCAGATGTGCGCCCCCGTGCCAATTCAAGCGCTCGGGAAACGCCAAGGCCGGGGGTCGGTAGCAGCTGCGACCCTCGGTGAAGAGAACAAGCTGCTCTACTTGACGGATGCACGCTCAGGGAGGCATTTCCTCGTGGACACCGGAGCCCAGAAGAGTTTCATCCTGCCGACCTATGCTGACCAGCTGGCAGGACCTAGCGGCTCTGAGATGTTGGCAGCAAACGGCTTGGATATTAAGACCTTTGGTGAGAGGACTCTGTTCTTATCTCTACACGGCCGTACATATGAGTGGACTTTTGTCGTAGCAGCACTGAATTATCATATCCTGGGGGCTGATTTTCTGTGTGCACATGGTTTACTGGTTGATGTTGCTAACATGCGCCTGGTTAATGCACTGTCCTTTGACTCTCTCCCCTGTATAGCTCGAGTGACCCAGCCAACAGCACAAGCCAACGTCACAGCTACAGGCGGTAAGTTCCACACACTGCTCACTCAGTTCCCAGCACTCACGGTCCCGACGTTTTCGGCGGCCATCGCTAAACATGGGGTGGAGCACTTTATCACCACCACCGGGCTGCCCGTTTTTGCAAGACCTCGGCGCTTGGACGCAGCTAAACTGGCCATAGCGCGCGAGGAGTTCGCCAACCTGGAAAGGTTGGGCATCATCAGGAGCTCGAACAGCCCATGGGCATCCCTGCTACACATGGTCCCTAAGGCTGAGGGCTCGTGGCGACTGTGCGGGGATTTCCGCAGGTTGAACAACGCCACAGCGCACAACTGCTACCCAATTCCCCACATACAGGATTTTTCTGTTCACCTTGCCGGAGCATACATTTTTTCCAAAATAGACCTGGTCCGCCGTTACCACCATGTCCCAGTGCGCGCTGAGGACATACCCAAAACAGCGGTAATAACTCCGTTCGGTCTATTCGAGTTCCTGCGCATGCTATTCGGGTTAAAAGGAGCAGCACAGACGTTCCAGTGCATGATGGATGCAGTGCTGTGCGATCTCCCGTTCGTGTTCGTCTACCTGGACGATATCCTGGTAGCCAGTGCGTCCGAAGACGAACACGAAACCCACCTCACGACGGTTTTCCGGAGATGGAGGAGCATCAACCCGGTGAAATGCCAGTTCGGCGTGACGGAGATTGATTTTTTTGGGGCACCACGTCTCTCCGGAAGGAGCGATCCTGCTGCCTGACAAAATGCGCGCCGTGGCAGATTTTCCCTGGCCTCAGACGGTCAGGGCGCTGCAGGAATTTTTGGGGATGGTGAACTTTTATAACCGTTTCCTTCCCCGCGCGGCGCAGCTCATGCAACCATTGTACGCCGCGCTCAAGAAACAGAAACCCGCGGATAGGGTCGAATGGACCCCGGAGCGAAAGCGGGTGTTCTCGGAAGTTAAAGCAGCCCTGGCAAACGCCGCACTGCTGGCGCATCCGGACCCGGCGGCCCGCATAGCGCTCACCACCGACGCTTCAGACGTGGCCATAGGGGCTGTCGTGGAGCAACGCGTCACCGGGGCTTGGCAGCCGCTCGCCTTTTTCAGCAGAACTTTGCGCGACAGCGAACGTAAATACAGCGCGTTCGACAGAGAGTTGCTGGCTCTCCACCTGGCCATATGCCACTTCCAGTTCTGGCTGGAAGGGCGCAGCTTCACCGCGTTCGTGGACCACAAGCCGCTAAGATTTGCGATGGCCAAGGTTTCAGAACCGTGGTCGGGCCGGCAGCAGAGACAGCTGGCCGCGATCTCAGAGTTTACTACCGATATTCAACATGTGTCGGGTAAACTGAATGTGGTGGCGGACTGCCTCGCGTGCGCCGTGGTGGCCCCGGTCTGCGTGGGGATAGATTACGCAGCCATGGCCGCGGAGCAAATTAGCAATGCAGATGTGCGCGCGCTCCAGTCTGGACCAACAGGGTTAAGGCTGGAGAGCAGGGTGCTGCAAGATGGCGCCCCCCCCCCAATCTGCAATGTCTCCATGGGTCGCCCGTGTCCGGTGGTCCCGGTCGCGTGGCGCCGCCGCGTGTTTGAGTCGGTTCACACTCTGGCGCACCCAGGAGTGCGCGCGCCGGTCAAAATGGTGGGAGAGAAGTTTGTGTGGCCGAGCCTACACAAACAAGTGAAAGAGTGGGCTGCAGCCTGCGTGGCGTGCCAACGAGCCAAGGTACACAGACACACGAAGGCTCCCTTGGAGCCGTTTCGTATCCCGGCTATGAGGTTCGACCATGTTCACGTGGACCTTGTGGGCCCCCTCCCGCCATCACAGGGGTGCTCGCACCTCCTGACAGTGGTGGACCGCACCATGCGCTGGCCAGAAGCAGTCCCGCTGGCGGCAACCACGTCCGCGGACATAGCGCGCGCTTTTTTAAAAGCATGGGTGGCGCGTTTTGGAGTCCCGTCGGACATTACGTCCGACAGTGGCCCTCAATTTGTTTCCAAACTCTGGTTCGCGATGGCCCACAGCCTGGGTGTTACAATTCATCGCACAAGCGCGTACAACCCACAGGCCAATGGGTTATGCGAGCGTTTTCATAGATCACTGAAAGCAGCACTCAGGGCTTCATTGACGGATGCAAATTGGGTAGACAGGCTGCTGTGGGTTTTATTGGGGTTGCGCTCCGCGCCGAAAGAGGATCTGGAAGCTTCCCCGGCAGAGCTCGTTTTTGCGCAGCCCCTACGGCTGCCCGGGGAATTTCTGCCAGATAATCCCGCGCCGGGCAGCTGCCCGTCTCAGCTTTTGCAGCGTAGCGCAAACACAGGCACGCTGCCGGGCCCTGCCCACCACAGTTTTACGTGTGTTTTCATGCCTAAAACTTTGAAGAGCGCGGAGTTCATGTTTGTCAGACACGACGCCCACCGCCCTCCATTGCGCCCACCCTATGATGGACCGTTCAGAGTGTTGGAAACAGGGGATAAGCATTTTTTGCTAGACTTGGGGGGGTAGGCGGGAAAAAATTGGCATAGACAGACTCAAACCCGCTTTCGTTGTGGCGGACGAGCAAGTGCTGTTGGCTAGGGCCCCTCGGCGTGGAAGACCCCCACATAGAGCTCCCCAGGGAAACGATTCACCAGAGCAGCCACACAGACAGATCGAAGTGCCCCCCCCCCTAGTCACAGCCTACCCGCAGTCAGACATACTCCCAGCAGCCCCCCACCGGCACAGCAGCGCCATGGAGACGGTAAACCCCAGTTACAGCATGTACGGGAGGAGACGGAAGCCCAAACAGCATGTGGACTGATATTTTATTGTTCTATCACAGCATGTGGACTGTTATTCTATTGTTCTATCTAAGATGCTGGGGGGGGGGGCGGTTAGCACCTTGGGGGAGCCAGATTATGTAGCATCTCAGACAAGAGACAGTGGATAAGCATGGGAGAACAATGCTCAGGAGATTCCTGGCGAGATAGCAGGAAGGAGTCAAGGACGAAGGGGGTTGAATGCAGTGTGATGCAAATGTCATGTTGTGTGTGGAGAAATGCCATGAAACTTACGAGGAGAGTGTCTGCTGAAATGTTCAGTCTGTTCTGTGCTAGAGAGATGTGAAGTGTGTAATAAACTGTGTGCCATGAGCCCGACTCTTATTTCACACACTCCACACTGGATGGATTTGGATGAAATATTTACCAGAGGTGGTCCTTCGGCTAGAGAGGAAAACAACATTTTGGTGGTGATCCGAGAATGCGTACCTCCAGCAAGGTTCTGGCACCGAGGCATCAGCACCATGGTGCTTTCATTCATTTCATTAGTCCTCTTCACCCACACATTCAGAGCATAGCCAGTGGCCTTTTCTGGTTGCCTTGGTCTTCCCTTCTGTCCAGGTCACGTCCATAAATAAGATATTATATAAGCTGAAATATGCATATTTTTCATAATGTTTAAATAACCCCTCGACATGCACACGCCTTCTGTCTGGATTGGACGTGTCTGTGACGCTCCAGTTATCCCCCCTTCCTCCTCCTCCTCCTCCTCCTCCTCCTCGTTTCTGATCTAGTTTCTGGTCTTCGTCCGCTGTGAGTCCAGGGTGCTGCTGTCTTATCGACAATTTTAAAACCGGTAAGTTTTAAATTATCACATATAACTTTGATAACTTGTTGTAGGCCAATTGATAGAGTTGTCATTTTTAAATTGAATTCAACATGAATGGCGGTGGGGTTTTTTTTTTTTTTTTTTTTGGCGTACTACCGTTTTAAGAACGTGGATGTTTATGCGTATAATCTCTTGAGAACAAATGGCAGATGATTAATGAAGAGAAAGACAGTGGACAAGGCATCTTAACGCCATGAAAGTTATATAAAATTCTGTCATTACATCTTTGCTACCTTGCACACGTGAGCTTGAGTCAAACTGTACTACAACAAAAAATTCACATCAATTTAAACTTTGTTTTTATCGTTCGCCCGCACTATAAAACATGATGAAAATGTTTCATTTATTTCATCTTTTATTGTCTCAATTCATTAAAAATTGGTATGTTCAGTTAACTGTAAGTTTCTGGGACCTAAATGGGATTTAAACTATTTAAATGACTGTTTTATAACAGTGCTCAGATTCCACAGTTGTTCTGCCTTCAAAGAATAAAGCCCAATCAATATTTAGTTTCCTTTTAACACTTTTCAATCGAACAAATGTGCCTTAAGATTTTTTGATTCTTTCCATCAGTTTTAACAATTTAGTAAAATTCTGCAATAAAGATGAGGCCACATATTTGTGAGAGAAGCTGCTTATAGCTAAATTAGCATTTTACTAATTGTTTATTTGTGTGTTGTTGTTTTTTTTTAACAGAAGCTTAATGAAACCAGGTACAAAGAATTACTTTGGTACCATGTAAACAAGAGCAAGTGGACTTCCTGTGAAAGGCTGTGGTGTCTGTGACCTCTTGTTGGTTTTAAACAATGTTGTTAAGAAGTCAAACATTTTACAGGCAGCACAGGTCACCCTATAAGAATCCAGTAAAAAGTCATGCAGTGACTCAGTAAATCCAAATGGAGTAGTTACTGAATACTGCACTAAAATATTTTTGCAAACAGCTAACAAAAGAGGCACAAAAACACAGCTGTTTACGGTCATGTACCTCTGACCCCAGTAAAGGAAAAAGCAGCAGAATGAAAGAGTTAAGCTCCTGCCATCTGTGTCTGGTTGATGGAGCTGAGCTGCTGAACTTCAAAGGCAGTCCTGGTGGTCTAAATCTTGATCAAGTATTCCTTTGACACACATGACCAATTAAGTCTGCTATTTTTGTCTGCCCAGGCTGCTGAGTGAGTTAGTGGGTTTAACTCAGTTAGAGCTATTAGATCAGGGATCCCCAGTAAGGTCTTTTTGAACCTTCAGTCAGATGGGGTGCACAGAGAAAGTTGAGCAGCTGAAAGAACTATGCATTAAAAATGGGTTAAGATTTGATTAGGGGGAAAAAATTATCATGTTGTATAAAGTGCAACACCAGAGGATCTCAGTTTGGTACAAAGAAAAAAAACCCTTAAACACACACAAAAATGCTGGGTTGCTTTTATAAGCACAATGATGAGTTATTTGTGCTGGGTGAACATTTGGTTGGGTTGTCCTGATGGTTTTCGGGGCTTCATTATCAGCTGAACAGCTGGTTGGATAAAGTTGACACAACTTTAGGGGGGTGGCATGGTCAGAAGGGAGAAATCCTTAATAATAATAATAATAATAATAATAATAATAATAATAATAATAATAATAATAATAATTTTATTTATAGAGCACCTTTCACAGACAACAAGTCAACATGGCACCAAGTGCTTACCAATAGACAAAAACAGGGAAGACAAAGCAACAACTAAAAGAACAGAGACAAACAAGATATAACAACAGTGCAATAAGTAATAAACAAATAAATGATAGGATAAAAATACAAAAAGACACTATTAAAAATTATTTAAAAACTTGTCTGAGCAAAATGTCTAAAACTGTTCATTTTTACAACCTGAAATGCACAGTCACCATGGGTTTTTAAATGGGTCTGAGGGACCAATAACTGCTGGTTTGAAGACTGAGGGGACCGAAAAGGACAGTAGGACTAAGTTAGGTCAGTGATATATGGTGACGCATTACTATGCAGAACTTTAAAAGTGAAAATTACTATGCAGATCTTTAAAAGTGAAAATGTTATATTGCACTCTTAAAGAAATATGTAGCCAATGAAGATAGTATAAAACAGTAACATGACATCTCCTATTGGCTTTAGTTAAAAGCCTTCCAGCAGCATTTTGAGCAGTCTGAAGTAGATTCATAGACACTTTATTCAGATAGTTAAAAAGGGAACTGCAATAATCTAAACTAGTTGAAATAAATGCATGAACGACCATTTCCTTCTCAGCTTTAGGGACAATAGTTCTCAATTTAGTGATGTTCCTTAAGTGGAACAACAAAGAGCGGGTCAACTGCTAACATCGGAATTGAAAGACAACGAGCTAGCTATCAAGGTAAACAATAACCTTGTGTACAGAATATTTTGACAGAAACAGCAAGTGGACCAAGAAATGGTATAATGGTTGGAACTGCACTATCAGTTGCAATAATATAGTATGAGTTTCAGTTTTGTCTTCATTTAGCTGCAAAAACTTTGTAGCTAGGCAACTCTTAATTGCTGCCACACATTGGGTCAAAACCATGAGTTAGTGGAGCTCTTGAGGATTAAACAAAAAATATAGATAAATATCATCAGCATAAAAATGATAAGCGATATTAAAATTACTAACTAATTGACCAAGAGCAAGCAAATAAATAACAAACAAAATAGGATCTAAAACTGGACCTTGGGGCACCCCACACAACAGAGGTGGATTATCTGATAAAAACTGATCATTAGTTTTAATTTATGCAAAAGGAGCCCAGACTAAGTATTGAGTGTACATGGACATACTTTTCAGTCGGCCAACATTTCTATTAAAAATCTATTTTTTCTTATTGGTCTTATGTAATATTTTAATTTTCTGAGAAACTGAATTTGGGGTTTTCATAAGCTGTAAGCCATAATCATCAAAATTAGAAAAAAATAAATGCTTGAAATATATCATATATATCACTCTATGTGTAATAAATCTATATATGAGTTTCATTTTTTTGAATTGAATTGCTGAAATAAATAAACTTTTCGATGATATTCTAATTTATTGAGATGCACCACTTGATTCACTTGGATGGAAATATAATGGCAAGACTAAATTACGTTCATTCTGCAAGTTTTTTGAGTACATGGTACAATGGTTAACCCAATAGTTGTGTAAAATACAACACAGCAGCAAAGTCAGTTCCACCCTGACTTTGGAAAAGCAATGAAGAATCCTGGCTTAAATGGGAGAGCCACTAGGGTCAAAACAAGAAGCACATGTTCTGTCCTATAGTGGACCAGAAGTTATGGCTGAGTTGTTTTTTACACCACACTCTTTTTACATTAATGGAATTATTGATTAGTTAAAATTCATGGCTAACATGGTTACTGTGGCAAACTAAGGGGCAGTGCACATGGCAACGTTCAATGAAAATATGTGCACAGCCCCTCAGTTTTGTTGGAAGCGTCCGTAATACAACCATAGTTCTGCTGTTCGCTACTGTTGTTACTTCTTTTCCACATGCACATTCACTTAAAACTGTTGCAGGTGTGTATGACAATGATGCCACCATTACTGTTTTTTACATTTCACATGGAGGAAGGGCAAATGTGCCAGCAAAACCATTCCACTCCAAAGCAATGCACTTTCACACCTCCAAAATCCCAGCATCATATGCATGGACAGCTGAACTGCAAAGAAGTTTGCCAGCTTGGGGTAAAAATGTTGTGTGCATGGCCCCTGCGGGAAATAAAATAAAAGACTAAAAAGGTGTTTGACTGAAAAATAATGAAAATTTTACTTTTACCCACTTTTGATTCTTTAACATGGATAAGTAACCTTTTCAAATGATTTGAAGACTTGGTTGATTGAAATAGCCCAAAAATATGAGTACAAATGTAGTCAGTTTGTCTGATACCAAATTATGCATTGTGGCAAAATTTAATTTATACATAAGTGAAATATCACAAAAGGGAATATCAGTCGTTGAAGTAAAAAGTTAAAACAAGTGAAAAATTAAAACATGTCAGTGAAGTTAAAACACAATTTTAATGTCGGACAAACTGGAGCACAAAGCAACAACATTAACAATGTAATTGTTATAGAATTTTATGCTAATATTGCACATTGCTGGTAGCTGTAAAAAAAATTCACATGAACTTGTGTGTCAGTGAAAGGGCACAGACACCTTGTTTTGAACTGGATTCTTGATTTTCTTGTTAAAAACAAGAACCTTATATAGGATTGTTTTATTCCATTTGACATCTTTTTATTTCCGTTATGACATCTGTTTAACATTTGTTCCTCTGTATGGGGGCAGAAAAACAGTGCTGACAGAGTATGTAATGCTGTCTACTTTAAATTCATACACCAACAGGGCTAAAGGGGCCCCAAGGTATTTAAACCCTTACCCTGTTTTTCTTTCTGCTTCAGTAATAATCCTGCTTCTGTGCTCATAGGTTATTTTCTAAATGGTAAATGGCGCTCACTTATATAGCACTTTTTCTCATCTCGAGATGACCAAAGGGCTTTACAGGTCCTGCTATCCACCCATTCACACACACGTTCACATGCTGATGGTGGCAGAGCCATACACAGGTGCTGGCCTGACCCACCAGGAGCAACTGGGGGTTCAGTGTCTTGCTCAAGGACACTTCGACATGCAGACAGAGCAGGAATTGAACCCCTGACCTTCTGATCAGTAGTTGGCCACACCACACCTGTGCCACAGCCACCCCCATATGAGAAAAAGGTACAAGAAAAAACGTTAAGTAATAGAAAGTAAGAACAAAATTTAGACTATGAATATAAGTGATCCTGATATTGCAATATTAACCTCGAGAAATATTAATTTTCATGTCCATTAACCTTAACCTTGCATTTGACCTTGAAGATTGGTAAGGTCAGAAAATAGGTCATTGCGTCCCATCAGAATTTAAGCAGAAAGTCAACCAGGGAAAATATATGACAGTCCAGCAGGGACAGGAGTGTGGGTCTGCATCTCACTTGAGTGTCGGTCTAGTTTTTGTCCAGTGTTCATTTTTAAACTCATAATTTTTATAATTAATTAATTAATTAATTTTGAGTCTTTTTAAACTAATCGCAGTGCAAACAACTCCGAATGTGTGTGTGCGTGTTGCTTTTTTTTGGGGGGGGGGCATTTTGTTTCAAGTGAGGGTCATATTGTTTTCTCTCTTCTGTATCTTTCCATCTCACAGAGACCCACTGGACCAGCTTAGGCCAGCACAGAAGTTCCAAATTTCTCTCTCTCTCTCTCTCTATATATATACAGTATATCTATATATATACTGTATATACACACACACACACACACACACACACACACACACACACACGCACACAGTGGTGTGTGTATATAGAGATATATCTATATCTCTATATACATATAGATATATCTATATCTATAGATATCTCTCTCTCTCTCTCTCTCTCTCTCTCTCTCTCTCTCTCTCCTACTGGCCGCATTTTCAGTTTTGGTTTTTTTGGGTGGAGGATGGCGACCTTGGAAATGCCACCTCCATCTATCCACCAGGGGGTGAGGATCGTTCCCCCGGACAGCAGTGTTACTGTGGAGGAGGTGCTTCTGGCTGTGGCCGAGCAGGTTGGCCATGATGTGATCTGCTTTGCGTCCCGAATGAATAGAGCTGTAGTTGTGTTTCTGGCTGCTGAAGAGGATGTCCACACCCTGATTGCAAGCGGTGTTGTTATCGGGGAAACGTATGTACAGGTGTCCCCCTTATCTGTCCCATCAACGCGTATCACCGTATCAGGTGTTCCACCTTTCATCATTGACGAGCAGTTGGCGACGGAGCTCTGCAGATTTGGGAAGTTTGTGGGCCCATTTAGAACTCTGACTTTGGGATGCAAGGAGACCAAGTTAAAACATGTGAAATCACTCAGGCGACAGGTGTTCATGTTTTTGGACTCGCCAACTGCGACTCTGGAAGTGTCCTTCCGGGTCAAACACGGGGACAGCTCCTATATGGTGTATGCGAGCTCAGGACAGATGAAGTGTTTTGAATGTGGAGACGTGGGCCATAAACGGTTCGCTTGTCCGCACAGGCAGTGGGCGGGGGGCTCTGATGGAGCCGCGGCTGGTGCTGGTGGTGCGCCCTCCGCACACGCCGCTGCTGCGGACGGTGGTGCGGCCTCCGCTTCCGCCGCTACTACGGACGACGTTGCGGGGCCTTCTGCCGGTCCTGCTCCAGAGCCTGCCGCTGTGTCTGTGGACAGCCCGGCTGTGGCGCCCGCAGCCCAGCTTACGGCCGGGAGCGTCGCTGGTGATGGCGCCCAAAATGTCACTGATGGTGCGTCAGAATCTCGCTGTGTGACATCAGCGGCTGTGCTTCCGGAGGCTGCTACCGTTTCAGAGCAGGGGACGGAACAGCGACAGTCAGCTGCTGTGGGTGGCGTCCAGGAAAATGTGGCCCATGATGAATCCACTGGGCCAGCTGAACCAAACAGTCAGCTGAGTTGTGCTGACGAGGAAATGGAATCTGATCCCGACACTGTGGCTATTACTGAGTCTCTTGAGGCAAAATGCAGTACAAACACGAGTTTGTATTCACTGGAAGAAATAAATGCTTCTCTGGATGAAACCTATAACAAGGCCATTAAAGTCACGGACTACTTCAGTGACACTGATAAATTCATCAACTCTGTTAATGCGCTAAGAAGGCAGGTTGGTCTTGACCTCCTGGATAAAAGGAAGCGTTTTCGTCTCAAAAAACACCTGACGGCCCTGCGTAAAGCAGCAGGGGGAACAGGGGTCAAGCGCGCCCGACAGGAGGAATAAATGGCGGTCGTTCCACTGCCTGTTTTTACGCATTTTTGGGATATTGTTCGACCATACTTTTATGACGTTTCTAATTGACTGTAATTGACTGTCACAGAACTGGATCTTTACCGGTGTCCTGCCGGCGCGTGGCACTATCTTTGCTGCCCGAGGACGGGGACTTGGCCTGGCTTGAAAACAGGAGGCCTGTGGTTCTTCTTTGCACGGACTACAAGGTCACGGTTTACTCGCCTGCAGGGCATGGATGCCCCAACGTTTTCTTTCTACAATCAGGACGAGCATGCTGCTAAGGTGACTTGCTAAAAAATCCTGCATGGTCTAAGGACTACAATCCATCTGAGATGAGGAAAATGTCTCTGGGACGTACAATGGAACTGGCTGCGGGCGCGCAGCGCTATCTCTGCTGCCGGAGGAAGGGGACTTGGCCTTGCTTAAGAACTGGAGGCCTGGGGCTCGTCTTTGCACGGACTACAAGGAACACTTGGACTACTGCCACTGGCAATGTGGAATAGGTGGACTGCAGGGAATACTTTGTTGTGGGGGGGGATGACTTATGTTTGCACTTTTCCAATGTGAGACACTTGGTGGAATGATATTGGTGCTCTTACATTTTTTTGAATTGTGCAATAAAGGCATTTTTTAAAACTCAAACTCTCTCTATACACACACACACACACACACACACACACACACACACACACACACACACACACACACACACAGAGTGGTGTGTGTATATAGAGATATATCTATATCTCTATATACATATAGATAGATCTATCTATCTATCTATCTATCTATCTATCTATCTATCTATCTATCTAGCTATCTAGCTATCTATCTATACACACACACACACACACACACACACACACACACACACACACACACACACACACACACACACACACACACACAGTGGTGTGGGACAGTGTTTGCCCCCTTCCTGATTTCTCATTTTTTTGAATGTTTGTCACACTTAAATGTTTCAGGTAATCAAACAAATTTAAATATTAGACAAAGATAACACAAGTAAACACAAAATGCAGTTTTTAATTGAAGGTGTTTATTATTAAGGGTAAAAAAACAATCCAAACCTACATGGCCCTGTGTGAAAAAGTGATTGCCCCCCCATTAAAACATAACTTAACTGTGGTTTATCACATCTTTGGAAAGCTGAGTTCAATTTTCTAGCCATTTCTAAAGCTTTGGGACTCCAGCGAACCACAGTGAGAGCCATTATCCACAAATGGCAAAAACATGGAACAGTGGTGAACCTTCCCAGGAGTGGCTGGCTGATCAAATTACCCCAAGAGCGCAGCGATAACACATCCAAGAGGTCACAAAAGACCCCACAACAACATCCAAAGAACTGCAGGCCTCACTTGCCTCAGTTAAGGTCAGTGTTCATGACTCCACCATAAGAAAGAGACTGGGCAGAAATGGCCTGCATGGCAGAGTTCCAAGATGAAAATCACTGCTGAGCAAAAAGAATATAAAGGCTCATCTCAGTTTTGCCAGAAAACATCTTGATGATTCCCAAGGCTTTTGGGTATATACTCTGTGGACTGACGAGACAAAAGTTGAACTTTTTGGAAGGTGTGCGTCCCATTATATCCGGCGTAAAAGTAACACAGCATTTTAGAAAAGGAACATCACACCAACAGTAAAATATGGTGGTGGTAGTGTGATGGTCTGGGGCTGTTTTGCTGCTTCAGAACCTGTAAAACTTGTTGTGGTAAATGGAACCATGAATTCTGCTGTCTACCAAAAAATCCTGAAGGAGAATGTTTAGCCATCTGTTCGTGACCTCAGGCTGAAGCGCACTTGGGTTCTGCAGCAGGACAATGATCCAAAACAAACCAGCAAGTCCACCTCTGAATGGCTTAAGAAAAGCAAAATGAAGACTTTGGAGTGGCCTAGTCAATCAAAGTCCTGACCTGAATCTGATTGAAATGCTGTGGTATGACCTTAAAAAGGCGGTTCATGCTCAAAAACCCTCCAATGTGGCTGAATTACAACAATTCTGCAAAGATGAGTGGGCCAAAATTCCTCCACAGTGCTGTAAAAGACCCATTGCCAGTTATCGCAAACATTTGATTGCAGTTGCTGCTGCTAAAGGTGGCCCAACCAGTTATTAGGTTTAGGGGGTAATCACTTTTTCACACAGGGCCATGTAGATTTAGATTTTTTTCCCTTAATAATAAACACCTTCATTTAAAAACTGCATTTTGTGTTTACTTGTGTTATCTTTGTGTAATATTTAAATTTGTTTGACGATCTGAAACATTTAAGTGTGGCAAACATACAAAAAAATAAATCAGGAAGGGGGCAAACACTTTTTCACACCACTGCACACACACACACACACGTACTGTATATATGTACATATAAATATGTACTGTATACTGTATATAAATATCCATCCATCTTCTTCCGCTTATACACACACACACACACACACACACACACACACACACACACACACACATACATATATACATACACTACCGTTCAAAAGTTTGGGGTCACTTAGAAATTTCCTTATTTTTGAAAGAAAAGCACTTTTTTTCAATGAAGATAACTTTAAACTAATCAGAAATACACTCTATACATTGCTAATGTGGTAAATGACTATTCTAGCTGCAAATGTCTGGTTTTTGGTGCAATATCTACATAGGTGTATAGAGGCCCATTTCCAGCAACTATCACTCCAGTGTTCTAATGGTACAATGTGTTTGCTCATTGGGTCAGGAGGCTAATGGATGATTAGAAAACCCTTGTGCAATCATGTTAGGTCTGCAATGCTGTAATTTCTGCAAATGGAGGATTCTTTGACGAAAGCAAAGTTTGAAGGAAAAAATTATTATTTCAAATACAAATCATTATTTCTAACCTTGTCAATGTCTTGACTATATTTTCTATTCATTTTACAACTCATGGTGGTAAATAAGTGTGACTTTTCATGGAAAACACAAAATAATTGTCTGGGTGACCCCAAACTTTTGAACGGTAGTGTATGTATATATGTGTGTGTGTGTGTGTGTATATATATATATATTTTTTCTTTTCTTTTCTTTTCTTTTTGAATGACCATTGTGATTGGTTCCAAATGAGGTGGCTCTTATGTTGAAAAAAAAAAGAGAAAAGAAACAATAACAACAACTTTAGAACAGAAGTTCACATTTACAGAATTTTTTTTTTTATTATTACTTATTTTGTACCCGTAGGTAGATTTGTTTTGTAGTCTGGTGACAAGCCACCAGCTGCTGGTCGCTGCGTGCGCAAGCGCCCCTTATCCCTAACCTGCATGTTTTTGGCATGTGGGAGGAAACCGGAGAAATCCCGGAGTAAACCCATGCAAACACGGGGAGAACATGCAAACTCCACACAGATCACTGTTGGCCGGGGGCAGGATCGATCCCCGCGATCCCCCAGCTGAGGGTAAACTGTGCTGCCACAGTGCTAACCACTGCGCCACCGTGCAGCCCAGAATAGCTAAAACAAGCAAAAAAACATAAAACTATACATGTTTTATGTACATGGCTGCACGGTGGCGCAGTGGTTTAGCACTGTGGCAGCACAGTTTTACCCTCGGCCGGGGGATCGCGGGGATCATGAGATCGTGGGTTCGATCCCAGCCCCCGACCAACAGTGAGCTGTGTGGAGTTTGCATGTTCTCCCCGTGTTGCGCCGGTTTACTCCGGGATTTCTCCGGTTTCCTCCCATACACCAAAAACATGTAGGTTTAGGGCGCTCGCGCACGCAGCGACCAGCAGCTGATGGCTTGTCACCAGACTGCAAACCAAGTCTACCTACGGGTACAAATAAGTAACAAAAAAAAAAAAAAAAAAAATGTTTTGGTCCCTGTAGCTAAAGGCCCCTTTTGTGGCAGCTTTTATGTTGTTTTTAATAATTCACTCAAAGCAAATGTTTGCTTTATAGCAGGATGGATGCTCTGACTGACAAGCAGACACCCACACAGCCAGCTGTGGTTTTCAGGCTTTACCTTAGGTACTGCTTTTCATTTTACTTTAGTTTCTAATTTATTTTGTTGTATTTCAGTGTTACTACTGTGTGATTTTCATTTTATCCTTTCCCTCCTTTTCAAAGACAGTCTATAACTTTAGTGACTCATTGTATAATAACAACAACAAAAAAATCATGAATTCATTTTTTGGAGGCGGGGTTATGCAGATATCTGATAAATATTGCCTTGTGATATTTTTAGACGCTACAACTTTATGCTAATTTCAGTTTTGATAAGAAAAAATGCTATTATATTTATTAATCCATTTTGTCATACTTTATTGCACCTTACATACAGTATAACATTAGCATTAAATGTACCAGATTCCACTTTAACAAAGATGGGTTTTGAAGAGACGGCACCACTGTGGGCTAGTGATCACAGCTGCCATTAACTTTGTGACCAAAGATTATCATTAAAACCCAAGTTGCCATGAGCTGCATACAGTACCTTCAAAATCGAAGACTTTGAAAAAATCAAAGATGCACAAAAAAAATTCAGTTTTGACCAGAGACAGGGAAACAGCTAAGATCTCATTTAATATCACAATTAACATAAAGTATGGCTACCTGGTCTACTACTCAATCCCTCCCTCAATCGTGGTCATTTTTGATGAGAGAAAACTGAACATTTTTGACAATCATTGCTGTATAGCTAATGTTGAGGCTTTAAAATGTCCCTTCACAAATCAGTGGCTGGCATCATTCAAATCTTTGAATTTTGCTCAAAAGATATTCTGATCATTAAAAAAGCTAAGAAAAGTGAAAATAATCACATTTGAGACCCTAAAAATGTTGGATGATATTTAACAATTATCCAGTAAAATGCAAATCATTTAACAGAAGTGAATTAATTTATTCTGCTTTAAATATGAGTAAAAGTGTATTATTTTCCCACTGTAGTACAGTAATGGTATTCAGTCTGCAGCGATGGCATGGATCCATGTTACTGGGGCATGTATAATGCAAAGAAAACAAGCATTTACAACCACACTGCCTTGCAAAATGCTCCAGGGTTTAAACAGAAAATGGTGTCAGAGGCATCTGAACCCATCAGTGAGCTTACACAAATGTAGGTGGATAAAACCAGGTCATCTGATGTGTAATATATTGACTGATGTCTCTATAAATTCAAAAAGGGTATTTGTGTGTTCTTTCTGAAACATTACAGAGGCAAATACCTTTAGATGCCATCAAGAGAATTGCTGCTGTTGAGATCAGTAGTATGATGTGGATCACAAATTCACTTATTTATCAAAAGATATTCACAAAGATGCATATTCCTGTCATGACTGAAATAGTAAATCGGCCCACGTGTGCGATGCAGCAACAAAGGGACAATCAAACAATAGTACACGTTTGAGGTTCTTTATTAAATAGCAAAAATCCTCACACAGCTACAGAAACAGTCACTCGCCAGAGAAGGGAGCCTGTGGAGAGAAGACGAGAGCTGTGAGAGGAGGAATGGAGTAAGGGAAAATGGACTAGCCAAATTACCACTTACAAGGGCTCCCAGGGAGCACTGGCAGGACTCCAGCGGGGAATAGACGAACCAGCAGGGTGTGGGGAATGGAGCTGGTAGTGCCTGCCCAGGTGGAGGTTTGCTGTTGTTGAGTGGAGATGTGGCAGGAGAGCGCGCATGGTCCCAGCGACACACCTGCACGATAGCAGCAACCTGAATAGGGAAAAAAGCACACAGGTTAATAACTTTCTACACCAGTGTGAACACAACTCGCTGTCTTTACGGTAGTATACCCAGACGAGCCAGCGTTGAATCACTGAAGGATGTGTCCTTAAGAACACTAGTTGATGAGAGGGCGCAGGCGTGTCCTCTCACTCAGGTGTGCTGATGAGCTGAGGAGAGATGAACGGGAAGAAGGGGGCATGCTCTCGCTGCCCATGACAGGGCCCACCCTTCTAGGAGTGCCTCCTGGAGGTCCATGGGGTTTGTTGGGATGGGCACGGTGATAGGATCAGAGCGTCTCTTTGTCCAGGATCTGGGACGTGGGAACCCAGGAACGTTCTTCCAGGCTGTAGCCCTCCCAATCAACCAGGTATTGGAGACCCCGTCCTCGACGGCGAACATCCAGAAACCGGTGAACAGTGTGGGCAGGGTGGCCGTCGATTATCCGGGGAGGAGGAGGCGGCTTGGGGGGGGCAGAGGGGACTGACTGAGAGAGGCTTCATGTGGGATATGTGGAAGGTTGGGTTCACCCGTAGGGCTGGTGGAAGCTTGAGCTGGACTGAGGCAGAGATCGGAAAAGGCCAAAGGAAGCGAGGAGACAGCTTCTTTGATGTTTTCTTCAACGGAACATGACTGGCCACCAACCAGACCTGCTGCCCCACAGTGTACTTGGGGGCAGGCACCCGTTGCTTGTCAGCCATGGCCCGGTTGCGTTCGACAGAGCGGGCGAGGGCGGCGTGCATGGATCTCCAGAGACGCCAGCAGCAGCAAGCATGAGCCCCCACGGAGGGAACTGTGACCTCCCTCTCGGCCATAGGTAGTAGCGGAGACGTGTAGCCCAGTGACGCCTCAAACGGGGTGAGACCAGTTGCAGTGGAAATGGCCGAATTCATGGAATACTCCACCCAGGTCAGGTGCGTGTCCCAGGCGGATGGATGTTTGGCTGCTACACATCGCAGGGTGGCCTCCAAGGACTGGTTGGCACGCTCTGCCTACCCGTTGGTCTGGGGGTGATTCCCAGAGGAGAGGCTCACGGTCGTCCCCAGGGTCCGGCAAAAGGCCCTCCAAACCTGCAACGTCAACTGCGGGCCCCGGTCAGACACGATATCCACAGGGATCCCATGGATGCGGATCATGTGATCAGTGAGAATGGTAGCCATCTCCAAGGCCGAGGGGAGTTTAGGAAGAGCCACCAGATGCACAGCCTTGGAGAAGCAGTCCACAATGGTCAGAATCACTGTTTTTCTGTGAGAGGGTGGAAGTCCAGTAACAAAGTCCAATGCGATGTGGGACCATGGGCGGCCAGGGATGGGAAGAGGATGGAGTAGTCCAGCCGGGGGGGAGGAGTCCGACTTGCCCCAGACGCAGGTCTGGCAGGCCCGCACATACTCCCGCACGTCCCGCCGCAGCGTGGGCCACCAGAACATCCGCCGGATAAGGTCTGTGGTACTGGTGATCCCAGGATGACAGGCGAAGCGGCTGGTGTGACCCCACTGGATGACGTCACTGCGGAGGGCAGCGGGGATGTACAGGCGGTTCCGGGGGCACCCTGCTGGCACAGGCTCCCGAGACTGGGCCTGACGGACCCTCCGCTCAATGTCCCACGTAAGAGCACCAAGGACACATGAAGAGGGAAGAATGGTTTGGGGTGGGAAGGGGGCGGTATCTCCTTGGAATCAAACTGGCACAATAGTGCGTCCGGTTTGGTGTTCCGATAGCCAGGCCGGTAAGTGATGGTGAAATTGAACCTCTGAAAAAACAGGGCACCACGAGGCTGCCTGGCATTAAGTCAGCGGGCCGACCACAAATGCTCCAAGTTTTTGTGGTTGGTCCACACGACAATGAGGTGAATAGCCCTCTCAAGCCAATGCCTCCATTCCTCCAGCGCCAACTTAATGGAGAGCAGCTCTCTGTCCCCTATGTTGTAATTCTTCTCGGCCAGCATAAGCCAGTGAGAGAAATACACGCACGGGTGGAGCTTCTGGTCAGAGGATGCATGCTGCGAGAGGACAGCACCCACCCCTGAATCAGATGCGTCCAACTCGAGGATGAATTGGAGCTGCGTGTCGACCTGAGCTAAGATAGGTGTTTCCGTGAACAGGCCCTTCAATTTGGAAAAGGCCTGTTCAGCTGCCTCGGTCCACCGAAAGGGGACCTTAACAGAGGTCAGCTGTGTCAAGGGCAGTGCGACCCCACTATAGTTCCTAATGAACCGGTGATAAAAGTTCACAAACCCGAGGAAGTGTTGAAGCTCCCTACGGGAGTGGGGAGTTGGCCAATCGAGCACTGCCCTCACTTTGGCCGGGTCAGCAATCAGTCTCCCTTCAGCCACTACGAAGCCCAAGAAGGTGGTAGATGGAGTGGAGAACTCACACTTCTTGGCCTTAACGTAGAGCTGGTTCTCCAAGAGTCGTTGTAGGACTGCTCTAACATGGACTTCATGTTCCTCTGGCGAGCGGGAGAAAATCAAAATGTCATCCAAATAGACGAACACAAATTGGTAAAGCATATTGCGGAGGACGTCGTTAATTAACCGTTGGAAGACAATGGGGGCGTTGGTGAGCCCAAACGGCATCACCAAATACTCAAACTGCCCCTGATGGGTCTTAAACGCCGTCTTCCACTCGTCCTCCTCACAAATGCGAATGAGATGTTACGCATTGCGTAAGTCTAATTTGTTGAATACCTATGAGTGCTGAAGGAGTTCAAATGTGGAGTTCATCAAGGGCAAGGGATATTTGTCCTTCACTGTAATAGCATTGAGCTCCTGGTAGTTGATACACAGGTGCAGCGAGCCATCCTTCTTTCCTACAACTAACTAACTAACTAACCTGCACTTATATAGCGCTTTTCTAGTCACAAAGACCACTCAAAGCGCTTTCATTAATACTAACCCTCTATTCTAAGACAAAGAAGAACCCAGCTCCAAGAGGGGCTGAAGATGGCCAAAGATGGCCGAATAAGGCCGACATTCAGCGACTCCTTAATATACTTCTCCATTGCCTCCCTCTCTGGACCAGAAATGCTGTAGAGCCGGCTGGACGGCGGCTTCGCCCCCGGGATGAGGTCCACAGCACAGTCATAAGAGCGGTGAGGCGGAAGCAACAGCACTCTCGAATTAATGAAGACCTCTCCCAAATCATGGTATGCCCGGGGGACGAAGCTGAGGTCTGGCGGCCCGACCGGAGGGAGGGAGACAGGGAGAGATGGAGAACATTCAGCTGAACGGAGACAATTTGCCAAACAAAATAGGCTCCAGGAGGAGATGGAATTTTGACCCCAGTTTATAATGAGGCTGTGCTTCTGGAGCCAAGGATACCCTAGAATCATCAGGGATGACGAATTGGGGAGAATTAGGAACATGAGTTCCTCCCGATGATTCCCGGAAATGAGGATGGCGACCAGCACTGTGCGTTCGGCGACTACCGCAGCCTCACGGCCAGATATGGTAGTTATACGCTGGTGTTGGGGCAATTTAAGTGTGGGAATACCCAGGTCCAGAACGAACCGGGCCGACATGAAATTGCCCTCTGTCCCTGAATTCACTAACACCATCACCCTCCTCTCGAACCCCCGGCAATTGCACGAGGACTGAAATAGAGAAATTGCCGGGGGGGGAGTTAATTTGGTGCCGTCTGCCAGACCCCCCCATGGTTACTGAAGGGCCGCATCTTTTGGCCGCTGGGGGCACTTGTCCCGACCGTGCTTCGGAGAAGCACAGTACAAGGTTAGTTGGAGTAGTACGGTTAGTTGGAACCGACTGAGTTCCATCGGCTCGGGAAGAGGACCGGCCCCCTCAGTGTCAGTCCTCGCAGCGGGCACCTGCTCGGCAGCCGGGCGAGAGGAGGCCGGTTGCTGCTTTGCGCGCTCACGGTAGCGGTTGTCCAACCCCATGGCCTGATTGATAAGACCATCGAGAGTGTCGGGAACCACGTAAACTGCCAGGTCATCGCGGAGGTGGACGTTTAACCCGTGGAGGAACGCGTTGTGTAACGCAACCTCGTTCCACCCCGAGTCCGCCGCTTCGACTCGAAACTCCACCGAGTACTCGGCCATGGATTGAGTGCCCTGACGGAGAGTCATTAGGCGGCTCATAATGGTCCCTTGAATCTTGGTGTGGTGGAACGCGTGGGAAAAGGCGACCACAAATTGCTCAAAGGTATAGTTACTCCCTTTCGGGCTGTCCGCCGTGGTACGACCCCAACTGAGGGCTCGTTCCCGTAGCAGTAGGGTAAAGAATTGAATTTTCATAACGTCCACCGGGTACTTCCCCCCGACCTGCTCCAAGTACATCCGTACCTGGTGGAGAAACTCCTTACATCTCCCCACCTCCCCCGCATGTGGGGCAGGTGTGGAAATGGAGGTGGTATGGTGCACCGGAGCTAAAACAATGGGAGCAGGTTGAGGAGGAGGAGCTGGGGGAGCCGCACCGGCCAAATGCTGTGTGACGGTATCCAATTGCTGCATCATTATTTCCAGCTGCTTGGCCATCACAGTTATCTGTTGCTCTGTCGCTTCTAAGCGGTCCAGAGCTGATTGTCCTGCTGCTGCACCTGCTGAGCCGAGGTCATGGCTGGCTCGTTCTGTCATGACTGAAATAGTAAATCAGCCCACATACGCGATGCAGCAACAAAGGGACTGTGGCCACACATATGTGACCTACTTTGTGACTGATGTAAGGCCTCACATTTTAGATCAGAACAAAGACAGAGCTTCCTTGGAGATAACAGGAAGCTGCGAGGATGTTAGCTTTGGTATGCAGGGCTTGAGACTGTGGGGGTGTTATTAGAGGATTAAAGAGGAGATGCATTGTAGACTGTGGGGGTGATATCAGAGAGAGGAGATGCATTGTTACTGGCGATTATAATGCAATGTGACCTGTGATGCATGTGACTTGTGAACTGTGAGAGTCCTGGTATTTAAGGACGAGAGTTCCCTGTAATGTCTCTTTCTTCGTTGAGATGTTGGTGAATGTGAATAAAGCTGCTTTGGGAGAGATCTGTCTCATCATTTTCACATTCCCACACTGGTGACCCAAGATGTAGCATGCAGCAACAGGAGAGTTCCCCGGGGCCAGCCTCGTCAGGAGCCCCTAGCCAAGCGAATGCCGCTGCGGTCCAGCTACCTGACTTTTGGCAGAACAATCCGCGCTCCTGGTTCCACGCGGTTGAGGCACAATTCAACCTCCGGGGAATATCGGTAGACGACACAAAATTCTACCATGTGGTCGCAAGACTGGACAACCACATGGCTCAGCATGTGGAGAGCCTTATCGAGCAGCCGCCAGACAGCGACAAATCAGAATCAGAATCAGAATCAGAATCAACTTTATTGCCAAGTATGCTTACACATACAAGGACTTTTACTTATCACTAAGGTGCGCTCATTTCTAAGCGCTCCCTAATGACGCAGCAGCCATACGGGCGCCTTATACAGTGGGGAGTAAAGAGGGGGAGGGGGAGGGGATGACACATTGGGCAGAGAGAAAAAACAAAGTTATCAAAATAGAGCTCGAGTGAGCAAGATTGTGATCACATAGAAAAAAACCCTCTAATTTCACAATTAGCAGACAAGATACAGATTCACACATTAACAAAGCAAAAGAGAGAGACCAGTGTGTGTATATCAGTCATATGATATCAGTGTGAGTGCAGTGTGAATGTATCAGTTACTGGTGCACAACAAAAACTGTCTCCTAGGCAACGGCTAGATGTTATGTCCATGTATTCTAAACATAGATAAACATGTCCACAGAGTTCATCTCTCTTCATGCCAGATGGTAAAATTCCATGTTAGTCACGTGATAATGCTGTCCTTGGAGAGTTCAGATTGTTGTACAACAGCAGTTGTTTGGGTTAAGAGAAGCCAAAACTCCCTTCTGCTTTATCTCTTCTCCTGGAGGAATGAGTTCTCCCAAGGACGCTCAATCAAGGCCAAATGAGCACAGTTCACTTAGAGCATAGAAATTTCCTCTCTCATGCGATTCTGTGCATCACAATTTAAATTAACAGGCTTTAAAATCATTCCCTGGAGAGCACCCAGCGACTCCAAGATGTTTCCCACCTTCCGATTCAGTTTGCCGCTATCAGTGCTTCTCCCCAGCTGGTCGAATTGTTGAAGGAGCAATGCCGGGTCCGCATTTTGATTAGCTCTTCCAACTTCTTTAATTTCCGATACACCAGGAAAACTCCAAAAGCCAAACAGCAGAAATCCTGTGATCATGAAGCCAAAACAGGTAGATGTCTTCCACATCTTCAATCGAATCACACAGACACATGAATTCCAATTGTCCCATGAGTCTCTCCACTTGGGCTCCCCCTGGCCCGATTTTCTGTTTGAAAGTGGTGTCAATTGCATTAAAGCCCAGCTCACCAATTCCATTTTTTCCGTTTGGATTGAGATCAGCGAGAAGGAGAGCGAGACACAGACAGGACACAGCAAGCTGGGATCAGTCAGGGAGGCGGAAGAGGAGAGGAGAAGAAATGCGTCTGCTCTCTCTGAAAGCCGGAAGAAGAAGTACGAAGAAATAGGGCGTGTTGAAGGCTGCACTCATCCAGCACTTCACCTCCTCCGTCGAGGAGCGAGCAGAGAGGCTCCTGGCACTGACTGAGTTGAGAGATGACATGCCCGTTAATCTGATGGAGAAGATGTTGAGGTTGAAAGGCTCAGATGACGACCACTTCATCTTCACCCACCTCTTCCTCAGGACCCTACCGTCAGCGACAAGAGCGACCCTGACCAGTTCGCCGTTGTTGGCCCAGCGGGACTACCGCGCGCTGGCCCGGGAGGCGCAGTGAATTGTCAATGCCAGCAGACGACGCGTGGCCACGGCCGCAGCAGCAGAACTCGGCGCGACGACCGCAGATGGCAGGGGGCCAGGGGCAGCAGTAGCAGACCCACCGACAATGGCGGCGGCGGGAGCCAGGGAACACGGAGGAGACGTCCTTTGTTTCTACCATCGCCGCTTCGCAGAGAGGGCACGCAAATGTGTACCACCGTGCCAGTTCAAGCGTTCGGGAAACGCCAAGACCGGGGGTCGGTAGTAGCCGCGGCCCTCGGGGGGGAGAACAAGCTGCTCTACTTGGTGGACGCACGCTCGGAGAGGCATTTCTTCGTGGACACAGGCTCCCAGTTGAGTTTCATCACACCTTCCTACGCGGACAGGCTGGCAGGTTCCAGAGGTCCCGGGGTGGCAGCAGCGAACGGCTCGGAGATTAAGACCTTTGGTGAGAAGACTCTGCTTCTGTCTCTACACGGCCGTACATTTGAGTGGACTTTTGTTATAGCAGCAGTGAATTTCAATATGTTGGGGGCTGATTTTTTGTGCTCACATGGTTTGTTGGTTGATCTCGCTAACAAGCGCCTGGTTAATGCATTTTCTTTTGATTCTATTCCCTGTACAGCGCGAGTGGCCCCGCCAACAGCACAAGCCAACGTCACAGCTGCAAGTGGTAAGTTCCACACACTGTCCACTCAGTTCCCAGCACTCACGGTCCCCACATTTTCGGCAACAGTCGCTAAACACGGGGTGGAACATTTTATTACCACTACCGGACCGCCCGTTTTTGCAAAAGCTCGGCGCTTGGACACAGCTAAACTGGCTATAGCGCGCTAGGAGTTCGCCAACCTGGAGAGGTTGGGCATTATCAGGCGTTCAAACAGTCCGTGGGCTTCCCCGCTACACATGGTCCCGAAGGTTGACGGATCATGGCGACCTTGCGGGGATTTCCGCAGGTTAAACAATGCTACAGCGCACGACCGCTACCCAATCCCGCATATCCAAGATTTTTCCGTTCATTTGGCAGGGGCTCGTGTTTTTTCTAAAATAGATTTGGTCCGCGGTTACTACCAAGTCCCAGTGCGCGCTGAGGACATACCCAAAACAGCGGTAATAACTCCATTTGGCCTTTTCGAGTTTTTGCGCATGCCATTCGGGCTTAAAGGGGCTGCACAGACGTTCCAGCGCATGATGGACGCGGTGCTTCGCGATCTCCCTTTCGTGTTCGTCTACTTGGACGATATTTTGGTAGCCAGCGCGTCCGAAGACGAACACGAAAAACATCTGGCCACAGTTTTCCGGAGGTTGGGAGATCACGGGTTAATAATCAACCCAGCGAAGTGTCAGTTCGGGGTGGCGCAGATCGATTTTTTAGGACACCGCGTCTCCCCTGAAGGAGCGGTTCCGTTTCCTGACAAAGTGCGCGCGGTGGGAGATTTTCCCTGGCCGCAGACGGTCAGGGCGTTACAGGAGTTTTTGGGAATGGTGAATTTTTATAACCGTTTTCTCCCCCGCACGGCGCAACTCATGCAACCGCTGTATGCCGCGCTCAAAAAACAGAAACCCGCGGATAAGGTCGAGTGGTCCCTGGAGCAGGACCAAGCGTTCTTGGAGGTAAAAGCAGCCTTGGCAAAGGCTGCGTTGTTGGCTCACCCAGACCCAACGGCCCGCATAGCGCTCACTACTGACGCGTCAGATGTGGCCATAGGGGCGGTCGTGGAGCAGCATGTAGCCGGGGTTTGGCAGCCCCTCGCCTTTTTCAGCAGGACCTTGCGCGATAGCGAACGTAAATACAGCGCGTTCAACAGGGAGCTGCTGGCTCTCCATCTGGCCATCCGCCACTTTCAGTTCTGGCTGGAAGGACGCCGTTTCACCGCGTTCGTTGACCACAAGCCGCTATCATTCGCAATGGCCAAGGTTTCCGAACCGTGGTCAGGCCGGCAGCAGAGACAGCTGGCCGCGATCTTAGAGTTTACCACTGATATTCAGCATGCGGCGGGCAAACTGAATGTAGTGGCAGATTGCCTCTCGCGCGCCGTGGCGGCCCCAGTCAGCGTAGGAATAGATTACGCAGCCATGGCTGCGGAGCAGGTTAGTGACGCGGATGTGCGCGCGCTCCAGTCTGGACCAACAGGGTTAAGGTTGGAGAACAGGGTGCTGCAAGACGGTATGCCCCCCCTAATCTGCGATGTCTCCACTGGACGGCCGTGTCCAGTAGTACCGGCCGCGTGGCGCCGCCGCGTTTTTGACTCGATTCATTCTTTGGTGCACCCGGGAGTGCGCGCGTCGGTCAAAATGGTAGGAGAGAAATTTGTGTGGCCGAATCTTCGCAAACAAGTTAAGGAGTGGGCAGCAGCCTGCACGGCGTGTCAACGAGCCAAAGTACACAGGCACACGAGGGCTCCTTTGGAGCCGTTTCACGTTCCGGCCAAGAGGTTCGATCACGTTCATGTGGACCTCGTGGGACCCCTCCCGCCGTTGCAGGGGTGCACACACCTTCTGACAATGGTGGACCGCACCACGCGCTGGCCTGAAGTGCTTCCGCTGGCATCAACCACAGCCGAGGAGGTAGCACGCGCGTTTTTAACAGCTTGGGTGGCGCGTTTCGGAGTTCCGTCGGACATTACGTCCGACAGAGGCCCTCAATTTGTGTCCAAACATTGGTCGACAATGGCCCGCAGCCTGGGTGTCACAATTCACCGCGCAACCGCGTACAATCCGCAGGCTAACGGGTTATGCGAACGTTTTCATAGGTCATTGAAAGCGGCTCTCAGAGCGTCACTGACGGATGCAAATTGGGTAGACAAGTTACCGTGGATTTTATTGGGGTTGCGTTCTGCGCCTAAAGAGGACTTAGAAGCCTCCCCAGCGGAGCTCGTGTTTGCGCAACCACTGCGGCTGCCTGGGGAGTTTCTCCCAGATAACCCGGCGCCAGACACCTCCCCGGCTCAGCTGTTGCGGAGTAACATAGAATCAAGCACGCTGCCCGGCCCCGTGCACCACAGTTTTCTGCGCGTTTTTGTGCCTAAAGCTTTGAAGAACGCAGAGTTTGTTTTTGTCAGACACGATGCGCATCGACCCCCGCTGCGACCACCTTATGACGGACCGTTCAGAGTGCTGGAAACAGGGGACAAGCAGTTTTTGCTAGATTTGGGGGTAGGAAAGAAAAAGTCGGCATAAACAGACTCAAACCCGCTTTTGTGGTGGCGGATGAGCAAGTGCTGTTGGCAAGGGCCCCGCGGCGAGGTAGACCCCCACGGGGGGCTTCACAGAGTAATGTTTCCCCAGAACACCCGCAGGGACTGACAAAAGGTTTCCACCCCCAGACGGCAAACCCCCAGCGTGACAGCGCCGTGGAGACGTTGAATCCCGGCTACAGCAGATACGGCAGGAGACTGAAGCCTAGACAGCATGCGGACTGATGTGTATTGATTCTATCATGGCATGCATGCTGTTATTCTCTTGTTTGTTCTAGAATGTTTTTTTTGGGGGGGGGGTGGCCACACATATGTGACCTACTTTGTGACTGATGTAAGGCCTCACATTTTAGATCAGAACAAAGACAGAGCTTCCTTGGAGATAACAGGAAGCTGCGAAGATGTTAGCTTTGGTATGCAGGGCTTGAGACTGTGGGGGTGTTATTAGAGGATTAAAGAGGAGATGCATTGTAGACTGTGGGGGTGATATCAGAGAGAGGAGATGCATTGTTACTGGCAATTATAATGCAATGTGACCTGTGATGCATGTGACTTGTGAACTGTGAGAGTCCTGGTATTTAAGGACGAGAGTTCCCTGTAATGTCTCTTTCTTCGTTGAGATGTTGGTGGATGTGAATAAAGCTGCTTTGGGAGAGATCTGTCTCATCATTTTCACATTCCCACAGGACAATCAAACAATAGTACACATTTGAAATTCTTTATTAAATAGCAAAAATCCTTGCACAACTACAGAAACAGTCACACGCCAGAGGAAGGAGCCTGTGGAGAGAAGACGAGAGCTGTGAGAGGAGGAATGGAGTAAGGGAAAATGGACTAGCCATATTACCACTTACGAGGACTCTGAGGAAGCACTGGCAGGACTCCAGCGGGGAATAGACGAACCAGCATGGTGTGGGGAATGGAGCTGGTAGTGCCTGACGGGGTGGAGGTTTGCTGTTGTTGAGTGGAGATGTGGCAGGAGAGCGCACGCAGTCCCAGCGACACACCCGCACAATGGCAGCAACCTGAATAGGGAAAAAAAGCACACAGGTTAATAACTTTCTACACCAGTGTGAACACAACTCGCTGTCTTTATGGCAGTATACCCAGACAAACCAGCGTTGAATCACTGAAGGATGCCTCCTTAAGAACACTAGCTGATGAGAGGGCGCAGGTGTGTCCTCTCACTCAGGTGTGCTGATGAGCTGAGGAGAGATGAACGGGAAGGAGGGGGCACAGTCTCACTGCCCATGACATATTCCTACTGAGAAAAAGCTAGAAATCCCACATTCATTACCATCTACAATGTATAGAACAGGATTCAAGCATAAAACATCAGGTGCAAATGATTAGAACACCGTTAGAGAAAATTTGTTAATAAAATCTGTTATTAAAGGCCTAGTTTGCAGTATATGGGTATTGATACAAATGCAGCTTTTTATTCGGGGTTTTCACCTTTTTCACCTTTTATCCAAACGCAGATGCCATTTTGGGCATGAAAAATGAGCTTTTTTTTTCTTTCTTTAAAGATTCCTACTATGGCAAAGATTTTCACTGACTCCAGCAACGTTTACTTGCGGAATGGGTAACCAGAGTTATTTCTTCATTGTTTTCATTATCAATGGCTTACGCAGAAAGACGTGCTGCTATTTTAATTTTGTTATATGAATTTTTTTTTTTACATGTTTAAACATACTAGTGTAGCTCTGTAAGTTAGAATATCGTAAAAAACTTTTGGATTTTCCTTCCATCTTCTACTGCTTATCCAGAGCCAAGGGGTGGGGTAGCAGTCCCGGCAGAGTAGCCCAGACTGCCACCTGGCTCACATGGCACCATGATCCCTCCTGCAGCTGGTGAGCCCACTGGAGGGCAGACCCCTTTGGCATCCTTTGGGTACATTGGGTCCTTCTTGTATATTCTTTCATTAGGATCCACTGAACTCCTCTTGGTCTGGCCCTTCACTCATGACCATTTTGTCTTGGGAGACCCTACCGGGGCAAGTTATCCCTGACAACATAGGTCCTGGGATCATTAGGTCACGCAAACCACCCCCACCATGATCAGGTGGTGGTCCACGGAGAGGAGTTAAAGATTTTCTGCAATATACAGTAATTCAAAAAGATAAACTTTCATGTTCATTCATATTTCAAGCCTTTTTGATCTAATTTTATTGTATTGTTTTCTGAAATTAAATTACCAAATCATGATTTTCCAATTGCAGTAGTAAATGTAATTACTCACTTATTATATACTGAGGAACAGAGGTATCAGAATGGTATTTGTTGCATTATTATGTGGACAGGCATTTATTTTAAGCACTGCTGTGTGGACACTGTTTGTTTTTAATAAACAAAGGAGGGAAAACTCTGTAAAAATACCTGTGTACATGTGGACTAGACCTAAGTCTCACATTTTATTACTCTGCCAAGGGAGGAGATAATGTTTTTGCTGGTGTTGGTGTGTTGGTGTGTTGGTCTGTCTGTCTGTTAGCAACATTACTCCAAAATTTATGAACGGATTTTGATGAAATTTTCAGGAAAGGTGTGTAATCTGCTGAGAATCTGCTGCTGTGGTGCCAAGCAAACAACCTGAAACTGACTGTCCAAAAAAAACAAAGAATTCTTACTGGACTTCAGGAAGGACAGACAAGACCCCCCCCACCCCCCACCCCCCCATAAATGGTGACTGCGTGGAAAACGTCCCCACCTTCAGGTTCCTGGGCACCCACATCTCCTCTGACCCCTCCTGTACTGTCAACACCAAGGCCCTGGTGAAGAAAGCCCAGCAGTGGCTGCACTTCCTCTGTGTCCTGAAGAAGAACAACCTGGACCAGAAGATGCCTTCTATCGCTGCTCAGTGGAGAGCGTGCTCACCTACTGTCTGGGTGTGTGGTATGCCGGCTCCATGGCCAAGAACAGGAAGGCTGTGCAGAGGGTCATCAGCACCGCCCAAAAAATTATCCACGGCCCTCTGCCCTTCCTGGAAGACATCTCCAGATTCTCCTGTCTCAGAAGGATCAAGGCCATTACAGGAGACCCCTCATATCCCACCCACCACCTGCTTGACCTGCTTCCCTCTGGACGATGGTTCAGATCAATCAGGTCCCACACCTCCAGACTGACAAACAGTTTCTTCCTGTGAGCCATCCGAACTGCAGTCAGAGGCCCCACCTCACTCCCTCCGAACGCTCACATGCACAGAACTGAGGACCTTTTAATTATCACAGTAACACACCTGTCTTTGCACTCCACACTTCCATGTATATTGACCCATCCATGAAACCACTACTATGTATATTCTCCATAATCCTTGGGCCATTTTACTCAATTGTGTGTTCAACTGTGTGTCCTGCACTTCACACTTATATGTAAATAGTTCCATCCATGAAGCCACTATCATACCTGTGTGTATTTCAAGAATCGTGGGCTATTTTTATTTCAGTCGTGTGTTGTGTGTGAGTTTGGTCCTTGGGGCTTGCCGTAGCCACCCTGTGGGATGACGTCAGGCGGGCTGTGGCTGCTGTATTTATTCTGTGCCAGTCCCAGTAAAGTTCAGTTCATTGCTTGGCATAAGACGACTCCCGTCTCACTGATTTCATACATAACATTTTGGCGACGAGGATAAACTATGGAGGCATACAGGGCACCTCTATCACCGTTTCTACAGTATCCGGGAGAACCAGCAATCCTGTGGCCTAACTGGTTGGCCATGTTTGAGGGGTATATTGCGGCGTCGGTTCCTGAGTAAACTCGACGGAGTGCGGAGGCGAGCGCTTCTGGTTCACCATCTCAGCGTAGAAGGTCGGAAAATTTTCCACACGTTGGGGGAGACAGAGTCTCATGTGGATGCTGTTGGGCGGCTTGCTGACTACTTTGCCGAGCACACAAGGAGCACAAAGCTGTGGGTTGAAAGGCTGTTGGTGCCAAATAAGCTAAGCTAGCTAGCTCGGGGGAGCTAACAGCCCAGCTGGTGGCAATGGCGAAATTAGCCACGGAGATAGGTGGGCGCCAAATACAAGCTACAAGCTACAAGTTAGACATCACGGTGGAGTCAGAGCCACAAGTGAGGGAGCCCGTGTCCACTGAGAATGACAAACCAGCCGAACAGCACAGCACGGTGAGTGACCGCAGCACTGGAGGTGAACACAGCGCAGTGAGTGAAGATGGCATGTAGCAGCGACCAAACTCGGCTCAGTTTTCCCCACAGCTAGAGTCGGAGCAGCGGGAGGGGTAGTGCAAGCATGCTGAGAACCCCGGAAAACAGCAGCGACAGCCGGGCATAGAGACAGCACAGCGGAGCACCTTGGACGAGGGTGCCGAGCGTAACGGTGAGGCGCCTGCCTCGACGAGTGATGCCAACAAGGTAGCTCCAGTTTTCCTCGAAGCCCAGCTGCAGTGGGCTGGAGGATCTGGGGCTGCGACGGCGACCGCTGCAGCAGCTTTAAAGGAGGTCGGGGCCAGACCAACAGGCATAGAGGGATTGCGTGCCAATCAGCAACACTGCAGACCGAGCACAGCCCCTGTGAGAGTTACGGACCTGGTCCGGGTTCATGGAGCGAGACGTCCATTCCGGTTGTGGGCCAAACAACAGCCAGAGGAACATGCGAAATATGCGCATGGGTGGAGCTTCTGATCGGAGGTCGAGCGCTGTGAGAGGACAGCGCCCACCCCCGAATCAGAAGCGTCCACCTCTACAATGAACTGGAGCTGAGGGTCGACCTAGGCCAAGATGGAGGTGTTGGAGAACAGGTCCTTCAATTTGGAGAAGGCCCGTTCGGCTGCATCAGACCAGGTGAAAGGCACCTTGACCGAGATCAGCTGAGTCAGAGGCTGTGCTACCCCACTGTAATTTCTGATGAATTTGCAATAAAAATTCACAAACCCCAAGAAGCATTGGAGTTCCTTGCGGAACTGGGGTGTAGGCCAATCAAGTACACCCTTCACCTTGGCTGGGTCGTCCCTCAGTTTCCTCTTAGCAACAATAAACCCTGGGAAGGAAGTGGAGCAGGTGGAAAACTCACACTTTCGGCCATCACAAAGAGCTGGTTTTCCAGGATCCGCTATAAAACGGCCCTGACATGGACTGCGTGCTCCTCTGGCATGTGGAAAAAGATCTAAATATCGTCTAGGTAGACAAAAACAAATTGATTAACCATATTGTGGAGGACGTCATTAATCATGCATTGGAAGATGGCAGGGGCATTGGTGAGCTCATAAGGCATCACGAGATATTCAAATTGCCCCAAATGTGTTTTAAAAGCCGTCTTCCACTTGTCCCCCTTGCAAATACGGATCAGATGGTATGCGTTGCGCAAATCTAGTTTGGTGAATACCCGCATGCGCTGAAGGAGCTCAAACGTGGAGTTGATCGGGGGAGAGGGTATTTATCTTTGACTGTAATGGCGTTTAATTTGCGGTAATCAATGCACGAGCACAGGGATCCGTCTTTCTTCCCGACACAGAAAAACCCTGCCCCAAGAGGAGCCGAAGAGGGCCGAATGAGGCCGGTGTTCAATGAATCCTTGATGTAACTTTCCATCGCCTCCCTCTCCTGCCCAAAAATACTGTAGAGCCAGCTTGTCGGCAGCCACGCACCCGGGAGGAGATTGATAACACAATCGTAAGAGCGGTGAGCAGGCAAAGACAGCGCTCTTGACTTGCTAAAGACCTCCCCAAGGTCATGATAGACCTCGGGTATGAGGCTGAGATCCGGCGGCTCCTCCGGAGGGGAGGAGATGGGCAGGAACGGTGAACACTCGGCCAAACAGAGGCATGATGCTAAACAAAAGGGGCTCCAGGAAGAAATGAAATTTTGTGCCCAATTAATAATGGGATTATGCTTCTGGAGTCAAGGGTACCCCAAAACCACCGGGGAGGACGAACTAGGGAGAATAAAGAATGATAAAGTCTCCTGGTGGTTCCTGGAAAGAAAGACGGAGATCGGCGCCATGTACTGTATTCAGTAATAGAAGCCACATTACTGCCAGATAATACCGTGATGTTTAACGAAGTTGGCAATTTAGTCATGGGGATGCCTACTTCCCGCACGAGCCGTGAAGAAATAAAATTCTGTTCCGCCCCTGAATCAATTAATGCAACCACCAGTCTCAACCCCCGGTACCTGAATGAGGGCCAAAATGGAAAAGTTACCGGGAGGATAAATGGGATTCCTGCTCGTCAGACCCTCCACAGCTACTGATGGGCTGCATCTTTTGGGCTTCAGGTGGCAGTTGAACAGTTTGTGCTCTAAAGAGCCGCAGTACATGCACGCACCGGCTCTCCTCCGTCGCTGGTGCTCCTCCGGAGTCAGAAGGGCTTGGCCGAGCACCGTAGCTTCGGAGGAAGAGTTGGCTCCATCTGTGTCAGTAACCAGGAGAGGCGCACACAAAATGGGTGGGCCAGAGGAGGTCCTGCACTCCTTCCCACGCTCGTGGTGTCGGTTGTCTAAACTAACGGCCTGCTCAATGAGTCCGTCCAGAATGGAGAGAATGGCGTGAACCGCCAGGTCGTTGCAGAGGTTGGCATTTAAACCCGGGCGGAAGGCGCTGCGTAAAGCAATGTCATTCCAGCCAGAGTCCACCGCGGTGACCCAAAACTCCACAGAGAAGTCAGCGGCAGACCAGCTCCCCTGGCGGAGTGACATAAGGTGGCTCATGATGTTGCCCTCACTCTCAGTACGGTCGAAGGCACAGGAGAATTCACCCACAGACTTATCAAAAGTGTAACTAGGGCCCTCCCTGCTGTCGAGAATAGATTGAGCCCAGCTAAGGGCTCGGTCTCGCAGCAGGAGGGTCATGAAATGAGTTTTGGACGTATCACCCAGATACTCCCCTGGCAAAAAATAAATCTGAACATGGCACAGAAACCCCTTACATTTCCCCACCTCCCCCGTGTACGGGGCCGGTGAGGGAATGGAAGTGGTTCGGTGAATAATGGAAGAACCAGGGGCGGCAGGTGGAGGGGCAGGACCCGAATGAGACATATGGCTGAGATGATCGGTGACCGTGCTCAGCTGCTGCGTAATAGTCTGCAGCTGCTCCGTGAGCACGGCCGCCTGCCTCTTTGTAATGTCGAGGCGGTGTAAGGCGGAATGCTCCGCTGATGCAGCACCTGCTGAGCCTACGTTATGGCTGGCTCGTTCTGTCATGACTGAGAAAATGATCAACTCACATGCAGGATACTACACCAGTGAACGCACACGACACAGAGAAGCAACGTTTAAACACAATTTTATTAATGAAAGTGAACACAAAGTTAGAAAAAGACGCAACTCGCCAGAGGAGAACCCAGCCTGTAAGAGGGAGATGAGAGCTGGTTAGTAAAGAGGAGGGAGACCAGGAACAGGGAATTACAAGGATGCATCTTACGAGAGGCGAGCAGAGAACCTGGCAGAGGAACCCAGCAGGAAACAGTTGAACCAGCGGGATGATGATGGCAGGGAGTAGTGAAGGTGTGGAGCTGGATGGAGTATCTGACCGGGTGGAGAGAAGCAGCCTGGAGCGATGATGAAGATGATGGAGCAGGTGAGCGCACAACAATCCCCAGAGACGCACCACAGAGATTGCAGCAACCTGGGAGAGAGGAGGAGAAAAGGAATTATAATTAAATTCCTTAGTAATTTGAGCGATAGCTTTACTTGCTTGAATGGCAGCTATACCCAATGAGCCAGCACTGGAGCGTTCATGAATTGGTCCTTATAAGCGCTGGCAAGGCAGAGGCAGCAGGTGCATCCACTCACACAGGTGTGCTGATCACCTGTGGAGCCGGGGTCAAGATGAGAAACTTCCACAGAAAGGGAGGAGGCGCGCGCTCACCTGATCATGACAGCAGGTGGTGGGAGAGGGAAGTCTGGGCTTCTCTGTTTGAACTGCTGCCTCTGCAACATGGACCTCCAGAAAAGTGGTAGAAGATGGATGATGGAAGGAAAAAAAATAATTGTGATAATTTTGATTTCATAATGTTTTTCCTTATGATTGAGATATTCCATTTTTTCTTTACTTCATATGGAAAAAAGTCATTCATACAGCAGTTTCATGATTTTTTTAAGGAATAACTTGCAAAGCCAGAATGCTTAGCTGTTAATAAAATAAAAACTGGTTTGTATCATATCTATGATTTTTATTTTAACACAACAAAACAGTTGACTCATCATCCTTAACAGTGGCTCTGCCCCCATGTTAATTTCTCTTCTTCTTATATAAGGTATAGCTCTGTCCATACTAATAACAGAATATGAATAGCTCTACTAAAATAAAGATCTATTTTCTTCAAGTGAAATTCTGATTAAATAATTATTGTTTAGATTATGTCATCTAAACAAAATTCTGGAGACATTTTTTTTTGTTAACAATATACTAACATTGTCATCTCACTTCCTTAGTGTTCTTAGGTCTGAGTGCATGAAGATATTTCTGGCCAGTGATGGAGGCCTGGCCAACAGTGGTCTGGGTTCTGCTGGTGACCACCATCACTGAACTGCTAAAATCTGCACAATCAAGAGATTTCACCATGAAGGACATCGTTCAACTGCATCCCTCAAGTAGGAGCATAATAATACCTAACTCTTTTTCTGCTTTCAAATTAGCTCTGTCATTAGCCCAAGCTTTCACTTTACAGTCAGATACATGCAAAACCAATGTTTTGGATCATCAAACAAATTTTAACATGAGAGAAATATAACCTGAGTAAATACAAAATGCAATTTTTAAAGCAACAATTTAATTTATTAAGGGAAAAAGCTATCCAAACTGACCTGGCCCTGCGCGAAAAACTAATTGCCCCCCCCCCCATGTTACATCACAAATTAACCGTGATTAATCACATTTTTTTGAAATTTGAGTTCAGTTTCAGTAGCCACACCCAGGCCTGATTACTGCCAGACCTGTTGAATCAAGAAATCAGTTAAATAGAACCTGTCTGACAAACTGAAGTAGGCTAAAAGATTTCAAAAATCAACATGTCTTGCGGCAATCTGAAGAAATTCAGGAACAGATGAGAAACAAAAACCCAGAATGGTAAATGGCGTTCACTTACAGTGGTGTGAAAAGGTGTTTGCCCTTCTCATTTGTTCCTGAATTTCTTTGGATCGCAGCATGATGTCTAGCTTTTGAGGATCTTTTGGTCTACTTCACTTTTGAGGATCTTTTGGTCTAATTCACTTTGTCAGGTAAGTCCTATTTAAGTGATTTCTTGATTGAGAACAGGTGTGGCAGTAATCAGGCCTGGGTGTAGCTACAGAAATTGAACTCAGCTTTCCAAAGATGTGATGAACCACATTTAATTTATGTTTTAACGGGGGGGGGGGGGGAATCACTTTTTCACTCAGGGCCATGTAGGTTTGGATTTTTTTTTCCCCTCAATAATAAACACCTTCATTTAAAAACTGCATTTTGTGTTTACTTGTGTTATCTTTGTCTAATATTTAAATTTGTTTGATGATCTGAAACATTTAAGTGTGTCAAACATACAAAAAAATGAGAAATCAGGAAGGGGGCAAGCACTTTTTCACACTATTGTATATATAACGCATTTTACTCATCTCTGGATGAGTAATATGTCTGGATGACTTTACAGATCCTGCTATCCACCCATTCACACACACTGATGGCAGCAGAGCAGCCATACACAGGTGATGGCCTGACCCACCAGAAGCAACTGAGAATTCAGTGTTTTGCTCAAGGACGCTTCGACATGCAGACTGCAGAGCGGGAATCAAACCCATCACCCTCCGATCAGTAGTCGGCCATACTACACCTGTGCCACAGCCACCCCAATAACATTGAAAGAACTGCAGGCCTCATTTGCCTCAGTTTGGACACTGAAAAAATTGCAAGCATTTGCAATTCGTGCTGGGGGATCATAACCAGGTTGTAAGTAGATATTCAAAATGCAAAAAGAAGAAACAGGAGCAAGAGACAAAAAATAGAGAGTTGGCAATTTATTGAAAGCTGCATTCTGCATGTTCCCCTGATCGAAATCTCTTTGAGAACATTTGGGGATGGATGGCAAGGGATGTTTACAAAAATGGATGTCAGTTCCAGACCGTGAATGCCCTTTGTGAAGCCATCTTCACCACATGGAGTAATGTTCCCACCAGCCTCCTGGAAACACTCTCATCAAGCATGTCTAAACGAATTTTTGAAGTGATCAACAAGAATGGTGAAGCTACTCACTAGTGAGTCCTTTTTTGACACTTTTAGTACTGCTTTGGAGTTTTTTGGGCTATGGTCTTAAACTTTTGATCAGCTGATGAACAGACTGAATTTAAATGCAGTTTTCAATAAATTGCCTACTCTCTGTTTTTGTCTCTTGCACCTGTTGCTTCTTTTTTGCATTTTGAAGCTCTACTTACGACTTGGTTACTATCCACGAGCACAAAATGTGAATACTTGTACATTTTTACCCGGTCTAAAGATTTTGATCAGAAGTGTATATCTATGTTTATATAGATACACAACATCATTACAGCACAGCTTTTGGTGATGTCAAGCCACATGTTGTGCTTGATCCAATAATTCAAGTAATCATAGTGCTGGGTATTACATAAAAATGGTTGTTATGTTTCACACTATTTTATATTATTTCCACTGCAAAAGTTTGCTGCCGATAAAAGTAAATGGGAATTTTTTTGACCCCTTGAATGTTTTGCAACGTTGTGATTATGACAATAGAGACCTGTTCAAATTCATTTGTGTGTCTTGTGCTAGTGAATTTGTCAGTTTATGCCAGCACATAGTCTGTTTCTCACACTTTGCATCATCCCATCCAATCACCTGTAGATGGTGCATCCACTTTGTGCTGCAAGGAGGAGACTCATTTAAGAGAAGTGTGGCACTGGCAAATCTCACCGCATTGGTATTTTAGTGCATTTTATGACAATGCACTTTTGATCAGGAAAAATAGGTCTGTCGTCAGAAATGCATTGTTAACGTGATTTCAGCTACGGGTTTTGAAATTGCACAGCTCCTACTGGCAGCAGTGCATGTGGAAACAGCATGCACTGCTGTGGCGGCTGGTGAAAAATATTTTTGGTGGAGCTATTTTGAGTACCTTTCTTCCGAGTACTTATTGCAATAAAAGACCCCAGACCAAAGGATACCGGTGCTCTAGGTATAGATGATAATTATCTGCCTTATAGAAATCAGCAGTTAAACAGATATTGACATAAACAACACAGTTTTATTATGCTCACTTCTCACATAGAAGGTGCAAACACACACAGGTGAACTTAATTTGACCTTCTCTAACCTTTTGAATGCACATCCAACTGTTGTGTTTCAGTACTTTTTGCATAACTTGCTGTTCTCTAACAAGATGCTTAATGGTAAAATTCACAACAGGTGTCTGATCCATGAATCGACCAATAAATTTTCTGGTTCACCTCTTGTTCTGCTAAACAGCTTTGTTCACCAGGCCATCAAGACCCTGAACTCTGCCCACTCCCCCCCCAACGCCTAAACCGTAACACACTCACCCACACAATAACTACCTCAGCTGTTTGCACAGAAAGACTTGACACACAGTAATTACATCTGCTGCTGTATGTCTCTCACCTTACTGCATCCATTTGCATAAAAGCCATACCTGCTGCTGTCTGTCTGTTATTGAAATATTGATCTTGTGCAGTCCAATCTGTCCCTGTCTGTGCCTCCACTACCGCATTGAACTTGCAATTACGGGTATTACAGCTCCACTTTTTCTGTATACAGGATTGTTGGATGTTATCGTTTATCTTTATTTGCACTACGGGTAGCATTTCTGTACAAAGACTGCTGTTGTGGTTTTTCATCCTTATTCCTTCTTTTCTTATACAGTATATTGCTCACACCACTAAGAGAGAGAGAAATTGCATTTCAGTTCTCCTGTATGTCCTGTACTGTACATATAGAAGTATTGACAAATAAAAATCTTTGACTCTTTGAATGTCTTCATCATGCTGTTCACATTTTGACATCATGAGATCAAAACGGCACCTAACAGCTGATCAGCAGTACCTCACCATTGCATGGCGTCAAACAGGATGTTCTCAGAGGGAAGTGGCCACTGAGCTTAGAGTGTCACAGAGTGTCATCAGCGGATTGCAACAGAGATAGAGAGACTGGAAGAGTCACAGAAAGGCATAGAAGTGGACATTCTCTGGTCACATCCCACGCTGATGACTGTTTCATTGTGAACAGTGCCCTGCAGAACCAGGTGATGAATGCCATTCAACTCCAGGCACATTTAAGGGAGATGACCTGCAAGAGTACCTGACCACACCACCAGACACAGGCATCATCGTCTTGCGTGGGCCAGGGAGCATTTACGCTGGAGAAGGGAGCAGTGGGCCTCAGTGCTGTTCTCTGATGAAAGTCGATTCATGTTGAGCAGAAATGATGGCCGCCAATGATGTTGGAGACATGAAGGAGAGCGCTATGACTCAGCCACTGTTGTCACCAGATGAGCCTTTGGTGATGGTGGTGTTACAGTGTGGGCAGGTGTGTCTAGTCAATACAGAACTGCCCTACACCTTGTGAATGGTACAGTGACAAGCCAATACTACCTGAATAACATCATTAATCCAGTCATTGTGCTTCTGCATGAACAGCACAGGCCTAATTTCATTTTCATGGATGACAATGCTCCAGCTCATCAAGGTGTGTGTGTGTGTGTGTGTGTGTGTGTGTGCGCGCGCACAGTCATGTGAAAAAATTAGGATGCCCTGCATAAGCCTGTGGTTTTGGTTTTTTTTTTTTTTTTACATATTTGGACATATTATTTAATATCAATGTTAAAAATACTGGGAGATTCACGTAATACAACTAAACAATTAAAAATGAATTTGTTAGATTATTTTTCAGCATAATCATTCTGAGTCAAAAAATCAGGCAGAATATTTAAATGTAAGTAGATTTATTTTCTTCATGGCCAATGAGGGAGAAATACAGAGGCAGAGTACTGTCTGACCATCCATACTCCTGAATCAAACATTCCTCGCTCAAGGTCTATAAAGCTGTTTTATCAATTCAATTCAACTTTATTTATATAGCGCCATTTAACAACAACAGTCATCTCATAGCACTTTCAACTGTAGGGGGAACCCCCACAGTTGCAGAAAGACCCCAGCAATCAGGTGATCCCCTGTGAGCAAGCATTTGGCGACGGTGGAGAGGAAAAACTCCCTTTTAACAGGAAGAAACCTCCGGCAGAACCAGGCTCAGGGAGGGGCAGTCATCTGCTGCGACTGGCTGGGGGGTGATGGGACAGAAAAGATGAAAAGAACAGACATGTACAGTAAAGAGCAAACAGCACAATGGGGACTCAATCTATGGGAGAGAACAAACATATGTTAATGACCAGCAAAAAAAAAAAAAAATTCATTGAGAGTGAAGAAAGGAGTGAGGCTCTGTGCATTATTGGAGGTCCCCTGGCTGACTAAACCTATTAGCAGCATAACTAAGGGAGGGTTCAGAAACACACGATCCCTCCCTAATTGTAGGCTATATCAAAAAGGAAGGTTTTAACCCTATTCTTAAAAACAGAGATTGAGTCTGACTCTCGAATCCAGATTGGCAGCTGGTTCCACAGGAGAGGAGCTTGATAACTGAAGGCTCTGCCTCCCATTGTACTTTTGGAGATTCTAGGTATTACAAGTAATCCTGCATTTTGGGAGTGTAGTGCTCTGTTAGGATAATACAGTAGTATCAGATCTTTTAAATAAAAAGGGGCCTGATTGTTTAGAGCTTTGCAAGTAAGAAGAAGGATTTTAAACTTAATTCTAAACTCTATGGGAAGCCAATGAAGAGAGGCCAGAACCAGAGAGATATGATCTCTCTTTCTAGTACCTGTTAAAACTCTTGCTGCAGCATTTTGGATCAGCTGAAAACTTTTTAAAGATGTTTTAGGACAACCTGCTAATAAAGAATTACAATAATCTAATCTCGAGCTAACAAAAGCGTGGATCAGTTTCTCAGCATCACTCTGAGACAAGATAATCCTAATCTTGGCAATATTACGCAAATGATAGAAGGCAGTCTTAGAAACAAATTTAATATGTGAATTGAAAGACAGATCTTGATCAAAAATAATTCCAAGGTTCCTCACAGAGCTATTAAGAGAAAGAGTAACTGCATCCAAACTGAAAGTTTGATCTGGAAAGGTATTTCTAAGGTTTTTTGGACCAACAAGAATGACTTCAGTCTTATCTGAATTTAATAGCAAGAAATTACAAGTCATCCAAGCTTTGATTTCCTTAAGACAGGCTTCCAACTTGGCTAATTGATTACTATCATCTGGCTTCATTGACAGGTATAATTGTGTGTCATCTGCATAACAATGAAAATGTATAAAGTGCTTTCTAATAATGCTGCCTAACGGAAGCATATATAAACTAAAAAGAGTAGGGCCTAGCACAGATCCCTGTGGAACTCCATGTCTGAGCTTTGAGTTGAAAGAAAACTCATTATTGACATGAACAAACTGGAACCTATCAGATAAATAAGATCTAAACAACTGCAATGAAGTTCCATTAAGTCCAACATAGTGTTCTAATCTATCAAGTAGAATATTATGATCGATAGTATCAAAAGCTGCACTAAGGTCTAAAAGGACAAGTACAGAAACAAGTCCATTATCAGATGCGATGAGGAGGTCGTTAGTGACCTTCGCTAAGGCTGTTTCAGTACTTTGATGGATTCTAAACCCAGATTGAAACTCTTCAAGTAAACCATTTCCCTGCAGGTGGTCAAATAATTGCGTAGCAACAACTCTTTCTAAGATTTTTGAAACGAAAGGGAGATTAGAGATTGTTCTATAGTTAGCTAAAGCTCCTGGATCTAGCGTTGGCTTTTTGAGTAAGGGTTTAATTACAGCCGTTTTAAAAGCCTACGGCACATAGCCTAAAGTTAATGAAGAATTGATTATATGAAGAATAAAGCAACCAATAAGTGGGAAGACTTCTTTAAATAACCTGGTAGGAATAGGGTCTAAAAGACAAGTTGAAGTCTTGGATGAGGAAACTATTTTGTCTAACTCTTAAAGGTCAATTGGAGTAAACTCATCAAGACAGATATCAGTTGAAGGAGTTGTAGTAGTTACTGTATTTAAGTTAACTGTGGGAAGAATCTGATTGATTTTATCTCTGATGGATGAAATTTTATTATTGAAAAAGTTCATAAAGTCCTGACTAGTAAGCTCTAAGGGAATGTTAGGATTGACAGAGTCCTGACTCTTTGTCAACCTGGCTACAGTGCTGAAAAGAAACCTGGGATTATTCTTGTTCTCTTCTATTAATGCAGAATAATAACTCATTCTAGCTTTTCTAAGAGATTTTTTATGAATTAAAAGATGATTTCTCCAAGCTAAATAGATTTCATCTAAATTAGCTAACCAAGGAGTTAGAAATCTATGATTAGACTTTTTCTTTTTTAAGGGGGCCACCAAGTCTTGAGTCTGATGCAGAGAAGCTGTAACACTATCTACCATGCTATCAATTACAGAAGGAGCAAGCTGTCTATAGCTTATTTCCATTGTGTTGATACATGGCATAGAGGAATCAATCTGCATAAATTTGGTAACAGCATCATCTGAGAGGCATCTACTGTAGTAATATTTTTCTTTAGGAGCCAAATAGTCAGAAATAGTAAAATCAAAGGTTAACAGACAATGGTCTGACAGTACAGGGTTATGAGGAGACACTACCAGATTTTCTATTTCTATGCCGTATGTCAGAACAAGGTCCAACGTATGGTGGAGATAATGAGTAGAATTTCCTACTTTCTGAGAAAACCCAATCGAGTCTAATATTGAATTAAATGCCACATTAAGGCAGTCACTATCTACATCTGCATGTATATTAAAGTCCCCTACTATAATTATTCTATCTGATTTCAGCACTAAATCAGCTAAGAAATCAGCAAATTTGGATAAAAATTCTGAGTAGGTTGATGGAGGATGATAAATTATGGCAAATAAAATTGGGTTTAGCCTAAAATTGCTAAAGTGCCCAATACTGAGGACCAGGCCCTCAAAGGAATTATAACATGTTTTTTGCTTTACATTAACTAGTAATTTGGAATGGTAAATTGTTGCTACTCCTCCTCCACGACCAGAACTCCTGGAATTTTGACAGTTTAAATAACCAGAGGGAGTTGATTCATTTAAACCAACATAATCCTCTTGTCCTAACCAAGTCTCTGTAAGGGATATTAAATCAATCTGATGATCAATTAACAGATCATGGACTAGCAGAGACTTGGGAGTTAGAGACCTAATATTTAACAAACCGCATTTAATTTTTAAATTATGAGGAGGAACAGAGGTCAAATCATTCAATTTAGAGGCTTCATGTTTAATTTGAGTTTTACCAACTTTTTGTTTAATCACTTTGGGATGCTTATATACTATATTTTTATTCACTTTGGAGGGAGCAGACAGTGATTCTCTGATGGGGAAGACAGGGTCTAAGTTAAGGGGTGGCGGATGAAGAGGAGCTGCAGAGAGGCGTGTAAGACTGCGACTCTGCTTCCTGGTCCCAACTCTGAGTTGTCAAGATTTTGGAAATTTGGATAAAAAAGATGCCAGATTATTAGATAAATGAGACGCACCATCCAAAGTGGGATGGACGCTGTCTCGTCTCATAAGACCAGGTTTTCCCCAAAATGAGCTCCAGTTGTCAGTGTAGCCCACGTTGTTTGCAGGACACCACACAGACAGCCAGCGGTTGAAGGATGACGAGCGGCTAAACATGTCATCACTGGTCAGATTGGGGAGGGGCCCAGAGAATACTACAGTGGCAGACATTGTTTTGGCAAAATCACACACCGATTCTATATTAAGTTTCGTGACTTCCGACTGCTGGAGACGGATGTCATTAGTGCCAGCATGAATAACAATTGTGGAGTATTTACAGTTACTTTTAGCTAGCATTTTCAAATTTGACTCGATGTCGCCTGCTCTGGCCCCAGGAATGCATTTGACTATAGCCGCTGGAGTCTCTAGGTTCACGTTTCTGACTACAGAGTCGCCAATGATCAGAGTTTTTTCCTCAGCGGGTGTGTCGCTGAGTAGGGAAAAACGATTAGAAACGTGAACAGGTTGGTGGTGAGCCTGGGCTTTGCGGCTAGGCTTCCTTCTCACCGTCACCCATCCAGTCTCCTCGCTGCTGAGGAGGACTGGAGGACCGCTAACGGGGCCTATACTAGGGAGCTCCGCTGCAGCTAGGGGATGTCCGTCAAGAGTAACTGGCGCAGATGGTGTTTCAATGCAGCAGAGCCGGGATTCCAAATCAGACAACCTCGCCTTGAGCGCCTCAAAAAGACAACATTTATCGTTATCACTAAAAGAGGCAGAGGTGTAAATGGCATTCACTTATATAGCGCTTTTATTCTCATCTCTTGATGACCAAAGCGCTTTACAGATCCTGCTATCCACCCATTCACACACACATTCACACATTGATGGTGGCATGCTGCCTAACATGGCGCTTCCAGACCCACCAGGAGCAATTGGGGGTGAAGTGTCTTGCCAAGGGACACAACGGCAGGATATCTCGGGAGAGCGGGATTCGAACCGCCAACCATGTGGTTATTGGACGACCTGCTCTACCTCCTGAGCCACTGCCGTCACTGTCAGATGTAGCTAAACATCTGACAGAGAGAGCACACCAGAGGAGGAGAGGAAGGAGAGCTAGTAGCCATAGCTAGTGGCTGACCCGAAGCTAACAAAAACACCGGTGAAAGGTGAACAGAAGGCTAAAGAGGGTGATTAGGTGACACTGAGTGCGCACACAGGTGCAAGAGGCTTGATAAACAGAAGTGAGAGCTAATGGTAGATGGAAAAAAGTGGTTAAAATACAATTAAAAGCAAAATCCTCAGGAGAGTGAGGAGAGCTAACCACATGGACAGACAGCAATACAGGAAGTGATGATACGTTACCACAAGTGACGTGTCCACGGTATTGTGGTTGTGAATTGTAAGTGCGAATCAATGGGAAAACGGAAGATTAATGTCCAGCAAGACATACAGTCTTGTCCTTGAGAGTCCACGGAGCACACAGTCCTTATCTTCTTTTACTTACAGGAAACAGGGAGATAAATATACTCTCAGTCACACAGAACTGAACATGACGAATTGAAAACAGCTGTGTCTTAACGAATATCTGATCACCACACTCACTTATAGACTGGACATCCATTAACAGCTATGTGATTTATAATTGTTAACTCATGCACTCTTATACACAGAATGAAGCTGCCCCAAGGCCATATATAAAATGCACATATGAGAATATAAAAGACATGGATAGAAAAGCACTCACAGAGCGCATACCTCCGCCAAGGCTCCTTCCGTTTCTCATGGATCACCTCCAAAATGTAATGGGCTTGTGTGTAGGCGTATCGCCACTTGTGGTGAAAATTGCATCCAAGTCTGTCCATTAGTTTTGGAGTTTTGTGGCTGACACACTGAGAGAAGAGCCTTGGCTGAGGTATGCATTCCCAGATCATCCCCAAAATGTAATGGGTTCCTCTCTAGGCCAAGAACCACCTCTGGTGAAACAGACTGACAAACAGACAAATGCCAGTAAAAGCATTACCTCCTTGGCGGAGGTAATACATTCAAGTGTTGCTGTTGTGTCCATCTCCTCCATCTCCAAACTCCCAGGCTGCGGACATTGCAATTCATTGCACAACCGCGTACAACCCACAGGCCAATGGGTTATGCGAGCGTTTTCATAGATCAGTGAAAGCAGCACTCAGGGGTTCACTGACGGATGCAAATTGGGTAGGCAGGTTGGTGTGGTTTTTATTGGGGTTGTGCTCTGCGCCAAAAGAGGATTTGGAAGCTTCCCTGGCAGAGAGCTCGTTTTTGTGCAGCCCCTATGGCTGCCCGGGGAATTTCTGCCAAATAATCCCGCGCGGGTCAGCTGCCCGTCTCAGCTTTTGCAGCGTAGCGGAAACACAGGCACGCTGCCGGGCCCGGCCCACCACTGTTTTCCGCGTGCTTTTGTGCCTAAAACTTTGAAGAACGCGGAGCTCGTGTTCGTCAGACACGGCGACCAGCGCCCTCCATTGTGCCTGCAGACATGTTGAAAATGGCCCTATCTGACAATGTTAAAGAATCCTTTAAAAAATTCCTGGATCCAGACGGTGATCTGGATCATCCCCAAAATTTAATCAGTTCTTCCTTGTACCATTTCCAACAATGCCTGAAAGTTTCATTGAAATCCGTCCAAAACTTTTTGAGTTATCTTGCTAACCAACAGACAGACAGACAAACAAACACGGGCAAAAACATTACCTCCTGCGGCCTGGAGGAGGTAATAATATGGAATTTTTCATATTCTCCCCCTTGATGCTTAATAAAGCATCACAATTAAAAGAAAAAATAATCAAACAAAGCAGTAGTAAAGTAAATTGAATAATAATAAATAATGATATAAATAAATATATCCATCCATCCATCTTCTACCACTTTTCCAGAGGTCCGGGTCACAGAGGCAGTAGTTCAAGCAGAGAAGCCCAGACTTCCCTCTCCCCAGCCACCTGCTCCAGCTCTTCAGAGAGGATACCAAGGTGTTCCCAGACCAGCTGGGAGACATAGTCTCTCCACCGAGTCCTGGGTCTGCCCCGGGGTCTCCTCCCAGTGGGACGTGCCTGAAACACCTCAAGTGGGAGGCATCCAGGAGGCATCCTAATCAGATGCCCATACCACCTCAACTGACTCCTTTCAATATGGAGGAGCAGCGGCTCTACGCTGAGCCTCTCCCGGATGACTGAGCTCCTCACCCTATCTCTGAGGGTGAGTCCAGCAATCCTACGGAGAAAGCTCATTTCAGCCGCTTGTATCCGCGATCTTATTCTTTCGGTCATTAGCAATAGCTCGTGACCATAGGTGAGAGTAGGAACGTAGATTGACTGGTAAATTGACAGCTTTGCCTTAGAACTAAGCTCCCTCTTCACCACAACAGACCGGTACAACGTCCACATCACTGCACATGCTGCTCCAATCCGTCTGTCAATTTCTCGCTCCATTTTCCCCTCACTCGTGAACAAGACCCCAAGATACTTAAACTCCTCCACTTGGGGCAGGAGCCCCCTCATGGATTGTCACCTTATCGTGGTGGGGGGGTTTGCGTGCCCCAGTGATCCCAGGTGCTATGTTGTCCGGGGCAATTTGCCTCTGATAGGGTCACCCAAGACAAACTGGTCCTGGGTGAAGGGCCAGACTAAGAACGATCCAACAGCCTCTCATGATAAATTCTATATCAAGGATTCAGTGTACCCTGCCCGGTATGGGGTTACCAGGGCCCCACCCTGGAGCCAGGCCTGTGGGAGGGGCTCAAAGGCTAGCATCTGGTGGCTGGGTTTCCACCCATGGGACCCGGCCGGGCTCAGCCCGAAGGAGTTACATGGGTCTGCCCTCGAGTGGGCTCACCACCTGCAGGAGGGATCGTGGGGGTCCGGTGCTATGTGGATCAGGTGGTGGTCAAAGGCGGAGACCTTGGCAGACTGATCCCAAGCTTTCTAAACTGGCTTTTGGTAAATATATATATATATATATATATATACTGTATATACTGTATATATATAGTATGTGCTGCAGACTAGCAGCAATTTTATGAGGTAGTTTAAACTTAAACAAGGCTATGATAACGTGTGTAGCAATAAAAGTGAATATGTCATTAAAAGTGAATATGTGTAGTGATAAGTGTGAATATAATCAAAATAAATTTAAACTGTGTCAAATAAGAATGTAGCGACTAATGATATGATAACAATAAGTGTAATGTGATAGAAATAGTAATGTGAAAATGATATGGAAAAACTCAAAATAGATTCAGACAATATTGCAAATTTCATACCCCTTAGGCTAGTATGGCCCCTTTTACCATCTTCATCATCTGCAGCAATTGTATAAAGACATATCACTCAGTTTACATGAACCAGCCTCATCATCATATTACGGACACAAGGACTCACACAGGAAAGACCAAAATTATCACTATAAAAATGACTAACAAGTTCATGATGAGACTTCTCCATAAAGAGAACCACTAACTTAATCAATTTTGTGCATCAGTGACATTATACAAGGCAGTAAGGTTGTGTGTGGCCGAAGTAATAATATGGACATTTACATTATTTTCAGGGATGAAAGTATAACAATAACCTCCTATAACAGCGTACACGCCCCTACAGGTGGCAGTTAATTGATCAAGAACCATTCTATTTTGTGTCATAAATTTTACAAATGATTGTAGCCTATAATTAAGTGTTTCAATCCATAAGGTTTTCTTGCCCACTGTCACTCAAGGAAACAGTGAATGAAGGACCCTCACTCCTGTGCTTTCCATCTGAAATTGCTCTGGTACATCCGTGCCCCAAATGGCATCATGTAACAAAAAGGGTAGCATCCTGTTGTAAGAAAGCGTCTCTCTACACCCTGCCCACCTGGCCTGCCGACATAATGAGGGTATGATCAGTCGCCAAAACGGGGTACACAACCCTGCCCAATTCCTGGCCAGGTGTGGGTACGCCCAACGACCACCATTCCCCTGTATTGATGATGTAGATCTTCAGGATAACACTTGTCCACTTTGTTGGTCAAGCAGGTAGCAGTACAAGGGAGAGACGCACTGTAAGCCGTTGCACACTTAGAGAGTGTTAAGCTGTCCAAAGGGACATCACCACTTCAGAAAGGAGGAATTCCCTGATGAAATTAACCTTGGCAGAGTAAGGAGTGTCATCATGTTTCCGATCAGTGGAGTGATAAGTGTTGTGACAGGTGTGATTCAAAGTGATGTTTGCTGTGTTATTCCTGTATATAGCCTCTCTTAAGAAACAAACAGTCTGTGGTAGCTGCATTATTTTAGCAGTAGCAGATAATTTGTCCATCTGATAGTGGCATTAAGGAACAAACAAAACAATTCTCTACGGCATATAGGCAGTGGAACAACTTAAAAATAACCAAAGCAAAAGTGTTACTACGAGAGTGATGAGGATGAAAAGGCAACAATACCAACCGCCTTCAGTTGCCAACCTTCTTTCCCTTGCATTTTTGCCCCTCCATGATAAACAAACAGTTGCTTTGCTATGTAAAGCTGCTACTGGATGCCAGGGGGTGCCGTCAGCCGACACTTGCATAGAGAAACAGTTAACGCCACTTGCTGAGGATTTTTTTTTTTTTAGTAAGCTCGTAGTGTGTATTAAACGGTCTCTTGCTGAGGGTTCCAAGTGTGGTAAAACATTAGATGCACCCAAGAGTCACATCCTTCACCTTTCACAGCTGTTGGTGTCGCCAGGATAACCTTTGTGTTGTCCTTGCCAGGGAGTATTTGGTCCAGTTTTCTTTGATGACCAAATCCCCTGGTTTGACCAAAAGATGGTTGCACCTCCCACGGTTCCTTCATCACATGGTCCCTCCTTGGAAGGGCAGTATGGATAACATCTCTGTCAGTTGTCTTTCTTTGCATGTAATCAACCAGAAACCCTTCCTCATCACCTAAGTTAAATGGCTTTAATAGTAGGGTTTGCCACTCATAATTTTCCTATTTTTCTTTGTCACTATTTTCCTAATCCATCTTTCACAATCCTATTTGTGCATTATGCTAATTCTGTAGATCGTTGATGGTAAGCTAAATGGTTTCCTAGGTAAATGTTGGGTACTGTACCTAAATGTGATATGTTTTGATTTACAGCATTTTCCATTAAATGTATTCCATTATCTAAGTGAATCATTTCAGCTATTTTAAATCTTGATATTATTTCAGTTAAGGGTTTCAGTGTTACCACAGCAGTATTTGGATTAGTGCAAGGAAAGGTCTTTGTCTATTTAGTAAGTATGTCAGTAATTACTGAACAACATCTTTGCCTTCACACTTACTGTATTTAACTCAATGAGATCCATGCAAAGGTTTTGAAAAGAATAAGTTTATGCAAGGAAGGTCAAATTATTTTTGCTTTGAGGTCCCTTAAGCATTGTTTTCTTCTTACATAGTTGAGTAAAAGTCTGTTTTGTCTTTGTAGTTAATTTTATATTGAGTCCCACAGTAAGCTTCATCAGCATATATTGGACTTTCCTTAGACATTTGGAATTCTTCCCATAAATTTGCATGGTTTTTCTGTTTCCTTATTAGTTTACTTTATTTCTTATAAACATGATATATTTTTTCTTTTCTTTTTCTCTTCTTAATTTTACTGTATTTCTTATAAAGTCTTAGGATCTTTTTTCACAATAATCTGCAAATATTTTTTTCAGCACATAATTTTCTTAAATACCTGCAAATTTATTGATGTAAATTTAACTTCTCCTATTGAATGTTGTGATTCCATTGCCAAGCTGTTTCACCTATATTTTTTTTTCTCTACATTATTGACCATTTATTGATCCTTTTTATTCATTATCAATTTTTCTGATGATTTTTCTAATTAATTATTGTGGTCCCCCCCCCCCCCCCCGATGCATGGCGACACCCATGCATCAAAATGGCGGCTTACTTGAGCAGTGTGATAGTTTTTCCTTATTCAAGTGTTTTCCTTAGAGATACAGTCTGCACCATTAATATTTGTGGCACATTTACATATGGTTACTTTAGATGTAATTTTGTGAGTAGTATAACACCCTTAAAATGAGGTTTCTGTAATCATGCCTCTTTTTGTGAGCGTCCTCCCTTAGCCTAATTTACAAATTTCAGTTAGAACAATTAACCCAGCTGTCTGTGCAGATTTAATGTGATTTAGCATTTATTGTAACCAAATTTGAATTATTCAAGTAGGTTCATTTTGTCTTCTTTTAATTATTTACCTTTTGTTCTTATTAAAGACAAAAATAGAAAGGAGATGTCTTTACCTTCTGATGAAGGCTGCAGTGCACAGTCGAAACATGTTAAGAAGGTAAAGACATCTCCTTTCTATTTTTGCCTTTAATAAGAACAAAAGGTAAACAAATTTGAATTAGTCATTAAGGCCACATCTGCCTGTCCTGTTGACCATAGACAGTTTGAATTTGTGTTAGTGTATGTTTGTGAAAGGGTATGTTCCACTCCTTCTGTTAATGGAAGGGTGGACATATTGCTTAATTTGAAGTTGGCTTCATTCTACGCAAGGAATGCTTTATTTCCTATGTTTCTTCCTAAATTTTGATCTGGCCTGCAGTTGTCTCAGCTGAAAGGCAGGCACCGTGAACACAGTCCACTTCCTTAGCACACCAAAATCCTACAACACAATTATTCCTTATTCCTGTCACATTTCTGAAATGTGATACTGTCATACCATTATCTGGTGAGAGGCGTCATTGCAATGTATCAGACCAGCAATGTCATTTCAGGTGAACACTGCATTTTCATAGTCAAAGTCAGGTAATTGATATGCGTTATGTCATTGTCAATGTCATTTGTTTTACTTAGCTTTGGGTCTGCTTGTCACATGTTGTGGTCCGCCTGTGAGGTCCTCCTCCCTCCACGCTCCCGCTGCCCCCAGCCAATGACCGTGATGTTCAGACTGATGACAAACGTCGTGTTCCTCTTGCCGCAGCCAGCCTGCCCCACACCTCTCTCCATCCTCCCCTCCACAACAAGCGTTCAAAGTCGGTGCCATCCTGAAAAAATTAAATCGGGGGAAGCTGTAGACTCCCCCCCCCCCCCCAGCGTCAGAAATCACATAAACAGGAGTGCAAATTTGTCTTTTTGTGTTACTGTTATAGTCATTCAACTTTTGTCCTTGTAAGTTTTTACAGTGCTTAATCTAGTGTTGATTGAAATTTTTAGTGTTACTCAGTGGTTCACTTTTCATTTTTGCCTGTACATTTAGAAAAATGGCCCAAGCTTATTCTGTAATGTTCTGCTGGAGTGGGAGAGATCTCTTCTTTCCTCATGTTAAATGTTTTGAACTCTTCCTAGTTATCTGCCGAAGAGGTCATAGTGATAAGTCAGCCAGGCAGCAGTCCGTCTTCTCTGCTTAGACTGCTGTCCCTGTGACTGGATAAGTAGTAAAGGATTGATTGATGGAATTTGCGGGCTTAAATTCCACAAGGTGCTTCCCACCTTGTACCGAGCCCTTAAGCTTATTCTATTTCATTAAGGGAAAAATTTCACAGACTATATGTTGTTTAAACTGGAGACTCAGACTGGAACTTTCTGAGTTCCTTTTCTAGGCAAAAAATTTTAAGCATTATAATTTTTCAAGGAGTAACATGAACTTGTTTTTCTTTGCATTACTTGATCCAGAAACTCCTCAAAAGCAACAACTTTGTGTTCTTTGATATTTTAGTCATTTCCTCTAAGTAAATACCATAAATGATTTTTTTTTTAAAATTTTGGTGATTCATTTTCAGTAGGTTAGAGAAAAATAAGATAGTTTATTTTACTTAATCACACCGGATAGCACTGTGGCAGCACAGTTTTACCCTCGGCCGGGGGATCGCGGGGACCGTGAGATCGTGGGTTCGATCCCTGCCCCCGGCCAACAGTGATCTGTGTGGAGTTTGCATGTTCTCCCCGTGTTTGCGTGGGTTTACTCCAGGATTTCTCCGGTTTCCTCCCACATGCCAAAAACATGCAGGTTAGGGAGTTAAGGGGTGCTTGCGCACGCAGCGACCGGCAGCTGGTGGTTTGTCACCAGACTGCAAAACAAATCTACCTACGGGTACAAAATAAGTCCCAAAAAAAAAATAAAAAATATATAAATAGTAAGACAGAAAAAGTGATGATTTCATAGTATTTCAGTAGTGATTTGCATGTTTGTCTGTCCTCATAATGTCCCTTAACCGATACACTCAGTATTACGATGTCAACTTTCACACAGTCTGTCATTTCTTTAAATTGACAAGATAGTAAACTGACCAATTGGTCTTTATTTTAAATGTCAACAGGATCAAATCTAATCAGAGAGCCCAGTATTGGGACTTTTTCCTCTGGTTTTTTTTTTTTCTAAATCCTACAATCCTTCAGAGCTTTGCTGTTTTGTCATGAACAGTAAAAGGATTAAAACTTTAATAATCATATAGTCATTCATTAAGAGTGACTTTTCTATTTCCAAAAGAACAATAATATGGCAAAGAAACATTAAAGCCTCTGTTTGATAATCAACAGCCTCAGGCAAATCATATGCATAAACATTGTCATTATCACCTTGTCTGTGCTTTGAATCATGTCACATAAGCTGGATTTAAAGCTTTTACTCATTGGGTATTATTTAGTGACAGCATTATTCCGTAATCTTCAGTTTAATTTATCATACTGATGGTGGTTGCAGTGATTAATATGCATGCACTTTTACTTAACTTACTGGCTATCCGACATGGCTTGGTTGTCGACAGGAGGGGTGCAGATGAGCGGAGGTGGGGTGACGTCATTCGCTGGACTCCTGGGGCAAGGCCATGGCTGAGTAGCAGAAGAGCGAGGAGCAAGGGGAGGGAGGAACCAAGGTGCGGCCCTCGTTGTCATGTCAGACCGTTAGTCCATCACCCTTTTTCCCTGTAAAGTTCACTGTTTTCCCTCGGTCAGAGAGATAACGCAACTGTCAGCTGAAAAATTACACTGACACTTCAAAAAATTGAATAAAATAGCCCAATGTTGTTTATCTGCCCTCAGGCATCCCAAAAGAAAATATGAAAAAAAAATATGAGAATATTTACCAATTGCGCAACATTAGATTGGCCACCAAAAAACTGTAAACTCCCAAGCTTTGCAAAAATACCCATATATATATTTTTTTTCATCTTCTCACTCACTCAGACCATTCAGCAGTAATCTCAGACACACACACAGGCTCTCATACACACATACGCAACTCTCTTTCACTCGCTGATTCACTCAAGGTCACAGCTAGGCAGCTGCGCACACACACAATTACAAATCACTTAAAATAAGCTTGAAATGGGAACCTCAGTGGGAAAAGGGCAGATTTGGCATCCTCACACTGTAACATGAACCCTTCTTGTTTTCCTCTTCACCGCTGTGAGAACACAATTCGTTTTCTACCCAAAATTATTATTTACAAGTTCCCATAGAGTAATTTACCACTTTATACAAAATTTTTATCATCACCCTGAGACAATATTCACATAACAGTCCCTTTACATTTCACAATAACCAGGAAAACAATGGAGAAACACGGTTTCAACCGTGGCAGCACTTATGCTTCCGCCTCCGTGGTCTCACCAGGACAAACCGTATAACACAGAACAACCAGACAAACAAACAAACAAACAAAACTGCAGTAATTTTTTTAAACCAGCGCTATTACTTAAAGGTTAACCCTTCTTCTACTGGTCCACTTTAATCAGTGCTCACTGTGATGTTATCGGAGATTCTTAAACTGATTCCATCAATGCTCACTACAATCTTATTGGAGCTTCCTACATCAATGGTACCGCGCATTAACAACACCACTGAACATCCACCTCGTCGAATCCAAACTGCTCCAGACCAAACCAAACTACAGCTACAGCGAGCAGAAACGTACACCAGACTTTGCAGTGTCAAACGCTCAGCTTAACAAACACAACATTTACCCTCGGGGACTCTAATCCCAGGGTACCCTCAGGCACTCCCATCCCAGGGTCATAAGCTTAACACACATAAATGTACTTACATCCAAATCCCGCCTGTAGAGTTCTAGACCCGTCACCCAGTCCGCTCCAGTGCCCAGGTTCTGAATGCCTCCACTGCAGTAAGCCTGGGGAGGTCTTTTGTCAGCTGTGCACTCGCTGAAATCAGGCGTGGGCACTGGAGGCAGAACGAGATTGTCGGGTCCCTGTTCGGGCATCAGATGTTAGATTATTTTTTTTTTCAGCATAATCATTCTGAGTCAAAAAATCAGGCAGAATATTTAAATGCAAGTAGATTTATTTTCCTCATGGCCAATGAAGGAGAAATACAGAGGCAGAGTACTAAGTCTGACCATCCATACTCCTGAATCAAACATTCCTCGGTCAAGGTTTATAAAGCTGTTTTATCAATGGGAAAACGGAAGATTAATGTCCAGCAAGACATACAGTCTTGTCCTTGAGAGTCCACGAAGCACACAGACCTTATTTTCTTTTACTCACAGGAAACAGGAAGATAAATACACTCTCAGTTACACAGAACTGAACATGACAAATTGAAAACAGCTGTGTCTTAACGAATATCTGAACACCACACACACTCATAGACTGGACATCCATTAACAGCTATGTGATTTATAATTGCTAACTCATGCACTCTTATACACAGAATGAAGCTGCCCCAAGGCCATATATAAAATGTACATATGAGAATATAAAAGACATGGAATAATATAAGAATAATATAACAATAATATGGAATTTTTCTATCGGAATTAAAGACTTTTTTCAAATTTTCAGTTCATTTTAGGACACCCCCACATTCATTTCCACTTACAATGGCTAAAATAATTTTTAAAAAATGCAAATAAAAACAAAAACAAGGTTAGACATAGATACATGAACATTTCTTAATAAAGAATTGAATATTTAAAGGGGTGTACAAATTTTTCACATGACTGTATATATATATATATACACATATATATACCATGTAGGATAACTAAGTAGACGGTTGTGCTGTTTCATCCCATCTAGCAACAATGCTCTGCACTGTGTGTGTTTATATATTTACATATTTATTCCATCTGGCTACAATGCTCCGCACTGGGTGTGTTTATGTTTATATATCTATATATTTATTCCATCTAGCTACAATGCTCCGCACTGTGTGTTTATATATCTACATATTATTCCATCTAGCTACATTGCTCCGCACTGTGTGTTTACATATTCATATATTTATTCCATCCAGCTACAATGCTCTGCACTGTGTGTCTGTGTGTGTGTATATATATATTTTATAGTAATAAAATTGCCTTGGGTGGAGTATGCCCACAACTCGGCCACTGCTGCCGCCACCGAGTTCTCCCCATTTGAAGCTTTGCTGGGTTACAATCCTCCTCTCTTGTCCATCACTGAGGAAGAGATCACTGTGCCCACCGTTGCTGACCAAACGGTTAAGCGTCGCTGATTTTGGAGGGACACCAAGGCGGCACTGCTTCACTCCACCAACACTAAGTGAGCCAATCATAGGAGGACTCCTGCCCCCATCTACTCTGTGGGTCAGAGGGTGTGGCTGTCAACAAGGAACTTCTCATTCAAGATGGAGAGCAAAAAGTTGGCTCCTGCTTCGTGGGTCCCTTCATCATCAAAACCATCATGAACCCTGTCTCAGTTCGGCTCGGCCTTCCTTACTCTCTTCGTGTGAACCCCACCTTCTACGTTTCCCAAGTGAAGCCAGAATTCGCCAGCTCCCTCTGCCTTCCATCCAAACCCCCACCACCACCCAAGATGGTAGAGGGAGGATTGGTGTATGCTCTTCACCGCATCATTGATGCTCACTGTTGGGGTCACGGCATCCAATTCCTGGTGGATTGGAACGGTTATGGTCCAGAGGGGAGATCATGGATCCCCAGATCTTTCATCATGGATGACTCTCTCATCAGGACCTTCTACAAACACCACCCTAACAAGCCCAGAGTGATGCCAGAGTGATGAGGCGTTTGTTGAGGGGGGAGTACTGTAATGATTCTGTGTGTACTCTGCCCCCCCTCTCTCCCTCTGTTTAAGCTCACGCCCTGCAGCCTTTCCCCCCACCTGTTGCCAGTAAGAGAGACCCTTTAAATAGGGTGCTGTCCCTTCACTCTGCCTGGTGACATTATCCTACACACAGCCATATCATGCCTGAGCTCAGTATCCATGTATTATCTCGCCTTGTTGTGTCTTGACCTTTTGCTTATCCCTGACCCAGACTCTCCCTTCTGCACTGAAATTGTCTGCCTGCCATTATCTGACCTGCCATGCCTTGACCCCTGCCTGCCTCTGGATTTTGGAAATTGCCTCTCAGATTGGATTTGGATGTCTTGGACTGTGCACACCTTCACCACTCTAAAGGGCCTTTTCCGCTAGTATCGCTTTGGCCTTACTCACTTCTACTCTACTCGCTTTCTCGCCCTTTCCACTGTACCCAGCACGGTTTAACCGACACTATTTTCGTGCCGGTTCGAGGGCAGGGTACAACCATGCTGAAGCGAGCCGAGATGTGACGTCAATAGACTGCTAGCCACTGATTGGTCAGGGCGTAACGTCACAAAAGCGTCCGTTTTCTGTTGAAGCTACACGACAGCCATTTGTAATTTCAGCGAGTAACCACGGTGAGCGGCTTCACAATTGTGTTCTCATAACGATGTCCTCGCGCAAGTTTATTCCATGGACAAACGAGGAGGTGCGGACTTTTCTGTCCTTCGTAGCCGACGACCACATCCAGAGCGAGTTGGACGGGGCAACTCGCAATGAAAAAATATACCAGGAGGTGTCCGACCACATGGCAGCCCAAGGGTACAACCGGACTGCCAAACAGTGTCATGAAAAACTAAAAAAAATAAAGAGTGATTATCGGGCCATAAAGGACCACAACGGACGCAGTGGTGCGAGTAGGAAGGAGTGGAAGTGGTACGAGCAGATGGACGCGATCTACGGACATCAGCCGGCTAGCAATGGCAGAGACATTGGGCTTGACACGGCCACACAAGTGGAAACCGTTGACGGTGAGTGTTGTTTTGATATTGTCCGTCTTTTCGCCAATTTGTCCTTTCGGTCAAAAGCTCACTTTTTTTAAGCAATAAAGAAAGTTGTTCGATTGTGGGCAATGGTTAGTGATGATGGCTAGCCAGCTAATAGCTAGCTACCTCCGTACCTTGCTGCTACCTCGCAGCAAGCTGCGGAATCACGCTTTTATTTCAGTATTCACGTGAACAAAACGCTGAAATAAGCTTATTGTATTCTGGTTAAAAAGTTTTGTGTTTTCTGTACATGTTGCACTTTGTTGGTGAGCTTTATTGTGTGCATTTTCCTTCTAGAATCACTTTTTACATCCCAGGGGTCCGCCTCACTGGATCGCCCGGACTCTCCTGCGTCTGTCGGGGGACCAGAATCGGTGCCGACACCATTGTCTGCCACATCGCCAGCTCCATCAGCATCCGGCATGTCCCGGTCAAGTTCTGGTAAGGCACAACAAACTGAAAATTACCACCCGGTTGTTTTTATGTGATTAATGTTATTTTCTATAGATGCATAATAAGGAATTTAAAATGTCTTTGTACGTGTACAAAAACACTAGATTCAGGGGTGTTCATAACAACCCATTCCCATTTTTAGGTGTGGTGGTGGTGGAAATACTGTTGTATTTAAAAAAAAAAAAAAGCAGCACATGTACCGACTTTCAAATCAACATGCTTCATTGAAATTCTTCACGTCAGCTAACAGTATTAACCCATTCTGATTTCTGAGGCCACAGTACAAAGAAATTCTTTTAAAAATAACCCATCCAATCAAAAAACTTTTTCAAATTAATCCTTTTCGGAATGAAGGGGGGATGTAGCCTAACCACAGCACCCCAGAAGTTGCACAATCCACTCTACTGAGGGGCAGCAACATGACAGTTGAGCTTAAATACAGCAACGAAGCATCCCACCACAGGCTTTCAACAGTTTAATTCCATAATATTTTTTCTGACATGTTTTGATCCAGCGTTATCTAAAAACAATGACTTCTGTCTTTCATCTAGCCAAGAGGAAAAGGTGCAACACCATTGCCGACCTTGCATCAGTGGTGGCCCAGACTCATGCTGATGAGATGCGGATCCATGAAAGGATGCTCGAACAGCGCGAACGACACCATCAAGAGCTACGAATGCTTGCAGCAAACCTGCAGTTAGCCCAGGAGCAAGAAGCCGCATTCAGAAGGGATGAGCTGGCAGAGATGGCTTCCTTCAACCGAGCCTTCCTAACCCATTTTGGCAGTCTGGTCGAAGTACTGATAGGTCCCCGTTTGTAAACATGTCCCCCTAAGTGTTTTTTTTTTGGGAAATATTTCTAATGTAATAAAATGTTAGTGTTTTGGATAAAAGTGTGGTTTGTCTGTTATAACACTGGATGAGAAAGGCAAATAATTACATACACATTCCATTCCCTCATATGACCCAAATGCCGCTGTTCATCCATAAAGGTGTCAAGATTTTTAATGGTAATGTAATTGTTATTGTTAAATTTAATAAAAATTAGCACCGCTGTATCCATTTCTCTACATTGGGTACAGTTTTTAAGTTAAATTGTAAGCAGTTGCACAGGTGTACTTTACATTCAGCAGTAGACACTGATGAAGGTAAAAGTCGAAGTAGGTAAAAGGTAAGTACATGTGAATTGAATGTTCTATCGGCATTCCAAATTCAGAGAATTTCAATACATTATAAGGAGTCTAGTATAATATAAAGGGAAAATACCCATACATGTAAACCCAAACATAACAGTTTCGTTGTTGTAAACATTGACATGAATATGATAAACCTATGATTTTCTGATTCAATACATCCAAAGTGTCATAGGTTTGAAAAAGAAAATTATAATTTGGTGTTGGCCAGTGTGACAATGTCACAGTATTTAATAGGAATAAAAAAGTTTCATCATATAATTTCTAGGTCCATTGGCAATTCCATCAAACCAAAAGTGAGTTGTCTAGCTGCAGCATTTTTTTGCAGTCAGTTTCTACGTTGTTTTAGTGCGTAATTACCCATCCCTGAACAGATATCACTTATAAATAACAATAGATGGGAAAATGATACTCAAATGATACACAATACACAAAATGGGGCTACATTTGGATTGGCTTTTTTAAAATATTTAAAATTATTTTGTAAGTAAAAGTGGGCTAGGATTAACTGGAAATATAACAAGTTTCCACATATAATTCCAAGGTCAGTTGGCAATTCCATCAAACAAAAAGTGAGTTGTCTAGCTGCAGCATTTTTTTGCAGTCAGTTTCTACGGTGTTTTAGCGTGTAATTACCCATCCCTGAACAGATATCCCTTATAAATAACAATAGATGGGAAAATGATACTCAAATGATACACAAAACACAAAATGGAGCTACATTTGGATTGGCTTTTTTAAAATATTTAAAATTATTTTGTAAGTAAAAGTGGGTTAGGATTAAGCTTCTGCATTTTTTGGCAGACAATTACTCCGGTGTTTTAGCATTTAATTGCCCGTCCCTTAACAGTTAACCGTTATGAACAACAGAGGAGATGTAGATGAAAAGTGCATAACATTTTATTTAAAAAACACACGTTTGACATATGTATGCACATGAATACTGACCAAATAAAATGTCTACTTATTGCTACACAAGTACTGCATCACAGCATCTCTTATATCTCCACCCTGCTCCTCTACTCCCTGTGACGCTGCCACCACCACTTGTTCATCTGCTGCATCATCCAATGTAGTGTCAAAGGCCTCTCCATGACTCTCACACAGATTATGCAGTGTACAACAAGTCAACACCATCGATTTAACCAGTGCGATGTCACAGTCATTCCGTTTTAGAAGGCAACGCCACCTTCCCTTCAGCCTGCCGAAAGCATTCTCCACAACCACCCTTCATCAGGAAAATGGAGTTGTTCTGGAACCAGCAATGACTCTGCTGCTGCACAAAAGTCCTGCACACACCTGCACACCGTTGTGATGCTGACTCCAAATAGATGTCCAATACTGCAGTACTCTGAACCGGTAGCAAGCTTCCACACTGCAATGGCCACTCTCTTCCTCAGAGGCACACACTGGCGGAATGTCGTATCTTGAAGCTCCATGCATGGACGCAATTTGTGGCACAAGTAGGTAAAAGTGTCCTCGGACATCCGGAAGTTCTGCAACCACTGCGTGCTTGAGAAGCCGGGGACAATATTCTCCCACCACTGCGAGCTACGGTTTACTGCCCAGGCCGATGGTCTGCAGCGTTTAGTTCGTAACAACGCAGCCAACTGAAACACACACACAGCATACATAATGTAATGCCTTTAATACTGATAACCTGGCGACATCAAAATGCTGTACACAACAATGACATGACTATAAAATGACAATAGAAAGCATTAGCTTACTGACATCTGCTCCCTCATGTGCCGGGCAGTTAAGCTCTCTGCTTCATATTCCTCTGCTTCATATTCCGCCATGGCAACCGCGAGTATCCTGTACTGCTCCAACATGCGTTGTCTCAATGCACGTCGTCTTCTTCGGTAAAACTGTCTTCTCTGGTTAAACACATTCATTGTGATAAAAAGCCACAGAGCGACCAACGTGGAAATCCTTCGCTCGTAATCCTCCATTTTCTTTGTTGTGGAGGATTCGGTCGCGTGCTTTACGTCAGGAGAGTGTGGCGCCGCCTCAATCCCACCCACCCCAGCTTTACATGGCTTTACACGGTTGTAATGGGTACACAACCGAGGCTGAACCGAGTAGTGGCGAATCGAAACGAGGCGATCCAAACTGGGCTAGTGGAAAAGAGGCATAAGTAAATGGACTTGCCAAAATTTGTCATCACAGCTCTTCACTCTCACTCCCCAGCATTCAGGCCTGGCCAGCCTGTCCCCTACAATCCCCGGACTCCCCTGCTGCACCGCAACACCTCTCCCTCTAGCAATCTGCTCTCCCAGTGTCGAGTTCCATCACCTGCTTCCAGCTGCTCTCCCCTGTGGAAGTGTAAGCACAAAAACTAACATTAAAACTCCATCATACTGTTCTTCAGTTATACTTACCTGTCCCTCTGCTCTCTCCTCATAGGATTGCCAGACCCTCGACACAGATCTCCTCTGCACATTATCTTGCACAATTATTGTAATAAAGATTGTTTCACTTCTATTATCGCTTCCTCCTGTGTCTGCTTTTGGGTCATATGCCACACACCTTAACAGTCTCAAAGGCAGAAAATGTACAGAGCTGTAACAGAGAGCAGTAAAAGACCATTTAGGTCAACACTAATACTGAACAAATACTTTTATTTCAGCATTTTCCCAACAAAACTAGAACTTTAATTTCTTTTGTATATTAACAGACATTTGGATGAGCTCTTAATAACTTCTGTCTTTCTCTCATAGCAACACCACACCCCAGAGCATTCAAGTGTTTTACCTGCCAAGGCGCTGCAGATAACTATGAGTGCAACCGCTGGGCCCCAGATGTTTACTGTCCAAAAGGTATAAGAATATGCCAGCAAACTAAAGGGGTTTCATTGCAGACAACAATAATATAATGCAGAGACCCTATAAAGAAAAAGCTTTTATCTGCATGCAGCTTTATTATCTTAAAGGTCTGATGACACGTTTTTGACTTCATCTAATTTTTTTAACACATAATACAATATGACAAAATAGGTTGATCTGTGCAGTTCTAAGTCAAACAGGCTTTTTTTCACACGAATATCCGACGTTTTCATGAGCGCCACGTCACCAATTGCTTCAGTGGCTGGAAAACCCTCCGGCCATGTTGTAACATCATAGACAGAACACAGCGCTTGGCTGCCCATTGTAAACACAGGATGGAAGCGGTTGAAAACATCGATGATGGTTCCAGCACATGTAGTCTGGAATTGGTTTGTGTTGTCCAATCTTCAGACGATTATAGTTCCGAAGAATTGGATGACAATGAAGAATCTGGGGGCATCAGACCGTATAGGTTTGAGCCGTGCCAAGCGGGCATCGTGCCAAGCGAGTCAGACTCAGAGAGTGACAGTGGAGAGGCACACATGCCCGCTGCAGCAGCAGCGACAAACACACAGCAAGGAAACACAGAGTGTTATGCTTTTGTTACAGATATTGCAACAAATTATTTGTTCATAAATACAATTTATTTAAACCTGATTTTTCAATAAAATCATAGCAGTGTATTCTCTGTGGCTCAGGCATTGGGTTTATTATGTATTATCGTTATGTATTTATGTGTTATGTATTATCTGGTGAATCCTGTTCGTAAATCCATTCATCATGACCTTCCGTGTGCTCTTACGCAGGACACGGAGAGGGAAGATGAAATAACGAGGATTTACGTGCAGGGTTCACCACAGCACATTTAATACAGAAAGACAGACAATTCCCAAAAAGCTGAAGACGTACAAAAAACACAAACACACTTACTGATGGCGTTCGGGGGCTGGCATTGCCCAGAGAACAAATGAGAAGAGACGTGTTAGCCACAGTTGTGCCCCAGAGCCGACATCGCTTCAAGGACGCACGAGAACCACGGCGAACATGGAGTGACTAACATGCCATGAGAGTGCTGAAAATAATAGCAGACTAACAGCACAGATGACAATACTATGGACCAGCAGTGCGTGACTGGCAAATGGCCGCTAAGTACATGCACTGCTGGTGATGATGTGATGAGAAGCACCTGGGTGAGGACCAGGAAAGATGATCAGCGGGATTTTTAAATCAGCTGGTGATAACACAGGGTTACAAAAATAATTTTTTTGTAAGTTGTCTGTGTTTTTTCAACTGATTTAAGACAATTTTGCACCGCTGAATCCGAAAATGACATCCGTTTCTCTCGATCAGGTGCTAAGTAAAAACCTGTACTTACTTAGTACTTACTTAGTACTGTGCATGTACTTACCTTTATATAAAGGTAAGTGCATGTAAATTTAATGCTACGTCATTATTGTTCAAAATTCAGAGAATTTCAAGACATAAAAAAGAATTTTGCATCATATAAAGCGAAAATACCCATACATGTAAACAAAAACATATAAAACAACGTGTGGCCATAATTCAAAAAGTTGATCTGATTGAGCAAAACCAATGTGATTTTTGGATTCAGCACATCAAAATTGTCCTAAATCAGCTAAAAAAAAAAACTTAGACAATAAATTTGGTGTTGACCAGTGTAACGATAGAGGGGACGTGGCTGGACCGGCGAGCGTCAGCATGCAATCACAGAAAGTACGTCAAAGCTGCACGTAAATCCATTAATCCTTCCCTACACGAGGAGGCTTATGACTGTTGTAGCTGAAGCGTGTGATGTGGTCTTTCACGGCCTGCTGTTTATCTAAGCCTGCAACACAATGCAAAGGCATAGCCGTAAAATTAAAACAAGAAACCAGAGAAACTGTGAGCTACAAAGCTGCTGTCATTCCAGTCAACAACACCGGCATCTGTTCTGTTGCTTACGTCATGGTGGTGCCACCCTTCATTCGGTGAGCGGCACCACAGTCCAGTCAGTGGATGTGGTTTTTTGATGATAATTAGTTTATGCAGGCATGGTTGTAAATATTATGTTGATCATCGACAATGACTTTTGAGTTTACACAACATGCTAAAAATGTCAAAATCGTGTCATCAGACCTTTAAAGGGATCATTAACTGAAAAATGGTGTCTTTGAAGGTTTTAACCTTCTGAAAGGAGTCTATTGTAGTCATGTGATTTTCCCAAAAATATTGTGACATTTCAAGGGTTCACACGATAATGACAGAGGATTTGGAATGTAATAGGCATTTATTTCTTCACTGACAAATTACACAGAATAGAGTGGAGGTCATTCACACACAATAACCTCACTCAGGGTGACACAGACACAATCGTCTCACACGCAGGGAAAACAACACTATCACAACCAGACTTATAACACAATTATAACGGTATAACAATAATGTTCAGAACAGAAGAATAATAACAGTCTTTGAATACCCTGTGGCGCAAAGCATGCCGGGAGGATTCCCCTACTCCTTATCACAGCTCTGATGTTACACTGTCCCCCTCCCTTCCCCGGACTGGTTTCTGTCCCCAGAACAATATGCCCAACTCAAAGTCCAATACGAACCCATCCAGGCATCAGGGCGCCCGCCGTTGTCAGTGGCTAGCATGCACAGGCCTGTTAGTGTCCATGCGAGCCTCGGCCCAGGTCCTCGATCAGGATGGGGCCTCTGGCTCAGCCACCCGCGGGGCAGCTGCCTGGTACGGGACGAGGCGGTTGCGGTGAAGCACCACCACCTGGTTCCTCTTCTGCAGCCTCACCCTGTACACTACATCTGACAGTCTCTATAGAACCACTCACGGTACTGACCAGTGGCTCGCCAGCTTTGGTGACAGTCCCTTTTTCCGCTCTGGGCAGAAAATCCAGACTTGGACCAACTCTGGTTTGCCCTCCACCTCCAGTTCCAGGGCAGGGCCGAACACCAAGCCCACTGGGATGCTCATGTCCAAACATCAGTGCTGCAGGGGTGCCCTGGGTGGATTCCTGAACTGCTGTCCAGTATGCCCACAGGACTAGGGGCAGGTGCAGATCCCAGTCTTGCTGTCGCTGGTCCACTAAGATTGCGAGCTGGGTGGTCAGGGTCTGGTTAAAGCATTCGACCAGGATGTCGCTCTGTGAGTGCAGCGGGGTGGTCCAGGTCTTCCAGTTGCCCAGCCGCCTGCAGACCTTCCCAAAGGCCTCTGCCTCGAAGATCTGTCGCTGGTTGCTGTGCAGCTCCTCTGGCGTGCTGAATTGACAAAGCATCTCATCCACCAGCTTTGATGCTGTGGTGGTGGCACTGTGATCAGGGACCGCATACGTCTCTGGCAACTTGGTGAAGTAATCCATTGTGACCAGGACGTAACGATTCCATTGGTCCATGGTCGGAAAAGGGCCCAGAATGTCCACTCCCACATGCTCCATGGGTGCCCCTACCCAGTACTGCTGCAAGGGGGTGTGGGATTGCTGAGTCGGCCCTTTCTGAGCCGTGCAGGTGTCACAGTGGTGAACGTGGAGCTCCACATCGTGATGACACCCCAGCCAGTAGAACCGGGCCTGAAGACACTGCAGGGTCCTCATCACTGTGAAGGGCCCATCCACACCAACCCGTGGACCAACTGGAGCACTTTGGGGCATAGCCATCGGGGGACCAGCAGCTGCCAGACATGATTCTGCCCAGCTGGAGACTGCCACCACCGGTAGACGACACCCTCACAACAGCAGAGGTTGGTCCACTGGGAATGTAGGGCCTTGGTCTCTGGACCCAGCGCAGCTACAGCCTCCTAGGGGGGCTGTTGGTCTGTGTTCAGCCACTGCCGGACCCGGAAGACGACAGGGCGTTCATCCTCCTCGATCCAAAGCATGCCGAGGGCCTCTGTGATGTCATCGCTGGGGAGAGCTGGCTGATGACCTGAGGACGTGTTGTGAGCTACTGCGCTATCTCCAACCAGTGGTCTGGAGAGCAGCAGCCCATGAGACTGCTGGGTCACGACCCTCTGCCCGCTGGCAATGCCGACAGGCCTCCACAGCACAGGGGCACCAGGACAGCGCATCAGCGTTGGCATGGAGGCGGCCTACTCGATGCACAATCTGAAAGTCATAATCCTGCAGTGCCTCCAGCCATCTCACTAACTGTCCATCCGACTCTTTAAAGTTCAGTAACCAGGTCAGGGAAGCATGGTCCGTCCTGACCTGAAACCTCCCCCCGTAAACGTATAGGCGGAAATGGCGAAGCCCGTGGATGACTGTAAGCAGCTCTTGGCCGGTGACACAATTATTCCTTTTGGCTCTGCTGAGAGTGCGGCTGAAAAAAGTGACCGGCTGCTCTCCGTGTTCTCCCTCCTGTGACAGCACTACCCCAGTGCTTTGGTTGCTAGTGTCTGTGTCCACAACGAAGGGGCGGATCGGGTCGGGATACCACAGCACAGGGGCTCCGATGAGCGCTGAGCGGAGCCAGGAAAAAGCAGCAGCACAGTCCTTGCTCCACTTGAACGTGCAGCCCTTCTATGTCAGCTGATGCAGCGGGCTGGCGATGGTGGTGAAATCCTTCACAAACCTCCTATAACAGGAGGCCAGTCTGAGCAAGCTCTGCAGCTCTCCTGCATCCCGTGGGACCGGACAGTTTCTCACCACTGCCACCAGCCCGGCCTGGTGGATGCCATCCAACACCTCTCAGAGGTTGGACATGGTGCCACCAAAATCAGCTGCGTAAACCAGCAGGTTGTCAAGATAAACGATGCAGCGGCTCCAGGGGACGTGAGCCAGCCCTCGCTCCATCAGGCGTTCAAAGGTGGCCAGGTCATTGCAAAGTCTAAACAGCATCACCTTGAACTGCCACAGTCCCTGCCTGATGGAGAAGGCTGTTTTCTAGTGGGCCTCTGGTGACAGCTCCACCTGCCAATAGCCACTGCAGAGGTTGAGCGAACTGAACCAGCTGAAGCCAGTGATGTAATCCAGCATGTCGTCAATGTGGGGCAGAGGGTAGGAGTCCTGATGGGTGTCGCCATTCAGGTGCCGATAGTCCACACAGAAACGCCATGAACTGTCCTTCTTCCTGACCAGAACCACTGGCGCCACCCAGGGGCTGCTGGAGGGTCCAATGACATCCACCTCCAGCATCTCCTGAATCTTTTGCTCTGCTGCAGCCCACCTTGAAATAGGCAGACGGTGGGGGCAAAGCCAGATCAGCCTGGTTCAGGTGCACTCATCATCCCTGGTGGCAAAAATGTCAACGTAGTAGTCCAGCAGCTCCCGCAGCTGGCACCTCTGCCCTGACTCTAACTCCAAGCAGCTCTGTTGGATCAGCTCCTCGACTACCTGCTGGGTTTCTGATAATGTGGCAATTTGAGCCACTGGCGACCCCCTCACTACCATCTAGCGGCGATGATGATCCCTTCACTTTTGCTGGTGGTGCTGTAGCAGTTGGCTCTGGCGGCGATACCCTCAGTTTACCTGCGCTGACGGCCCCTCAATCATGCGGGTCCCCTGATTCCCCATCTGGCTCTTGCCACAGAGCGTGATGGTCTTAGCCCCCAGCAGGAGAGAAGCACTGGTGGTGTCGATCTTTGTGCCCCATGCTGTGAGCAGATCCAGTCCGATGATGCAGGGGTCTTGGATGTCAGCCAGCCTCATCGCTCAAGGACTCATCGCCCTCCCAATCCGGCATGCTCACTGGTGGCTGTGGTGATGGAGCACCTGGTGGGTTCCCACCCCTGTGGTCTGAGTTCATTTGTCTCGGGCAGTGCCCCGGGTTGGACCAGGGAGATAATGGAACCAGTGTCAATCAGGGCCCAGTCTGCAGTGCTGTCCAGGCTGCACTGCAGGTATAGCCCTGGCGAGTGTCCAAGCCGGCCCAGACGTGGTGAGAGTTCGTTGGGGAAAATGTCTGTGAGAAGCGGCAGATCCCCATCTGTGCCACCTCACTCTAGTTTAAAGCTGGTGAGGGGGATGGTTGTCATGGGGTAAGTGCAGGGCAGTAGCACGCGGTGTGGCTTGGCTCCCCACAGTGGAAGCATCCCTTCTTGTGCCACCGTCATACTCTCGCCGGCCGTGCAGCTGTGGTGTGGCACAGCTCCTTCTTGTCCTTGCTCTCAGCTGTGGCCTGGAAAGCTCTTTGCCTTGGTGATGAAACGTCAGCCACGTGCTCCAGCATTGGCTCCGCCCATTTTGCCTCTGCCACAGCTGTCTCCCAGCTGTTTGCGGCGTGAATCCAGATAGGTTTTTGGAGCCGGGTGCAGCCCTTGGATGAAACTCTGCAGGGCGAGCTTCTTCACCACCTCTGGCTCGAAGTCCGGGTAACTGCGCTGTGTCAACAGCCAGACATCTGCTGCATAAGCCCCCAGGCTCTCTTGGTCACATCGCAGGTGGCTGGCCAGCTGTTCCCGGGTGTGGTCAGCGAGGGTTGCCCTCCCGAACTGCCTCCGAAGTGCTCACTGTAGCGCTGGCCAACTGTGACGTTCCTCAAACTGGAGATCGGACAGCATACAGAGAGCTCTGCCCTCCATTACCAGTGCAACCTACACAGTTGTCTCTTCGGGTGTCCAACTGTTGAGCATGAAGGTCAATTCAACCTGGACAAGGTAGTACGGTTTTGCCACCAAAGCAGGGAAGCTTGGCTGGTTGGCAGGTCGGTGGTTGTGGGGTTGGGACGGTCGCCTCTGTGCTGGTCACTGCCCTTGGCTGCAGTGGGATCGCTGGCTCATAGTTTCCCTGCTGGTGCTCCCCATCCTGCCTTGAAAAAGGTGGGACACGGGACGTGCTTGCTCCCTCCGGGCCGCTTCCCCATTCTTTGAGGCGAGCAGCTCTGGGGACTGGTGTGCCTGCTCTGCTGTCCATCTTCATCTGGGCGATGAGCTTTTCGAGCTGTCAAATCTCTGCCGTGATCCTCACTTCCATCTCTCAAATATCCCACTTCTGACACCAGTGTGACATTTCAGAGGTTCACACAATAATGAGAGAGGGTTTGGAATGTGACAGGCATTTATTTCTTCACTGACAAATTACAAGGAGCTCAAATTATTATGAGCTCAGTCATCCGGGAGAGGCTCAAAGTAGAGCCACTGCTCCTCCACATTGAAAGGAGCCAGTTGAGGTGGTTTGTGCGTCTTGATTACGATGCCTCCTGGACACCTCCCACTTGAGGTGTTTTGGGCACGTCCCACTGGGAGCAGACCCTGGGGCAGACCCTGGACTCGCTGGAGAGACTATATCTCCCAGCTGGTCTGGGAACACCTTGGTATCCTCGCTGAAGACCTGGAGGGGGTGGCTGGGGAGAGGGAAATCTAGGCTTCTCTGCTTGAACTGCTACCTCTGTGACCTGGACCTCCGGAAAAGCAGTAGAAGATGGATGGATAAATTACGCAAAACAGAGGGGAGGTCATTCACACACACACACACACACACACACACACACACACACACACACACTCACCTTACTCAGGGTGGCACAGACATGTAATGTTCTCACATGCAGGGAAAACAACACTATCACAACCAGACTTATTACACAACAATAACTGTACAATAAACGCAATACAAAAACGGTCAGAACACAAGCATAATAACAGTCTTTGAATACCCCATGGCACAAAGCATGCTGGGAGAATTCTCCTGCTCCTTATCACAACCCTGATGTTACAATATGAAAACGCTCATTTCTCTTAAAACACACACACACACACACACACACACACACACACACCCAGCCTTTAAATTGTTTTTTCACTCTAAAAAGTCAAATTGACATAGGATGCCATGGGACATCATTGACATAATAAACCCAGCCCAACATGTCCTTGATACCTGCCTGCTACTCTATTATTAGCCAGCCTAGCTTTCAGTCATGTGGACAACAGTAAGTTAACAAGTTAGCTTACCAAATGTGGTTTATATTATTATTTTCTTTAGATTTCATTCTCTAATAGACATCACTGTTTCCAGCTGGTTCACTAATCCACAATCAGTACTATGCAGTTAGGTACATATACAACAGGGAAAATAAGTATTGAACACGTCAACATTTTTCTCATTAAACATATTTCTGATGGGGCCATTGACCTGAGATTTTCACCAGATATCAGTAATAACCCAAGTAATCTATACATACAAAGAAATCAAGGCAACCATGTTCACAAAACAAGTTATATTTAATAAAGTGGAATCACACAAGGAATAAGTATTGAACGCATTTGGTGAAATTCATTTAATATATAGTAGAAAAGCCTTTGTTGGTAATAACAGCTTCCAGATGCCTCCTGTATGGAGACACTAGGGGCAGGCATTGCTCAGAAGTGATTTTAGCCCATTCTTCCACACAAACTGTCTTCAAATCTTGAAGGTTCTGTGGGTGTCTTCTATGAGCTCTGATCTGTTCGTTCCATAGATTTTCAATGGGATTCAGGTTAGGTGACTGACTGGACCATTCTAGCAGCTTTATTTTCCTTCTCTGGAGCCAGTTGAGAGTTCCCTTGACTGTGTGTTTGGGATCATGGTCTTGCTGAAATGTCTACCCTCGTTTCATCTTCAGCATCTTGGTAGATGGCAACAGGTTCTTATCAAGGATCTCTCTGTACATTTGTCCATTCATCTTTCCTTCAATTATATGAAGTCTGCCTGTACCATGTGCTGAAAAACACACCCACAAGCTCCCACCTCCAAACTTCACTGTTAGTATGGTGTTTTTAGGCTGATGTTTTTAGGAGGATCCCCACCGGCTGGAAGGAGAGTATCATTGCCAGCCTCTACAAATGCAAGGGTGCTGCACTTGACCGAGGCAACTATCGCGGTCTAAAGCTGCTCAACCAGGTTATGAAGGTGTTGGAGAAGGTGGCCGAGAGCTTCCTCAGGCAGCACCTGTGCATTGATGATATGCAGTTCAGCTTCATGCCTAGTCGTGGAACAACAGACACCATCTTCATTGTGCACCAGCTACAGGAGAAGTACCACGGTGTCAACAAGCCCCTGTACGTGGCTTTTGTTGACCTAGAGAAGGCGTTAAACCAAGTCCCAAGGTGAGTCGTCTGGTGGGCCATGAGAAAACTTGGTGTGGAGGAGTGGCTTGTACAACTCACCCAGTGCATATATGAGAATGCCCGTAGCAGAGTATGCGATGGTGATGGATTGAGCAAAGAGTTTGAGGTCAAGGCCAGCGTGCACCAAGGCTCCTGTCTAAGCCCACTGCTTTTTATCATTGTTCTGGAGGCCCTGTCTCGTGAATTCCATACTGGTTGTCCATGGGAGATCCTGTACGCCGATGACCTGGTCATCATTTCAGAGATGCTGGAGGGGATGCTTGTGAAGCTAGTCCATTGGAAGAATAGCATGGAGGCCAAAGAACTCAGTGTAAATGTGGGAAAGACTAAGATCATGATCTCTGGCCCAGGCCTGGATGTTCTCCAGAAGTCCGGCAAGTATCCATGTGCTGTGTGTCTCACCGGCACTAGCCATGGCTCCGTCTTTTGCAGTGGTTGCTCAAGATGGGTGCACAAGAGGTGCAGTGGACTGTCTAGTGGCCGAGCATATGACCAAGATTTCCGATGTAAGCGCTGTTGTAAGGAGGCCAGGCCAATTGATGGTCGACCTATGACACTGATGGTTGTTGGTGACGACAAGCTGGAAGTAGTGGCATCTTTCTGCTACCTGGGTGACATGCTGTCCGCTGGTGGTGGATCTGAGCTTGCCACCATCACAAGATGCAAAGCTGCCTGGAACAAGTTCAGGCAAATGCTCCCAATTCTCGAGACCCACTGGCTCCCACAACCTCTAAAGGCCATATCTACAACTCCTGCATAAGGAGCATGTTGCTGCACGCCAGTGAGACATGCAACCATGACTGTGCCTGTCTTAACCGTCTGCGGCGAAATAACAGGGCCGTGATATGCTGGATGTGTGGCGTCTCCACTGAGGATAAGGTCAGCTCGCAAGCACTCCTGGTTAAGCTGCAGCTGGACGACCTCGAGGATGTGCTTGCACATGCCGTTTGCGTTGGTTCAGCCATGTGGAGAGGAGTGTTGGTTGGATTAAGAAGGTCACGGAGGTCGACCCTGGTAGCAACAGAGGTCAAGGAAGAGGAAGACTGAAGAAGACATGACTAGAGGGTGTCTGTATGGACCGGGTCAAGCTACAACCGGCTCAGATTGAACCAGTGCAGAGGAACCACTGGAGGGGGACTCTGAGAAGTGCAGTCAAGCAGGACCCATCCCAACTGAGGGACTAATTGTGTCCTGTCAAAAATAAATATGGATGATGATGATGTGCAGTGCCATTTCTCCTCCAAACATGCTGTGTGTTGTGGCGTCCAAAAACTTCAATTTTAGTCTCATCTGACCAGATTATATTCTCCCAGTGTTTTACTGGCTTGCCCAAATGTTGTGCAGCAAACTTTAAATGAGCTTCATCATGCTTTTTCTTCAGCAATGGACTCTTGTGAGGTGAGCAGACATAGAGCCCATGTTGGTTGAGTGCATTACTTGAAACAGCAGTACCTGCTAGCTCCAGGTCTTTCTGGAGCTCTCCACGAGTGGTCTTTGGCTCTTGGATAACTCTTCTGATAATTCTTTTGACTCCTCTTTCAGAAATCTTGTGAGGAGCTCCTGGTTACGGCCAGTTTATGGTAAAATGGATGTTCTTTTCACTTCCGAATGATGGCTTCAACGGTGCTCATTGGAACTGGTATGCATGAAATTACCTCTGGATTGACAAGGCCAGGTGCATGACAGAACTCAGCTTTATTTAGGGTCAGTCACACATTACAGCCACCAGACAGGGGCATCGGTGAAAGAGGCCAAACTCAGATGCCCACTGATATTTATATGGGCGGTGCAGTGGCGGAAAAGGAAGTGGTCGCCACTACAACGCACTCCACAAATAAAAGCATATATCTAACCATACATCCCCCCCCCCCCCGTAGAAAAGTCCAAAAACACAGACATCATTAAAACCCTCCCCAATTTAGGACCTGAATCACGCACTAAAAAAAACTAGAACTGAAATCGCTAAAAGGGCCTATCACATTCACACAGCAAACCTAAGCTTGGGGGGACAGGTGGACTACCGTCCCACCCCACACGGCAAGGTGGGTTATTCTTCCACCTGTAAATTCCTAGAAGTCCGTCAAATTAAAATATTGCCATGTTTTCTAAACTAAGGCACATAACACTGACAGTACAGAACACAATGCAACATCAGCAATTAAAACCATCAATTTTCTTATTCAAAAGCAATTTTCTTTTTTTTTTTTTATTTCTCACAAACTCACATTACTGTCCATTTGGCAGAAAGGGGTAGAACTGGCTTGGGGGTGCCCCCGGCAACCCCTTGGTAGACCCGCCCCTGGAAGCGGCATGCCTCCAGGATCGTAGCTGGTCTCATAGATGAGAACACCTCTTCTCTTCGCCATTGACCACCTCTCTCATCCGTACCCGTCACCTGAAGCCTCCTCCCGAGCACATCGCAGCTCATTGGCGTGCCTCTACAAGCCGTCCGACAGCTGGAAATAGGCTGCGCATCGTGGCAAAGCTCCTGGTTAATCCTCTGACTGTCGTTTGGCCCACATCCGCTGTGGACATTTCTCCCCATGAACCCAGACCCAGTCCGTAAATCTCAGGGGAGCTTTGCTTGGCCTGCAGTGTTGCTGATCAGCACTCGACCCCTCAGTGCCTATCGGTTTGGCCCTGACTTTTTGTAAAGCTGGTGCAGTGATCGCCGTTGAAGCTCTAGATCCTCCAGCCCACTGCGGCCGAACTCCGGAGGAAACTGAGGCTTGCTCGTCGGTGTCACTCGTCGACGCGGGTGCCTCACCATCACGCTTGGTACCCTCGTCCAAGGTATCCCAAGCGCCGGCACTGAGACACTCCTGTGTCGAACCTGAGTGAGGGTGGTCCTGCTTGACTGCCGTGGTGCTAAATAAATCCTTCCCCCACACCGTGTCGTCCTCCGCCACCGGAACCGGACAGTTCCACCAGCCACAACCAGTCCACACTTTCCCAGCGTCGTCTCTAATGGTGAACCCCAGTCCATAAAACAGGTCACAGCCCATGATGTTGTCACCTCGGGTTGTCACATGGAACATGCAGTCATAACTGCCGACTTGTACCAAGCCGTTAACTCCAGCGTTCCAACCATGAGCAGTCTGCCACCTCCATAACTGTTGCGCGGCGCTGGGTTACTGCTTATTCTGTAGTAGGGGAAAAATTTCCTCACCATGGCACAATTCAATAATGATCTTTCCACCCCCATGTCAATAAGCAGCGGCACTTCATCATCATCCAGCCTTGCCCTACAGTACTTGAATCCATTGGTACTTGGGGACACCGCATGGACAGTTGTCGGGACCGGCACAGTTGTTATTCTCCATGCGCTCTCTGGCTTGGACACACGACACACCCTGGCATAATGGTTCAAGCGTCCACACATGCCACAGTGCTTCCCTCTAGCCTTGTATTGGTGCTTCACAGACCCACAGCCCATACACACGGGCTTTCTCGGGGCAGACCTCAGATTGATGGCGTAGGTTTCCGCGTTGTTGTCAGCCACACTATCCTCATTGTCAGGGTCCGCTACTAATGCTGTGGCGGCAAGTCCCAGCTGCTGTAGTGATTGGCGCCACTTTAGCTCCGAAGCTAGCTTGTCTGCTGTCTCCACCTGGAGAGCTAGCTCAACAGCCTTGGCTAATGTCAGGTCACTCAGTGCCGAAAGCAGTCTAGCTCGCAAAGTATTGCTGGTTGTGTGTTTCGCCAGCTGATCACATACCATTCCCTCCTCCAATGTCCCCAAACAATACTTGTTAGCCAGCTGCCGTAGGTCGGTGAAAAGCTGGCAGAAAGGCTCACCCACTCGCTGGTGTCATTGACGGAACCGAATCCTCCGGACGGTGACGTTGTCCGGGGTGTGGAAATGACGTGCTAGCAACTCAACCACATTCTTATACGAGTTGGTAGCCCCAAGTGTACGTAGGATACGCTGGCCCTCGAACCCCAAATTATGCATCATAAGCACACGTGCCCTCCGTCTATCTAGCTCACCCAGGTCGAGCGCCACGATGTAGTTTTGAAAGGCGGCAAACCATCTAGACCAAGGCACAGGTAGCTCACCCGGGAGCTCCAGGAAGGGCCAAAGCGGTGAAACATACGCCTTCATTTTTTATTCTCGTCGCCAAAATGTTATGGATGAAATTACCTCTGGAACGATGAGGCCAGGTGCACGATAGAACTCAGCTTTATTTGGGGTCAGTCACACACATTACAGCCACCAGGCAGGGGCCTCAGCGAAAGAGGCCAAACTCAGATGCCTGCTGATATTTATAGGGGCGGTGCAGTGGCGAAAAAGGAAGTGGCCGCCACTACACCACACTTCACAAATAAAAGCATATATATAATAACTATACAACAGGAACATTCAACAGTTTGAAAATGCACCTGCAACCAATGCCATCATTATGTTTTGCAAAAATGAGGTTGCGAAGGTCTAGAGAGAGCTCTTTGCTTCTACCCATCATGAGTTCTTTGTGGTGTGACAATCTGATATTCATAGACCTTTTTAAAGGCTATCGGTCAGGACTTAACCAGCTGAAATTAATTTGCACTGATGGGGGATGGGATGGCTTCCTAAATTCTGATGGATTTCAGCTGGCTTCTTGGTTTTCTATGCCTTTTTGCATCTCTTTTTCTTCATGTGTTCAATACTTATTCCCTGTGTCATTCCATTTTATGAAATATAACTTATTGTGTGAGCACAGTTGTCTTGATTTTTGTATGTATGGATTACTTTGGTTGTTACTGATATCTGGTGAAAATCTCAGGTCAATGGCTCCATCAGAAATATGTTTAATGAGAAAAATGTTGACATGTTCAATAGTTATTTTCCCTGCTGTATATTTGGACACTGACACAAGTTTTTTTTTTAATTTTAGCTGTTTATCAAAACATATTCAAGATACAGTTATATAATCAATATGGCATTAAAGTGCAGACTCTCAGTTTTAATTTGACGGTATTCACACCCAAATTGGAGTTTAGGAATTACAGCCATTTTTACACAAAAAAAATCCTCATTTGAGGGGCTCAAAAGTAATTGGACAAATTAACAATATCATATTTTTTGAGAATCTTTTGCAGGCAATCACTGCCTAAAATCTGGAACCCATGGACATCAACAAATGCTTTTTGTGATGCTTTGCCAGGCCTTTACTGCAGACGTCTTCAGTTGTTGTGTGTTTGTGGGTCTTTCTGCCTTAAGTTTTGTCTTAAGCAAATGGAATGCATGCTCAAAAGGGTTGAAATCTGGTGACTGACATGGCCATTGCAGAATATTCCACTTCTTGTCCATAGAAAAACTCCTGGGTTGCAGATAGACCGATAGGTACCAAACTGAGAAATTACAGTGTAACAGCAGCATGACAGGAGACAACCAAAACGACAGAAACACACAGCATAATACGAAAAGGAATTACCCAGGGAAAGTAAAATTTCCTAGATAACTTTATATACATTGCAGATGATGACTCCTTTGGATACATGAATAGTACTCATTGTACAATGCAGGACTATCGGGCACAGGGTGAAATGTGAGGTACCATGGTGCAGTATGGCAGCACTGCTATAACCAAGATTCAACATTAAACTGAGCTATTGTACAGTGAAATGGCATGTGGCAGGAAAGATTTCCTGTGCCTGACTGTTCGGCAGCAAAGCCGAACAGTGCATGTTTTTTGGCCATTATCCATCTGTTCTGTGAAGTGCTGTCCAATCAACCTTTCCTCATTTGGCTTAATCTGAGCAGACAGTATATCCCTATATACTTCAGAATTCATTTGGCTGCTTCTGTCTTCTGTCACATCATCAATAAACACTAGTAACCCAGTGAAATTGGAAGACATCCATGCCCATGCATCACACAGCCTCTACCATGTTTTGCACAAGATGTGGTGTGCTTTCTATCATGAGGCGTTCCAAACCTTCTCCATACTTCCTTGCTTCCATTGTTCTAGTACAGGTTGATCTTGGTTTCATCTGTCCTAAGAATACAGTTTCAGAACTGGGCTGGCTTCTTTAGTTGTTTTTTTTTTTTGGCAAAATCAAATCTGGCATTTCTATTTTTGAGGCTGATTAATGGTTTGCACCTTGTGGTGAACTGTCTGTATTTACTCTCATGAATTTTTCTCTTTATGGTAGACTTAAATACCAATACACCTGCTTCCTGGAGAGTGTTCTTTACTTGGGTGGATGTTGTGAAGAGGTTTTTCTTCACCATCGAAAGTTATTCTACGATCATCCATTACTGTTGTCTTCCATTGACATCCAGGCCTTTTTGAGTTTCCGAGCTCAAGAGTCTTTTTTTTTTTCGAAGAATGTACCAAACTGTTGTTTTCCCCCTCCTAACATTTCCACTCTCTCTGATGGATTTCTTCTGTTTTTCAGCCTAAGGATGGTGTTTCACTTCCAATGAGAGCTCTTTTGACCGGATGTTGTGGGTTCACAGCAACAGCTTCCAAATGCAAAAGTCACACATAGGATCAACTCCAGACATTTCATCTGCTTGATTGATGGCTTAATGAGGGAATTGTTATGTCTGGAAATAAGGGCGGATACGTCCACATGATGAGGTTAGCTTTGTTGAACGTTAGCCAAACGAAACAGTACACAGTTCAGGTGGAGCATGGAAGGGCAGAGCGCCAAGAGGACAGCTGGTCCTGGGCAGTAGTCTAATATATTCTCAGGTACGATGATGTCATACGTGCGTACTACCGCAGCGTAGTGTGTTGCGCCATTTTACATACACCACATTTACTCCCTCCCGAGAAGCTTAGAACATTACACCCCTGCGAATTAGCTTTAGCAAGAACGGGCAAGTAAAACGTGAATATTAGCGTATTGGCTATACTGAAATGAAACACATACCTTACTGGGCCGAATAAGCTGATATAAAGAACCATTTTAAAACATTTCAACCATACAGTAGTATTTCTAACTTGGCAACTGGGTGGACTGCCGGTGTACCCACATGGTCATATGGGTTATTCTGTCACTTGGACAAATCATGCCCTGACTAAACATACTGTATGTTTATGAACTATAGAGTCAATAACATAGTTCAGAATCTAGCGGGGCCTCTGTTGAGCCCACGGTGGGCGCAGACCTGGTGGCGCCGGCTCAGGTGACTCTGTGGGGCAACCTGCTGGAGTTGCGGTCTGCTAATCAGCAAAGTTCCAGTCTGGGTCTCACACTGGTTGGGTCGGCTCAGTTGCTGTTTCTTGGTCTGGAGCAGGAGGTGATGTTACCTTTCTGAGATGGCCGGCATGCCATTGTGACCCATTAGTCAGCAGGAAGGTGGCTGGTCCAAGCTGCATCAGTGTTGACCGGGAACAACTGCAGCTCATACGAGCGGCTGGGTCACCGGATCCACACTCAATCGAGCACCGTGAGCAAGGGTTTCTTCCGCTTCACGGTGTGCTGCTGTTCCTTCATCCTGCTGCCAGAGAAGGGCGCCATTGCTGGGGCGTCGTGACAGCATGGAACGTGAGCGGTCCAGAAACGAATGTAGAGGTGAGCTGGTTTCCCCACTGACGGGGTGGACCCCATTTTCTCCCGCATCCTGCATGAACATGGACTGGAGCTTCTGCAGTGAGGCAGCAGCTCGGGGAGGCTCACGATACGTGAGGATCAGCTCCAAGACTCCAGTGCTTTGCTTGTTGTGCGGTGTGAAGCACGGAGTGGCTGCGTCCACATTCGGGTGGAGTTGACTCGGGCCATCATCAGTCAAACAGAATCCCATGTAGTCTGTGATGGAAAAGCCCAGTTCATGAAATAAATCACACCCCAGGATGATGTCACCGTGGCACATCACCTGGAATGTGAACACCGGGAGGATTCTTGACCCGCAGCAAACCAAAAAGGTAATGGGTCCTACCATGCCAATCTTCGTGTGTCTATACCCGAACAGTTGCACCGTGTCTGCCTTAATTGGTTGTAGGAGAAAAAGCCTTGTAACAATGGCCTCGTCCATCACAGACCTTTTAGCAGTAGTGTCCAGCAGCAGTGGCAGCCTGACACCATCCAGTTCCACTGTGCATCATTTATACAGTGTGTTACTAGAGTCCATGGAATGAATGATGGCTGGACTAGGCTGACTTGGTGAGTTAGATGGTGGGTTTGCAGGAACTGAGCCACACACTCTGGCAAAGTGATTTTGCTTACCGCAGCATTGGCATCTCTGTCCTGTGGTTGGGCAGGTAGGCACGCATGTAAGGTGTGAGGATGAACCACAGTTACCACATGGTTGGCGTGCTGTAGTACCTTGTCGTTCACCTCGGGTTCTTCATGAGGAGACATGGGGTCGGCGGGCTGAAAAGCCGGGGCAATGGCCTGTGCTTGCTGAGCTGGATGTGGGGAGCGCGGGCTGGAGGCTCCTAGCTGTGTTGCTAACTGGGCCACTGCCTCTAGCTAGGATGCCATTTTCACCACTCTGGCCACCGGTAAGTCCTCCAGCACCATTAGCAGCTTGGGATTGGTGGTGTGCTCCGCTAACTGTCTTGCACAATCTCGTCTTCCAGGCGTCCAAACCTGCATGCACTAGCCAAACAGCGGAGGTTGGTGACATATTGTTAGACTGACTCACCCACATGCTGTTGGCACTGGCAAAACTTGATTCTTTGGACCAGCACGCTCTCTGGGGTGGTGACATGTCCGGCTAATAAAGCAACACACTCGTCGTAGGTGTCCGCAGGTTCAAGCATCCGAAGAACACGTTGTCCCTCGCTGCCAAGGCTATGAATTAGCATGGCTTTCAGCATAGCTTTGCTAGCTTTAGCTAAAATGATGGCGGACACAAACGTCTCAAACGACTTGTACTAATGAGACCAAGGAATAGGTGGCTCACCAGGCAGAGCGAGGTGGGAGAAGTCTCAGCAGAGTTTCCACTATCCTCGTTGCCAATGTTGTGAATGGAAATTAGGGCAGACACGTCCACATGCTGAGGTTAGCTTTATTGAATGTTAGCCATACAAAACAGTACACAATGCAGGCAGAGCAGGGAAGGGCAGAGTCTAACATACCCTAAGGTGCCGTGATGTCATATGTGTGTGTGTACTACCACAGTGTAGTGCAGCGCGCCATTTTACATACACCACAGGAATAGCCCATACAGCTAATGAAATAGCTTTAAGTCAATTAAATAAGTCCAATTACTTTTGAGCCTCTGAAATGAGATTTTGTATTAAATGGTTGCAATTCCTAAACCGTAACTCCAATTTGGATGTGAATACCCTGAAATTAAAGCTGAGAGGTTGCGCTTCACTGATTATATAACTGTATCTTGAATATGTTTTGTAAACAGCTAAAATAACTTGACTCTTTGTGTGTGTGTATGTATATATATATATATATATGCACGGTGGCGCAGTGGTTTAGCACTGTGGCAGCACAGTTTTACCCTCGGCCGGGGGATCGCGGGGATCATGAGGTCGTGGGTTCAATCCCAGCCCCCGACCAACAGTGAGCTGTGTGGAGTTTGCATGTTCTCCCCGTGTTGCGTGGGTTTACTCCGGGATTTCTCCGGTTTCCTCCCGCATACCAAAAACATGTAGGTTTAGGGCGCTCGCGCACGCAGCGACCAGCAGCCGGTGGCTTGTCACCAGACTGCAAACCAAGTCTACCTACGGGTACAAATAAGTAACAAAAAAAAAAAAAAAAAAAAAAATACTGTATATATATATATATATATATATATATATATACACTACCGTTCAAAAGTTTGGGGTCACTTAGAAATTTCCTTATTTTTGAAAGAAAAGCACTTTTTTTCAATGAAGATAACTTTAAACTAATCAGAAATACACTATACATTGCTAATGTGGTAAATGACTATTCTAGCTGCAAATGTCTGGTTTTTGGTGCAATATCTACATAGGTGTATAGAGGCCCATTTCCAGCAACTATCGCTCCAGTGTTCTAATGGCACAGTGTGCTTGCTCATTGCGTCAGAAGGCTAATGGATGATTAGAAAACCCTTGTGCAATCATGTTAGGTCTGCAATGCTGTAATTGCTGCAAATGGAGGATTCTTTGACGAAAGCAAAGTTTGAAGGAAAAAATTATTATTTCAAATACAAATCATTATTTCTAACCTTGTCAATGTCTTGACTATATTTTCTATTCATTTTACAACTCATGGTGGTAAATAAAAGTGTGACTTTTCATGGAAAACACAAAATTGTCTGAGGTGACCCCAAACTTTTGAACGGTAGTGTGTATATACAGTATATACAGTGGGGCAAAAAAGTATTTAGTCAGCCAACAATTGTGCAAGTTCTTCCACTTAAAAGATGAGAGAGGTCTCCAATTTTCATCATAGGTATACCTCAACTATGAGAGACAAAATGAGAAAAAAAAAATCCAGAAAATCACATTGAAGGATTTTTAATGAATTAATTGGTAAATTCCTCGGTAAAATAAGTATTTGGTCAATAACAAGCGTTCATCTCAATACTTTGTTATATACCCTTTGTTGGCAATGACAGAGGTCAAACATTTTCTGTTAGTCTTCACAAGGTTTTCACACACTGTTGCTGGTATTTTGGCCCATTCCTCCATGCAGATCTCCTCTAGAGCAGTGATGTTTTGGGGCTGTCCCTGGGCAACATGGACTTTCAACTCCCTCCAAAGATTTTCTGTGGGGTTGAGATCTGGAGACTGGCCAGGCCACTCCAGGACTTTGAAATGCTTCTTACGAAGCCACTCCTTCGTTGCCCGGGCGGTGTGTTTGGGATCATTGTCATGCTGAAAGACCCAGCCACGTTTCATCTTCAATGCCCTTGCTGATGGAAGGAGGTTTTCACTCAAAATCTCACGATACATGGCCCCATTCATTCTTTCCTTTACACAGATCAGTCGTCCTGGTCCCTTTGCAGAAAAATAGCCCCAAAGCATGATGTTTCCACCCCCATGCTTCACAGTAGGTATGGTGTTCTTTCTCCTCCAAACACAACAAGTTGAATTTTTACCAAAAAGTTCTATTTTGGTTTCATCTGACCATATGACATTCTCCCAATCCTCTTCTGGATCATCCAAATGCTCTCTAGCAAACTTCAGACGGGCCTGGACATGTACTGGCTTAAGCAGGGGGACACATCTGGCACTGCAGGATTTGAGTCCCTGGCGGCGTAGTGTGTTACTGATGGTAGCCTTTGTTACTTTGGTCCCAGCTCTCTGCAGGTTATTTACTAGGTCACCCCGTGTGGTTCTGGGATTTTTGCTCATCATTCTCATGATCATTTTGACCCCACGGGGTGAGATCTTGCGTGGAGCCCCAGATCGAGGGAGATTATCAGTGGTCTTGTATGTCTTCTATTTTCTAATAATTGCTCCCACAGTTGATTTCTTCACACCAAGCTGCTTACCTATTGCAGATCCAGTCTTCCCAGCCTGGTGCAGGTCTACAATTTTGTTTCTGGTGTCCTTTGACAGCTCTTTGGTCTTGGCCATAGTGGCGTTTGGAGTCTGACTGTTTGAGGTTGTGGACAGGTGTCTTTAATACTGATAACAAGTTCAAACAGGTGCCATTAATACAGGTAACGAGTGGAGGACAGAGGAGCCTCTTAAAGAAGAAGTTACAGGTCTGTGAGAGCCAGAAATCTTGCTTGTTTGTAGGTGACCAAATACTTATTTTACCGAGGAATTTACCAATTAATTCGTTAAAAATCCTTCAGTGTGATTTTCTGGATTTTTTTTTTTCTCATTTTGTCTCTCATAGTTGAGGTATACCTATGATGAAAATTGGAGACCTCACTCATCTTTTAAGTGGGAGAACTTGCACAATTGATGGCTGACTAAATACTTTTTTGCCCCACTGTATATATATACAGTATATATATATATATATATATATGGACCTAACTATCTCATGCCACTCTGGCTTATTATAGTTTCACCATGATGTTAGATTGAGCTCTGTTAGTATTAACTTGGCTAGGTATTTGGTTGGCATTGGTCACATGACCAACAGACTGCCTAGCATTAGCTTAAATGTTGATCCATTCAGCATGGATTGCTATTTTCTTTAAATTTTATTCATCCAAACTGGAGTCCTTGTTCATCTAGCGGCTGCCCCGGCCTTGGATGCGCTCTGCAGAGCGTGCCCAAATGCCAAGTCACATTTCGTTACCTTGTATTCATACATGTGTAATGACAATAAAGTTGAATCTCAATCTCAATCTACCAAGACTTGACCATATACTACGTCTTTCTCAGACATTAAGAGGTTAGCTAATGTAACAGGGTTCGTAAGCTGTTGAATATCCTTTACAGGTTCAGAATCCCAGCCACACCAACACAGATCAAAGGACAAAACTTAGTTTAAAAATCAGTGTTCTCTTTATCACAATTTTTTTGGCCAAGGCAGAGAACAAATGAATAGACATCACTGAAAAACAAAACAAAAAAACAATTATATCTTCTTCATAAAACACACTCTAAAAGGAGGTTATAATACCACGCAGTCCAGACCAGTCTCTAAAAGCCGCCGGGTTTTCCTTATACCAAGAAGAAGAATCGTCCTCAAATTCACCACAGTCCGATCCAGAATCCAGCACTGGGAGTTCCACGTCACTGCCCTGCTATTGGAGAAAGAATTGGGGAAAAAAAACCACAATCAGTGCTCAGCCTAGCTCGTTACTGGCACTTTAAACCATTCACCCACACTCGAGTTACTACTTTCCTTTATTCAAGGAAGTGCAGGCCCATCATGTCTGATGACCATCTCAGCACGGCTCCCAATTCCACGATGAGGAGAGGTGACTGCCAAACGCAGTAACAAGAGATTGCTGCAGCTCCCAGGGTGTCTGACCAGCTCTCCTCCCTGATCACAACTGCCTGTGTTTCCCTCAACAGGAGTAGAAAAAGCCCCAGCTGACAACAAGTTCACTGACTAATCACCTCCAGCTGGTGAGTCACTCAAGTGCTGTTCACTTCACACATTTAACAGGTCCACAGTGGAAAAACAACAGTTCAATGCTATGTCCATCACACAAAGAAACTATTAAAACGTATCAAAATTATGAGTATCACTGCAATACAAGATAAAACATCACCCATGCATATAATAAAAATTTGTCATAATTCACACTGCTTACAGTTAACCAAAATGCTGTTCACAAACACACTATTCCCTGACACTCCTCCCCTCTTTGTCACTTGTCATCTCGACAAGATCTCAATGTCCATACCTGTCTGTGGGCCTACTCCTATTTCGTCTCTGACCTTCTCAGCGAGGAACCATCAGGCGACTCTTGTCTCGCTGGTAGTACTCTAGGAGATGCTACTGTGTCATCTCCTACAGGGGCCTCAAAGGGGGCAGATGCTGTGGGCACAAAGGTCAGGGGTAATAATATGGGCCAATGGTGGAGCTCCTACCACCGTTTCTATGGGAAGACGGGCATGTCGACCAAACAATGTAATGTGGGGTCAGCCCTGTGGTCCCATGAGGGGTGTTGTACATCTGTAGCAGAGAAGGCAGATGTTCTGTCCAGTGTGCTTGGTCTTCCTGGCTTAATGTTCCCAAAAGGGACAAAAGAGCCTTATTAAATCTCTCGCAGGCCCCGTTCCCTTGGGGCCTATAAGGTGTGGTACGGATTTTAGAGTACCCATAAAGACTGCACAACTGTGCCACTGTGGCTGATTCAAAGGCTGCCCCTTGGTCAGAAAGGATGCGTTCTTGGCACCCCCATTGCTGGATAAGATGACGCCACAGGACACGTGCTGTAGTAGCTGCTGTCTGATCTTGTGGGAACAGCCCAACCAAACTTGTTAAACAGATCAGTCATCACCAGCAGATAAGGATAAGTGTCACCATGGCGACCTAGTGCCAAATAATCTATGGCAACAGTCTCCAAAGGATAAGATGGTAGAATAGGCACAAGGGGTGCCCTTACCTCTGGGCCCCTTTTCTGATGGGTACAGCTTGCACAAGATGATGTCCAGGACTGCAGATCAACACATACCCGGCCAGTAAAAAGTTTTCTTCAACAAGGCCTCAATCTTAGCCACACCCATGTGACCGGACACCCTATGGCACTTCTCCCACAACTCATGGGTCCATTTGGTGGGTACAACGATTTGACTGAGGCTAAGGCTAGTTTGGCACTCCTGGGCTTTTCATTTCAAAACACCCTCATGGATGTGCAGCCGGCTCCATTCTCGCAGGAGGCGCCTTACTGTGGGCAGGCTTACTTTCCTGATTTCAGCTTTTGGAAAGCAACCTTCAGCAACTCAATCCCTCACCTGGCATAGTGTTGGGTCTTCCTTCTGCCAGTCTTTCCAATGATCTTCATTCAGGGGCAGCCTCTGCAGTAGTTTCCAACTCTACTGTTGCCGTCTCCACCTGGGCCTGTGGGATGGATTCAATTTCCTGCGGTAATCTGGACAGAACATCAGCATTATGATTGGCAACACTAGGGTGATACTTAAGTTCAAAGTCAAAATTTGCCAACTGGGCTACCCACCGCTGTTCAGTGGCCCTCAAGTGTGCTATATCCAGATGGACAAGTGGATTATTATCTGTGAAGGCCAGGAATCTGTTACCCCACAAATACTCCTTAAACTTTTCAGTAACAGCCCACTTGAGAGCCAAAAGCACTAGCTTAAAAGAGCTGTAGTTCTGATCACTCCTCTCATTTGGATGCAAGCTTCTGTTGGTATAAGCAACAGCTCTCTCTCAACCCTCCTGCAGCTGCACCAGCACGGCCCCCAACCCTTCTAAACTAGCATCAGTATAGCGGTGGAATGGTTTTGAGAAGTCTGCATAGACCAAGATTGAGGCACTCACAAAAGCAGTCTTCAGAGTGTCGAAGGCAGCCTGGCACTCTGGAGTCCAGTCAATTATGCTCTTCCCCTTCTGTGTGGCTGTTCCCACTAAAAGAGCATTAAGAGGTGCAGCTATTTCGGAAAAAACCCTTGATGAACCTTCAATAATACCCCACAAACCCAAGAGATGACCGTACCTGCTTGATAGTTGAAGGGATCGGCCAGTCACTTACGACAGCAGTTTTTTCAGGATCTGTAGATATTCCATCTTTAGAGATGACATGGCCAAGGTAGGTGACCTTTCTCCGGAACAAATTACATTTATGAGGCTGCAACTTCGAGCCGTGGGCTGCCAGCTTCTCAAAAACCTGCTCCAGGTGTTGAATGTGGGTATCAAAATCGGGAGAATACATGATGACATCGTCCAGATAGATCAGAAGAGAACCATTCACCTGACCTCCCAGACACCGCTGCATTAAGCGCTGGAATGTTGCCGGTGCATTGCAGAGGCCGAAGAGTATCCTCTGGAACTCAGAGGCCCATAGGGGTAGTGAACGCTGTTTTTTCTTGAGCTTTTGGATCCACCTCCACCTGCCAGTATCCACTAGCAAGATCAAAGGTGGAATACCAAGAAGCTTGCTTCAGACTAGTGGGGAATTCTTCTATCCTGGGCAGAGGATAGGCATCTTTGTGAGTAAGGGCATTAAGCTTCCTGTAATTTACACAAATGCGCCAGGAGCCATCTTTCTTTTTCACAAGAACGATGGGTGCTGCCCAAGGACTAGAGCGCTCCTTGACGACTTCATTGTCCAACATCTTCTGAAGGAGTTCTCTCAACACTGGGTAAAGGCTTGGTGGTATTGGCCTATAACGCTCCCTACTGGGGGGGGGGGGGGAGGGGTGCAGAAGCAGTTGAAATTGAGTGAAGGACAACACTAGTCTGCCCAAAATCCTCCTCTCCTGCTGCAAACCCCCCCTCCATCGCTGCAACAGGGCATCCATCGTCTGCTGTTGTTCAGTGGACAACCCTTCACCCTTTAGCAGGTTAACTGGGTACTGGTCTGTCAAAGTCACCTGATTGGCCTGCACATCCACCTTTACTTCCCCTGGGTCTGAAGTCTTCAACACTAGATCTTTCTTCCCCCGGATTTGGCTCGGGTCAATCTTGGAAAACATTAGCAAGGGGACGTTGCTGGGGTATAAGAATGGAATAAGAGTTCAAATTACATACTCTTATGGGAAGGTGTCCCTTGGTCACCCAGGTGACAGACCGTGCCACTTGCCATTCATCATCTCTTCCTGGCCCTTCCACCAAGGCACAAAAATCGGATGTGATCTCAGCCCCATGCAGATGTGTCCACACCACCATTTCGCTGTTTGGAGGTACATAGACTGTGTCTCAGTGGGTCAACCGGGGCACTCCAATCTGTCTATCTGATGGTTGGGCCTGCACCACTTTCTGGCAGACAGCAAAGGCATGTTCCCATTCTCCTTTAGCCTGTGAGGATATAGTGGTACCAAACGTGGTCAGCCAAGGATGAACTCCTTGAAACCCTTCCAACAATGTAAGATTACATTCATCCCAAGCATACCTCTCTCAGCATTTAGACATTCATCTTTAACAACAATGACCCCTTTACCTGGCATCATGATACCTCCCACTGAGAAATCCAAGATACTATAGCCAGTATAGGAAATCTGCAATCCATTGGCAGCCTTTAAAGTCAGCCAATGCAGATCTTCTGGGCTCTGTTTCTGTACACCACTTAGCCATTTCTGAAACAAAGTTTCACTAAACAGGGTAACTTGTGAGTCAGTATGAAGCAAACAGGGCACTCACTTCTTCAATTAAAACTTCCACCCCTGGACACTCCCCAACCAAAGATGGTTTAGCAGTTCCATTACTCTGATCTTCCTCCCCAACCACTTGGCTCTCAGAGACTGGGTTGGTTAGTTTAACTGCCTCTGCTCCTGTGGACAGCACCCTTGGATATGGCCAGCCTGTCCACATCCTCTACAAATGGGTTGGCCTTGTTGGTCCCACTCAAATTTCTGATGTTGCCTGGGGGAGGGGGTATAGTGGCCATTTTGAATTCTACCTCTAGGGCGTGAGGTGAAATCTCGTGCAGCTGGAGCATTCTGTGGGGAGAGTTGCCATTTAATTTCTTCTTTGAGAGTCTCTTTTATAACAGACAGTTGGTCTTGCATTTCTTTCCTAAGCTCAGCTCTTGCTGTCTCCCTCCACTCTTCCAAGCTAGATGTTGCTGTAGCTTGTCACGGTTGTGGCACTGCAATGCATGATGCACAGGCAAACTGACTTCAGTTCAGTTTCCAATGCTTTAGCTTCACTAACCACCTCATTAAAGGACATTGTGGGTATTCCACGCACCTACCGTTGAAGCTCCTGTTGCACCATACCCGGCCTCAAACCCGGGATAAGCTGTTCTTGCACAGTCGTCTCATCTTGGACAGATCCAGCTGGTTCATGCTCTCGCCATGAGAAGAAAAGTTCATGGAGCCTGAGAATATAAGCAGTTACAGTTTCCTGCTCCTGTTGATGACATTTAAAGAATTTTTTGCCTGAAGCTGGGCTATTGGGACAACACATCCATACAGTCTCCTTAAATCTTCAAGAATGGCTGTACTGGTTGAGCATCTGCTTGAATCCAATAGCCGCATTTCTCTTTTTGCGTCCCCCTCAAGTGCACCAGGAATAAAATCAACTTTCTGTTCTTCATTTAAGCCTTGTGCCCTCAGCATCACCTGAACCTGTCCATCCCATTCTGCAAAACTCAATTTACATTGGTCACCATCAAATTTTGGAATCCAGGGTACCCCCATAAACCAAGACATCATCACTGCATTAATCACTGGTGCACCAGTGGTAACATTTTCTAACCAGGCCCCATTTTCTTGTGCTTCGCCATGTCCTGAAGCTTGAAACTACACTACGTTTTCGTTGTTCATTCTGAACTGTGTGTTGTGGGAAAGGGAGTCCTGCCAAACAACGCCACTTATGTAACAGGGTTCATAAACTGTTAGATATCCTTTACAGGTTCAGAATCCCAGCCACACAAACACAGATCAAAGGACAAAACTTAGTTTAAAATCAATGTTCTCTTTATCACAATTTTTTGGCAAAGGCACAGAACAAATGAATAGACGTCACTGATAAAAAAAAAAAAAAAAAAATTACATCTTCTTCATAAAACACACTCTAAAAGGAGGTTATAATACCATGCAGTCCAGTCCAGTCACTAAAAGCTGCCGGGTTTGCCTTACACCAAGAAGGAGAATCGTCCTCAAATTCATCACAGTCCGATCCAGTATCCAGCGCCGGAGTTCTCCGTCTCTGCCCCGCTATTGGAGAAAGGATTGGGGGGGAAATCCCACAATCAGTGCTCAGCCTAGCTCGTTACTGGCACTTTAAACCATTCACCCACACTCGAGTTACTACTTTCCTTTATTCAAGAAAGTGCAGGCCCATCATATCTAATGACCATCTCAGCACGGCTCCCAATTCCCACGCTGGAAAACCCGAATCCAATGAGGAGAGGTGACTGCAGAACGCAGTAACTAGAGGTTGCTGCAGCTGCCGGGGCGTCTGACCAGCGCTCCTCCCTGATCACAACTGCCTGCGTTTCCCTCAACAGGAGTAGAAAAAGCCCCAGCTGACAAACAGTTCATTGACTAATCACCTCCAGCTGGTGAGTCACTCAAGTGCTGTTCACTTAGCACAGTTAACAGGTCCACAGTGGAAAAACAACAGTTCAATGCTATGTCCATCACACAAAGAAAATATTAAAAAGTATCAAAATTATGAGTATCACTGGAAAACAAGAAACTGTAAAACATCACCCATGCATATAATAAAAATTTGTCATACTTTACACTGCTTACAGTTAACCAAAATGCTGTTCACAAACACACTATTCCCTGACACTGATCATGTGTACATGTACACTAATAAACCAGTTATGATTGGATTTCTGCCATTATCTGATTATTCAAGTGGCCATGTAAACAGAATAATCCGATAAAGGCCATGTAACTGGGGTCATTAACTCAAGTGATTTACCCTCCAGTAATCTGTTTATTCAGTGCATGTGAACATGAGAAAACTGATTATTGGCATTATCAGTTTATTGCCAGTAATCGGTTTATTATGACCATGTATATAGGCTCATTAACAGCAGCTAGCTGCTGTCATCAGTTGGCTGCCTTGAAGTTGGCAGTTTAGGCACTCATTCACAAATGTTTCTGTGCTTACTGTACTCCAGGAACTGGTCATATCCTATCAACCACTGAACCCACAATCCCCTGTTAACCAATGAGGCATTATTTCATCCATTTTTTGAAGACCAGTGTTAGTTGTCTCAGGGGTAACAAGTCAAGTCGGCCCTGACCAAGGGTGCAAGCGGACAACCCCCGCAAAACTGTAAAAAAGACTTTTCTTGGTCACCAACAAATGTAAGGAGTTTTACAGAAATTCTCCATTTGTGCCACAAAAGATTCTGGGGCCGAACTGACTCGTATTTGGCTCAGGATACATCCAAGCTAAAGGCTAGGAGCTAGCCAGTCAATAATACTGATTTAAAAGGGAGGGGGAGTTGAAGCTGGTCTGATGATTTACATTCAAACAGGCAGTTCTCAGAAAGGCTGGAATAAAATAACTTTGCTGCAATAATTAAATAATTAAAGAAAATTTTAACAAAATATATCAGACATTTCATTAAGACGTGTGAGCTGTTAAAATGTCAATGACCCCTTTTAAAGCAGCAATATGTAACTTTTCTGTTCCTGGTAGGAACACAGAAAAGACTGCAACGATGGTGAGTGTGACCGCAGTCCCAACAGCCAATCCCAGGGTGCATTGTTGCTGGCTAAAGTTGTGCCCTGTGATCGGCTGTTGGGATTGAGGGGGATAAGGACCTGTACTTATATAGTGCTTTTTCTAGTCTCAAAGACCACTTAAAGAACTTCACTAACCCTCTACTCTAAGGGCCTATCAGAGACCGATACCTAGGGACAAATTAGAATCACCAATCAACCTAACATGCATGTCTTTGGATTGTGGGAGGAAACTGGAGCCCATGGCGTAAACCCACACAGCACGGGGACAACATGCAAATTCCACACAGAAATCTGGAACCTTCTAGCTGTGAGGCAACAGTGATAACCACTGTGGTGCAGTGAGGTTATAGTAGTATAGTTGGTGGTACATAGTAGCTCAGTAGTTGATGTTATAGTAGCCATAGTTGTAGTCTTTTCAGTCATCCTACTAAGAACAGAGCTGTGGGCATTATGGACTCAGGCTATGGGGAAAGCGACATTCACCTGGTCAAACGTTAGTGTACCATCAGAATAATTTTAGAAATGTTATTTTAAGGCAAAAATCTTACATAGTGTTGCTTTAATAAAGAATGCTTTTCATTACCTGTCTTTTTTTTTTTAGAGTAACTGGATCATGATGTATAGAGACACTGTTGCTGAGTTTTTCTGAATTCTCTCATGCTTTCTACATAGATACCAGATACTGTGTCACACTCCACATAATGGACAGCAGTGGAGACAGTGTGTCTGTGACCAAGCGCTGTGCTGCTCTGAAGGACTGTCAGTTCACTGGCTGCACTGATGTCAGTCACAATGGCTACCAAGTAAGTGGACATTATGAGATACAGCTGTATTCAAGTCTCTGACCCTGATCACAACATGCTTCTGTTATCATCAGATGTGCTCATCCTGCTGTGAGGGGAACATCTGCAACCTGCTGGTGCCCAGAAATGACAGCAGCGCCATTTTCTCATCCACTTCTCCACTGGTCAACTCAGGTCTGGGGCTTCGTCCTGCAGCACTGTCTTACATCATCATCAGCTGCAGCAGTATACTCACAGCTGGACATGTTTGAGGAAAAATGGTTGATGGCATTGTACATCACTTGTGGGACTTGTGTTGGCTACATATTTGAGAAAGTTTGAAAAGATTTTTATTAACTTTATTTCAAAGATTTAAAAAAAAACTTTTAGAAACCTGTTCACACAATCCTCTTAAATTATGCCCCCTTCCCTTTTTCACTGTGTGAAAACCTCTATTGGTTTATTTATTGCTAATGTTTAAATTATAAGAGAATCAATGTGTCAATGTTACTGATTAAAGGGGAACCATTATGCTAACCTTTGCTCCTCTCTGAGTTGCTTTTGATGATTCTTACTTTAAGAACAGAAAGCCTCCAACTCTGGTGCCATCTGCTGCGACTGCCCTCTTTAAACCAAATTTGCTACTGTTCAGAGGAATGACAACTAAAATATTGCTCACCTTCATGGAATCTGATAAATATGGAGCCCAGCTCTTCCTGAAAAAAGCATAGAATGATTTAACCCAGTGAATTTCAACCACAAGTCCACAAGAACCTATGCTGAAAACTAACTCAGGAAAATTGTCTAATTTCACTTTATTGGTCCGAAAAATTGGCCATTATGCATCTGCACATTGTGGTCCTCCATGTGAGTGGATGGCAGTATGAACACAATAACCAGGAGAATCCAGGGCCTTTCACTCCATCCACACCTGGCCTAGAGGCACACTTCTATGCTTAAGCTTGAGGGCTGCCCTCCTGTGGAATTTCCAGAGAGGGAACCAATGGGATCCAGGGGCATTTCATTCCATCTGCACACAGCCTAGACGCACACTTCCCTGGGTATGTTAAAGGGCTGCCCCCCCCAACCCCCCAGGTGGGACTTCTGGCTATCAGCCTCCCAGGAAACCTCTAATGCCTGGCTCCAACCAAGAGCATAACTTTGGGTTACACATTGGGGGAGTTAAGATCTCTACCTGTATAAGGATTTTTTTTAAAGCACAAAAAGTCAGTATATGTGTCCTAGTTTAGGGGAAAGAGTGCAAAATCATTAACTTTTGATAAAAGGACAAGGCTAATTTACTTTTTTATTTTGCCATTCCCATATTAATAACGGTAGTAAAAAGAATTTCAGTCATTTACTTATCTTCAGCCTTTTAATGGTCTATTTATGCTAGTAATAATAATAAGTTTATTTATAGAGCACTTTTCACAGACAGGGTCACAAAGTGCTTTCCATAAAATCAAACAGTAAATATTTATTTCAGCATTGGCAGAACTCTGTCTCTCTGTCTCTCTAATTTTGGAGGATGTAATTTGATAGAAAAGTTTCATATTTGTTTCATATTTGTGATTTGCTTTGTCTCAGAGTCTGTGTAAAAGTGTCAAGGATGCAGCTGCATTAGTTATCGTGTTTTCATTCATTTTGTGCGGCTCCCATGTGACTGGTACTGAGTGAGTGACAGAGATCATCCTGCGCAGTTCGCCCCACACGGGACACGAACCCGCGACCTCTCAGTCAACTACACAGTTCGAGCATGGGAGACACAGCACGATCGCGCTGAGCTAAAGGTCCGACCGGTAGCTCAGCGCTACCGATACTGTATGAGGCTTTTCGGGAGGGAGGTTTTACTAACGTTCTACGCCAAACAGTACTAGTTGGCATCCGTTACACTCTCCCCCTTAAACCTCACTCCCATCCGGGTCACGGCACCATTGTGACAGAGATCATCCTGCGCAGTTCGCCCCACACGGGACACGAACCCGCGACCTCTCAGTCAACTACACAGTTCGAGCATGGGAGACACAGCACGATCGCGCTGAGCTAAAGGTCCGACCGATAGCTCAGCGCTACCGATACTGTATGAGGCTTTTCGGGAGGGAGGTTTTACTAACGTTCTACGCTGAACAGTACTAGTTGGCATCCGTTACATGAGCATCATGATTCTTGAGAAAGAGATAATCTGTAAACCATGTTTTGACCAGATGTACTGGACCAGTCATGATGGACAATTTCTTATCCACCTCTCAGATAATGAAGGGCTTAAAGAACTAAGTGATGTGTATTTGAGTCAGAATGGTGTGTGAATAGGCTCTGAGACTATTTTTGTATTGTTCTCCACTGGCCAGTGTAATTAAATTTGCTGAAACTCTGATCCAGCCTGGTTTTTGACTGAAGGTCAAGAAGAATTTTTCTAACATACTTGGTGCCTGAGCCACAGGGACTCCATACACCTCTCCTCCTGCTTCCAGTGTTTTTGGACCACAGACAGCCAGTGCACAGCTGTGGGAAGCCCTTCCCCGTGTCCCCAGTGGGTCACCTTTGTGGAAGTGAGGCACGGTCCGGAGACGCTGGAAGCGGAACCGGAGAGTGACGGAGCCAACCCACAGGAGGATCGCAGTGAGTAAATTTAATTATTAATGACGCCTGGTAACAGTCCGCAGTCGGTCTGAGAATACGCGTAAAAGAGTTGTAAACCAAGCGTTAGATACTGCAAAGTCCAAATAGGTTTGGACGAGGTAGAAGCTTGGGGGTCCCAGTTCGAGTCCGTGGAGAAATGCATTTCTGCTGCATAAAGTGGACCCACAAAGAGCGCACGGGGGTATCGATAAAAAAAAAAAAAAAAAAAATCATCAATGCAAGACCTTTTTTACATCACAAGTGAGCATCGATAAAGTACTCCCATATACATATATGTTACAAGATTCTCAAATTTAATTAATGAGTGAGTAATATAGGAGTAATATAAAAAGGGGAAAAAAGAAAAAAGAGAATAAAAGTTATAATGAGAGATAACCTTAAAATAAAGCTTAATAGCGCTAATATAATAAGGATAAAACTTTAGTGTGATAACCAAAATACCTTAAGGCAACATTTAAAACAGGTCTAAAATAAAATAACCCTTAAAAATATATACATGATAATAAAAACCTCAAATTATAATAAAATAACTGCGGTTTGTTCGTCTGGTCGTTTGTGTGCTTGTTCGTGTGTGTTTTACGGGTTACTTTGGTGAGAAAAAGACAAAAAAAACAATGTGAGAACGCGGAGTCAGGCAGTGGGACAGAAGTCGAGGCTGTTTTTTTCTTGTTGTGAAGTGCAAAAGACTAATAATGAGATTGTTGTTTCACGGGAAATGGCAGATTTGTGCACGGGAGATTGATAAGTGACAAAGATGGGAAAAAATTAATGTGTTTTCAGAGCGGCAGAAGATGATTGACGATGAGAACCTTGGGTTGCCAGATCTGCATATTATTAAGCGACTTTGGGATTGTTTCACTAATATGTGTGCTTATCTGGAGCTTGCTCTGTGTGTATATGTGTGTGTGTGTGTGTGTGTGTGAAAGGACTAACCTGTGTTGTGCTGATGCAGTAATAACATCACACTGAACTGGGGATTTTGGTAAGATGAAATGTATTAGATGCTTTTTTTTTATCTCAAGATAGTTTTGACAGTAATTTCTTTTGTTGGGCAGTTTTCTGTGGGGTTTTTTGCTGACTTTATGATACTTGTGTTTAGCAACTTAATCTTGCTTTATTGGCAGATGTCTTTTTATTTTTAACAAACATTATCAATTGCCAGAATTTTTTCACTTATTTAAGTACAATTACCTGCCAGCAGAGCAAGAAAATTTGATTTTTCTTTTGGTTGGGATTCCTGAAGGCAGGTAAACAGCATTAGGTTATTTCATTTGACTTATATTTGACTTTTGCAGTGTAATTGTATTCCCTAGCCCACAGTTGCATTATCTGTCCAGCTGAGAGATAACAGTGGCTTCAAATGGAAAAGAAAAAAAGGGCAACAGGCTGACTTTGACTGGACTTGGACGGTAAAATCAAAATCTGATGATAAATCTGAAAAATTGACCACGGTAAAAGGAATGAAAAAGATTTGACTAATATGTATTCTCTCTTCTATGGTACATGATGAGTCTGGCATGGGGGCAAGAAGCTATGCTTCTGCTCCTCCTCCTCCATACTCCCCTCACTGCTCAGCCCATACCCTGATCTCACAGAATTCCAGGCTGGGGAGACTACGGCTGATGTCACCTCGCCTCCGCTCGTCTCCACCCCTCTACCTGGAGCAGCCACACTGGGGCACCCAAGTTAAGTAGATATGCACACATATCCACTCTACACTCACCATCAATACGATCAATAAAACTGAAGACTGTGAAAAATGTTGTCACTGAACAATGTCTTATGATTGAACTTTTAAATACAAATTATATGGGACGATACAAACCACAAACAAGGTGACGATGAAATTGTTGAAGCTTATAGAACCAGGTTACAAGGGGTTTTGATAGGCATTCTGATTTAACTAAGGCTGCTAATGATTCAGGTGTAGAACCTTATTGGCAGCATTTGAAAAATGTCTTTTTGCAGAACATGCACACACACCTAGCTGATTACATCCGCAAACATTTGGTCACATCAGAATCAGAATCAGAATCAGAAAAAGATTTATTGCCAAGTACATTAACAGATCACTGATAACATACGAGAGAATTTGACTTGACACAGAAAATGAACCTGCATTTCCAGTGACACGGCTGCATCGGGGACGCGCCTGCCAATAGGATGGTACAGATAAGAAATCATACAATAGGAAGGAGCAAAAAAATCATTGAATTCAGAATATTGACCATAAGTAATCAATACCGCACATACCGCACCTGGGCATTTGGCAATGTGCCAATTTATGCCAAACATGCAGAAATAATAGAGGAGGAAAAGAAAAAAAAACTGAAAGAAAAAACAGCTCCTGTTTGTGTGATTGTTGACACAAGGGGGAGAGGGCAGAGCTTCCCCCAATTCTGTTTTTCAGGGTGGCACTGGAACTGGACCCAAATGCTGTTATGGTAGCAAAGAAATTCTTAACTGAAATAATACCAAGATTTGGAATAACTGAAAAGATTTCTCAGATAATCAAACACATTTTGTAAATTAGATTATATCATACTTACAGTAGGTACAACACTCAACATTAACTTGGAAAACCACTCATGCTTACCATCCACAGTCTGGAGGATTAGTGTAATGCACAAATAGGACCATTAAAGAAGGCTTAGGAAAACAATGACAGAAATAGGAAAAAATTATGGATGGCAAGCCTTACCTACTCCCACACCTTTAAGGCCATTTAATTCAGGTGATGAGGAAGGGTGTTTGGCTGATTACCTGCAAAGAATGTTGACTGACAGAGATATTGTTCATGCTGTTCTTCCCAGGAGGGACCACGGTGAAGCACCCATCTTGGCCAAACCGGGGGATCTGGTCCTTATCAAAGTCATCAAAAAGACAAACTGGGCCGACGCTCCCTGGCAAGGCCCACACAGTGTTATCCTGGCGACACCAACATCCGTGAAAGTCGAAGGACGTGACTCTTGGGTGCATTTGACACGTTGTAAACTTTACCCTGCTCAAAACCCTCAGCAAGAAACTATCTAATCCCCATTCCCTCCGCAAGAGACTGTTTCTATTTTTAATCCCCATTGCGACCTACATAAAAAAAAAAAAAAAAACTCAACAAGTGACTGTTTAACTGTTTTTCTATATGGGTGTCGGCTGATGGTTTGTCCCAGTAACGACTTATACAACGAAACAACTGTTGTTTATCATGGAGAGACAAAATGCCAGAGAGAGAAGGTTGACAACTGAAGGATGTGAATGGTACACCTGTTTTTTCATCATCATCATCCTTGTGGTGACACTTTTGGTTTGATTATTTTTAAGGACACCACTACCTATCTATCATAGGGCTAGATACATTACTCACACATACCGTGACTGGCTAGAAGGTCCAGGTCATGAGGATCACATTTATGCTGGTAATGTGTGGTGGAAGTTTGCTAATTATACAGCCAAATCAGCTAATTATTCAAATTGCTATGTGTGTTCTTTGCTCCTGCTTTCAGCTGGTCAAATATCTGTTACTGCTAAACAAATGGAACTATCAGAAGTTGTTTATTTCTTGCAAGAGGCTATGTATAGAAATAGTACAGCAAGCATCAATTTGAATCACACCTGTCACATTGCTTATGACTCCACTGACCGGAGGCATGATGACACTCCTTACTCGGTGAAAGCAAGCTTTATCTCACTGGGGAATTTCTCCTTTTGTCTAAAAGGGTGTGGAAACGTCTCTTTGGGCAGTTTAACGCTTTCTAGGTGTGCAACGGTGCATAGTGTGTCTTGCCCCTGTACTGCTACCTGCTGGACCAACATAGTGGGCAAAAGTTGTCCTGAAGATCCTCTTTGTCAGTCTAGAAGTTTGGAAGGCAATGTCACCCTGCAGGAGCTCTGTAGCACTGCAGTTTGTGATTCACACAAACGCAGCACACATATGGTAACAGGGAGTTGGTGGCTGTGTGGCCATTGTGCCTACTCACACCTGCCTATGAATTGGGGAGGGGTGTGTGCCCCCATTGTTGCGACTGACTATACCATCATATTGTCGGCAGGACAGGTGGGCAGGGTGAAGAGAAATGTCTCCTTTGCACTACATGATCCCATCTGGGGCAGATGTGCCAGAAGAATTCAAGTTAGAAACCATGGGGCAGGAGGTACTTGATTCCTTGTTCCCCTTGGTGGGAGTGGCTAAGAACACCTTATGGATTGAAACAACTAGTTATAGACTACACTCATTTGTAAATTTTTTCTTTATCTGCTTTTTCTGGTATACATGAGGAATTAACAGCTTTTAGCCTTATGCTGGCTCAAAATGGTTCTTGATCAAATAACTGCCGCCCGAGGATGTGTGTGTGTAATTGTAGGAGATTATTGTACTTTTATCCCTGAAAATGATGCAGATGGTTACGTGATTGCCTCAGCAATACGGCATTTGACTGCTTTGCAAGCTGCTATAGCCAGGGACAATGTCACTGATGAACATACCTGGTTAAGTTGGTTATTCTCTTCATGGAGAGGTCTCATCATGAACTTGTTAATGATTTCTGTGGTATTATTTTTGTCTTTTTCTTGTGTCATTCTTTACATCCGTAATATGATGATGAGATTGGTGCTTGTCAATTTAGTGATGTACCATGGAGCAGTTGCCGGGGATGATGAACAAACAGCATGAGCTCAAGGTGTGTCTCCATGACCCAAGTACAGAGTAAAAGTATGATTGATATGCAGAAAACCAAAAGGAGTTGCATGATCATGATGTGAAGTTTGAAACATTATTTTTACTTTTATTTTGTTTTTATGTCACTTATTTCTGTTGTTACATTTTATTACTCTTTATTGTTTTGTTTTATCCTTTGTTTATTTTTATATAAGCTACAATGACACAACTATAACACACATATACCCTTAATATCTTTATTATTATTTCATCATCATTCTGTTTTTCACTGTTTTTACCATTGATGATTTTCTTTATTGATTGAGTTTATTGTTCCATTTCTCCTCCTAAAGAACTAAAAGGTTTAGTCGGTGCCTGGGGCAGCAGGGCCGATGGCGGACTTTCCCCGTCGTTAGTTAGTTAGGATCTGTTGCAGGCAAATGCATTGGAGCTTAGCATAGCTGCCAGATGGGGGTTTAGATGTCATAAACTGTTCTTTTTTTGATGCCTTGCATGGCATCAAAGGGAGGAGAATGATAGACAAGTTTCATATTTGTGATTTGCTTTGTCTCAGAGTCTGTGTAAAAGTGTCAAGGATCTAGCTGCAGTAGTTCTCTTGTTTTCGTTCATTTTGTGTGGCTCCTGTGTGACTGGTACTGAGTGAGTGTCATGATTCTTGAGAAAGAGATAATCTGTACACCAAGTTTGGACCAGATGTACTGGGCCAATCATGATGGACAATTCCTTCTCCACCTCTCATATAATGAAGGGCTTAAAGAACTGAGTGATGTGTATTTGAGTCAGAATGGTGCATGAATAGGCTGAGACTATTTTTGTATTGTTCTCCACTGGCCAGTGTAATTAAATTTGCTGAAACTCTGATCCAGACTGGTTTTTGACTGAAGGTTAAAAAGAATTTTTCTAACATAATTCATACTAGATTTACTTTCAAAGCAGAAGAACTAAGGACACTACTGTGACTTAGGAAGCTATGACAAGGGTAACAGTTATTCTGCCTGTAGAGGCATTATGAACATACCATACCATCCCTTAACAATTAACAGTGCAAGGACCAAATCTGCTTGAGAGAGAAAAGCTGATCATTTCTCTGAATTTATCCACACAGACAAAACAACTCTAGTGCACATCAGTTCTCATTGGTCTCCCCTTTATGTCCCCCTTTATGGCGCATGCCATTCGGGTTAAAAGGAGCAGCACAGACGTTCCAGCGCATGATGGATGCAGTGCTGCACGATCTCCCGTTTGTGTTCGTCTACCTGGACGATATGTAGCCAGCGCGTCCGAAGACGAACACGAAACCCACCTCACGACGGTTTTCCGAAGGTTGGAGGAACACGGGTTAATAATCAACCCGGCGAAATGCCAGTTCGGCATAACGGAGATTGATTTTTTGGGGCACCGCGTCTCTCCAGAAGGAGCGATCCCGCTGCCCGACAAAGTGCGCGCCGTGGCGGATTTTCCCCGGCCTCAGACGGTCAGGGCGCTACAAGAATTTTGGGGAATGGTGAACTTTTATAACTGTTTCCTTCCCCGCGCGGCACGGCTCATGCAACCATTGTACGCTGCGCTCATAAAACAGAAACCTGCGGATAGGGTCGAATGGACCCCGGAGCAAGAGCGGGCATTCTCGGAAGTTAAAGCAGCCCTGGCAAACGCCGCATTGCTGTCACATCCAGACCCGACGGCCCGCATAGCGCTCACCACTGACGCTTCAGACGTGGCCATAGGGGCTGTTGTGGAGCAGCGCGTCGCCGGGGCTTGGCAGCCGCTCGCCTTTTTCAGCAGAACTTTGCGCGACAGTGAACGTAAATACAGCGCGTTCGACAGAGAGTTGCTGGCTCTCCACCTGGCCATTCGCCACTTCCAGTTCTGGCTGGAAGGGCGCAGTTTCACCGCGTTCGTGGACCACAAGCCGCTAACATTCGCGATGGCCAAGGTTTCAGAACCGTGGTCGGGCCGGCAGCAGAGACAGCTGGCCGCGATCTCAGAGTTTACTACCGATATTCAGCATGTGTCGGGTAACTTGAATGTAGTGGCAGACTACCTCTCGCGCGCCGTGGCGGCTCCGGTCTGCGTGGGGATAGATTACGCAGCCATGGCCGCGGAGCAGATTAGCGATGCAGACGTGCGCGCGCGCTCCAGTCTGGACCAACAGGGTTAAGGCTGGAGAGCAGGGTGCTGCAAGACGGCATGCCCCCCCTAATCTGCGATGTCTCCACGGGTCGACTGCGTCCCGTGGTCCCGGCCGCGTGGTGCCGCCGCGTGTTTGAGTCGGTTCACACTCTGGCGCACCCAGGAGTGCGCGCGTCGGTCAAAATGGTGGGAGAGAAGTTTGTGTGGCCGAGCCTACGCAAACAAGTGAAAGAGTGGGCTGCAGCCTGTGTGGCGTGCCAACGAGCCAAGGTACACAGACACACGAAGGCTCCCTTGGAGCCGTTTCGTATTCCGGCTAAGAGGTTCGACCATGTTCACGTGGACCTCGTGGGCCCCCTCCCGCCATCACAGGGGTGCACGCACCTCCTGACAATGGTGGACCGCACCACGCGCTGGCCAGAAGCGGTTCCGCTGGCGGCAACCATGTCCACAGATGTAGCGCGCGCTTTTTTAACAGCATGGGTGGCACGTTTTGGAGTCCCGTCGGACATTACGTCCGACAGGGGCCCTCAATTTGTTTCCGAACTCTGGTCTGCGATGGCCCACAACCTGGCTGTTACAATCCACCGCACAACTGCGTACAACCCTCAGGCCAATGGGTTATGCGAGCGTTTTCATAGATCACTGAAAGCAGCAATCAGGGCCTCATTGACGGATGCAAATTGGGTAGACAGGCTGCCGTGGGTTTTATTGGGGTTGCGCTCCGCGCCGAAAGAGGATCTAGATGCTTCCCCGGCAGAACTTGTTTTTACGCAGCCACTACAGCTGCCCGGGGAATTTCTACCAGATAATCCCGCTCTGGGCAGCTCCGCGTCTCAGCTTTTGCAGCGTAGCGCAAACACAGGCACGCTGCCGGGCCCTGCCCACCACAGTTTTCCACGTGTTTTTGTGTCTAAAACTTTGAAGAGCGCGGAGTTCGTGTTTGTCAGACACGATGCCCACCGCCCTCCATTGTGCCCACCCTATGATGGACCGTTCAGAGTGCTGGAAACAGGGGATAAGCATTTTTTGCTAGACTTGGGGGGTAGGAGGGAAAAAATTGGCATCGACAGACTCAAACCCGCTTTCGTTGTGGCGGACGAGCAAGTGCTGTTGGCGAGGGCCCCTCGGCGTGGAAGACCCCCACGGAGAGCTCACGATTCACCAGAGCAGCCACACGGACAGACAGAAGTGTTTTCCCCCCATATAACAGCCCCCCATAGGCACGGCAGCGCCGTTGAGGCGGTGAATTCCGGTTACAGCAGATACGGGAGAAGACTGAAGCCCAAGCAGCATATGGACTGATGTTTAATTGTTCTATCACAGCATGTGGACTGTTATCCTATTGTCCTATCTAAGATGCTGGGGGGGGGGGGGGGCACCTGGGGAGAGCCTGATTGTGTACCATCTCAGACAGGAGACAGTGGGAACAAAGAGCAGGGGTTTCCTAGTGAGATAACAGGGAGGTGTTAAGGATGAGGGGGTTGAATGTAATGTGACGCAAAGGTCATCTTTTGTGTGTTAGAAAATGCTAGAAGAATGCCATGATATTTAAGAGAGGAGTTTCTGCTGGAATGTCATTCTGTCTATGCTTGAGATGTGAGAGTGTGTAATAAATCGTCTGAAACAAATCTGCCTCTTCATTTACACACTCCACAAAGTAAACATTATTAAATACTTTGAGGTAGGATAGAGGAGCAAAGAATCCCTTAAAGAAATGAGTGAAATCCAAAGTAACTCAGAGTGAGTCTTTTTCTTTCGGACAAAATTAAAACTGCAGTATTTTTAAGTAAAGAAACAACAATTAGTATATCAATATTAATGTCTCCTATCAGCAACAACTTAGCATCCTCATTAAACATTTTCATCTTACAATGATAAGAGTAAGACGGGGTTAATGTTACTTGCCTCAAATTAAAACGGTGTTAGTGGAGTCTTCAAAAGGACTTATGTCCCTTGCAGGCAAACAAAGATGGCAGCTATTTAATCAAAGCCTTAGCTGCACTGACTACATGCTGATGTGAACAGTCCGTCCAGGATGCAGGGGAGCAGCACATGGGCACACACCTGTTAGGGGAGGGGCAGGACACTGTATGAGGAGCTTTGCTTAAATATAAATGTTTTTGCTATAATGAGGAGTATACCGTGACAGTCAGTTCATTTTTTAAACTATAGTAGGCCAAATTAAACCAGTGGTTAGTCATTGAATGGGAAACACTGCATAATCTCATATGCTACTGAGGGCTGAGGGGGAACACCGCTGAGCCATTGAGAAAACAGGCTGGCCTCTGCAATGTCAGATTATGAAAAATGTTACATTTCATTGCTTGCAAATGAAATGAAAGCACCAAGGTGCTGTGCCTCAGTGCCTGTAAAAAAGTGGCACTCCGACCTCTACTGGTCTGGGATAGTTATAACAATACTTTTTCGCAGCTGCATTGACAGAAATGGCAAGGTAAATTTGTTTATTTTGAAAACAAAGCCTTATTTTGAAATTCTGACAAATTAAAAGTTGAGAAAATATGGCAATACAATGATACAAGCCTTTAGTTCCACGTAATTTTGACCAAGTGCGCTGAAAAGGCAGACACACACACACACTTGATCTAGTCTATAATAATGTTTATAATAATTTTGTTGAAAGGATGGAAATGGCTGTGGTGAATACATATTTCAAGAAGAGAGAGGAACATAGGGTGACTTACAGAAGTGGAGGAAGGCGCTCACAGGGGGATTACATCTTACGCAGAAAGAGAAATCTGAAAGAGATACAGACTGCAAGGTGGTAGCAGGGGAGAATGTAGCTAGACAGCATCAGACAGTAGTCTGTAAGATGACTTTGGAAAGCAAGAAGGAGGAAGAGAGTGAAGGCAGAGCCAAAGATTAAATGGGGGAAGTTACAGAAGGAAGAAGGTCGCAGAGTTCATGAAAGAATTGATACAGGCACTGGGTGGTAGGGAAGAAATACCACATGAATGGGAAAGTACAGCAAAAGTATTGAGGAAAATGGGTAGAAAAGAATGTGGTGTATCCAATGGACAGAAGAAGGAAGACAAGGAATGAATTTATTTATTTCGGATAGTACATTACAGGTTAAAAGAAACTGTATAATATAACAACAAGGTCAAATTAGACAAAGACTCCTTCTACTATACAATTCCACGTGAGTTATCCGAAATGGGTGATGGCTGAAGCCGCAGCTTATATTGCCCACCCATATTCCATCCAAGAATTCAAAGGAGAAAAAAGAGAAAACAAGACAAGAGCGATTACAATTTAAAACAAGGCTAAGACAAAATATGACTGAGAGAAAAAGAAAACTGAGCTAGTCTAAGTTAAGCGGTTACTATTCAAAAACAAATCTAAGACATAGTGTCACAGAGAAAAAAGAAAAACTAAGCTATAACACAACACAGGCTGGAAATGTCAATCCTTATGTGAGTTTACATGTCGTCTTGTAAATATGTTTGGAGTATTTCTTCCTTTAGTTTTTGTTTAAATTGTCCAAGCTTTGTACATGATTTTAATTCAGGTCCAAAATCGTTCCATAATCTGACACCTTGCACTGAAATACAGTGTTGCTTGGTAGTTGTTCTCACTGTAGGCTTTTGAAATATACATGTTCCTCTGAAGTGATATCGTTTCTCCCTTGTTTGGAACAACTTTTGGATATTTGCGGGCAGTGATAGATTCTTCACTTTGAACATTATTATTGCGGTTTTAAAGTCGATCAGATCTTTCAACTTGAGAGTTTTTTGTTTAAGAAAAAGTGGGTTTGTTGGTTCCCTGTAAGCTGCTTTGTTGATTATTCTAATAGCTCTCTTTTGAAGCATAAAGAGTGGATATATGTTTGTTTTATATGTATTTCCCCATACTTCATTACAATATGTCATGTATGGGAGTTGGAGAGTTGGAGGAGACTTGGTGGTGGAATGAGGAAGTACAGTAAGACTGCATGTCCACCTGAACGTCTTTTTTTCAGCACTTGTGTGCAGTGTTCTGGAAGAAAAAAAAGTCTGTGCCCTGTATCCCAGCTACAGCTTGTCACTCACAGATCAGCACTTCCCCTTTTCCTATGGTCAGACTTTCTACTTATTTTTTAATAGCAGTCTCTAAATAACAATGGACAGGAAATGTATTCTAGCATTGGTAGCAGCTCTGGATGCAAAATATGATGACACAGAAAACAGGAATCCAAGTACAGACTGTACCGGCATCCTATGTCCCGCCCTAACTTTCTCATTGGCTGCTTAGAAAGGTCTGACATTGACGAGCTTAGCTATAGTCTGAAAAGTTGAGAGTGTGTTGGGAAGGTGAAAGGAGTACTTTGAGGAGCTGATGAATGAAGAAAATGAGTTGGATGGATGAAGGAATGATGGTGAATAAGGAAGTCCCGAGGATTAGCAAGGCGGAAGTGAGGGCAGCTTTGAAGAGGGCGAAGAATGGAAAGGTGGTTGGTTGGTTCAGATGACACACCTGTGGAGGTATGGAGATGTTTAGGAGAGATGGCAGTGGACTTTTTAACCAAATTGTTTAACTAAATCTTGGAGTGTGAGAAGATGCTTCAGGAGAGGAGAAGAAGTGTTTGGGCACCAATTTTCAAGAACAAGGGTGATGCTCAGAGCTGTAGTAACTACAGAGGCATAAAGTTGATCAGTCACACTATGAAGATATGGGAAAGAGTTGTTGAAGCCAGGTTAAGAACAGATGTGACAAATCAGTGAGCAGCAGTACAGTTTCATGCCAAGAAGGAGTACTACAGATGCAATGTTTGCATTAAGAGTGTTGATGGAGGAGTACAGAGAAGGTCATAGGGAGTTGCATTCTGTCTTTATGGATCTAGAGAAAGCATATGATAGGGTGCCAAGAGAGGAAGTGTGGTACTGTATGAGAAAGTCAGGAATGGCAGAGAAGTATGCAAGGGTGGTGCAGGACATGTATGAGGCCAGCGAGACAGTGGTCAGGTGTGCTGTAGGAGTGACAGATACATTCAAGGTTGGGTGGGGTTACATCAGGGATCAGCTCTGAGCCCCTTCTTGTTCGCCATGGTGATGAACAGGCTAATAGACGAGGCCAGGCAGAAGTCTCCATGGACCATGAGGTTTGCAGACGACATTATGATCTGTAGTGAGAGTAGGGAGCAGGTGGAAGAGAACCTGGAGAGGTGGCGGTATGCTCTGGAGAGAAGAGGAATGGAAGTCAGTAGAAGCCAGACAGAATACATGAGTGTGAACAAGGGGGAAGCAGGTGCAACAGTGAAGATGGAAGGAGTAGCGGTAGTGAAAGTAGAGGAGTTTAAATACCTGGGGTCAACCATCTAAAGCAATGGAAAATGCACAAGAAAGATGAAGAAGAGAGTGCAGGCAGGGTGGAGTGGGTGGAGACGATTTTCAGGGGTGATTTGTGACAGACAGCAGCTTGAGTGAAAGGGAAAATTTACAAGATGGTTGGGAGACCTGCTATGATGTATGGCTTGGAGATGGTGATGCTGACAAAAAGACATGAGGTGGAGCTGGATGTGGTAGAGCTGAAGATGCTAAGAGTCTCATTGGGAGTGACAGGATTAGAAATGAGTATATCAGAAGTACAGCTCAGGAGACAAAGTAAGAGAGGCAAGGCTGAGATGGTTTGGACATGTGCAGAGGAGGGATAGTGGATATATTGGACAAATGATGTTGAAGATGGAGCTGCCAGGCAGGAGGAAAAGAGGAAGACCACAGAGAAGATTCTTGGATGTAGTGAAGGAGGACATGGAGAGGGTTGGTGTTACAGAGGAAGATGCAAGGGATAGGGTAAGATGGAGGCAGATTGACCACTGTGGAGACCCCTAAAGGGAGCAGCTGAAAGAAGAAAAATTGAGATTCAACACTAAACATAGTATGCTAGTAACTCAAAAAGGGAAGCAAAACAAAGAGGAAAAAAGTCATTCATCTCAGTTTTTTAAAATTTTTTCCACCACCCCCCCCTTTTCATAATCTCAATACTATTGACTGTACAATGCCATATATGACTCTTTATCTTAATCTCCAATGTTGGGCTGAGAATCCAAAAAAGAAATTCGGGCAGTATAAAGGAAGTATTCACACAGAAATGATGAGCTACACATAGTTTAAAAATTGATATATAAACCATTTATTTGGAAGAAACTCAACCAAATGAAGAACAACAACACAATGATGTGTGGAACAAACTATTCCATAAATAATTTAAAAATTTTGCACAAAGCTGGCATTTATTACTTAAACTGAATGCCTTATTTCATACAAATCAGCAGATTTTAGAAACTTTTAAGTGATGTACAAAGTGGAGCTCAAGTGCTGCGCTCATCTTTACCGAATGAGGACCTCAGCTAAGGAGGTCCTCACTCTACTTCCAGGACAGTATACTTGCAGTCTCTACTTACACTGATGTTTTACAATTCCAGTTACAACATTTCATCTCAGCCTCTATACAGTATATGACAGTGCATGTTTTTTGTTGTCATCTTCTGAAAAAGTGGTTCAAGTTAAACATTTAGAATATAAATATATAAAACAAACATGCTCAGCTGTCCCATTTCTCCATCTATAAACCATTTCCTGAAGCACAGCAAAGTGAGCCTGCTGCACGCAGACAGAAATCCAGCTCACATTTGGATATGGTTATTCAGGTCAGTTGTGTGGTTCCCTAGAAAAGAGAAAGAAATCAGTGGCATGAGAAATGTTGATGTGTATTACATATACATTCAAATATAGATTTTCAGACTGTAAGAAGTGACAGTCTCAGACCAACTGGCGGCAAATTGTGTCTTTTATCAGCCCTCATCAAATACTATTCGACCCTTTTGTGGGGCACATTTGGTTTTGAAAATGGACCTTTAAGACCTTTTTATCTGGCGTGTTCCAATTGTCTTACATGGAATAAACATACATGGTGTCATGTCAGGAGATCCCCAATTAACACTCAAGGGATGCTATCATAGTGTGTCTGTTGTTTGTCCTTTTACGGCTAAATGCAGATGTTACAACAGAAAATTTGGCTCACAGAAAGGGGGCTGCCATTGAACACGTCACAGGATCTACCTGTTAAAAGGCCACTACATAGTGCAGAACATCACAGACACAGTCCATGTTTCAGTTTTTTTCCCCCCTCTATACTGCTTCCCTGCTTCCCAATACATATATCCAGCTTGCGGCTAAGATGAGATATAAATTTCAAGAGTAGACTTTTGTTTTACTACCTTTGCTTTATAAATGTTTAACAAAGCAACAAGTTCAATGTTAATCCATAAGTCAACTTTTCTTTTTTTTTTTTTTCTTACAAGAAACTGTATTTTAAAACATCTGATGTTTAAATTTCCCAGCCGTAAGTCCCACAAAAATGTAGCAATCACGCATACACAAAATTTTCTTTTGTGCTGGACAGAACCTTTACGGTTCCCCTAACCAGGGATGCCCAATCATGTGCCACTGAGGGCCAAGGCCCTGCAGGCTTGCTGATTAGCAGTCAGTGGGACGAAATTCAGTGAAATTACCTGTTGAAGACACTAGTGAGGTAAATCTCACAGAGTCTTGGTCCTCCATGGCACATGTATGGACACCCATGCCCTAAAGAGAATTCCTTCTTAGTAGCAAACACTACAGAATGTCTCTCCCCCTCCCAATGTTTACAAAGCCTGGCTCCCACTACAGGAACTTTCTGAGCACCAGGGACTCTCGGGGGTGAGTACACTGTCTTTTATGCATGCAAGAGTTCAAGTCCCCCCAAAAAAATGTCTTTTCAAGAATCATTTTAGCCAATATTCAAGAAGAGCGACTCTCTGGCAGTACTGGAACCTAGGGCTGGGTGATAAACAGAAATAAAACCAAAATTAACATTCAGGTGTAAAAATCAAAATAATCTTGCCTATGCCATTTTTATTTTATTGGTTTTTCCCCTCTCCCCATTGTGTGAGTGTGTGTATGAGAGCTTTCATGTCCTTCCCCTTTAACATACACAGACGTCTCCATACCCCGGAAGCTGTGCAGTCAGTGGTGTTTGGAAGCAGCAGAATACGGTGGAAAAATTAAAATAGCTTGTATCGAAGAAACGCAGTGTCCATCCAAATAATATGTGATGATTGACTCTTTATTTCATCTGAAGATGCTGAGAAAAAGCAAACGAAATGCACTTAAACAAGCAGGGGATGCTAAGCTTAGTCACTGTTAGCCACGAATGGCTATCTAGGTCAGCTGAACCATTTTACAGTGGGAATGAACAACAAAATGGGCAAGCCGAGGCTGGATTTAAGAACCCGATCAGAGACTTGTAATCCCTATGTGGTGATAACATAGTCAAGGCTGCGTAAAGAACTACCCCAATGCAGCTAACAAGCTAACTGGCCTACATGACCCACAAACCCTCAAGAGGTATGTATATAAACACTGACTTCTGCATGAACCATATTTAACTTTTTTACATGTGTGGAATTATATTACAAGTCTTTTTTTTTACTGAACTATAAGGGAGAATAGAATAGAATAGGCTTTACAGTCATTGCACAGTTGTAAAGTACGAAGTAAGGAGGAAAAAAAAAAAAAAAACGACAAAAAATGAAACCAACATGAACGTTTCAAATAACAGTGATGCCAATTTAAGGTCAAATTGCCTTGCCCTACTGGAACCTACAAGAAACACTGGGGTGTGAATTAGGGATGGGCGTATCGATACTCAAGTATCGATACTTATATACCAGCTTTTTAAAATATTACGATACCTCCATGTTAATACGAAACGTGCAATTTGTTTTCACTTCTGAAAGTTTAGGCATTAAATTTATGTGTGAAAACTGGTGAAAAACCAGCCCAAGCATATTTTAGAGATGGTCTGTCGTGTCACATGATTATGGCAGCCTATCAGATGTCCAAGCCAAAGACTCACTGCGCAGCACTCACTCCCGTGCAGAGTGAGCTCAGCATCAGCGGCGGCAGAAGTAGTATTACTTCTGAAATGTGACACCATTCATCCAAATTATGTGGTGATACCAAGTAGCATAAAATTTGAAAAATAAACAAAATAAGCACTATTTAAGTTTGTAAAAATAAATAAATTTTAAAAATAAATAATTAAATAAATAAAATGTTGCATTGTGAAAAAAATTACACATATATGCTGCTTGGTATTACCATAGAATTTGGATGAATGATGAAATATTTCAGAAGTAAAAAAAATATTTAAATCCAGTTGAGAATCTTCACCAAATTAAGAAATTGAATTAATTTTGCATTCATTTTAAGTCTTAATTATTTTTATTGTAATTGAAAAAAAATATTTACTTTGCTTATTGTTCTATTATCATTTTATAAGCATTTCTTTTAAGTGTTTATGTTCATGAGTTTTACTCATATTTCATATTGCCCTTGCAATAAACTTGTTAATGAAACTGCAACCATGTGATTTTGGCCAAAAAGTATCAGTATCAAAGAAAACATCCCATAAAATAGTGGTATTGTATCAAAAGGAAAAAATGCTGGCATCATCCATTCCTAGTGTGAATGGTCTAAAACACAGGTGACTGCTGAAGCTCCACTGCTGTCTTACATGCATACATACATGAATATGCACAATGGTGCAGTGATTTGCATCTTTACCTTACAGCTCAAAGGTTCAGGGTTTGAATCCCCAGGCTGGCAGGGGTAGGAATCTCTCTGTGTGAAATAGGCCTGGGCGATACACCAAATATATCAATACATTCTACTATGCGCGATACAAAAAAAAATATCTTTATCACGGATATCGAGCATTGTTGGGGCAGTGGAAGCTGTCAGCTTCTCTCTCCTCTCACACAGTTGCACTCAGGCATCCCCCCCCCCCCCCGGTTTCATTTCAGGGTTGTTGCCAAGTCTGTTTTTTTCCTGCAATTTTTTTTTCTTTAGAAACTGCTTCTTTTGAGCCTGTTTTCATGGAGCACAGATGTTTGTTTTTTTATGCACAGTCTGGCAAAACTGGCAGAGCATGAGGAAAGGGGAAAAAAATGAACTGACAGACATGCACAGCGGCTGCAGTGCAGCAGACTTCAATGAAAGCAGAAAAAAAGCATCATCTTCATTCTCTGACAGTGGTTTGGACTTCAGAAGGTTAAAAACTGAGCAAAATACAGTTTTGTGCAAATTATGTCACACTACCACTAGTTTGTTTCACCACTTGAGATGTCATCCACTATAATATGAAGAATGCATTAAGATCCACTCAACACCACAGGTACTCCCTAAATAAATAAATAAAATAAATAAAAAATAAAGGAACCAGCCCCAAGAAAATGACTATATGGCTTCTTCAATTGGAAAATTTATCCCATACAACAAAAGCTGCAAAATGGAAAGAGATCACAACTATGGTCACAAATTATACTGCCAAAGACATGGCCTTTATTGTCAAAAACATGACCAAACAGAAAAAATGGACTTTAATTTATATGGTTTTAAAATATCTTTCTCTAGAAATCTTGTTTAATGCACTTTTTATTGTGTTGAGTCCTTTTTTATTTTTATTTTAATGGTTTTATTACAGGCCATAATAGGAAGGCCTACCGTTATTTACTCTGATTTATTGCAAATTTATGAGTTGGGTTGTCTGACTGGTTCAATAAAGTTGTCTAAATTTAACTTGATTTTATCTCCCCTTTGTATGCAATTTAAAAAAATGCAATACATGGGTCTGTTTCTATTATCATGCCGGTGTAATTTTATGCAAAAGTTTTACATTTACACAGTGGTTCGTAGATCTGACGATATCGGGATATATGGGGGTGGGGGGGGGGGCTGAAAAGTTCATAAGCGGAAAAGTTCATAGTGGTTAAATTTGACCAAATGTGGTTTCTTTTTCAACCGCAGGGATCCATGTGCAGCAACACCGATGGAAGAAGTGTGTGGACCAAAGGGGAGGCTATGTTGAAAAATAAACCACATTTGGTAAAATCTGACCACTATGAACTTTTCAGCCCCCCCTTGTATATCGCGATACATGTTAAAAGCCATATCACCCAGCCCTACTGTGGAGTTTGCATGTTCTCACTGTGCTGTGTGGGGTTGCTCCAGTTTCCTCCCACAATCCAAAGACATGCACATTAGGTTATTTAGTGATTCTATACTGGGCATACTAGGTATCTGTCTCTGATGCTCACATAGAGCGACAGGATAGGAGCTAGCTGAGTGATCTTTGAAATTGGCGTTTTCATTTATTGCCATGTCAGCATCTATGGCTATTTGATGGCTAAACGAAATAAAACCAGTACAAAACTGAGCTAAGAATATTATATACAGGGAGATAAAAATAAATAGCTTATACAAAATGTTTCAGATGTTCATTCATCCTTTTCCTTTTCGGGTCGCGGGGGGGGCTGGAGCCTATCCCAGCATCTTTGGGCGAGAGGCAGGGTACACCCTGGACAGATCGCCAGTCCATCGCAGGGCCAACACAGAGACAGACAACCATTCACTCTCACAGTCATACCTAAGGACGATTTAGAATCCCCAGTTTTTGATGCCAATTAACCTAACTTGCATGTTTTTGGCATGTGGGAGGAAACCGGAGAATTCCCGGAGTAAACCCACGCAGACACGGGGAGAACATGCAAACTCCACACAGATCAGTGCTGGTCGGGGGCTGGGATTGAACCCAGGATCCCCCGGTCAAGGGTGAGTTGCTGTGCTGCCGCAGTGCTAACCACTCCATGTGCTAAATAAGCTAAAACTTTCTTTAGTGGTGCTTTATTAAAAATGTCTTCCAGTGACTCGAGAATAAAACCATCTTGTTGTCTTAAGAGTTGGAAAGTCAAGTTAAAAAATGTTTTATAGATATCCCCCCACCCCACCCAGAACTGACAAGATGCTGGGACTATCTTTAGTCTGGGAAATTAGAGAAAAGAGATATAAAAATGCAGGTCCTTATGTGTTGGACCTTAGTGCTCCACTTTCCTGCTTTTTGAAAGCATATTCTAAATTCACATCTGCTTTCCGAGTCTGCAATTATTGGAAAAGCTAATATATATATATATATATATACACTCACCGGCCACTTTATTAGGTACACCTGTCCAACTGCTCGTTAACACTTAATTTCTAATCAGCCAATCACATGGCGGCAACTCAGTGCATTTAGGCATGTAGACATGGTCAAGACAATCTCCTGCAGTTCAAACCGAGCATCAGTATGGGGAAGAAAGGTGATTTGAGTGACTTTGAACGTGGCATGGTTGTTGGTGCCAGAAGGGCTGGTCTGAGTATTTCAGAAACTGCTGATCTACTGGGATTTTCACGCACAACCATCTCTAGGGTTTACAGAGAATGGTCCGAAAAAGAAAAAATATCCAGTGAGCGGCAGTTCTGTGGGCGGAAATGCCTTGTTGATGCCAGAGGTCAGAGGAGAATGGCCAGACTGGTTCGAGCTGATAGAAAGGCAACAGTGACTCAAATAACCACCCGTTACAACCAAGGTAGGCAGAAGAGCATCTCTGAACGCACAGTACGTCGAACTTTGAGGCAGATGGGCTACAGCAGCAGAAGACCACGCCGGGTGCCACTCCTTTCAGCTAAGAACAGGAAACTGAGGCTACAATTTGCACAAGCTCATCGAAATTGGACAATAGAAGATTGGAAAAACGTTGCCTGGTCTGATGAGTCTCGATTTCTGCTACGACATTCGGATGGTAGGGTCAGAATTTGGCGTCAACAACATGAAAGCATGGATCCATCCTGCCTTGTATCAATGGTTCAGGCTGGTGGTGGTGGTGTAATGGTGTGGGGAATATTTTCTTGGCACTCTTTGGGCCCCTTGGTACCAATTGAGCATCGTTGCAACGCTACAGCCTACCTGAGTATTGTTGCTGACCATGTCCATCCCTTTATGACCACAATGTACCCAACTTCTGATGGCTACTTTCAGCAGGATAATGCGCCATGTCATAAAGCTGGAATCATCTCAGACTGGTTTCTTGAACATGACAATGAGTTCACTGTACTCAAATGGCCTCCACAGTCACCAGATCTCAATCCAATAGAGCATCTTTGGGATGTGGTGGAACGGGAGATTCGCATCATGGATGTGCAGCCGACAAATCTGCGCCAACTGTGTGATGCCATCATGTCAATATGGACCAAACTGTCTGAGGAATGCTTCCAGCACCTTGTTGAATCTATGCCACGAAGAATTGAGGCAGTTCTGAAGGCAAAAGGGGGTCCAACCCGTTACTAGCATGGTGTACCTAATAAAGTGGCCGGTGAGTGTATAAACACAACAGCAATAACATTGCTCTTCATCACGCCAACTTCCCTTTGCTGATTGAGTCACTTTTATGTGCCACTGTCCTCATGGGATTATTTCATTGAATAGCGCCGAGTATCAGTGGGAATGCAACAATAATAATAAAAAAAGACCCTAAAAGAACTTAGTTTCTGAAAAAGCTACTTAGAAATACCTGACAGTTCACATATACAATGCTGTGAGAAAGTATTTGCCCCCTTCCTGATTTCTTACATTTTTGCATATTTGTCACACTTGAATGTTTCAGATAATCATACAAATTTTAATATTAGACAAAGATGACCTGAGTAAATACAAGATGCAGTTTTGTAAATGATGATTTAATTTATTAAGGGAAAAAAAAAAAAGCTATCCAAACCTACCTGACCCCATGTGAAAAAGTAATTGTCCCCTACCCTAAAAACTGGTTGTGTCACCCTTGGCGGCAACAACTGCAATCAAGAGCATGTGATAACTGGTAATGAGTCTTTAACGTCGCTGGTGAGGAATTTTGGCCCACTCTCCTTTGCAGGATTGTATTAATTCAGCCACATTGAAGGGCTTAAGCTTGAGGTCACGAACTGATTAGGGGTGGGTTCAAAAGATCAATATATCGATATGGATCGATACATGTTTGACTGAGCCGATATCGATCCACAAAATCCGCGGATCGATCTTTTAATATTAATATGTTTTAATATAATATTTTTACGTTTGTGAACGTCTGCTGAGTATAATCGGGTTGAAACCGGGTCAGTGAGCCAGTAACAATGGCCGAGAAGCATAAACAGCCGACGCGCTAACGGAGCTAGCAAGCTAACGGATATGCTAGTTCTTCTTCTGTGGTGTTAAAACGGTTCTCATCCAGCAAGAGTTTCCTGCCGCGCGTGCTCTTTCGTGTTTACACGAGCGGAGATAATAACGTGCGTCTCTTAATTTAGCAACAAAAGTCACCGTAAAGATTGTCCTCAACAGCTTCTGAATATTTTTCATAAATAAAACTTATGTGTTCCCTGCGGCGCGTGCACACGTCTTTTGTGTTTACATGACGCGGAGTTAATAACGTGCGTCTCTTAATTTAGCAGCAAAAGTCACCGTCTGTCCGTCTGACTGTCCTCAACAGCTGAATATTTTTCATAAAGCGGGGATAAACGGACCTTTTACTCCGTGCAGCGCTGTGTTGGAACATCAAGTTGACGACTGATAAAGGGAAAATGTGCGGAGACTGAAACCCGTGAAGCAGAGACTTGGAGCTGCTGAGACTGTAAGTATAATATTTGTTTTAACATTTGTGTCGTCAATTAATAATTTATCTGGCATGATGATGGTTTCTTTTACAAACTATGGACACAGAGAGAACTGTTGGTTAAGCTCTGTGAATAAATGCAGAATTAGGGTATATTTTATGAGATTATGGACTTCTGTCACTTAAGCGATGTGAAGAGAATAAATCACAATAAAATTAATAAAGGCTGCAGTACAACAAGCTATTGTTACTCAGTAGAACTAAATTGAAATGAACAAACCTTCTCAGGAAATGAACTGAAACCCTTTTCCAACATTGAAAGTTAATTTGTAGTTAAAATATAAAAAAAAAACCTAAATTATTAAACCCTACTGTGGTGTGGCGATCTAAAAATATGAATGTTAATTTTACTGTGAAATCTGTTCTTTTTATCTGCCTTCAGATGTGTGAAGACTGGAAGCTTCATCCTCACTGAGACCTTCTGAAGGTCAGAGGTCGTCAGTGGAGGAGCATCCCTGCTTCATGTGGATTTCAGCACAGAAGAAGTTTTTCAGGGTCTTAGTTTTCAAATTCAAGATTCATGGAGGTGCTGCCATCATTTTCTCCACACTAACATGCATTCAATGCAATTTAGTTGTTGTAATGACAAATTCTTTTATTTCTTTTTTAAAGTTCTCAGCAAGAACACAATATTGGTCTTTTTTTTTTTTTACAGTTTTACTGAGCATTTAATTCTAAATAAATCACTGTTTAACAAGAAATCTTTGGCAATCCTGTACTTTTCTTGTGGTGTTACATAGAATAGCATCACTGTAAACTATGGAAAAAGCAGCTGCTTTAAAATTTGTACTTCCTCACACAACTTTGAGTGCAAAAAACTCTAAAAGTGCCATAACTTTTTGGAAAAGCTCCCACAAATCCAGGCTTTTTGGGCCACAACAATCACAAAAACAGCTGACAAAATCCTGGAGGGACTGAAATACAGTGAGATTATGTATGCATGGTTCATGCATTGAATTTGTTTACTTAGTCTGGGTGCTGAACTTGACACGACACACCCTTTGCACTAAAGAAAGCACCTGTGAGCACTTTATGAAATGATAAGTTAAATAATAAAAAGTGCATTATTGTAACTGATTTTGGGTCAGTTCTATATGTGATAATTTATGTATTAACAAAGTTAGAAGATTCTTGGTACAATTTGCAGCATTAGGTCTCGAAGATTTTTGTTTCATGGGAAGTAAAATTGGCTATTAAAATGGTAATTCCCCAGATCGAATCGGGATTGAATCGGAATCGAATCGATTCAGAATCTCAAGAATCGGAATCGAATCGATTCTGGAAATTAGGGATCGTTCCCAGCCCTAGAACTGATGACAGGATATTCTGCTTCAGGATTTTTTGGTAGAGAGCAGAATTACGGTAAGTCGACCAGGTCCTGAAGCAGCCCCAGACCGTCACACCACCACCATGTTTGACTGTTGGTATGATGTTGTTTTTATGAAATGCTGTGGTAGTTTTACGTCAGATGTAACAGGACGCACGTCTTCCAAAAAGTTCAACTTTTGTCTGATCAGCCCACAGAATATTTTCCCAAAAGTCTTGAGGATCATCAAGATGTTTTTTGGCAAATGTGAGATGAGCCCATGTGAGATCACCCTCCTCCCCTCCGTGTGTTATTCTCAAACAAATTAGTTAAAAACATTCAAATACAAACACAATTTGTTTTAAATTAGCTCAGTTTGGGATAAATATTAAAGTATACCACTGAAAAGTGTGGCTAGAGGCCATCTATAAATTATAAAATGGTCTAAGTCTATAAAATGGAATAAAATATCCAATGTTTCTAATAGTGGACAAAATTGTTGGTACCGCTCTGTTAATGAAAGAAAAACCCACAATGGTCACAGAAATAACTTGAATCTGACAAAAGTGGTAATAAATAAAAATTCTATGAAAATTAACCAGTGAAAATCAAACAATGGTTTTGAATTGTGGTTCAACAGAATTATTTTAAAAACAAACTCATGAAACAGGCCTGGACAAAAATGATGGTACCCTTAACTTAATATTTTGTTGCACAACCTTTTGAGACAATCACTGCAATCAAATGATTTCTGTAACTGTCAATGAGACTTCTGCACCTCTCAGCAGGTATTTTGGCCCACTCCTCATGAGCAAACTGCTCCAGTTGTCTCAGGTTTGAAGGGTGCCTTCTCCAGACGGCATGTTTCAGCTCCTTCCACAGATGTTCAGTAGGATTTAGATCAGGGCTCATAGAAGGCCACTTTAGAATAGTCCAATGTTTGGCTCTTAGCCATTCTTGGGTGTTTTTAGCTGTGTGTTTTGGGTCATTATCCTGTTGCAAGACCCATGACCTGCGACTGAGACCAAGCTGTCTGACACTGGGCAGCACATTTCTCTCTAGAATACCTTGATAGTCTTGAGATTTCATTCTACCCTGTACAGATTCAAGACACCCTGTGCCAGATGCAGCAAAGCAGCCCCAGAACATAACAGAACTCCTCCATGTTTCACAGTAGGGACAGTGTTCTTTCCTTGGTATGCTTCATTTTTGTGTCTGTGAACATAGAGCTGATGTGCCTTGCCACAAAGTTCCAGTTTTGTCTCGTCTGTCCATAGGACATTCTCCCAGAAGCTTTGTGGCTCGTCAACATGCAGTTCCAGTCTGGCTTTTTAATGATTTGTTTTCAACAGTGGTGTCCTCCGTGGTCGTCTCCCATGAAGTCCACTTTGGCTCAAACAACGATGGATGGTGCGATCTGACACTGATGTACCTTGACCTTGGAGTTCACCATGAATGCGTTTAGAGGTTGTTCTGGGCTCTTTTGTTACCATTCGTATTATCAGTCTCCTCCTGTGGCCACGTCCAGGGAGGTTGGCTACAGTCCTGTGGATCTTAAATTTCTGAATAATACGTGCAGCTGTAGTCACAGGAACATCAAGCTGCTTGGAGATGGTCTTATAGCCTTTACCTTTAACATGCTTGTCTATAATTTTCTTTCTAATCTCCTGAGACAACTCTCTCCTTTGCTTCCTCTGGTCCATGTTTAGTGTGGTACACACCATGTCACCAAACAGCACAGTGACTACTTGTCACCCTTTAAATAGGCCAACTGACTGATCACAAGTTTGTAGACACCTGTGATGTTAATTAGAGGACACATCTTGGTTGAACATGTCCCTATGGTCACATTATTTTCAATCTTTTCTAGGGGTACCATCATTTTTGTCCAGGCCTGTTTCATGAGTTTGTTTTTTAAAGTAATTCTGTTGAACCACAATTCAAAAGCATTGTCTGATTTTCATTGGTTAATTTTCATAGAATTTTTATTTATTACCACTTTTGTCAGATTCAAGTTATTTCTTTGACCATTGTGGGTTTTTCCTTTCATTTACAAAGGGGTACCAACAATTTTGTCCACATGTGTAAATCATACGGGTTTTTGTGGACTTTAATTATTGAAAGCTTTCCTATAAAACTTTCAAAGCATCCCTTCAGGTTTAACATTTTCACAGATCTTCTCCAACAGTGCCATACCTGTGCGCGGCCTCTCACTTGGCCCTCGGCTCAGTCTTCCTTCAGCCCGTCGATCAGCTCCTGCGTGTGCCGGACCAGCCTCCTCTTCTCAGCCTGCTGCTTCTTCAGCGCCGCCTCAGCCTTCTTACTTTGATAGATCTTCACCCCTGCAAATGCCAAACACAGCAGGAGCGTCTTCAGGGCCAGGATGTACAAAAGGACAGGGATGTTGTCCAGGGCCTGTGGACATATATGTTTGACATCTGCATTGATCGTGTTTTATTTCAGTGGTGAAAGCAGATTTACTCTGATCAATTTTGTAGCGTTTCCGTTTCTCCTTTTACATCATGAATCTTGTTGGAAAAGAAAACTCTGAAACAGTCAGGGACCCCAGAGAAAATCTAGCCCCCCCCCCTTCCCATTAGCTGTTGTGGTGGAAGTTAATGCGGTCAGCAGTGTGTGAAAGAGAGAAGCAGCTGCGCGCCACATGCGTTCTGGGTTGGGAACAGGTCAAGTGGACCCCCGACCAAGTCAGCACCCCACGTGGACCCTGGGATCCAATCCATGCATGTACGAGTACATTTTCCAATCCGGTGATTTGCACACTGATTCGGAGCTTTCTAAAGCCTCCAGAACACCAAAGCTCCACTGACATATTCTGTGGATTTTCATCTTCGGGCAGCCAGCGGTGGAGAAGAAAAAAGCAGAAACGGAGCCAAGACCTTCTGCGGCTCAGCTTCGTTGTCATCTTACATATAGACGTATTTTTACACTTCTCGGTGACCGGGAGAAGTCTTTCCAACAGTTTTACACAAATTCTCGTCGCTGTCCTTCTTCGCATTTACAGATCACTGGATTGAGAATGTACTTGTACAGACTGGATCCCGGTACTGACTTGGTCAGGGTCCACTGGACCTGGATCCTCTGGGTTAACGTTACCCTTCCGCGTCGCAATCAGCAGGACCCACTAGATTACTGAAATTCTCCAGTTCACCTAATATACATCTCAGCGATCGATATTTTGTAATATCCACATTCCTTTTATATGTGTTAGAACCGTTCCTAAAAAAATAAATGAATTAAAATCACTCTGCAGACAGATGAAACAGTTTTTAACACCAGTTTTGTATTTTTTTTTTTGTACAATCTTTGTGGAACAAATAACGCGAGATTACATGATGACGTTAACTTTACGCTAGGTGAGGGGTTTTAACAGGACCAAGCCTATAAAAAAGAGCCTAATCGTCTGTTACCAATAAAATGTCCGATTGATTATTTTAAAATGTTCAAGTAGTTTTTTCTTTTACCTTCCAGTTAATCATCTTTGTTCCTGACGTTCGAGTCCTCTAACCACACCAACGAGCCACAGACAGTGATATTAATACTCGCCTGAAGAAGGCAAGGCAAAAAGTGATCGACCAATAGGAAACGACTCTTGGCTTGACGTAATCTGGTACATTCACGGTTTATCGTTAAGAGCGACAGTTTAGACTTGCATGTGTTGCTGAGAGACATAATCAATAACCTTCATGCATTTCATATACTGTAAAAAATAAAATTTCAAATTTGAATAATATGGTAAACATTTTTTTTCAACTCAATAAAATAATTTTACAAGTCCTTGGTTAGCTGGTTATCTTTTTTAATGGTAACACTGAATGCGTCAGTACCGTACAGGAGACTGCCGTGAAGTCGCTGGAAGGTCCCAGTTTGTGCTGGAATTGTATACTTCGTAACGGCAGTTTATTTTATTAAGATTTGTAGAAACGATGTTTTCCCCCCTCACTCGAGGTAAAGTATCACTGTGTGACAGTACTGTAAAGTGTTGACAGTTTTTTACTAATGGTGGGTTCAGTTAGGTATGAAAGTGTTTTTGCTAGGAGATACTGGTACATTAACTGGCTACAAGCAAACTTAGGTTTCAAGACAAAATAATAATGTAATCGTTGGTCACAGATTGTGTCAGTTAATATGTATAAGAGGTATAAGTTGGACATGCGTAGTCACGGTGGCCGAGAGGTTAAGGCGTTGGACTCGAAATCCAATGGGGTTTCCCCGCACAGGTTCGAATCCTGTTCGTGACGACTCAACATTTATGTATACAAAAGAAACGACTTTTTTTTTGGCCCAGTATCATCATTATTGACAAAAATAAATAAATAAACAGAATGACAGTCGTACTAGCTCCTATTTTAAAGACAGGAGTTTCCATGTTTGTAGATGACACTGATCTGTATTAAGAGTAGGACCATATGGAAGAGAATTTGAAGAGGTGGAGGTGTGCAATGGAGAGAAGAGAAATGGACATGAGCGGAGGTAAAGGCCTGTGTGTACTAGACGCACTGATCTGTATAGAAAACACTGGCTCGAGCACACCTCATTAGCGAGTACAGAGCCGAATGAAGCGACCGGGCCGCCATATTGGTACACCAAAAACACTCAGCGAGTCAATGGAGAATGAATGGGTTTAGTAGTAAACTGTGCCACTTTTACCTCAATAACTTACCAGAGAATTAACAGATTTTGAACTTCTTGGCATGGAGACACAGCTTATAATCTTGCGCAACTGGTGAACTATAGAAATCGAATTGACATTATGTTTAGTGGCCGTGGGATGGCTGGATAATCGAAAAAGTGAAGCCAAGGAGAGTAGTTCTGTGAGTAATGCATGCAGTTAGTGTGTTTAGGTAAGTCGTCATAATCACTCTATAAAAGCAAGCATCTGTGTGTGTGTCTGTCTGTTTGTCTGTCACGCTTCATAGGACATCATCGGACGGCCTATGATCTCTGCCTGAACATCACAGGACGTCCTATGAACTCAGGCATCATAGGACACATAGATAAATGTGTCTTTATGATGTCATATAGACCATGAACTCAGGCATCACAGTGACAGACATCAGGCAACATGTCTTTATGATGTCATATACATCAAGGCTGCCTTCATGTCTTTATGATGTCATATACAGTGAGTCCATGCTGGAAAGCCTCTTTTTGCTCAGATCTATTGTCATGACCCTGTCCATGAACTAGAATTACGACGCACCTATCCATCAACCAGTGGTCTCAACAAAGAAGAAGAAGACCTACCAGATGGAGAGCAATAGAATGACGACAACTGCGGCACGTCAGAAAAGATGCCATGAGGATGAAACACCTGAGGTTCCAGCAGTACATCGCACCCGTCTGAGACAGAAGGACACCCTTCACCAGCATAGGGTACGACAGACTTTAAAGCATGTTTCTAGGACATCATAGGACGGCCTCTGATCTCTGCCTCATCATAATAGTGCGTCCTATAAACTCAGGCATCATAGGACGACTCGCCATGCCTACATGACGGCAAAACTGAAACAGAGGAAATCCTTGGATCAGGTAGTCAGATGGTCCAGTCGTTTGCTTGGTGAGTCACAGCTGAGCCTGACATCCCTGTACACCAGACAAGTACAGAGGATGGCCGACTCGATTTTAAATGATGACTCCCACCCTTTGCACTGCAACTTTCAGCTTCTTCCCTCCAGACGGAGGTTTGCTGTCCCAAAAAGTAGAACCCAGCGCTACAAAAACAGCTTTGTCCCTGCTGCTGTCAAAGAGTTGAACAAGCTATAAAAATTATATTGTACATATTTTATATTTACCTATTTTGTAAGATGTGTGCCTGTGTTTGTGTCTATGTTGAATGTAATTAGTGGCCTGTAAATATGGATGTCACCAACTGCAAAACAAATCTACCTACGGGTACAAATAAAGTAACCTGAACCTGAACCTGAACCTGAAATGTGTAACCTTGACGAATGCCAGTCTACACTACAAATGTGTAAATTGCCAAGCAAAGCGCTGATTTTCTCCGGGTGCTCCGGTTTCTTGGTTTCTACGGGCATGCATGGGCCTTCCTGAACAGGGTCGAAAGCCACTTTTTCAGGATCGTGCCCATTAACTGGAATTATGACGCACCTATCCCTCAACCAGTGGTCTGAACGAAGAAGAAGAAGACCCACCAGATGGAGAGCAATAGAATGAGGAGAACTGCAGCACGTCAGAAAGGATGCCGTGAATATGAAACACCTCAGGTTCCACCAGTACGCCGCAGGCATGACTGTGAACACAACACAGCCGTCTGAGACAGGAGGAGACCCTTCAGTGGTCTGAACGAAGAAGAAGAAGACCCACCAGATGATGTCTATATGACGGCATATAGACAGAGCACATGACTCCCTACAAGACATACTGTATACTGTACTGTATATAGACACAGGTAAGCAACATGACACAGAACAGTGACAGGCAGGAGAAGAAGTAACAAGCAGGGACAAACATCCCCAGATGGCAGGGCATATTTTGTGTGATTTTTATGTTTTGCTGCATACAAAAGCCATCACATGTGATTACCACTTAGTGTTGTGTTACTATACCAACTGTCCTGTAACTGGCAAGAATTCTGTTCCAATGCATTATCTTTACGGACATGCACGGGTTTCTACGGGCATACACGGGTATGCACTAGTCTATCTATAACGATATCCATGTGTGTGTGTCTCTGTGCGTCTGTTCCACGCATATCTCTTGAACCATTCTTCAGACTGGCCTAAGATTTTAAACGTGCTTTGCTGAGGTTACGACGGTGTGCATCCCCGAATATGGAGTCACTCAGTCAAAATATGTAATTTTTATCAATAAAGGTTTAGCCACTGCTCTGTGTCTCTTCATGCCCTAGCTTCAAGAAGTGTGGGTGGGGTTTCGGATTGGCTCTGTGTTGGTTGGATAGCAAGGTTGGTAACAAGCAGGGGCAAACAGCCCCAGATGGCAGGGCATATTTTGTGGGAATTTTATGTTTTACTGCATACAAAAGCCATGACATGTGATTGCCACCTAGTGCTGTGTTGCTATACCAACTGTCCTGTAACTGGCAAGAATCCTGTTCCAGTGCATCCCCTCTATGGGCATGCATGGGTTTCTACGGGCATGCACAGGTATGCACTAGTAGTCCTAATGATAGTTCTATATGAGTAAACTAACATATCATGCAGTGCTTTAATCTTGCTATTAAGTGCCTAGGCCTAATCTAATTAGCAAAATATGGTGACCAACATGCTGAATAAATTAATTTATTCAGCATGCTGGTCATCATACAGTGTAAATATCCGCAAACTCTTAATTTACTTGTGATGCTGGTCATCAATGGTCATGATGGTGATACACATAATATACTTACCAGGAATAGTGATCACCAAGGACACCCAAGGAGGACTTCTGATTCCTGATCATCTGACAGTGTTTATATCTCTGCTAAATTATTCCTGATGTTGGTCATCAACTACTGATTACCAATCAGCACTAGAGCAATTCTACATGCCGACTTTTGTTGATTACACTGGTCAACACCAAATTTGTTGTCTTAAGTTTTTTTAGTTGATTTAGGACAATTTTGATGTGCTGAATCCAAAAATCACATTGGTTTTGCTCAATCAGGTCAACTTTTTGAACTATGGCCACATGTTGTTTACATTTTTGTTTACATGTACGGGTATTTTCGCTTTATATGATGCAAAATTCTTTTTTATTTCTTGAAATTCTCTGAATTTTGGACAATGATGATGTAACATTCAATGTACATGTGCTTACCTTTATCAGTGTCTACTATTCAATTTACAGTACAACTGTACAACTGCTGTACAACTGCTTACAACTTAACATAAAAACCTGACCTGATAGAGAGAAACGGATGTCATTTTCGGATTCAGCGGTGCAAAATTGTCTTAAATCAGTTGAAAAAACAGAGACAACTTACAAAAAAAATATTTTTGTTATGTTGTGTTACCAATCCACCTTTGACTGCACCACTGCCTGGTCCCAAGTCCAGGACGTGTAAGCAGGAGGGAAGGTGTCATGTTTTGTATCAGAATCCTAAAATTGATGTAAAATTATTAGCATTAGGCCTTAAGTTTTATTCCATTTTGGCCTATATAAAGGCCTAATAAAGGCTTAACTTATCAGATTTCAATATATGGTTAGTCTATACTAGTTAAATAGGCTATGCATAGCAAGACCTAGATCTACATCATCGCAGAAAATATGTGAGTGTAGAGAGAATGATCAGGCGAGGCAACGAGCTGAATCAACACAGACTTTGTTTCTCTCTAACAGATCAGGATCACAAAAGAGCTCCCAGGCCACTGTGCATCTCATATATATACCTTTAATTATTTGCGTAGTGGCCCAGGGCTCCGACTTCATATCCATTACATAACAAAGCCTGTGCGACTTATTAACATAACATTACGCTGGTGCCACACTTCACTCCTCTCCCGGTGGCCCAGCGGCTCCTCTTCTCTCTGGGGGGTGCCCAACCTTTGCTGTTCCATATGAACCCCCCAACGACCTCTCCTCTCATGATCTATTATTCTCTGGGTGGAGAAGTCTAACACCTTGCTCCCCACATGAGGCCTTTTTTCTCATATTTTTACCTCAATTTAAATAGGACCTTTGTGAAAAGGTTGTGATCCCATATTTTGCTAATTAGATTAGGCCTAGGCACTTAATAGCAAGATTAAAACACTGCATGATATTTTACTTTACTCATACAGGACTATCATTAGGACTGTTATTATGACGACATGCCTAAACACACTAACCGCATGCATTACTCACAGAACTACTCACCTTGGCTTGACTTTTCTGATTATCCAGCCTTCCTACAGCTGCTAAACATAATCATCTCGATTTCTATAGTTCACCGGTTGAGCAAGATTAAAAGCTGTGTCTCCATACCAAGAAGTTCAAACTCTGTTAATGTTTTGCAAATTTATTGAGGTAAAAGTGACACAGTTTACTACTAAACCCATTAATTTTCCATTGACTCAACGAGTGTTTTGGGTGTACTAATATGGCGGCCACAGAGTTTCCCATGGCTTCACTTCTGCTGGCCAGTGCTCGATCCAGTGTTTTCTATCCACCCTATTCCTAGGCCCCATGATGCCTTGCGTAAATTATGGTAGCAACTTCCAGTACTAGTTTAGAACATATGGCTGTCACTGAAACGGGACACTTTTCCTTGTTCAAAAACAATGACCTTGGCATCAGAAATGCGGGAACACGGCCCCTTGCACCTCAAAACAGTAATATAATCATACCACTTCCCATGACTATCGAAGGATGGGAAGATGACCTTAAAAAGTGGCCTCGTAGACAGTAGCTCCATTAGTTAGTGCTGCTGCTAAGATGTTAATGCTGTAAACAAATGACCCGTGCTGGCAAAATGAGTCACTTTGAGGACATTTTCAAAACTGATGTAACGTTATTTCCATATTCTGTAGTGAAAGACCTTCAAAATGATATTTAATTTGTAGGAAGTGTGCAAAAACTGACCCAGTTTATATTTTAGCTAGGTTGAAAACTTGAGTTCAATCGGTCGGGAGTTACAGCTTCTGCAAAAACTTAAGGTATTTTTAGAAAGTAGGATTTCTAAGCTTTCCAATGATACCAGGCACTCATGGGGGTTTTCCTGGGACTTTGCTGCTACTAAACAAAGAAAGAGTCATGATTTATGACTTCTCGTTGCCTGTACTTATAATGACGCGGTGCGCATTCAGACCAGCACGTCTCCATCGCAATAAAGTCGGCTACATTTTGTTAAAATATGTTGGACATACCCCCTCATGGATCGTCACCTTATCATGGTGGGGGGGTTTGCGTGCCCCAGTGATCCCAGGAGCTATGTTATCCGGGGCAATTTGCCTCTGATAGGGTCTCCCAAGACAAACTGGTCCTGGGTGAAGGGCCAGACTAAGAACGATCCAACAGACTCTCATGATAAATTGTATATCAAGGATTCAGTGTACCCTGTCCGGTATGGGGTTACCGGGGCCCCACCCTGGAGCCAGGCCTGGAGGAGGGGCTCGAAGGCTAGCGTCTGGTGGCCGGGTTTCCACCCATGGGACCTGGCCGGGCTCAGCCCGAAGGAGTTACATGGGTCCGCCCTCCAGTGGGCTCACCACCTGCAGGAGGGATCATGGGGGTCCGGTGCTATGTGGATGAGGTGGCGGTCAAAGGCGGAGACCTTGGCGGACTGATCCCAAGCTTTCTAAACTGGCTTTTGGTACGTGGAATGTCACCTCTCTGGTGGGGAAGGAGCCTGAGCTGGTGTACGAGGTTGAGAGATACCGGCTAGATATAGTCGGCCTCACCTCAACACACAGCTCCGGTTCCGGAACCAGTCTCCTGGAGAGGGGCTGGAGCTTGGCCTTTTCTGGAGTTGCCCTGGGCGAGAGGCGACGAGCAGGGGTGGGTATTCTTGTATCGTCCCACCTTGCTGCCTCTATATTGGAGTTTTCCCCGGTGGACGATAGGGTTGCTTCCCTGCGCCTTCGGGTTGGGAAACGGGTCCTGACCATCATTTGTGCCTATGCACCAAATGATGTTTCAGAGTACCCACCCTTTTTGGAGTCTGTGACTGAGGTGCTGGAGGGTGCTCCTCTTGGAGACTCCATTGTCCTGCTGGGGGACTTCAATGCGCACGTGGGCAACAACAGTGAAACCTGGAGGGGGGTGATTGGGAGGAACGGCCTGCCCGATCTGAACCCGTGTGGTGTTCAGTTATTGGACTTATGTGCTAACCACAGTCTGTCCATAATGAACACCATGTTCAAGCATAAGGGTGTCCATATGTGCACCTGGCACCAGGACACCCTAGGTCGCAGGTCGATGATCGATTTTGTTATTGTATCATCAGACCTGCGACTGTATGTCTTGGACACCCGAGTAAAGAGAGGTGCAGAGCTGTCAACTGATCACCACCTGGTGGTGAGTTGGATCCGATGGCAGGGGAGGAAGCCATTCAGACCTGGTAGACCCAAACGTATAGTGAGGGTGTGCTGGGAGCGTCTGGCTGAGGCCCCCTGTCTGGGAGGTCTTCAACTCCCACCTCCGGAAGAACTTCAACCACATTCCGAGGGAGTCTGGAGACATGGAGTCTGAATGGGCCATGTTCTCCACCTCTGTTGTTGAAGCGGCGGCCCAGAGCTGCGGCCGCAAGGTGGTCGGTGCATCTCGTGGTGGCAACCCCCGAACCAAGTGGTGGACACCAGTGGTGAGGGGGGCCATTAAGCTGAAGAAGGAGTCCTATCAAGCTTGGTTGGCTTGTGGGACTCCTGAAGCAGCTGAGGTGTACCGGCAGGCCAAGCGGAGTGCAGCTCGGGTGGTTGCTGAAGCAAAAACCCGGGTATGGGAGGAGTTCGGTGAGGCTATGGAACAAGACTTTCGGTCGGCCTCAAAGAGATTCTGGCAAACTGTCCGGCGGCTCAGGAGGGGAAAGCAGCTCCCCGTCCACACTGTGTATGGTGCGGATGGGACACTATTGACTTCAACTGGGGATATTGTCGGGCGGTGGAAGGAATACTTCGAGGATCTCCTCAATCCCACTGATACACCTTCCACAGAGGAAGCAGGGTTTGGGGACGAGGGGGATGACTCGCCTATCACAGGGGCTGAGGTCGCCAAGGTGGTTAAAAATCTCCTTGGTGGCCGGGCCCCGGGGGTGGACGAGATTCGCCCTGAGTACCTCAAGGCCCTGGATGTTGTTGGGCTGTCATGGTTGACACGCCTCTGTAACATTGCGTGGAGGTCGGAGGCAGTGCCTTTGGCATGGCAAACCGGGGTGGTGGTTCCTCTCTTCAAAAAAGGGGACCGGAGGGTGTGCTCCAACTTTAGAGGGATCACACTCCTCAGCCTCCCTGGGAAGGTCTATGCCAAGGTACTGGAGAGGAGAGTCCGGCCGTTGGTCGAACCTCGGATTCAGGAGGAGCAATGTGGTTTTCGTCCTGGCCGTGGCACATCGGACCAGCTCTTTACCCTCTCGAGAATTCTTGAGGGTTCGCGGGAGTTTGCCCAACCAGTTTACATGTGTTTTGTGGACTTGGAGAAGGCATTTGACTGCGTCCCTCGTGGATTTTTGTGGGGGGTGCTTCGGGAGTATGGGGTATCGGGCTTGTTGTTACGAGCTATTCGGTCTCTGTACGACCGTTGTGAGAGTTTGGTTTGTATTGCCAACACTCGGTCGGACTCATTCCCAGTGAGAGTTGGACTCCGCCAGGGCTGCCCTCTGTCACCGATCCTGTTCATAATTTTTATGGACAGGATTTCTAGGCGCAGCCAGGGAATGGAGGGTGTCATGCTTGGTGACCACAGGATCTCATCTCTGTTGTTTGCAGATGATGTTGTCCTGTTGGCTTCATCCAGCAATGACCTACAGCTCTTGCTGGGACGGTTTTCCGCTGAGTGTGAAGCAGCTGGGATGAGAATCAGCACCTCCAAGTCCGAGTCCATGGTCCTCAGCCGGAAAAAGGTGGATTGTCCTCTCCGGGTTGGGGACAGGCTCCTGCCCCAAGTGGAGGAGTTTAAGTATCTTGGGGTCTTGTTCATGAGTGAGGGGAAAATGGAGCGAGAGATTGACAGACGGATTGGAGCAGCATCTGCAGTGATGCGGATGTTGTACCGGTCTGTTGTGGTGAAGAGGGAGCTGAGCTCTAAGGCAAAGCTGTCAATTTACCAGTCAATCTACGTTCCTACTCTCACCTATGGTCACGAGCTTTGGGTAATGACCGAAAGAACGAGATCGCGGATACAAGCGGCTGAAATGAGCTTTCTCCGTAGGATTGCTGGACTCACCCTCAGAGATAGGGTGAGGAGCTCAGTCATCCGGGAGAGGCTCAGAGTAGAACCGCTGCTCCTCCACATTGAAAGGAGTCAGTTGAGGTGGTATGGGCATCTGATTAGGATGCCTCCTGGACGCCTCCCACTTGAGGTGTTTCAGGCACGTCCCACTGGGAGGAGACCCCGGGGCAGACCCAGGACTCAGTGGAGAGACTATGTCTCCCAGCTGGTCTGGGAACGCCTTGGTATCCCCTCTGAAGAGCTGGAGCAGGTGGCTGGGGAGAGGGAAGTCTGGGCTTCTCTGCTTGAACTGCTGCCTCCGCGACCCAGACCTCCGGAAAAGCGGTAGAAGATGGATGGATAGATGGATGTTGGACATAATCAAATTTACCTTAGAGCAGACGTACGCCACATCACCATGCTTGGATGTTGTCTGTCACCGTGTGGTGAGAAGCCTCCATTTATCCAGTCTGTTGGCACAACCACGAACACCAGCAAGTGCCAGAACTACGCCAAAACATTCAAAAAATACAAAAATAAGAAGAGCTGAAATTAGCTGCCACTTGAGTGCAAAACACGTATGTGGACTATACATTAAAATGAATTTGAAAAACTTTTAAAAACGCTATTTTAAATGCCCCTACTACTCCACTCTTACTGACTGATTTAACACTAGGTCAGCTGAAACCGGAAGCTCCGCCCATAATCGTTCCTACAGCGGCACCCCCAGGAATAAGGTGGATACAGATCAGTGACTAGACGCATGAGTCGTTGTGCAAGCGAAAAGTGACATCACTGAATGGCTGCAACTGTTCATACCACAGCATGTAATTTTCACAAGAAGCGATAATAATTATTATTACCTCTGCCAAGGGAAGAGGTAATGTTTTCACCGGCGTTGGTTGGTTTGTTGGTTTGGCTGTCTGTCTGTCTGTCTCTTAGCAACATTACTCAAAAAGTTATGAATGGATTTTGATGAAATTTTCAGAAAAGGTGTGTAGTGGCAGAGTGGTTAGCACTGCGGCAGCACAGCAACTCACCCTTGGCCGGGGGATCCTGGGTTCGATCCCAGCCCCCAACCAACAGTGATCTGTGTGGAGTTTGCATGTTCTCCCCGTGTCTGCGTGGGTTTACGCTGGGATTTCTCCAGTTTCCACCCCACATGTCAAAAACGTGCAAGTTAGGTTAATTAGCATCAACTGGGGATTCTAAATTGTCCTTAGGTATGACTGTGAGAGTGAATGGTTGTCTGACTCTCTGTGTTGGCCCTGCGATGGACTGGCGATCTGTCCAGGGTGTACCCTGCCTCTCGCCCAAAGATGCTGGGATAGGCTCCAGCCCCCCGCGACCCGAAAAGGATTAAGCGGAAGAAGATGGATGGATGGTGTGTAATGGCACGGGGAACAGATGGTTAGATTTTGGTGATGATCTGAGAGTGCATACCTCCACTAAGGGCTTTGTTTGTATGTGTGCAGCAGGATTACACAAAAACTACTGGATGGATTTGGATGAAATTTTCACCAGAGGCGGTTCTTGGGCTACAGAGGAAGCCATTACATTTTGGTGATGCTTCGACAACGCATACCTCCACCAAGGCTCTTATCTTCTCACAGAGTATTAGCAACAATACTCCAAAATTAATGGACGTTGATGCAGTTTTCACCAGATGTGGCTTGAGGCCTACACACAAACCCATTACATTTTGGAGGTGATCCATGAGGGACAGAAGGAGCCTTGGTGGATGTTAGGGATGGGCATTCGGTGAAATTTTCTTTGCCGATCGTCGGGAGAATTAATGATTAATAATCGGTTAATCATTAACATTTTTAGGTAGGTAACAAGGCAGGTAGACTACATTAGAACATCAGGTATCAACACGGAGAGCCCGCACAACTCAAATCCACCTCTCTGTTCGCTGTTCTCGTGTTGGCTCGGCTCGGGAATCTCGCAAGCTGATTGGCCGAGACGTTTCACCCCGCAAGCTGATTGGCCGAGACGTTTTACCCAGCTTCTCTCCCTGCCGAGCGGCCACCGAGCAAACGAAGACCGCATTCATTGCTCTTTATCGCTAAGTGAGGGATCACTGTACTCTTATGTATTGAGAATAATAATTAAAAAAATACAGAGTGTTTTTCTTCGAGGATGAATTTATTAACAAGACAAGTTTGCAGTAAAACGTGAACACATGCGCATTGCGCAAACGAGGGAGGCTTCAAGTTGCGAGCCAGACAATAACGGGAGACACATACAGGACACATAACGGAACATATATTTCTTTCTTTTACTTTTTTCTTTTGTATGCTGCATTGCAGTGATTGCAGTACACCTGGTCATTTTTTAAATTAAAATGGTCCCACGCAACACTTCGCTGCAACCTCCATGATTTGGCGATTGCCCTACGGAAGCTCGCATGTATCAACTGAGGCACGCCAGGGTACGGCGATGGTGTAATGTTGCCCCCTGGTGCCCAAATTTTGCCAGTGGCACAGTTAAATGCATTGCATTGTTTGAGGACGGCCGTGCACTAGGCCTAATAACCTACATTCGGATTGTTTAAAAAAAAAAAACGGTTTGTCGACGAAAATGAACTTCCTAGGTGAAATTCTTAATGATCAATTATCGGTTAATCGGTTAATTATGCCCATCCCTAGTGGATGTATACATTCTCTGAGTGCTTTTCTAATTTTATCTGTTATTTTGAGAGACCAAACTGAAAACAAGTACATTTATCTTGATTAAATGTTTTATCGTACAGAGATTTCCATTTTTGCTATTTAAAATGGCTGATTAATTAAAAAAATGTTCTTCAGTTTATTAAAAACAAAAACATCTGTGCCAAAATAAATGTGTAAACATCAAATATTATATGCTACTATAATGAATCTGTACACTAGAATGTTAGAAAAAACTGAAAAAACTTATTTCCCATTTGTTTAATGAGCTGGATGTGTGCGTCCTCCAAGTTAGAAAAACTGAGAGGTGCACGACCAGCCACGACACAAAAGTGCACCGTCTGACAAGTGATGACGTCCTTTTTGGTGTGTGAAGCCATTTGCAAGGGCCAACATGTCAAGTATAGACAGGCTTGAACAGAATAGGAGTGTGAATGAGAGGGAGGCTGGTGCATTAGTGAAAATGTAAGGAGTACAAGTAGTGAAGGTAGATGAATTTAAAGACCTGTGGTCAACCATTCAAAGCAATGGACAGTGAAGAGAGTGCAGGCAGGGTGGAGAGGAGTGTCAGGGGTGATTTGTTAGAGAAGGATAGCAGCTACAGTGAACAGGAAGGTTTACAAACTAGTAGTGAGACCTGCTATGATGTACGGTTTGATGACGGTGGCACTGACAAAAATGAAAAAGGCTAGCTGGAGGTAGCAGAGTTAAAGATGCTAAGATTCTCACTGGGAGTGAGTGACAGAATTAGAAATAGTATATCAGAGGGACAGCTCTGGCTGAGCAGTTTGGTGACAAAGTAAAAGGGGAAAGGCTGAGATGGTTTGGACATGTGCAGAGGAGGGATAGTGGATAGACTGGACTATGGATGCTGAAGATGGGGCTGCCAGCCAGGAGGAAAAGAGGAAGACCTCAGAGAAGATTTGTGGATATTGTTAAAGAGGATGGAGAGAGGGTTGGTGTGACAAAAGAGAATACAAGGGATAGGATGAGATGGAAGCAGACGATCTGCTGTTGCCATCCCTAAAGAGATGCTGAAAAAAGAAGAAAAAGCATCATTATTCCAGGAGGCATTTGTCCAAAGTGCATAATGAGCTTATTTGTTTTCAAGATGAGCTTTGAATTTTTTTTTTGGACAGTATCATTTCTTTCATCATAGATAGATAGATAGATAGATGTACTTTATTGATCCCAAACTGGGAAATTACAGTGTAACAGCAGCATAACAGTAGACAACCAAACAACAGAAACACACACATGACAGACAAAGGGATTACCCATGGAAAGTAAAAACTAACACGACTATAAAACCTATATACGGTTAGGCCCCAAAATATTTGGACAGTGACACAAGTTTTGGTATTTTAGCTGTTTACGAAAACATATTCAGAATACAATTATATAATCAATATGGGCTTAAAGTGCAGACTCTCAGCTGTAATTTGAGAGTATTCACATCCAAATTGGAGCAAGGGTTTAGGAATTACAGCTCTTTAATACGTAGCCGCCTCTTTTTCAAGGGACCAAAAGTAATTGGACAATTGACTCAAGGCTGCAAAAAAAAAAAAAATAACAAGGCTGCATGGGCTCTTCCCTCGTTAACCTGTCATCAATTAAGCAGTTAAAAGGTCTGGAGTTGATTCCAAGTGTGGCGTTTGCATTTGGAAGCTGTTGCTGTGAACACACAACATGCAGTCAAAGGAGCTCTCAATGGAGGTGAAACACACCATCCTGAGGCTGAAAAAAAAGAAGAAATCCATCAGAGAGATAGCAGAAATGTTAGGAGTGGCCAAATCAACAGTTTGGTACATTCTGAGAAAAAAAGAGTGCACTGGTGAGCTTGGGAACTCAAAAAGGCCTGGGCGTCCATGGAAGACAACAGTGGTGGATGATCACAGAACCCCTTCACAACATCCACTCAAGTGAAGAACACTCTCCAGGAAGTAGGTGTATCAGTATCTAAGTCTACCATAAAGAGAAGACTTCATGAGAGTAAATACAAAGGATTCACCACAAGGTGCAAACCATGAATCAGCCTCAAAAATAGAAAGGCCAGAATTGACTTTGCCAAAAAACACCTGAAGAAGCCAGCCCAGTTCTGGAACAACATTCTTTGGACAGATGAGACTAAGATCAACCTGTACCAGAATGATGGGAAGAAGAAAGTTTGGAGAAGAATTGGAACAGCTCATGATCCAAAGCACTACATCTTCTGTAAAACATGGTGGAGGCAGTGATGGCATGGGCATGCATGGCTTCCAATGGCACTGGGTCACTTGTGTTTATTGATGACGTGACAAAAGACAGAAGCAGCCGGATGAATTCTGAAGTGTACAGGGATATACTTTCTGCTCAGATTCAGCCAAATGCAGCAAAGTTGATTGGACGGCGCTTCACCAATGATCCAAAACATACTGCAAAAGAAACCCTGGAGTTTTTTAAAGCAACGAAGTGGAATATTCTGCAATGGCCAAGTCAATCACCAGATCTCAACCCAATCGAGCATGCATTTCACTTGCTCAAGACAAAACTTAAGGCAGAAAGACCCACAAACAAGCAACAACTGAAGACAGCTGCAGTAAAGGCCTGGCAAAGCATCACAAAGGAGGAAACCCAGTGTTTGGTGATGTCCATGGGTTCCAGACTTCACGCAGTCATTGCCTGCAAAGGATTCTCAACAAAATATTGAAAAGTAACATTTTACTTAGGGTTATGTTTATTTGTCCAATTACTTTTGAGCCCCTGAAATGAGGAGCGTTTGTATAAAAATAGCTACAATTCCTATATGTTTAATCATATATTTTTGTTCAACCCCTTGAATTAAACCTTAAAGTCTGCACTTCAGTTCCGTTGTAGTTGTTTCATTTCAAATCCAATGTGGTGGCATGCAGAGCCCAAATCATGAAGATTGTGTCACTGTCCAAATATTTCTGGGTCTAACTGTACATCATAGCTTAATATATGATGACCTGTATAAACACATGAATCATCCCGTTGCACAATGAAGGACTATCAGGAGCAGAGTGAAATGTGAGGTACCAGTTAGACTGTAAGGTGCAGTGTGGCAGCATAGCTATGACCAGAATACAACATCATAGTGAGTTATTGTACAGTGAAATTGCATGTGGCAGGAAAGATTTCCTGTACCTGGCCATTCGACAGCGAAGCTGTAGTAGTCTACTGGAGACAGTGCTTCGCTGTCTGTCTAGTGTGTGGTGGAGGGGGTGATCTGGATTGGCCATGATGGATCGCAGTTTATTTAGTGTCCTCCTCTCCATCACTGTCTCAAAGGTCTCCAGTTTGAGACCAATTACAGAGCCAGCCCTCTTGATAATCTTGTCAAGTCTGTTGGTGTCTCTGGCCCTGATACTGGGCTATCATGGTTACCATGATACTATCATAGTTACTGAAAAAAACTGCAACTTTGCTGTAAGCAAAAAATACTTTTAGCAATGTTACTGTACAAAAACAGGTAGTCTTGAAATGCGTTAAATACATATTTTTAGAATAAAGGTATGACATTTTCTTAAAGTTTTGAAATATTTTTCATCACATAAATGAAAACATTTTCTGCACAAAATCCATTTCCCCACTTACACTTTTATTCACATTCATATAACATCATAAAGGTGCTGCATTGTTTCACACTGTCAGTACAGCAAATACACAACCATTCTATTTACCACCTTTGACAAAAACTATACATTTTGTCTTAATCCTTATTATTATTATTATTATTATTATTATTATTATTTGAACTATATACACTACTCACAAAAAGTTAGGGATATTTGCCTTTCGGGTGAAATTTCTGAATGCAACTAAAATGCACTGTAATCTTTACAGGTGAACTTAATTTGACCTTTTGAATGCACATGTGCAACTATTCAGTGTTTCAGCACTTTTTGCATAACTTGCTGTTCTCTAACAAGGTGCTTAATGGCAAAATTCACAACAGGTGTTTGATCCATGAATCGACCAATAAATTTTCTGGTTCAATTATAATTGGTATTTAAACAGTCCTCTTCATCATGCTGTTCACAATTTGACATCATGACACCAAGACGACACCTAACAACTGATCAACAGTACCTCACCATTGCGAGCGAGGCTTCAAACAGAATGTTCTCAGAGTGAAGTGGCCACTGAGCTTAGGGTGCCACAGAGTGTCATCAGCAGGTTGTAACAGAGATACAGAGAGACTGGAAGAGTCAGAGAAAGGCATAGAAGTGGACGTCCTTTGGCCACATCCCATGCTGATGACCGCTTCATTGTGAACAGTGCCCTGCAGAACTGGATGATGAATGCGACTCAGCTCCAGGCACATTTAAGGGAGGTGAGAGGCACCCAAATGTCACGTCACACCATTCAAATCCATTTACATCAGTGTGGTCTGCATGCTAGACGACCTGCAAGGGTACCTGACCACACCAGCAGGCACAGGTGTCATCATCTTGCATGGGCCAGGTGTGGTTTATATTAATCATATATTCCATACCTACATATGTATAGACATATTAGAATGTTTAGTGATTACATATGTGCAATGACCTCACACCTCAGAACAGGACAAGAGGTCTCGACCGCCAGCGAAGATCAAAGAGCATACGAAGTCGCAGCGGTGGAGACCAGATCGATCTCCCTGACTACCCAGGGTCAGGTGGAGGAGACAGAGGACAATGGAGGAGATCGATCTCCCTGACCACCCAGGGTCAGGTGGAGGAGACGGAAGACAAAGGAGGGGGGATTAAGTTAATGCGGGATGTCAGCTTTGATATGCAATGTCTTTTGTTGTGTGTAGGTATAAGTATGAAGGTCTGAATGTGTTCGACCTCTTATTCTGCTTCTGCACTGAGATGAGACTTGTTAGAGGAGCGAAGCTGATATTAAACTTTGGTTTATAAATCACATCGCCTCGTTATTCCAAGCTCTTCTACACCAGGGAGCATTTATGCTGGACAAGGGACCAGTGGGCCTCAGTGCTGTTCTCTGATGAAAGTCAGTTCACGTTGAGCAGAAATGATGGCCGCCAACGACGTTAGAGACGTCAAGAAGAGCGCTATGACTCAGCCACTGTTGTCATCAGATGAGCCTTTGGTGGTGGTGGTGGTGTTACAGTGTGGGCAGGTGTGTCTAGACAATAAGGAACTGCCCTACACCTTGTGAATGGTACAGTAACAAGCCAGTACTACCTGAATAACATCATTAATCCAGTCACCGTGTCCCTGCATGAACAACACAGGCCTAATTTCATCTTCATGGACAACAATGCTCCAGTTCATCGAGGTCGAATCATTAGGGAATGGCTGCTGGAGGCTGGGGTACCTTAAAAATAGAGTGGCCTGTATTTTCTCCAGACCTGAATCCATAGAAAACCTATGGGATCAACTGAGTCACCGTGTAGAGGCTTGTAACCCTGCACTCCACAACCTCAATGACCTGAGGGCCACCCTTCAAGAAGAGTGGAATGCCATGCCTCATCAGACAATAAGTTGACTTGTGAACAGCATGACATTGTCAAGCTGTAATTGATGCTCAAGGGCACATGACAAGTTATTGAGACAATGACATTTTTTGTTGTGGTATACCCACCACTGTTGTTGGCTTTTGTTTCAATAAATTGTTTGAGATATGGAAATCACTACTGCATGCTTCTACTTAATTGCCCTACTTTCATGATATAATATCACTGTAGCGTGAACTTTTTACATTTTCCATAAATTTCACCCAAAAGCCAAATATCCCTAACTTTTTTGAGTAGTAGTGTATGTTCTCTTAAATTATAATAAATTTCTTAAAAAAACCTTTGGGCACTTTATAAAAAATATACATGTGCATGATTTTGAAGTTCATTCATTCATCTTCTACTACTTAATCCTATTCAGGTCATGGGGGCGCTGGAGCCTACCTATCCCAACATCTTTGGGCGAGAAGTAGGGTACATCCTGGACAGATCTCCAGTCCAACAGAGAGAGACAGACAACTATTCACTTTCACATTCATACTGATGTGACCCGGATCCCCGGATAAGTGATAGGAGATGGATGGATGGAAAATTTGGAATCCCAGCTGATGCCAATTAACCTAACATGCATGTTTTTGGCCTGTGGGAGGAAACCAGAGTACCTGGAGAAAATCCACACAGACGTGAGAACATGCAGACTCCACACAGAAGGGTCACCGATGGTCAGGGGTGGGATTGGACCCATGACCTTCTTTCTGTGCTGCCACAGTGCTAACCACTGCTCCGCTGAGCTGCCATTGTGAAGTTTGTTTTTTTAATTTTTAGCATTTCCATCACAAGTTTATTCTTAAATGTAACAAATTATACTAAAAAAGGTCTTCAAGTCTTAAATTCTTTATTACATTTATTATTTATGACATCCAGTGAAATAACTGTTCTTTACAACTAGTCACTGCATCTTGTGTCTCTGCCTGATGGACACTACATGTATGAACACAAAGTATTTAGCATTAAAGGGGAAAAAAAGGAGGCAAGATATTGTACTTGTCTATCAATCCATCTTCTACCGCTTTTCTGGAGGTCCGGGTTGTGGAGGCAGCAGCAGTTCAAGCAGAGAAGCCCAGACTTCCCTCTTCCCAGCCACCTGCTCCAGCTCTTCAGAGAGGATACCAACTGTACTCATTAAAAGTAAATTTGATCTCAAAGATTATGCCAGCCTTGCTTAATATATGTTACTTACCATTCTATTATACCCCACATAACTTTGGAGGGTGTGTTTTTGACCCATCCGTCAATTTATTTGTCTGTCTGTTTGACATTTTATGTTGTTGCCAGTCTTCTACATTTCTGATTGGATTGACTTCAAATTTAAACAGAAACTTTCTTAGCCATCCTAACAGTGTGCAGCACAAAAGGCATTAACCACAATAGAAGCATCCAGGGTTTATTTTCTTTAAATATATTTTATTACGGTTGTCTTGATCACAGATTTTGTATTCCCACAGATTGTAAACCATAGCCACTGGCAACTTATGTCTAGTAACAAACAATGAAGAAAGAAAATTAACTTAAAATTAATGAAATAAAGCAGAACCTGTTCTCCTGACCTCATATTATAGATTGTCATTGTGCGTCATTGAGAATGCATTGACTCACCCGCTCACACAGCACACAGAACATGCTCTCTGATGAAGATACATATTTTATTGTTAATAAACTACTCACATAGGCTCATATTCAAGTATATTTTGGAAGTGTAGAAGATTGTATTTTTAATTTTTCAGGGATTTTTTTTAATGGTTACAGCAAACCGTATTTAAACAAAAAGAGGAAACAGGTGTGATGAGCTGCCACATGTTCATCATTTAAGATGAGTGAGTGACAAGTGCAAATAAGCAAAGTAATGCCTGCACAAGGGCAATCACTGAGTGAGGAACAGAAGAAAACGTATACATATTTTACCAGCTTTAATGGCCAGGATGATGGCTTTTGTGTGGAGAGAAAGCTACCAACATTGCATTACCATTGTCTGTAAACCCCACAGATAGATGTACATGAAAAATCCCAGTAGATCGGCAGTTTCTGACATACTCAGACCAGCCCATCTGGCACCAGAAACCATGCCAAAAAAAAAAGTCATGCAAAGTGCCTTCAGCTACTGTACACAGTTTAGAGTCTCACATGCTGTCAGCTCCTAAATTCATTTACAGAGCCAACACATCAGTTAAAGATACAGCAGTACAGCTTGTGTGTGATATACAGGGAGCATAAACTGATCATTTTATCTCACAGTCATTACGTTGGCTAATGAAGGACAAAAGTACACCTGCTTATTTCCTTTCCCTAACAGCAAATATTGTCAGTTTCCTCAGTCCATCCAGTCACCTGTCTACCAAACACACGCTTAACAAACACCTAGCTTGTCTCTTTCAGTTACAGTCAATTGATCAGCACCAACAATAAAATCATCCCACTTTTGGAAGGCTTGTATATCTAAACTCAACTGATGAGGTTTTTCTGTTGGACACAAACAAGCAATGGTCCAACTTGGTCCAGCACAAATGCTGTAGGTTTTGGAGTCAATGTGGATCCAGATCCAAATTTTTACCTAAATCAAATTATTTTTACTGGCTGCTTACATGGACTTAAAAAGTAACTCAGATATCTCCATTTAAATTTACTTAACACAAATTCACCAAAGGCTTAGAAGACATGCCACTTTGGCTTGTGTACTTCGGCATCATTATCCACTGCACTATCCCCATTTCCTCTTTGTAAAATTTTTGCTAACAAACAACAGAACAGGTACAAAACAGAAAAAGAACCCAGAGGATAACAAATTTCATAACCTAAATTATATTTTAAAAAGTAACATAAGTTTATGGTTTTGATTGTATTTTGGTTTTCACAGTAGTAATGTTTGTTTTTAGTGGACTCTATTTTCTTTATGCAACAGTGACTGGGATTTGCTTATTTTAATTCTTGTGATTTGTTTGTGTCAATGAATGTTCTCGGGTAAAATATTTATTTCTTCCATTCCAAATAAATAAACACAAGTGATAATTTCTGGAGTCATTTTCATTTCTTGTATGGCAAAAAAAGTATGAGTAAAATGTCCCTTAAAAAAAGAAAATCAATGAAACTGGTGTAATTAATGGCATTTTTTTGATGAAGCAGAGGAAAAAAATGGAATCATTTGAGCATGAGGAAAAAATATGTACTAATCCTGTGATTTCCATTAATAAGACAAATACCCACACAAATCTAAGTATACAAAGTCTAGTAAAAACAGTGGTTGCAGACCTTAATGAGGTGGGCAAGTGACTGACTTGACAGGAAATATGACCCCAACAAGAGAGCTATCATAATGCAAGGATTCTGTGTGTGTGTATGTATCATTCTGTCTGTTCTGTGCATATCTCTTGAACTGTTACTGTTTGTCAGACTGACCTCAGATTTGACACGTGCTTTGCTGAGGTTATGAGAGTGTGCATCCCCGAATTTCAGCCTCCCTGGATATGTGGAAGTTTAGGAGGGGAAATCTTTAATGAACATCCATAAGGGAGCTATTAAATGAACACAGAGGTGGAAAAGGTATAACTGTTGAGATTTGGGGCTGAAAATTTGGATTTACGGCTATAATAAGCCCAATAACCCCTGTTATTCAGCCTCCCCAGATATGTGGAAGTTTAGGAGGAGAAATCTTTATTGAACATCCTCAGGGGCGCTATTAAATGAACACAGAGGTGCAAAAGGTACAACCGCTGGGAGTTGGGGGCTGAAATTCATGGGGCAGGTTCTGGAGGTTGATGGAATAAAATGATAAAAAAATTTGGGTCCGATCCGAGCTCTGGAACCTGGTCTTCCTTAGAAGACCTACAGTATAAGGAATTGTTCAGAACTCCTTAGGTGTTCTTAATAGGTTCCATCTATTCATTGGTGCAAGCATCACTTCTATGATGTCACCAGTCCACATGGGGTCATATGGGCACTGCACTAGTCAGTTGAAACAATGAAAGGGATTATAAATCTTATACAAGAAGGTAATTCAACCCTGAGTGTGGCAAAATGTGTTGGTTCTTCCTGGTCAGCTGTGTGTAAAATTTTGGAGCAACTATAGCTTGTAAAAAGGAAACAGAAGCAGGCTTGCTGAATAGTCCAAGGATGGATAATTTTTTTTTTTTCGCACGAGTTGTTCAGAACTCCTTATACAAAGATACAGAGTGATGATAGTCAAGTAAGTGGCAGTAATGCACCTGTAAGCTGGTTGCCAACCACCAATCAAATCTAAAAGAAGAAGAAGAGGAGCAAGGAATATCTCAAGTTGCAGGGCAAAAAAATAAATAAAAGCTATATGCTTTGAAAATAGAAACTGCACTAGGAAAAAAGAAAACAAATGGGCAGAAAGAAGTCAATGTCTCTTAAATGAACTGTAAAACACTGGCTAAAGGAACTAGGATTTACATACAGAACAGGTAAATGTAAACAGTCATTAGCACCTAAACAGAAGAAAACAAGGCTACAGTGGGCTAAAGAGAAGCAGTCATCCATTGTGGATGATTAGATGAAAGTGATATTCAGTGATGACTCACAAATCTGCATTAGGAGAGGAGATATGGAACTTTTGTTTGATGCTGTTCCAATTAAACATAAAGATGACTGCATGATGAAAACAAAATTCCACAGTCACTGATGATGTGGGGATGCATGTCAGAAAGACCACGGGAGATGGCAGTCATTATCTCACAGTAAATACACAGGTGCACAATGAGGTTTTAGATGATTTTATCATTCAATCAGTCGAAAGTAGGCTTGGTGGTAATGAAGTCATATGGCCAGCAAACAGTTGGGATCTCAACTGACTGAAAATTTATGGCAGAAATTGAAGAGAATTGTCCATGACAAAGTGCACCCCCTCTCAGGTGCGCTTGATTTGTTATGAGGCTATTTAAGTGAAGGTAGTTTGCCAGTGAAGAAGCAGCTCTCCTCCCTTCCATTGTTGCCACAGTTCCAGTGTTTTTATTTTCTTTTTTCTCCTTTTCTTTCGGCCTTTTTTCCTTCTTTAGAGTTTGGAGGCACTAGTAGTTACTTTTTTAGATGTCATTTCTTCGGGTTTAGTTTTCCCTTTTCTGTTTCGTTTTAGAGGGAGTACTCAGATACCAACAGCTCATCGTGTGGTATGGTCTGGGTGCTCTCCATCCTTTTTTGGGCCATGGCTCCAGACTTATTTTTGGGAGTTTTCTTTTTTTTGATTAAATAAAAATTAATTTTAATTGCATCATCCTTGTGTTGGAAATATAGCCTCTTGATTATGTTGTAACCACAGTGATTTAGACGGAGTCTTTCTCAATAGTTTCTCCTGCTGTGGCCGTAACAGCTGCTGCACGAGAAAGTTAAAACCTTCTTGACAAAAAATATTGTTTTACATTAGTGACGTTGATAAAAGAACTCAAGCTGTCATCAAAGCCAGAGGAGGTGCAATGGAGTACTAACTGATGTTTTTGGTTGATGATTTCATAATTTTTTCTCATGACAATGATTCCATATTTTTTTTCTGGTTACTTGGTCAAAAAAAAATAATAACAGGAATTTCATTTATTTTTTTTAAAGTATCTTTTAGGAAGCCAGAATGTTCAGCTGTTAAAAAGTTTTGTGTCATAACTGTGATTTCTCTTTATGCTATAAAACAAGAGTTGAAAGGACAGTCATGGAAGAGTGGTGATTTAGATAAGATAGCTATAAAGAGACTTTATAGCTACAGTATTTTATTGTGGTTTCATCTAAATAATTCAATGGCATAATTATTTTTACTGATTTAAGTAAACAGATAAAGTCCATAACTTGGCTGTAAATTTTGTTACTTCACAGTAATTTAATGATTTTGCAATTTATCTTAAACTCAAAACCTCACACAAACACAAGCTGTCAATTTCGGTGCATTGTCCTAGACACCTAAAGCTAGGATCAAGCTACAAGGCTTGAAAGTATTCAGATCGGATGCTCATTTTACACTACACAACCCTCGAACTTGTATTTGGGAGTTATGAAGTCATAATAAGTGACAAAACTCTCACATACAAAATGAAGTGCTGCAAGTTGTTTGCTTGATGATTAGTAAGCAAAAATCACACAAAAAGAAGAGAAAACTAATACGTACATGGGTCTCTTGTCAAAGCTATTGAAGTTTGCTCAGTTTCATGTTGCTGCTTTGCCGTAGCTCCTCTGTGACTGGCCTAGACATTTGGGAGGGTAGATGTTGATGATGAGCCATCAAGTGTCTGACCATGTTTTTATAGTGTTCATACTGGAGTAGTAACGTAGTGGTAGAGCATCCGTCCCATAGCCTAGAGCTTGTGAGTTCATGTCCCAGTCAGATCATACCAAAGGTCATATAAAAATGGTACTTTACACCTTCTAGCTTGGTGCTCAGCATAACAGAATGGGGAAAGGAATGTTAACAGCCAAGGAAGACATCAGCCCCAGGGCATCGACTGCAAAATGTGTTGCCTATGCATCTACGATCATGATGCTCGTGCCACTGATAGCACGGCCGATCAAATGCGAGAGAATAGTGTTCACACATGGCGATCACTGATCAACTGGAGATTTCCTGTCAAGGTCTTTTTGTCAACATCCTCTACAACTTGTTGTCAGGCTTAAAATCATGTAGTACATTTCTGCTTCCTTCTTTATTGCCATCATCAACCTGATGCCTCAGTAAGTGTGATGCTGGCCATCGATTTTCAGTCATCCTTGTATTCTCTTGTTTAAGGTGGTATTTTGGCTGTTAGGCATGTCAAAAAAGAGCCAGATAAACCAGTTGAGAGAACCAGGTCTTCTCCTCTTCAGTCATGCTGAAGCGGAGTACGGTCACACATCCTTTGAGGTAGGGTGCTGCCATAGATATCACCATCTGACCGTTGCTGTGGCATCTGGTTACTCGCCAACTAGCGGATACAACTATTCATCCAGGAAACAGCAAAGAAGAGGAGTCCCTGTATCGTTGAAGAACTGCTTCTTCTCTTCATGTGCTCCACTCTGACACAAAGAAACTTCAGGGAGGTGACATCTCAGTCTTTGCTTGTTATGATCAGAAAAACACTGATGGTGAATGGGCTCAGTAGCGCCCCCTCTGAATCGTCCTGGACATGGTGAGTGGCAGAGACACAGAAGACAGAGAGGAAACCTCCCAGTACAGAGAACGAGAGAGGAAGAGCTGGTAGAGGATGACCATGGAGATGGACTGGCAGAGGATCACACCGATAGTCACCACCTATAATGAGGCAAGGCAAGTTAGAGACCTAGTCTGAGATGAAATACAACACAAGAAACACTGGTTGATTATCATAATCATGACACGTGTGTACTTCAAACCTTCTCTTTCTGGTGCTCGTTGAAGATGAATGACATGAAGACAAGAACAGGGTGACATAGGAACCACAGGAAACATCCCTGAGGAAAGCACATGGAAAACCACATGAATACAAGGAGAGCTGTGGCTAATATTCAAGCAACATGACATGGGTGGGAGTGACGTTGTATTGGAACATTAACACGGCTGTGATTTGTCATAAGCGCGAGGTGAAGCTGAATAAGACTGAACAGCCTGCCCCATACAATGTCACAACCTTGATTTTGACACTGATATTGAACAACACTTTCACAGGCACAAGTTATTAACTGACGGCAGTAAATGACAAAACATTCTGATTTGTTTATACAGTATGTAATATAAATGTGTTTTTAATGTGTGCCCTGATTTGTTTCTCAGTTGTTTTAATATGTTTTGACGGTCCAGTTCAGTTCTCTTCCCATGATGGATTTATCTTCAGCACAGCAAGTTTCTCACTCCTTGAATCACTGTGGCATGTTTATGAAACAAGGCTTAACCTTTATTTCTCACATATGTGTGTGTGTGCAATGAGATAGAACAGATGTTATATGTTTTGAGAGTCTGGCCGCAATCGCCTGGGAGCGGGGACTAGCCCCCCCGCTCTCTACGCGATTCCATGGGGGGGGAAGTTGCCTGGCAACGAAGAGTGGCTCCTTCGTTGTGTACGTAACTCTACCCTTTAAAAGGCAGAGGTGTTTTGCCAAACAGTAGAGTCTGCTGTGGATTTCGCGCGAATTGCCAAGCTGATTGATGCACGCGCCTGCCAAAAGACTGCCAAAGGCTCTCCGGTCTTCTGTATTATTGGTAAGGGCTGATGAAATGACATGAAGTGCATTGATCTTTTGTATATGAAGATATGGTCTGTGGGGAATAAGGGAATACAGCTTATTCTAGCAGTCTGTCTAATGTGAATGCATTGATCTTTTGTGTGTGAAGATATGTTCTGTGAGGAATAAAAGACACATTTTATTATAGCAGTTCTTGTCTCAGTGTGAATTCTTTCCTGTGCGCCGACTCCTCGCGAACCTGTCTAAATATTTTCATAAAACACAGTATAACCAGTTATTTTCCTCTGCCGAGAAAATTAGTCTCCCGTGACTGTACCCAGTTAACAGTTCCTAAGCACCTCAATGAATGTAATGCAAAACAGAACAGGCTTTTTGCGGTTTCAAAACACACGTTCAATGAAATTTGATACTGCACAATACACAAGTCATTGGGCCTCATGCAAGAATCATTACTAATAACTAGGGATGGGCAATATATATCGGCATCAGTTGGTAAAAATATTTAAAATGATCTATTGACCACTGGCAAAAATTAATATTTACAGACAATAGAATATTACAGTAGACAGTCTATAGTGACGCTCTGCTGCTTCTCCCTCGGCGCGAGGTCTGACATCATTATGTCAGGCAGCATATCTCAAATAACATGGCTGCCCCCACAAACCCGGCATGCTAAAGCTCTGTACTCCCTCAAACAATGCTGCATGTGGTTATTTGTATTACTTTTTGTGCTGCTGAAGTACGTATATCAAACATCTTCTACAACAGAGATGAATTACTGCACAATCGGGTGAATATGCCAAGTCCCCTTAACTTTACCAGTGTTTACGCTCTCCGAAGACTGAGACGGAGGTGACAATGTAAACAGAAGTGGGTTAGACAGTCTGGCTACTTGGCTTGGCTAAGAGAGCTTCGAACACAGCAACACTGCCTAGCATTTATGTTGCAAATGTCCAGTCCCTTGGATGCAAGACTGACAATTACAACTGAACATGCAGGGTCTTGGCCCTCCATGGAATGAGTTTGACACCCCTGATGTAGGATAACTAAGTAGACGGTTGTGCTGTTTCATCCCATCTAGCAACAATGCTCTGCACTGTGTGTGTTTATACATTTACATATTTATTCCATCTAGCTACAATGCTCCGCACTGGGTGTGTTTATGTTTATATTTATATATCTATATATTCATTCCATCTAGCTAGAATGCTCCGCACTGTGTGTTTATATATTTACATATTTTTTTTCCACCTAGCTGCAATGCTCCGTACTGTGTGTTTATATATCTACATATTATTCCATCTAGCTACATTGCTCCGCACTGTGTTTATATATTTACATATTTATTCCATCTAGCTGCAATGCTCCGTACTGTGTGTTTATATACTCATATATTTATCCCATCCAGCTACAATGCTCTACACTGTGTGTCTGTGTGTATATATATATACAGTATTTATAGTAATATGTACATATGTATATTAGCTGCTCTTGCTTTTTTTTTTTCTTGCCTTCTGATTGTTGCTCTGAGTGTTGCTATCCCTGTGCTGTTGCAATCCTGGAATTTCCCTGTTGTGGGACTAATAAAGGCTTATTTTATCTTAATATATAACCTGACCATAGGAGACAGCTCTGTGATTATCATCAGCAAACTGGCTACACCCCAAGTTCATAGATGCCACGGCTGAGCTAGCGTGCTGCTACCTACACCGAAGCGCAGGAAAGAGGAATGTGGCAAGAGCTGTGGAAGCAGAATTTGTATAGATGTGAATAAGGGCTTGTTTACAAACTGTGTGGTCACTGACAAGTACTTCTCACCGGACCTGGTGCTGCTGGCAGTTTCTGTCTGCCATGGGACTTTTCTGTTGCCGTGATAACAGCAGTCCAGATGCTATTGCTTATTTAGCATTCGGATATGCTCTAGCAACCACTGACAAGCGGCAGACTTGGTTTTGACCAACATATGTGCACAACACAAGGAGATAACATGCTGGATTTTATACAGTGGTCTGAAAAGTGTTTGCCCCCATTCTGATTTCTCATTTTTTGTGTGTTTGTCACACTTAAATATTTCAGATCATCAAACAAATTTAAATATTAGACAAAGATAACACAAGCAAACACAAAATGCAGTTTTTAAATGAAGGTGTTTTGACATGGTTAGTGACCCAGGAGACAGACGCTGACACGAGTTGATAACAGACAATTATCTTTTATTAATAAAGTGTGAGTGTAGTGTGTGAATGGATGAGTGTGTGGTCGTCTGGTCACTGGAGCTGAGCACGTCTTGTGGCAACCTGGCAACCCTGGAACATACAAGCACAAATGATTACTGCTGCTCATTAGCGTTAGAGACTTTGTGCTGGTGATGCTTACTTGCAGGTCCCACAGTGTAAGTCTTGCTGGCTCCTTGTGCCCGTGAGTTGTAGTGCTCGTGGTGCCCGGTGTAGCGGGGGTGAGGAGGAACTCCGAGGTGGAGGGGATTGCACCCCGTCAGCTGATGAGGATGGTCCGCCGCCTGGGAGGTCCACCTGTGCACAGGGGAGAGAACTAGCAGAGGTTGAGTGCTGGGATTGCTTACTTGGCTTGGCTTGGCTTGGCGTGCGCTTCTTGACTTGTGGTCGAGAACTCGGCACATTACGTGGTAAGGATGACAGACGACTCCGTGCCGAGGAGTCCACGGGTCGAGCCTTTAAAGCCTGCTGATTGCCACCTGCTGGAGTAAGCGCAGCTGAAGATGATGATAATGATGACAGCCTAGCGGCCATCATGACAGTACTCCCCCCTCTAGAGGCGCCTCCAGGCATCTGCCCAATCCTACCTGGATGTGCCCGATGGAAATCACGGATCAACTGCTTGTCAAGGATCAACGCAGGGCGAATCCAGGAGCGATGCTCAGGGCCAAAACCATCCCAGTCCACCAAATACTGAAGGCCCCGACCCCTCCTGCGGACATCCAGGATCGCCGTCACCCTCCAGGCTGGATGGCCATCGATCATCCTAGGGGGGGCAGGAGCCGCGGGGGGCGGGCACAGCGGGTCGGCAATGAAGGGCTTGACCTGGGAGACGTGAAAGGTGGGGCAGATGCGCATGTGAGAGGGGAGAGCAAGACGCACAGACACAGGGTTGACAATGTGGGCAATGACAAAAGGACCGATGAAGCGCTTGGTCAGCTTGCGCTTCTCGGCCGCCACACTGATGTTTTTTGTGGACAACCAAACCTTCTGACCCACCTTATAGTCCGGGGCAGGTCTCCTGTGACGGTTGGCCACCTGGATGTTACGTTCCGTGGTTCTCAGGAGGGCTCTGCGGGTGATGGACCAAATCCGCCGACAACGCCTGGCGTGAGCCTGCACTGATGGAACCGCTACCTCCTTCTCCTCCTCAGGGAACAATGGTGGATCGAACCCCAAAGATGCCTTAAAAGGGGACATTCCCGTGGCAGAGGATACTGTGGTGTTGTGGGCGTACTCTATCCACGGCAGATACGTGCTCCAAGAAGAAGAGCAGGAGGAGATGACGCAGCGCAGCACGGCCTCCAACTCCTGATTGGCCCACTCGCACTGGCCGTTGCTCTGCGGGTGGTACCCAGAGGAGAGACTGGCCGTGGCCCCCAGTACCATGCAGAACGCCTTCCAGACTTGAGAAACAAACTGTGGGCCTCGATCCGAGACGATGTCAGCGGGGATCCCGTGAAGACGAACCACATGAAGGACGAGAAGGTCCGCCGTCTCCCGCGCCGATGGCAACCCCCGGAGAGGCACAAAGTGGGCAGCTTTAGAAAAGCGGTCCACTATCGTCAAAACTGTTGTAAAATGGCCAGAGGGGGGAAAACCGGTCACGAAGTCCATGGCTACATGAGACCAGGGGCGGGAGGGAATGGGCAGAGGATGCAGAAGGCCCGCCGGGGCCGATGATGACGTCTTCCCAGTGGCGCACTGAGCGCAGGCCCGGACATAGTTGTTAACGTCCTTCCTCAAACCTGGCCACCAAAAGGTCCTCTGGAGGAGATCGGTGGTTCGACCCACACCTGGATGACACGCCAGTTTAGACGCGTGGCCCCACTCAATTACCTGGCCTCTGACAGAGCGAGGAATGAACAGGCGACCCGGGGGCCCCCCACCCGGATCAGGCTCCACCTCCTGCGCTCTTCTGACCTTATCGCAGATTTCCCAGGACAACGCACCCACCACACAGGAGGACGGCAGGATGGTCTTCTCCTGCTCATCAGAGGATGGCACGTCAAACTGCCTCGAGAGGGCGTCAGGCTTACCATTCTTGCTTCCCAGCCGGTATGTGATGGTAAAGTTGAACCGGCCGAAGAAAAGAGACCAGCGGGCCTGACGTGCGTTCAACTGCTTCGCCGTCCTGAGGTATTCAAGGTTGCGATGGTCAGTCCAAACGACAAACGGCTGGGCAGCCCCCTCCAGCCAGTGCCTCCATTCCTCCAGGGCGAGTTTCACGGCCAGCAGCTCCCTGTCTCCAATGCTGTAGTTTCTCTCAGCGGGCGTCAGGCGATGGGAGAAGTATGCGCAGGGCCGGATCTTACCATCCGTTGGTGAGCACTGGGAGAGTACGGCCCCAACCCCTGAATCCGAGGCGTCCACCTCCACCAGGCACTGCAGCTCTGGGTCCACCTGGGTCAACACACGGGCCGAAGCGAACTCCTCCTTCAGTCTCCCGAACGCCATGGCAGCCTCCTCACTCCAGCGAAAAGGGACCTTCGGGGATGTGAGCGCAGTCAGGGGACGGGCGATGTTCCCAAAGTTAGGCACGAACCGCCGGTAAAAATTGGCGAACCCCAGGAACCCCTGCAGCTGCTTCCTAGACGTGGGAGTGGGCCAGTCCGTCACCGCCTTGACCTTATCCGGGTCAGGAAGCACCCGATTTTGAGCGATGATAAACCCGAGGAAGGAGGTCCGGTCCGTGTGGAATTCACATTTCTCCGCCTTGACGAACAGCTGGTTCTCCAGGAGATGCAGCAGGACCCGCCGCACATGCACCTGGTGCTCCTCCAACGTACGCGAGAAGATGAGAATATCGTCGAGGTACACGAAGACGAAGGAGTTAAGGAAGTCCCGGAGGACGTCGTTGATTAGGCGCTGGAACACCGCCGGAGCGTTGGTTAACCCAAACGGCATCACCAGATACTCGAAGTGGCCGCTTGGGGTCCGGAAAGCGGTCTTCCACTCATCGCCCTCTCGAATTCGCACCAGGTGGTAGGCGTTCCGCAGATCCAATTTGGTAAACCAGGACGCCCCCTGGAGGGAGTCAAAGGCAGTGTTCATCAGAGGAAGTGTGTATTTGTCCTTAATTGTAATCTCATTGAGGCCCCGAAAGTCGATGCAGGGGCGCAGCGAGCCGTCCTTCTTCCCCACGAAGAAGAACCCTGCACCCACAGCCGAGGATGAGGGACGAATGATACCAGATGCCAGAGACTCCTTAATATATGTATCCATGGCCTCGCGCTCCGGGGCTGACAGGCTGTATAGGCGGCTTGCCGGGAGAGGGGCCCCAGCCTTGAGATTAATTGTACAGTCATACGGACGATGGGGGGGAAGGGACAGTGCCCGTGACTTGCTGAAGACCGGACCTAGGTCGTGATAGACGTCGGGTACCTTGGACAGGTCCGGGGGAGGCGTCGAGGGTGGAGGCATCGGAACCGAGGGGGCACACGCCGCCGACTGGAGGCAGGCACTCAGGCAGAACGAACTCCAAGCCGTGATTCTCCCACCCTGCCAGTCAAAAGTGGGGTTATGTAGCCGCAGCCAAGGATACCCCAGGATGACGGGTGAAGAGGAGATGGGTAGAATTAGGAACCGTATTTCCTCATGGTGATTCCCAGAGACAATTATGGACACAGGGGCCGTCTGGTGGGACACTGATGTCAATGACGCCATGAACAGGGTGACAAGATTGACAGTGGGGCGTAAGAGCTGACAGCTGAGGCCCATCAGGGTTGCCAGGTCTCTGGAGATGAAATTCTGCTCAGCTCCAGAGTCAACTAAGGCGTGTGTGGTGTGTTCCTTGTGCTTGTGGAGTAGCCTAATGGGGATGTGGCAACTGGTGAGGGGTTTTTCCTGATCTTTGTCCGCAAATCCCCCTACTGTGATCCGCAGACCTCCCCTTTTAACCGTCTCGGGCATTCAGCCACCCCATGTGACCCGTTACCACAGTAGAAACACAACCCCTGCTCCCTGCGGCGCTGTCTTTCAGCCGCTGTAATTCCCGATTTCCCCACTGTCATGTCCTCCTGCTCCAGAAGTTCCTCTGATGAGGGTAGAGCGAGGAGGGAGGGCCTAACTGAGCAAGGGTGGGGTTTACTTGAACGGGAAGCTGTTCACCGTTCAGCCGCTCGCTCCCTTAGCCTACTATCTGAGCTAATGGTGAGGGAGATTAACTCCCCTAACCTGTCTGGTTTGTCCCGTGCCGCTAGCTCATCCTTTAACTCAGGGCTAAGGCTGCGGAGGAAGATTCCACAGACCGCTGGTTCCCCCCACCCAACTTCAGCAGCTAATACCCGGAAGTCAACAGAATAATCAGCGGCAGACCTGCTGCCCTGCCAGAGGCTTAGCAGCCGTTCGGTTAGCACCGCGCCCCGGTCTACATGATCAAACACTTCCATGAACTCTGCCACGAACTGCTGGTAAGTCAAAAGTGGATAGCTTGGTTTGGCCATGATGGTATAAGCCCAATCTAAAGCTCTACCCCTCAATAGGTTGATAATATAGCCAATCTTGTTTAAATCCGTGGCAAAGTCCCCCGGGATGCGGAGAAACACTGACTCGCACTGCAACAAAAACCCTCGTGCCTCCCCGAGTTTTCCATTAAAACGGGCAGGGGTAGGCACGGGAGTGAGGCGATGTGTAGATGGTGGGTTAGTCTGGCTAGTAGCGGCAGCTGCGGAGGCGGAAGACGCCCCGCTGGCCGGGGGGAACGCCTGATGTCCTTCCAGGCGGTCCAGCCGGCTGTTAACTTGTGTTAATTGGTTTAAGATTACCGTCTGTTGGTGGGAAATCATATCAACTCGGGCGCTGAGAGTGTTTAAGTGGCACGACAGCACACTGTCTGCTGGGTCATCTTGACGGAGTCGTACTGACATGGTTAGTGACCCAGGAGACAGACGCTGACACGAGTTGATAACAGACAATTATCTTTTATTAATAAAGTGTGAGTGTAGTGTGTGAATGGATGAGTGTGTGGTCGTCTGGTCACTGGAGCTGAGCACGTCTTGTGGCAACCTGGCAACCCTGGAACATACAAGCACAAATGATTACTGCTGCTCATTAGCGTTAGAGACTTTGTGCTGGTGATGCTTACTTGCAGGTCCCACAGTGTAAGTCTTGCTGGCTCCTTGTGCCCGTGAGTTGTAGTGCTCGTGGTGCCTGGTGTAGCGGGGGTGAGGAGGAACTCCGAGGTGGAGGGGATTGCACCCCGTCAGATGATGAGGATGGTCCGCCGCCTGGGAGGTCCACCTGTGCACAGGGGAGAGAACTAGCAGAGGTTGAGTGCTGGGATTGCTTACTTGGCTTGGCGTGCGCTTCTTGACTTGTGGTCGAGATCTCGGCGCATTACGTGGTAAGGATGACAGACGACTCCGTGCCGAGGAGTCCGCGGGTTGAGCCTTTAAAGCCCGCTGATTGCCACCTGCTGGAGTGAGCGCAGCTGAAGATGATGATAATGATGACGGCCTAGCGGCCATCATGACATGTTTATTATTAAGGGGAAAAAAAATCCAAACCTACATGGCTCTGTGTGAAAAAGTGATTGCCCTTTAAACCTAATAACTGGTTGGGCCACCCTTAACAGCAACAACTGCAATCAAGCGTTTGCGATAACTGGCAATGAGTCTTTTACAGCGCTGTGGAGGAATTTTGGCCCACTCGTCTTTGCAAAAATGACCATGTTTACATGGTCACGAGTAAACTGATTACTGGAGTAAACCGATAAAGGTAATAAACAGCTTATGGTGTTTACATGCACTGAGTAAACGGTTTACTGGGCAAATAAACTAGAGGGCCTTTTCCACTAGCACGCTTTAGCGCGACACGGGACGGCTCAGCACGCTTTGTACGCTTTTCCACAAGCCCCAACACGGTTTAACAGCCGCAATTCTCAGCCCCGCTGACGGACAGGGTACAGCAGTGCTGAGCTGTGCCGTGTTGTGACGTTAACAGACTGGTCGCCGCTGATTGGTCAGGTCGTAACCGGCGCTGATTGGTCAGGTTGTAACTGCCCCTCTCCTCCTCCTCATCTACCAAATCTTCATGACCTTCTCAATAAAGTTTTTGAAAAAAAAAAAAAAGAATCTTCACGACCGCCTTTACTCAGCACGCAACCACTGTTGGCAGTTCCTTTTCAGTGTATTGCTGTGCTATTTTCATTTATTCTCTATCAAAAATGGCTTCGTGTAATAAGGGTGTTCCATGGACCAGTAAGGAGCTGCAGTGTCTGCTCACTGCATTGTCAGACGAACGTATGAAGCGCGAGTTAGACGGAGCCGCCCGGAATGAAAAAATATACCGGGAGGTCTCGCCATCGGAGTCCTTTAACGGTGAGTTTTAATTTTTTTTTATTGTGCGTTTTTTCGCAAATATATTCGGTAAGACGCTCAGTTTATTTATGCAATTAAAAAGCTGTTCATTTGTGGATGGATCGCTGCTTTATTGCAGCACACTGCGGACTAAAGCTTTTATTTTAATTATTCATGTGAACAATACGCTGAAATAAGCTTATGTATTCTTGTTAAAAACTATTGTCTTTTCTGTATATCTTGCACTTACGTGCTGTATTTTATTGTGTGCATTTTCCTTGTAGAATCATCCCACGCGTCCGCCGCGACAGTCCGTCCGGATTATTCAACCGAGCCTTCCTGACCCACAGCTGGCAGAGACGGCTTCATTCATCCGAGTCGTGACCCAGTTTGGGAAGCTGGTGTAGACACTCAGTGGTCGGCGTGTATAAAATGTCGATTAACCTTCATGTTGTGTTGCAAAGTTTTTTTTTTTTTTTTAATATTTTGTATATAATAAAATGGAATTGTTTTGGAAAGTGTGGTTTGTCTGTTATAACACTGAATTATAAAACAGTATAATTACATAGAAATTCCATTGCCTAGTCTGATCAAAATGATACTGATCTTCCTGTCAGGGTCAACCATTGTAAAGGTAATGTAATTTTTAACTAGACCAAAAAAGAAATCTTTTTGTAAGCTTTCTGTTCTTTTTATTGAAATATCATAAAAAATTAGCCCCACATGATCCAGTTCTAAACTTTGGGTACATTTTTTATGTTAACTTATAAGAAGTTGCACAGTTGGACTTTAAAATGCAGCAGGAGAGACTGATCAAGCTTACAAGTCAAAGTATGTAAAAAAGTAAGTATATGTAAATTCAATGTTCTATTGGCATTCCAAATTCAGAGATTTACAATACTTTAGAAGGAGTGTAGCATCATCTAAATGGAAAATAATAATACTGTTGTTCCAAACGTTGACCTGAAGGTGAAAAACATGAATTTTTTTAATTCAGTACATCCAAAATGCCCTAGGATGTAAAAAATAATAATTTGGTGTAGGCCAGTGTGCCACCGTCTCATTATTTAATACGAATAAAAACAAGTTTCAGCTCATTATTTCTAGGTCATTTGGCAGTTAATTCAAAACAAAAGTGACTTGTGTTGTTGCAGCTTAATTATGAGATAAAATTAATTGTGAGATAAATCCACAGAGCGAGCAAGGCAATAATCCTTGGATCCTTTTTTGTCTCGTGTAAATAAGGACTCAGTCCGGTGCGTAACGTCACGGGAGTGTGGCCCCGCCTCGCTGAGAATCTGCTGCTGCCCCGCTTCTAAAACCTCCTAAAAAAAAAAAAAAAACAGCACAAGCACAACACTGTGCTAATGGAGACAGAAGCATTCCGAGCCGTACTGAAGTGAATCGAGCCGTACCGAGGTGTGCTGGGCTAGTGGAAAACAGGCTTAGGTGTGTTAATCTGTTTTCTCATAAACTGTTAATGAACCTTTGACCCTGTTTACATGGTCATGAGTAAACCTGATAAAGGTAATCAAATTACTCTGTTTACATGACAGTTTGAATAATCAGGTAACTCCAGAAAGCTGATTGTAGTCAGTTTACTCATGACTATGTAAACAGGGTCTTTAACGGATAAAAATAATCGGATTACTCTGTTTACTTGACAGTTTGAATAATCAGGTAACTCCAGAAAACTGACTGTAATCGGTTTACTCGTGACCATGTAAACAGGGTCATTGTAATTCAGCCACATTGGAGGGCTTTCGAGCATGAACCGCCCTTTTAAGGTCATGCCACAGCATCTCAATCGGATTCAGGTCAGGACTTTGACTAGGCCACTCCAAAGTCTTCATTTTGTTTTTCTTAAGCCATTCAGAAGTGGACTTGCTGGTGTGTTTTGGCTCACTGTCCTGCTGCAGAACCCAAGTGTGCTTCAGCTTGAGGCAACAAACAGGTGGCTGGACATTCTCCTTCAGGATTTTTTGGTAGACAGCAGAATTCATGGTTCCATTTACCACAGCAAGTCTTCCAGGTCCTGAAGCAACCAAACAGCCCCAGACCATCACACTACCACCACCATATTTGACTGTTGGTATGATGTTCCTTTTCTGAAATGCTGTGTTACTTTTATGCCGGATGTAATGGGATGCACACCTTCCAAAAAGTTCAACTTTTGTCTCATCAGTCCACAGACTATTTTCCCAAAAGTCTTGGGGATCATCAAGATGTTTTCTGGCAAAACTGAGATGAGCCTTTATGTTCTTTTTGCTCAGCAGTGGTTTTCATCTTGGAACTCTGCCATGTAGGCCATTTTTGTCCAGTCTCTTTCTTATGGCAAAGTCATGAACACTGACCTTAACTGGGGCAAGTGAGGCCTGTAGTTCTTTGGATGTTGTTGTGGGGTCTTTTGTGACCTCTTGGATGAGTCGTTGCTGCGCACTTGGGGTCATTTTGGTTGGCCGGCCACTCCTTGGAAGGTTCACCACTGTTCCATGTTTTTGCCATTTGTGGATAATGGCTCTCACTGTAGTTCGCTGGAGTCCCAAAGCTTTAGAAAAGGCTTTATAACCTTTTCCAGACTGATAGATCTCAATTACTTTGTTTCTCATTTGTTCCTGAATTTCTTTGGATCACAGCATGATGTCTAGCTTTTGGGGATCTTTTGGTCTACTTCACTTTGTCAGGCAGGTCCTATTTACAGTTAGGCCCAGAAATATTTGGACAGTGACACAATCTTCATGATTTGGGCTCTGCATGCTACCACATTGGATTTGAAATGAAACAACTACAACGGAATTGAAGTGCAGACTTTAAGGTTTAATTCAAGGGGTTGAACAAAAATATATGATTAAACATGTAGGAATTGTAGTTATTTTTACACAAACGCTCCTCATTTCAGGGGCTCAAAAGTAATTGGACAAATAAACATAACTCTAAGTAAAATGTTACTTTTCAATATTTTGTTGAGAATCCTTTGCAGGCAATGACTGCCTGAAGTCTGGAACCCATGGACATCACCAAACGCTGGGTTTCCTCCTTTGTGATGTTTTGCCAGGCCTTTACTGCAGCTGTCTTCAGTTGTTGCTTGTTTGTGGGTCTTTCTGCCTTAAGTTTTGTCTTGAGCAAGTGAAATGCATGCACGATTGGATTGAGATCTGGTGATTGACTCGGCCATTGCAGAATATTCCACTTCGCTGCTTTAAAAAACTCCTGGGTTGCTTTTGCAGTATGTTTAGGATCATTGTCCATCTGTACTGTGAAGCGCCGTCCAATCAACTTTGCTGCATTTGGCTGAATCTGAGCAGAAAGATATCCCTATACACTTCAGAATTCATCCGGCTGCTTCTGTCTTTTGTCACATCATCAATAAACACAAGTGACCCAGTGCCATTGGAAGCCATGCATGCCCATGCCATCACTGCCTCCACCATGTTTTACAGAAGATGTGGTGTGCTTTGGATCATGAACTGTTCCAATTCTTCTCCAAACTTTCTTCTTCCCATCATTCTGGTACAGGTCGATCTTAGTCTCATCTGTCCAAAGAATGTTGTTCCAGAACTGGGCTGGCTTCTTCAGGTGTTTTTTGGCAAAGTCAATTCTGGCCTTTGTATTTTTGAGGCTGATTAATGGTTTGCACCTTGTGGTGAATCCTCTGTATTTACTCTCATGAAGTCTTCTCTTTATGGTAGACTTAGATACTGACACACCTACTTCCTGGAGAGTGTTCTTCACTTGAGTGGATGTTGTGAAGGGGCTGTTCTTCACCATGGAAAGGATTCTGCGATCATCCACCACTGTTGTCTTCCGTGGACATCCAGGACTTTTTGAGTTCCCAAGCTCACCAGTGCACTATTTTTTTCTCAGAACGTACCAAACTGTTGATTTGGCCACTCCTAGCATTTCTGCTATCTCTCTGATGGATTTCTTCTTTTTTTTCAGCCTCAGGATGGTCTGTTTCACCTCCATTGAGAGCTCCTTTGACCGCATGTTGTGTGTTCACAGCAACAGCTTCCAAATGCAAACGCCACACCTGGAATCAACTCCAGACCTTTTAACTGCTTAACTGATGACAGGTTAATGAGGGAAGAGCCCATGCAGCCTTGTTATTTTTTTTTTTTTTGCAGCCTTCTGAGTCAATTGTCCAATTACTTTTGGTCCCTTGAAAAAGAGGCGGCTACGTATTAAAGAGCTGTAATTCCTAAACCCTTGCTCCAATTTGGATGTGAATACTCTCAAATTACAGCTGAGAGTCTGCACTTTAAGCCCATATTGATTATATAACTGTATCCTGAATATGTTTTCGTAAACAGCTAAAATAACAAAACTTGTGTCACTGTCCAAATATTTCTGGGCCTAACTGTAAGTGGGTTCTTGATTGAGAACAGGTGTGGCAGTAATCAGGCCTGGGTGTGGCTTGAGAAATTGAACTCAGTTTTCCAAAGATGTGATAAACCACAGTTAATTTATGTTTTAATGGGGGGGGGCAATCACTTTTTCACACAGGGCCATGTAGGTTTGGATTGTTTTTACCCTTAATAATAAACACCTTAATTTAAAAACTGCATTTCGTATTTACTTGTGTTAACTTTGTCTAATATTTACATTTGTTTGATGATCTGACACATTTAAGTGTGACAAATACAAAAAAATGAGAAACTAGAAAAGCACTCAGAGAGCGCATACCTCCGCCAAGGCTCCTTCCGTTTGTCATGGATCACCTCCAAAATGTAATGGGCTTGTGTGTAGGCCTATCGCCACTTGTGGTGAAAATTGCATCCAAGTCTGTCCATTAGTTTTGGAGTTTTGTGGCTGACACACAGTGAGAAGAGTCTTGGCTGAGGTATGCATTCCCAGATCATTACCAAAATGTAATGGGTTCCTCTCTAGGCCAAGAACCACCTCTGGTGAAAATTTCATCCAAATCCATCCAGTAGTTTTTGTGTAATCCTGCTGCACAAATACAAACAAAGGCCTTGGTGGAGGTATGCACTCTCAGATCATCACCAAAATCTAATCATCTGTTCCCTGTGCCATTACACACCTTTCCTGAAAATTTTGTCAAAATCCGTTCATAACTTTTTGAGTTACGTTGGTAACAGACAGACACACAAACAAACAGACAAATGCCAGTAAAAGCATTACCTCCTTGGCGAAGGTAATAAACTCAAGTGTTGCTGTTGTGTCCATCTCCTCCATCTCCAAACTCCCAGGCTGCGGGCGTTGCAATTCATCGCACAACCGCGTACAACCCACAGGCCAATGGGTTATGCGAGCGTTTTCATAGATCACTGAAAGCAGCACTCAGGGATTCAGTGACGGATGCAAATTGGGTAGACAGGTTGCCGTGGGTTTTATTGGGGTTGTGCTCCGCGGCAAAAGAGGATTTGGAAGCTTCCCCGGCAGAGAGCTTGTTTTTGCGCAGCCCCTATGGCTGCTCGGGGAATTTCTGCCAAATAATCCCACGCCGGACAGCTGCCCGTCTCACCTTTTGCAGCGTAGCACAAACACAGGCACGCTGCCGGGCCCGGCCCACCACTGTTTTCCGTGTGCTTTTGTGCCTAAAACTTTGAATAACGCGGAGTTCGTGTTCGTCAGACACGACGACCACCGCCCTCCATTGCGCCTGCACACATGTTGAAAATGGCCGTATCTCACAATGTTAAAGAATCCTTTAAAAAATTCCTGGATCCAGACGGTGATCCGGATCATCCCCAAAATTTAATCAGTTCTTCCTTGTACCATTTCCAACAACGCCTGAAAGTTTCATGGAAATCCGTCCAAAACTTTTTGAGTTATCTTGCTAACCAACAGACAGACAGACAAACAGACAAACAGACAAACCCCGGCAAAAACATAACCTCCTGGCCTGCGACCTGGCGGAGGTAATCAGGAAGGGGGCAAACACTTTTTCACACCACTATTCTGATATTATAAAGGGATACAGAGCCTCCCTCCCCTCATACAGGTGCATCTCAATAAATTAAAATGTCATCAAAAAGTTAATTTATTTCTTGAATTCATTTCAAAAGTGAAACTCGGATTCATTACACACAGTGTGATATATTTCAAGCGTTTATTTCTTTTCATTTTGAAAGTTATGGCTTACAGCTACTGAAAACCCCAAATTCTCAAAAAATTTGAATATTAAGTAATATCAATTTTAAAAAATTGATTTTTAACAGAAATGTTGGACTCCTGGAAAGTATGTCCATGTAGGCACTCAATACTCTCTCAAGTATTGGGCCTCAAGTTGGGCCTTTTTTTGCATGAATTATTGCATCAGTGCAGCATGGCATGAAGGCAATCGGCCTGTAGTACTGCTGAGGCGTTATGGAAGCCCATGTTGCTTTGATAGCGGCCTTCAGCTCATCTGCATTGTTGGAGCTGGATGGATCTCATTTCCTCTTGACAATACACCATAGATTTTCCAAGGGGTTTAGGTCAAGAGAGTTTGCTGGCCAATAAAGCACTGTGATACTATGGTCATTAAACCAGGTTTTGATACTTTTGGCAATGTGGGCAGGTGTCAAGTCCTGCTGGAAAATGAAATCATCCTCTCCATAAAGCTTGTCAGCAGAGGAAAGCATGAAGTGCTCTAAAATTTCCTGGTAGATGGCTACGCTGACCTTGGACTTGATAAAACACAGTGGACCAACACCAGCAGAGGACACAGCTCCCCAAATCATCACTGACTGTGGAAACTTCACACTGGACCTCAAGCAACTTGGATTCTGCGCCTCTCCACTCTTCCTCCAGACTCTGGGACTGTGATTTCCAAATGATAGGACTTGGCACCTGATTTGGGAAGCCATGCCGAGTTATCAGTTTTTTTTTGGTCTTTCTGCTGTTCCCTTTCAGGGCCACCACAGTGCATCACCACCTTATACCATGATGATTCAAATGTCCAGCAAGGATTTTTATGCCAGATGCCCTTCCTGATGCAACCCTGCCCATTTATCTGGTCTTGGGATCGGCACAGAGAGTACTCTGGCGTGTGCAACCCCTCCATGACTGGGTAACCAACTTTCCTTTCCTCATTCCATTACACTGAGCACCAAGCTAGAAGGTGGGAAGTACCATTTTTATATGGTCTTTGGCAATGACCCGGCCGGAGCTTGAAGTCACAATCTCCCGGTTGTGGGGCGGATGCTCTACCTCTAGGCCACCACTCTGGTGCCAAATTATCAATTAATTAACAACTAATTTAATTTAGTCAACTAAATTCTTATCAACAATTAATTGAAAGTCAATTAACCATTAACATCCCAGGTCCAAATCATATCACTCACTCACTACCCATTTAATGTCTTTGACACCAAAGGTGTGACAGATGCCGCACGACAGGCTCGCAGTGCCTTCCTCCATCATTCCTTGTCATGGGTGTCTCTGACATTGAGATTCAACTCACTCAGATCTTGCTTAATAAGTTCTTTTCACGTTGTATGTGGTTCATCTGTTTTTTGTGCCTCCCACTTGGAGGTGCCGAATACTTCCCGTCCAGGTCAGGTCAAGTCAAGTTTATTTATAAAGCACATTTAAAACAACTATTGCTGACCAAAGTGCTGTACATAAAAACTGAAAGTAAAATAAATGCCATAAAAAACAAGTACAACAAAAACAACATTAAAAAAATAATGTTAAAGAGTAAAAACAAAATTAAACAAAAAGGTTGGTTTCAGTAAAGACGTTGACAATCATACTGGATTAAAAGCCAAGGAATAAAAGTGCATTTTAAGACAAGACTTAAAAACAGGCATTGATGGAGCCAGCCTAACATGCAAGGGTAAATGGTTCCATCATTTAGGGCAGGGGTGTCAAACTCATTCCATGGAGGGCCAAGACCCTGCATGTTTTGCTTCTACCCAGTGTCTTCAGCAGGTGTTTTCACTGATTAGCAATCAGTGGGAAGAAATTCAATGAAATCACCTGTTGAAGACACTGGGTGGAGGTAAAACCTGCAGGGTCTTGGCCCTCCATGGAATGAGTTTGACACCTGTGATTTAGGGGCAACAATTGCAAAGGCCCGGTCCTCCTCTAGGTGCAAGTGTAGACCTTGGGATGATTAAAAGCAATTGTCCTGATTGCTTTAGATCTCCAAATCTCTCAGGTCACTGTAGACCTGACAGATCTAGAGGGGACATCGGATTGTAAGAGATCAGAGAGCTATGATTGTGCCAACCCATTCAGTGCTTTATAGGTCAACAACAAAACTTTGAAATCAATCCTGAAACAAACAGGGAGCCAGTGGAGGGAGGCAGGTACGGGAGAAATGTGGTCCCATTTACGAGTTCCCATTAACAGCCGAGCCACAGCATTTTGTACCAGCTGTAGCTGTGAGAGAGAAGCCTAACACCAGCAAACAGGGCATTACAGTAATCAAGCTGCAATATAATAAAGGTGTCTATTACTCTTTTGAAGTCATTAAACGATAAAAAGGAATTAACTTTAGATAAAGCTGTCAAAATCGCTATCGAGGATTAGGGGTGCGTCATATCATATTGTTCACGATAATTCCGGTATAAATTTTGATACTGGTATAAAAATGAATACTGTAATATTTGGGGTCTGCTATGCTGCCGATGAAAGTTACGCATTACCATAGAAATGGCAAAACAAACATGGCTTGGGAAGTGGCCACTCCGTGCTTGGAGCGTCTGCATCTAGTTGTAAGGAAGTAATTTAGTTTTAAGGCTGCAAAAAACCAAAACAAACAAACCAAAACAAACAAACAAAAAAATGGTGCAGTGATGTGGATAATCTGCCCACTTTTTTTTCCCGCATGTCAACAACACCACTTCAGGGCAGTTTTACTTCGCACTGAAGTGGTGTTGTTGACGTCCGAAGTGTCCAGAGTTTTATTTTCGTTCCATTGTGGACGCTTCAGCTTGTTCTATTTAACTACCGGAAAGAAAAAAAATCTGTTAAAAGCCCCTGGAGATGTCTGTGCAACGGAAACTTCTAATGCAGGTAAACAGAGAGTGAGAGAGAGACGGGAGGGTTGATGCAGCGGTCATTTACCTGCAGAAGTGTCTTGGGGAAATGGCAGGAAGGTAGGCCAGCATATATTCAGTATGTAAAAAAAATGATTAAAGATGCACTCCTTTGGCTCTAAAAACCACCTAAAAAACAAATGTGTATTGCTCCAAATAGTGTATTGTGGCTTTTTATACACAAAAAAACTTTCATTATCTTAGAATTGCTTGGAAAGAGCTTTTACATCTTCCACCTACAGTAGATCAGAATATTCATAGATCAGTATGCACTGATCTATGAATATTCTTCACCCATACTCCCACCCACCAGTAATGGAAGCTGCAATGCCAGTCTTGTGCTGAGAAATGCATGTCTGCCGAGGAAAGCATCCTCCCTTTTTTTAACTTCTAAAACCATATAAAGAGTTACAATACTGGCTGCAGTATTACATTTCTCTTTTGTGTGTGTTTTTACAGCCCCACTCATCAGATACGCACTCCGGTGAAGGGGGATGCTTTCCGCGACTAGTTTGACTTCCAAGTCTCTCCCGCATGGGAGTGAAAGAGGCGAGCCAAGCGAGCTAGCTCTCAGCGAACCCACTTGGGGGCTGACGGGTGCCCGCTGGGCAGCTTGCTGGGGCCGGTGGTCTGGTGTGCTCGCCCGCCGCCGTGGAACCACAACCTCAGCGTGCACCTCAGCTAGTGTTCCTGAATCCTGCTTGCTCCTTAGCTCCTCCCTCTTTCCCTGAAGCAGAGAACTCAGGTCTGTAGCCATGCCCAGTGCTTAGCCTGACTGGTTAATGTTATAACCAATCAGGCTAAGCACGAATGCCTGCATAGCTTGAAACACTCGGTCTAAAGTTGCATTTTTTTTTTTGGCGGGGGGGAGGGGGTGCTGGAGTTTAACTGGACAGTCACAGCAGAAAAACACAGACTTGGGACTTATTTTGCTCTTGATATGTCTTGTAAGTCACAACAAACATGTTACAGACATGTTAACAACAGAAAAAACTTGATTTTTGGCACAGTGTCACTTTAAATAATAATAGTTTTAAATAACCCCTCTCCCTCCCTGTTTTTATTTCGACCCTCCTCCTGACCCAGTTTAATATCATACTAGACTAAATGAATTTAATATGTGAGATGGCAAAACCCCCTCATGACCCAGCTCACAGAACTTAGATAAAGACAGAAGTAATGTGGTGAATGAGTATTTGTAGTTATATGATATTGTTGTTGCTACTTTTAGTTTAGGGTTTATGTTTTCTAATGTAATAAATAGGTTGCATTAACTAGCTAAATTACCTCTTAGATTCATAAGGCAAAGTTTTCAGGACTATTCAGATGTTTTAAGAAAAATCTGCATAATTTTCAAACTATATGCTTAGTAGGCAGTACCAACATTACTCTCATTTGCTTGTAATCATTCTCTCCTAAATTAGATTTCTTTTCTCAGTTTTTTTTAACATCTTACATTTTTTTAATAAATTTTAAACTTTTTTGGTGACAAATTTGTGACCTTTTTCACGCAAAATTGTAACTTTTTACCTAAAGCCTCTTACCTTGTGTTTTTATTCTGAAAATGTGAAAAAATCAGAAGCAGCCTAGGAATGGCCTAGAATGAAGTCAAATTCTTGACCTGAATTTTTGCCCCAATCCACCCCTGAGTGCACTTAAGATGACGTGGTTTATATCATTTTTTGGTAATATTTGATACAGAGTAAAAAAACATTTCAAACTCATTTTGAACTGCTATTTATAAACTGGAGAAGTAAGAGTTTTTGTTTTGCTTTTACTGAATATGGTGAACGTAAATAATACTGGCCTGTGAAACTGTCCTTTATAAATTTAAAAGAAAAAACTGTTTTCCTTGATACCGTGAAGCCATATTGCCCACCCCTATCCAGGATCACACCAAGGTTTTCAGCACAAGGTTTAACATAAAGCTCAAGGCCACCCAAATCAATACTGGGAACACTACAGATTCCACTTGGTCCAAATATCAGGATTTCAGTTTTGTTTTCGTTAAAATTTAAAAAATTCATTGCCATCCATGATTTAATTTAAGTAAGGCAGTCTATTAAGGGTTTCACAGAATATGCATTTTTCTTCTTAAAGGGCATGTATGGTGTCATCTGCGTAACTATGAAATGAGATCCCGTGTTTTCTAAAGATGGCACCTAGGGGGGAGCATATGTATAAGGTAAATAATAACGGTCCAAGAATAGAACCCCGAGAAACTCCGCAAAAAAGGGGGGGGGGGTTGAAGAAGAAACAGAGTCACTAAGGTTGACAGAAAAACTTCTGTCTGACAGGTAGGACCTAAACCATTCTAGTGCAGTACCTTTAATGCCACCACAGTGTTCCAAACAAGAAATAAGAATACTATGTTCCACTGTGTCAAATGCAGCTGTAAGGTCTAAAAGCAAAAGAACAGTAAAATCACCTGAGTCTGTAAATAATAAAAGGTCATTAAAAACCTTTAAGAGAGCAGTTTCAGTACTGTTGAAGACCTTAAAACTGGACTGGAACACCCCAAAAATATTATGTGCCACTAAAAAATTATTGCAGTTGCACAAAAACAACCTTGTCCAATAATTTTGAGAGAAATGGCAGCTTGGAGATTGACCTAAAGTTTGAGAGGACTGAGGTGTCCAGATTTGGCTTTTTTACCAAAGGTTGCACTCCAGCATGCTTAAAATATGCTGGGACAACACCTGAAGCTAGACTGCTGTTAACAATTTTAAGAAAGTAAGGGCCAACAGCATCAAATGCTTCCTTCATGAGTTGGAAGGGAATGACATCACTAAGGCATGATGAGGGCTTCATAGAACTATCAATTTCATTAAGTAGGCTGAATGAAATTGGCTCATAAAGAGTAAATTAGCAGTGCAAGGATCAATGGTGGAAGAATTATGCAAAGGGAAGAAAGATATGGATGTCAAATTAGCAACCTTGTTTGTGAAAAACTGCAGGAATATGTTACAGGTTTCAGGCGACTGATTGGGATGGATTAAAAACATTGTCAATAATGTTAAAAAGGATTTGAGGCTTATGTGATCTTATGTGAGCTGGTGACCATTGACAGCATCCTCATCAACTGCATCACGGTGTGGTATGGAAGCTGCACCGCCTCCTGCCGGAAGACTCTACAATGCACAGTGAACACAGCCAACAAGGTCATTGATGCCCCTCTGCCCTCCCTCCCTCATCAATATCGCAGGTGACACCGCCCACCCCTCATGCTTCCTCTTCAGCCCCCTGCCCTCAGGGAGAAGGTACCGGAGCCTCCGGGCCTGCTCCACAAGACTGCTAAACAGCTTTGTTCGCCAGGCCATCAGGACCCTGAACTCTGTCCACCCCCACCCCGCCCCGGACCGTAACACACTCACCCACACAACAACTGTACTTCAGCTGTTTGCAGAGAAAGACTTGGCACACCAACAATACTACATCTGCTGCTGTATGTTTTTGCACTTTACTGCAACCATTTGCACAAATGCCATACCTGCTGCTGTCTGTTATTGCACTACTGATCATGCGCAGTCCAGTCTGTCACTGTCTGCACCTCTGCTACTGCATTGAACTTGCAATTACTGGTACTACGGCTCTACTGTACATAGGACTGCTGTGTTTTATCATTATTTGCACTACGGGTAGCATTACTGTACATAGACTGCTGTTGTTGTCTTTCATCCTTATTCCTTCTTTTCTTATATATTGCGCACACCACTAAGACAGAGAGAAACGGCATTTCAATTCTCCTGTATGCCCTGTACATTTGGAAGTATTGACAAATAAAAATCTTTGAATTTGATGTGAATTGTAAAAAACTGTAAAAAAAAATAATACTGGGAAAGTATTTAGCTTTTTTCACCTTTACTATGTTCTGGTAGTTGCACCAGCTGTCTTTTAAACTATCAAAAGACACCTGCAGCCTTTTTTTCCCCATTTGCGCTCAGACTTCCTGCATTCACATTTGACAACACGAGTGATATCATTCAGCCATGGTTCAGATTTACATTTAAATTTTTTAAAAGGAGCAAGAATATCTAAAATCCAATGGTAATTACAATAAAAAAGTGAAGTAATCTCCTCAGTATCAATACACTGAGAAGACTCTACACCATCCTTAAAAGCAACAGAGAATTTTACAGCTGTTGAAGAGTTAATACAGTGCCGACGGGAGACCCCAGTACAGTGCTGAGAGATGTGACAAGGCAGACAAGTCTCAGACACAACAGGGCAGTGATCAGAAAATAATGGCTCACATACTTCAATATTTGAAACAGGTAAACCAAAAGATAAAACAAGGTCCAGTGTGTGGCCATGCTCCTGGGCTGAGCCCAACACAGAATGAGAAAGAGAAAATGAGCTGATGAGATCAGTAAAGTCTTTCACCATCAGCTTAGTAGGACAGCAGACATGGATGTTAAAATCTCCCACGATCAAAACACTTTCATATTTGGGCATAGTCCCGGTTAAGAACTCTGAAACTTCTTTTATAAAATCTTTGTTATAATTAGGAGGTTGATAAATCAGTGCACAGAGTCGGCTGTGAACACTCCACCAGAAAAGTAAGAAAGTTCGAAGCTTGGGAAATAATCAGCTAACAATTGTCTGCACTAGGTCCAGGTGTTTGGCAGTGGTCAGAGAGGCCATTGGCGCGGATTGGCAGCCACGTTTCTGTCAGTCTGCCCCAGGGCAACTGTGGCTACAGCAGTAGCTTACCACTACTATTGTCTGTCTGTGGAGTGAATGAATAATGGACTCACTGTAAAGTGCTTTGGTATCTTGAAAGGCACTATATAAATGCAATCCATTATTTGGTGTTGTTGCATTCTACATGCCCAGACCGCTGAAGGTGTGTGTATCTGGAGATGATGAGAGAGATCAGATGCAAAATATACGATTCTAAACACCATTGCCGGGGCAACACATGACTCTGTTATACTGGAAAACAGTGCAGTGGGGACATGTCTGACATAAGGTGAAGGTGATGGATCACATAGATATCATTCTGATGTTTACTGCTTTCTGGCTGATTGGCATGATAAATCCAATTTCAGCTCATCCATTTTATTGGTGACAGACATCATATTCCCAATTATAGATTGGACAGAAATGCTAAATATGAACTGGATTTAAATGCTAAATGATAAGATAGTGCCATTTCCAAGTTGCTTTTTATTCACATGTTTTATCTTGGCATCTTCAGATGAAAACGAAAGTTTATCACCACATAGCGACTACAAATGGCTGAGCTCATAAATCCAACTTAAGCGTGTCCATTTTGTTGGGAACACCAAACACAAGTGCTCAATGCTTAGTTAGCACTGTTTAGCACATTTTGCCAGTTTCCTCTTGGCATTTTCAGAAATACAGAGTCAGAAGCATATAATATGCTGTGAAACTTTAATAGAAACTAGATGCTGTGACACTTTAACACAAATTGTACAGCAAATCCTTTTAAAGCAGACTATAAGGAGACGCTGCTAGCTAAACTAGCTAACTGAAATGACGGAAAAACATCCGGGTCAGGACCGTCACATTTGGATTGTGAGGAATCTCGTCAAACAGCTCCCTGCTGTGGAACAGAAGGTGCGGTATACATGTGGTATGTACATGTTCACATTTTAATAAAGAAAGAATAGCTAAGCTTCTTCTTCTTTCGGCTGCTGCCTTTAGGGGTCACCACAGTGGATCATCTACCTCTATCTCATCTTAAATGTTAGTTAAACTAATTAATGCTAATTAACTGTAAAATGGAGCGATATGGGCACTGTGCCAATGGAGCTGATGTTACGCTGCATCATCACCACTTATCATCAAAGCTTATCATTCAATTAATTGGTAGGTTAATTGCATTAACTTTTGCACTTATGCAACAGTTAATGCAATTAACTGCTGCATAATTGTTATTTTAGCATACAGTGTAGTTTACCTTAGCAAAGCAGAGATAGAAATCTCTCTTTAGAGTGCTTCTCTCCGTGGAGATTATCTGGTACAGAACAGAGGCCAGCAGAAAGGCCAGGGCCACTCTCAGAGCCATCAGAAGGAGACCCGCTAGACTCTGCTGGGCATGGTAGCTGTGATGTTCAGTCTCAAATTCTGAATACTGCTCCCACAGCAGCAGCACACCCTGAAATGACAGTTTGAGATCCTATTATTTGGACTTTAAATTTTCGGCCTGAAGCATGCCACTCTTATCTGATGAAGATCCTGCCTGGCATGTATTAAGCCTTACATACCTGTATGATAACTCCCCCAACAGCAACAGCCGTGGAAGCTGGAGACTGTTCCCACTGAAGAGGTCTGGACTGAGGTTTCCTGCCCCGACTCAGAGTCCAGCCCATACACAGACTCAGTAACATATACAGCATGGAAACCTGGGACACCATATCCCAGACTGAAAAAGAAGAGGCACAAAATAATTCTGTTTATAATCAGGCACCGTCCTCATCATTTTATTGATAGCAAGACATGATGATGCATTATGAGCCTATATAGAGAATAGAGATGTGAAGAATTCAGAGATACTGGGAGTATGACAGCATGGTGAGACCTTTGACCACATGATCAAATGTAAGACCTTATATTATATGAAAAATAACAAAAGAAATGATTAATTATATTGTCATTAGTTTTATACAAATGTTTCCTGGAAATGAAAATCACTGCAAAATCAATCCATCTGATACTGAATTTACAGCTCTCCTAGTAGCATCACTGGACAATCAAGCTATTAATGTAAGCTGCCAGTAAACACACCAGAAACAAGCCCTCTACAACTGAATAATTGCTGTTGCTTTTGCTTATTTCAATTAAAAACACATTCAGAAACTAGGAAAGCACTCAGAGAGCACATACCTCCACCAAAGCTCCTTCCGTCCCTCATGAATCACCTCCAAAATGTAATGAGTTTGTGTGTAGGCCTAGAGCTACTTCTGGTGGAAATTGCATCAAAGTCTGTCCAGTTTAGTTTTGGAGTATTGTTGCTAACACTCTGTGAGAAGATAAGAGCATTGGCTGAAGTATGCATTCTTGGATCATCACCAAAATGTAATGGCATCCTCTGTAGCCCAAGAACCACATCTAGTGAAAGTTTCATCCAAATCCATTCAGTAGTTCTGGAGTATTGCTGCTAACACTGTGAGAAGATAAGAGCCTTGGCTGAGGTATGCATTCTTGGATCATCACCAAAATGTAATGGCTTCCTCTTTAGCCCAAGGACCACCTCTGGTTAAAATTTCATCCAAATCCATCCAGCAGTTTTTGCATAATGCTGCTGCTGCACAAATGCAAACAAAGCCCTTGGTGAAGGTATGCACGCTCAGATCATCACCAAAATCTAATCATCTGTTCCCCGTGCCATTACACACCTTTCCTGAAAATTTCATCAAAATCCGTTCATAACTTTTTGAGTTATGTTGGTAACAGACAGACAGACAGACAAATGCCGGTAAAAACATTACCTCCTTGGCGGAGGTAAAAAAATGCACACATATACTGTATACTTTTGGGTTATCAGTTAATCAATGGTGTTTTCAGTCCACTAGATGGCGCAAAGCAAACACCCAGTAAAGTGAAGTCATAACTTGGCTTGGCAGCCAGCTTTGAAAGTTTGGAAGCAGTTACAGTGGGGCAAAAAAGTATTTAGTCAGCTACCAATTGTGCAAGTTCTCCCACTTAAAAGATGAGAGAGGTCTCCAATTTTCATCATAGGTATACCTCAACTATGAGAGACAAAATGAGGAAAAAAAAAATCCAGAAAATCACATTGTCTGATTTTTAAAGAATTAATTGGTAAATTCCTCGGTAAAATAAGTATTTGGTCAATAACAAAAGTTCATCTCAATACTTTATTATATACCCTTTGTTGGCAATGACAGAAGTCAAACGTTTTCTGTAAGTCTTCACAAGGTTTTCACACACTGTTGCTGGTATTTTGGCCCATTCCTCCATGCAGATCTCCTCTAGAGCAGTGATGTTTTGGGGCTGTCGCTGGGCAACACAGACTTTCAACTCCCTCCAAAGATTTTCTATGGGGTTGAGATCTGGAGACTGGCTAGGCCACTCCAGGACCTTGAAATGCTTCTTACGAAGCCACTGCTTCATTGCCCGGGCAGTGTGTTTGGGATCATTGTCATGCTGAAAGACCCAGCCACGTTTCATCTTCAATGCCCTTGCTGATGGAAGGTGGTTTTCACTCAAAATCTCACAATACATGGCCCCATTCATTCTTTCCTTTACACGGATCAGTCGTCCTGGTCCCTTTGCAGAAAAACAGCCCCAAAGCATGATGTTTCCACCCCCATCCTTCACTGTAGGTATGGTGTTCTTTCTCCTCCAAATACGACAAGTTGAGTTTTTACAATAAAGTTCTATTTTGGTTTCATCTGACCATATGACATTCTCCCAATCCTCTTCTGGATCATCCAAATGCTCTCTAGCAAACTTCAGACGGGCCTGGACATGTACTGGCTTAAGCAGAGGGACACGTCTGGCACTGCAGGATTTGAGTCCCTGGCGGCGTAGTGTGTTACTGATGGTAGCCTTTGTTACTTTGGTCCCAGCTCTCTGCAGGTCATTCACTAGGTCCCCCCATGTGGCTCTGGGATTTTTGCTCACCGTTCTCGTGATCATTTTGACCCCACGGGGTGAGCTCTTGCATGGAGCCCCAAATCAAGGGAGTTTATCAGTGGTCTTGTATGTCTTCCATTTTCTAATAATTGCTCCCACAGTTGATTTCTTCACATCAAGCTGCTTACCTATTGCAGATTCAGTCTTCCCAGCCTGGTGCAGGTCTACAATTTTGTTTCTGGTGTCCTTTGACAGCTCTTTGGTCTTGGCCATAGTGGAGTTTGGAGTCTGACTGTTTGAGGTTGTGGACAGGTGTCTTTTATACTGATAATGAGTTCAAACAGGTGCCATTAATACAGGTAACGAGTGGAGGACAGAGGAGCCTGTTAAAGAAGAAGTTACAGGTCTGTGTGAGCCAGAAATCTTGCTTGTTTGTAGGTGACCAAATACTTATTTTACCGAGGAATTTACCAATTAATTCATTAAAAATCCTTCCATGTGATTTTCTGGATTTTTTTTTTCTCATTTTGTCTCTCATAGTTGAGGTATACCTATGATGAAAATTGGAGACCTCTCTCATCTTTTAAGTGGGAGAACTTGCACAATTGGTGGCTGACTAAATACTTTTTTACCCCACTGTAGCTCAAATGTCAGACATTTTTTTGGATTTTATAACAAAGATGGAAGGAAAGACCTTGACATGACACACAACCCACAAGAAGTGCTGTATGAAAAAAAGAAAAAAAAAAACACTCAGAATACGGCAGGCCACACATGTCTTGGAGCAGCATTAGCAATGGCTAAGCTAATATACGCCAGCATTCTATAATTCTGTGCTACATATCAAGATGCGTTACCCTGCGTCTTTGCGCATGCACAGACTTGTGTACATAGCTCCGTTTCCACACCCATCATTTAATGCTATCGTATGAAACGTCAAAGTTTGGAAAGTTCCTGTACAGTAGGTAAAATTATGTTGTAAAGTTGCCCTTTGTCTCTACAGCTACCAGAATAGTGTACATAAGCGCCATCATTTCATGTTTTTGAAACAAAGGCGCCTCAAGCTCATGAACAGTCTAGCCTAATGTTGGAGAAAAGCTCATTAACAGTAAATTACCTGGCGCTGTGTGTGTATTAGTCAAACTTTTTGAAACAAAGGAGCCTCAAGCTCATGAACGGTCTGTAGCCTAATGCTTTTTAGCCCATTTTTAGTTTTTTAGCTTAGTTTTTAGGTAGTATTTTATCCTAATTTTAGCTTATTTTAACTTGATTTTAATTCTTAGGTTTAGCTTTTTATTGTAGTGGACAGTTGTACATATTTTATGTAAATAAATTCCTTTGAAAACATTTTAAAATTTCTCCTCTAATTCCTCCTGTGACTCTTCACTTGCTTTTTAAAGAGCCTGCAAGTATGTTTTTTAATTACTCTTTGGCCTCCTGACAAATGTTCTATAATTTTTTACTTTTTTTTTACTTTATTGTATTAAAGTTTTGGATACATCCTGGCGTGATGTTCCTCTTTGGTTTTTTTAACGTCATCCTATGTCCTCGGCCTTGTTACAAATGTTCTATAACATTTATATGATCTGCAGAATATACACAAATTGTACCAATAAGCAACGGTAGCAGTTTTTGACAAAGCAGCATAAATCGATGGACTCTGCTGTCGATTGGCGCTACCGGTAGCATTTTTTGATAAAGTAGCACAAATCGACAGAACACCGGCATGGAGCTTTTTTTCCGATTGCCAAGTAAGTAAAGTTTATTTATGAAGCACTTTTCAAAGACATATAGTCACAAAGCGCTGTACAATAAAATGGAATAAAAGGAAGTTGATAGATAAAAATCATTTTAAAAATAGAAAAACAAGTTAAAAGACAAGATTAAAATAATTTAAAAATATCAGACTTACCATTAAAAAGCAGATGAAACTCAACGGAAATCTTCGTTAAACAAAAAAAGTTTTCAGCTGTTTTTTAAGAGAGTCCACAGAATCAGCTAAACGTATCTGGAGTGGGAGTCTATTCCAAACAGCACCGTCCAATGCCCTCCCTGTGTGCAGAGATGTACCTCTGTGGAAAATAAAGCCCCGAGAATACTTTATTATAGAGACGGCAGTGGCTCAGGAGGTAGAGCGGGTCGTCCAATAACCAGATGGTTGGCGGTTCAAATCCTGCTCTTCCCAGATATCCTGCCATTGTGTCCTTGGGCAAGACACTTTAACCACCTTGCCTCCAGTGTCCATAACACTGGGTATGAATGTGTATAAATGTTCGGTGGTGGCTGTTGGCGCAGATTGGCAGCCGCGTTTCTGTCAGCCTGCCCCAGGGCAGCTGTGGCTACAGTAGAAGCTTGCCACTACCATTGTCTGTCTGGAGTGAATGAATAATGTAACTATTTGTAAAAGCATCTTTGAGTGTCTATGATAAAGCGCTATATAAATCTGATGCATTATTATTATGAAAGAGATGTCACCAGTTTTACTATGGAACATGATTTGAGGTTGAGTAAGCTGAAAAAACGTGAAATGTATGGGATCCCAATACTCAATTATTGTGATATTGTGATTATCGTTGAACTGTGATAGGATCTAATCATGACCCAAGTATTGCGAGGTCCTTCGCAATCCCCACCCCTAATGGACAGACAGATGGATGTGTCAAAAACATTATATCCCATTTAAGTTGGTTTAGTAAGCCAGCATGGCACAAGATATAGGCGTGTGCCCACCAAACACATTTTTTCCGCTGTGGACGGCTATTTTCTATTCATTCTCTATATAGTCCAGCGTCTACAGCGCTAAGCACCCTCGGCACTGAAATGCTCTCGGCGGTGGCTGCTTTTTGTCACGGCGCTCAGGGCTGAAAAATGTTCAACTTTTCAGACTACAGCTGAGCTTGTCAATGTCAAACCTTTCTAAGCAGCCAATCAGAAATAAGAAAGGGCAGAACATAGGACGCTGGTACAGTCTGTACCCAGACTCCCGTTTTCTTTTCCGTGTCATCATATTTTGCATCCAGAACTGCTACCAACATCAGAATACGCTTCCTCTCCATTGTTATTTAGAGACTGCTATTAAAAAACAAGTTCAAAGTCTGACCACAGGAAAAGTGGAAGTGCTGAGCTGTGAGTGTCATGTATGCCCTTTCAGGGCAGAGAGACAAACCCACGTGCTGAACGGTGCTTGTGCATTTATTAAAGAAAACAACAAAGTCCCAAAAAAGTGCCAACAGTACAAAAAATACCAACAAGAAAAACTTACAGGCTGTAGCACTCCTGAGGAATGGCTTAGGAGGAAAAACATTAGGAGGAAACGAGGAGGTGATCTGAGTAGTATTCAGGCAGGGGAAAACCAGTCTTGACACAAACAATCTAGCAGCAATGACTGACTGAAAAGGCAGCAGTTAAACAGTGAAAAGAATTGGTACAATGAGCAGCAGGTGTGGGGAGCCAGAGTGGGCGGTGACCTAATTACAGAACTCTCTCAGCTGAGATGACAAGGAGAGCAGGCACAGAGTAATTAACCAAGTGGGAATGCCTGGGAGAGGAGGAATAATGGCCCTGTCACAGAAAAAGGTCAAATACTCAAAGGCTACATAAATAGACCATATAATAACAATACTGAAACATAAATAATAAGTAGAAGGATAAATCATCAGAAATCAAAACACAGAAAAAACACCACAATGCTGGAAAACATACAGAAAGTATACATACATGAATTGAGAGACTGAGCCCGGTACCACCCGTGCTCAGTCATGTAACAGAGCCCCCCCCCTTTAAGGGGTGGACCCCAGACACCCCAAGGTAACACCAAAAAGAGCCCCCCTTCCCCCCCCCCCCCCCCAAAAAAAGGTACAGCAAAAAAAAACCAAAAACAAACCAGGGTGGGAGGTGGGGGAAACAGGTAAGGAGGGAACAAAACTACAGGGCCCACTCAGGACCACACCATGCAATAATAATGGATTAGGCCCCCCAGGCCAAGGAGCTGGAAAGTTCAGGGGGGCAACAAAAGTCCCAGGCATGGTGGACGGCAAGGTGGAATGAGTCAGGTGGCCTGCCAGAGAACACTGGTCACCTGATCCAACAGTCCAGTCAGTCGGGCGGTTGACCGGGGTTCTTTAGCCACCCGAACCGGAGGGGTAGCCCAGGAGGCGGCTCCCCCACTGGGAAACTCAAAGATGGGAAGGGGAGTCGAGGAAGGGGGACCCTGACGGCATCTAGCAGAGGAAGAAGAGGGACCGTGATGGACTTGGCCTGGCCAGCAACACCCTCGATGGTCTCGGCTTGGAATGGAGCTGCACCCATGGTGGCTCCGGGCTGGAGCTGAGCTACACCCTGGGTGGCTCTGGAGAGGAGTGGAGCTGCACGCTCGGTGGCTCTGGGGAGGAGCGGAGCTACACCCTCGGTGGTGCCGGGCTGAAGCACTGCAGCACCCTCGGTGGCTCCAGGCTGGAGCACTGTAGCACCCTCGGTGGCTCCAGGCTGGAGCAATGCAGCACTCTTGATGGCTCTGGGCTGGAGCACTGCAGCACCCTTGGAGGACCCGGGCTGGGCCAATGCTGCACCCGCGGTGGACCTGGACCGGGCCAATGCTGCATCCACAGTGAACAGGCCAACCCGCGAGAGCACCAGGCCAAGGAGGGGGTCCACCAATGGAGCACCGGATGAGGGTGAAGGAGGAAGATCCATGAAGACCTCAGCGGGGGGAGCTGGACCCACGACGTCCTCAGATGGTAAGCCTGGATCCACGGAAACATCTGGTGAAGTTGGATTTTCCCTGGCAACCCTGAAAGAAGGCTCAGAACAAACAGGGAGAGGTACAGGGTCAGGGTCACAGGCAGCGGTAGAGCCCAGCGAGGTGAGCTCAGGCGCAGCTGATGGCTGCACCCGACTCTCCTCTCCAAGAGCCAGGCAAGATCTCTCCAAAAGAGATAAGAGGAAAACAAGAGAGAGTACTTGCCTGAGCTCGGGCTCCACCACCGTCCACGACTCCGCTGAGCCAGACGACGACGTCTCAGGCCTGGTCACTTGGAGGTCCAGCTCCAGCTCCCACTCTGCTGCGGCGGCCTCCACAGCAGGTTTGATGGTGGTTGCAGTCATGAGGCCCCCAGGCGAAGTGACCCATGCTGGTGGCTCCTCCGGCGTGGCAGCTGGGGGTCGACTCTGTGCTGGCACTGGATTTGCATCCTCCAGGGCCACAGGCTCCTCCATCAACCAGCGGCTTAATTCTGGGGCCGGCAGACACTCAGGAATAGATGGGGGAGACACGGAGAGGATAAGTGAGGCATGGGTGGCTGCAGCAGGTGCTGAAGACTCTGGGGACTGTATACCCAGAGCCTCGTCACTGGGGATCAGGCAAGACAAATTATCATTACTAAGAGAAGAAATAAATGTCACTTGCCTGCCCTCCTGGTGTGTGATGTTGCCTGCTGCAGCTGGAGGTGTGTCATCCCTCTCCGTGTCTACGGTGAACTTGGGCCCCTCAATGGAACGTGGAGGAGCCACTCCTGTGGACACGGGAGTGGGCATACCCGGGGAAGCCCTGGAGGACCTCTCAGCAGCAGGAGGGAACGTCGAAGCGATGGAGGATACGGCAGCAGCAGAGAGGGTGCAGGGTGGCGTGACAGCTGGCGAAGAAGAAGAAAAGAGGGACTGCCGCAGGAATTGTCCGGCTCAACGTCTGGGAAGCGGCTGCCAATGAGGAGGACAGCTTCCTCCGGTGGACCAGTGCAGAATGACGCTGTTTTGGTGAAGCTGGAGTAGTCTTGGTTGGAGCGGGAACGGGCGTTGAGGACTAGCGAGGAGCGGAAACAGCTGAGCCCCGGGGGCGCTCTCCGTTTGGCGCAAGCCAGGGCTTCTTCGGGGACTTCCTCACCTTTCCGCCATTCTCACGTCACAGCGCTACCACCAGAGAAATCCTCTCAACTCCTTCCGCATGCTCCGAGAGTTGAGAGCATCGGCGAGCTGCCGCCGCCGCCAGATCCAGGTACCATAACACGTCATCCGGGGTGGAATATGTGCATGCCATGGAAATTAGCCCATCTGCCATTAGGGCTCGGCAGCACTCCCACCCGAGACGCATGGGATAGCTCCGTCCTACAGCATCCATAACAAGCTCCAAAACCAGGTGAGTGGAAAAACACAAAAAGATGAAAGAAAAAAAACAAAACAAAAACACACACACACACAAAAACACCACAGCTGGGTTTTTACTGGCTGCTAGACTCTGTCATGTATGCCCCTTGGGGCAGAGAGACAAACCCATGCGCTGAATGGTGTTTGTGCATTTATTAAAGAAAACAACATAAAGTCCCAAAAAAGTGCCAACAGTACAAAAAATGCCAACAAGAAAAACTTACAGGCTGTAGCACTCCTGAGCCGGCTTGGCTTAGGAGGAAACGAGGAGGTGATCTGAGTAATGTTCAGGCAGGGAAAAACCAGTCTTGACACAAACAATCTAGCAGCAATGACTGACTGAAAAGGCAGCTGAGAATTGGTACAATGAGCAGCAGGTGTGGGGAGCCAGAGCGGGCAGTGACCTAATTACAGAACTCTCTCAGTTGAGATGACAAGGAGAGCAGACAGAGAGTAATTAACCAAGTGGGAATGCCTGGGAGAGGAGGAAAAATGGCCCTGTCACAGAAAAAGGCCAAATACTCAAAGGCTACATAAATAGACCACATAATAACAATGCTGAAACATAAATAATAAATAAAACGAGAAATCGTCAGAAATCAAAACACAGAAAAAAACACCACAAGGCTGGAAAACATACAGAAATATACATAAGAATTGAGAGACTGAGCCCGGTACCACCCGTGCTCAGTCATGTGACAGTGAGTGACAAGCTGTAGTTAGGATACAGGGCAAACTTTTTATTCCAGAGCGTAGCACACAAGCGCTGAAAAAAAGTTATTCAGGGTCGTCGGGTGACAAAAAACGTGTTTGGTGGACACGCAGCCATATAATCATTTTATGCATTAAACAGCCATCTGGGAATACAGATTTCTAGTGGAGTGAATAGAATATAGAAAGTACATTAACTGGTGGTCATTTTGCTGAGCTAACTCACTAGTGGCACCGTAGGTGCGTGGGTTTGGGGGATCACTGGGAAATGTCATGAAAAGGGATAGAGATATAGGTGAGGGTGTATGGCAAGCCATTTTAACATTAAAATAAACCACTTTCCTATCTACAATGAACTTTTAGATATCTATAATTGCCTTCCTCCTAGTCAAAATTAAATTCTTACTGGTTATAATTGTAAATAGATATCCACAATAACATTCATGCTAGTAAAAATTATATTTCAAGATATCTTAAAATGTAGATTGTACTAGCCAAAACTAATTTCACGATGTCTGAAAAGCTTTAAAAAGTTTAAGTGGCCATTTTAACATTTAATAGCTAGCCTGGATATGTATTACAGATATCAAATTTTTTTCCTAGTAAAAATGAACATTTCAGATATCCACAATGAAATTCTTCCTCTCCATAATGATCTTCTTCAGATATCTATGACATCATTCTTCCAAGGAGGAATGACATCACTTTTCCCCATTCATATGTACTGGGTTTTCACTTCCAGATATCTAAATTTACGTTCTTCCTGTCTGGAATGAACATTTTGGATATCTGAAATAGAATTCTTACTAGGAGAAACTCTTATTTCAGATATCTACAATCCAACTGTTACTAGTCATAATTTTCATTTTGAATATCCACAATGAAAAAACATTCCAGATATCAATGATTTAATTTTGGACATCCAAAATACATTTTCACTAACAGAAATACTAGTAGATATCCACTATTCATATTATGTCTACCTAAAATTCAACTTCAGATATCTGTAATTGAAATTGTGACTAGTAACAATGTACAGTGGTGTGAGAAAGTGTTTGCCCCCTTCCCGATTTCTCATTTTTTTTGCATGTTTGTCACACTTAAATGTTTCAAATCAAGCAAATTTAAATATTAGACAAAGATAACACAAGTAAACACGAAATGCAGTTTTTAAATTAAGATGTTTATTATTAAGGGTAAAAAAATCCAAACCTACATGGCCCTGTGTGAAAAAGTGATTGCCCCCCTGTTAAAACATAAATTAACTGTGGTTTATCACATCTTTGGAAAGCTGAGTTCAATTTCTCTAGCCACCCCCAGGCCTGATTACTGCCACACCTGTTCTCAATCAAGAAATCACTTAAATAGGATTTGCCTGACAAAGTGAAGTAGACCAAAAGATCATCAAAAGCTAGATATCAATGGTGGGATCCAAAGAAATTCAGGAACAAATGAGAAACAAAGTAAATGAGATCCATCAGTCTGGACAAGGTCATAAAGCCATTTCTAAAGCTTTGGGACTCCAGCAAACCACAGTGAGAGCCATTATCCACAAATGGCAAAAACATAGAACAGTGGTGAACCTTCCAAGGAGTGACTGGCCGACCAAAATGATCCCAAAAGTGCAGTGACGACTCATCCAAGAGGTCACAAAAGACCCCACATCCAAAGAACTGCAGGACTCACTTGCCCCAGTTACGGTCAGTGTTCATGACTCCACCATAAGAAAGAGACTGGGCAAAAATGGCCTGCATGGCAGAGTTCCAAGACTAAAACCACTGCTGAGCAAAAACAACATAAAGGCTCATCTCATTTTGATGATCCCCAAGACTTTTGGGAAAATACTCTGTGGGCTGATGAGACAAAAGTTAAATATTCTGGAAGGTGTGTATCCCATTACATCTGGCGTAAAAGTAACACAGCATTTCAGAAAAGGAACATCATACCAGCAGTATAGATATGGTGGTGGTAGTGTGATGGTCTTGGGCTATTTTACTGCTTCAAGACCTGAAAGACTTGCTGTGGGAAATGGAACCATGAATTCTGCTGTCTACCAAAAAATCCTGAAGGAGAATGTCTGGCCATCTGTTCATGACCTCAAGCTGAAGCGCACTTGGGTTCTGCAGCAGGACAATGATCCAAAACACACCAGCAACTCCACTTCTGAATGGCTTAAGAAAAACAAAATGAAGACTTTGGAGTGGCCTAGTTAAAGTCCAGACCTGAATCCGATTAAGATGCTGTGGCATGACCTTAAAAAGGCAGTTCATGCTGGAAAACCCTCCAATGTGGCTGAATTACAACAATTCTGCAAAGATGAGTGGGCCAAAATTCCTCCACAGTGCTGTAAAAGACTCACTGCCAGTTATTGCAAATGCTTGACTGCAGTTGTTGCTGCTAAGGGTGGCCCAACCAGTTTTTAGGTTTAGGGGGCAATCACTTTTTCACACAGGGCCATGTAGGTTTGGATTTTTTTTCCCCTTAATAATAAACATCTTTATTTAAAAACTGCATTTTGTGTTTACTTATATTATCTTTGTCTAATATTTAAATTTGTTTGATGATCTGAAACATTTAAGTGTGACAAACATACAAAAAAATGAGAAATCATGAAGGGGGCAAACACTTTTTCACACCACTGTACTTATGACTTACTTGACTTAAACCCTTGAGTTCCCTAAAGAACATCCACCAGTCCTGTGCTTTCCTCTCCAGCTGTCCCCATGTCGATCTCACTTCTTGGACTTCTTTCTTCAGACTGCGGCACCAGTTCAAATCAAATCAAATCAAATCAAATCAAATCAAATCAAATCAAATCAACCTTTATTGTCATGTTGCTGTACATACAACTGTTGTGCAGGCAAAATGAAATTACATTTCTCTAGGCATCCATATATGTAAAAAGAACATAATTTAAAACACACTCACTCACCCCCCACCCCAACACAGCCATTCACACATCCCTAAGACACATTTAGTTATTACAGTAATATTAACTTATTACAGTTGCAGTTTAAAGTGATAATAACTACCTATGTATAAAATACCAATTAAAGTGGCTGAGTGAGTCAAAGTGGCTACTTGAAACTAACTAGAACTATAATATACATAAATATATATAATGTCCATAAGGTGCAGTAGCATGTATGAAAGATTCCGGCTCAACTGTTCAGTATCCTAACAGCTTGTGGAAGGAAGCTGTTAATCAGTCTGGTGGTTCTGCCTCCGATGCTCCGGAATCGTTTGCCAGAAGGCAGCAGATCAAAGTGTTTATGCAGAGGGTTAGAGTGGTCCTTGACAATGTTCAGTGCCCTGCTCCTACAACGGCTCTGAAAAAGTTCTTGGACAGAGGGGAGGGAAACTCCAATTACCCTCTCAGCTCCCTTGACTATCCTCTGCAGGGCTTTTTTTGTCTGACATACTGCAACTGGAGTACCATGTTGCAATGCAGTATGTCAGAACACTCTCCACCACACCTCTGTAGAAGGTCCTGAGGATGCAGATGGGGAGAGAGGCCTGTTTGAGTTTCCTCAAGAAGTGCAGTCTCTGCTGGGCCCGCTTCCTGATCCCCGAGGAATTGTTGCTCCAGGTCAGGTCATGCGAGATCTGCACTCCAAGGAACTTGATGTTCTCCACTCTCTCCACCGAACGGCTGCTGATGCTGAGAGGGACGTGTTCAGGCCGTGACCGCTGGAAGTCGATAATCATCTCCTTTGTTTTGTCCACATTGAGCACCAGATTGTTCTCCCTGCACCAGCCCTCCAGGTCTCTAACTTCTTCCCTGTACATAGATTCCTCATCCCTCTGAATAAGTCCGACCACTGTGGTGTTGTCCGCAAACTTAATAATCTGGTTCCCCTCGTGTCTGGACACACAGTCATGTGTTAGAAGTGTAAACAACAGTGGACTGAGTACACAGCCTTGAGGGGATCCAGTGCTCAGTGTGATGGAGTTGGAGATGTTGTTTCCAACATGGACAGACTGAGGTCTCTTGGTCAGGAAGTCCAGGATCCAGAGACATGTGGCTGTGTTCAGACCAAGAAGGAGTAATTTCTCCATCAGTCTCGGGGAATAATGGTGTTGAATGCTGAACTGGAATCAATGTACAGGAGTCTGGCGTAGGTGTCTTTCTGCTCCAGGTGGGTGATGACATAACGATGGCCTGGCTCAGAGAGGTATTATAAATGTCAGTCAGGACATCCGCCAACTCACTCGCACAGACTCGGAGCACATGTCCCTGGATGTTGTCTGGACCTGCAGCTTTACGTGGGTTGACCCTGATTAGGGTCCTCCATGTGTCCGCTGCGTTGATGGTGATAGCTGGCCCAACAGATGGTGGAAATGGGCCAGCTCTCCCTCTGACTGTCGGGTTTGATGCTTCAAAACGAGCAAAGAAGTTGTTGAGCCTGTCTGGAAGCGAAGCGTCATCATCATCATCGACCCCCTGCCTGGACTTATAATCCGTCAGCACCCGAACTCCCTGCCACATCCGTTTGGCGTTCCCTGTGTCACGGAGGTGTCCCTGGATTTTCTCTGCATAGGCGCGTTTCGCCGTCCTAATTCCCTTTGAGAGCGCAGACCTAGCTGAGCGGAGGGCAATCCTGTCCTTCGCTCTGAAGGCTGCATCTCTGGCTGTGAGCAGTGAGCGCACCTCTGCAGTCATCCAGGGTTTATAGTTGCCCCGTGCAGTGAAGGTCGTCACTATAGTGACATCCTCTGTGCACTTCGCGATGTAGCTGGTGACTGTTTCAGCGTACTCCTCCACATCTGTCCTGTCTCTCTGGGAGGCTGCTATTTTAAAAACCTCCCAGTCCGTATGCAGAAAACAGTCCTGAAGTGCCGAGGCTGCAGCCTCTGGCCAAGTCCTGATTTGTTTCTCTACTGGCCTGCTGCGCTTCAGTAAGGGTTTGTAGGCAGGCACCAGCATCATGGATAGGTGGTCAGAATGGCCGAGGTGGGGGCGAGGTGTTGCCTTGTATCCATCTGGAAAGTTTGTGTACACCAAGTCCAACATATTCTCTCCTCTGGTCTTAAAGTCCACAAATTGTTTGAACTTGGGGAGCACAGTCTTTAAACTGGTGTGATTAAAATCCCCCGCAACCACCACAAAACTGTCCGGGTGTGAAGTTTGAAATTCACTGATAGCATCGTGCAGCTCTCCGAGTGCCTCGCTAGCATTAGCTTTAGCATTAGCGCTAGGAACTATGTAAACAGCAGCTACAAACACGTTGGTGAATTCTGTTGGCAGATAGACTGGCCGGCAATTCACAATAAGGAACTCCGCCAACGGAGAGCAGTGTTTAGTTGCTAACGTGGCGTTAACACACCACTTCTTGTTAATATAGATACATAGCCCCCCCCCCTTACCAGAGCTAGCAGCCTCCCTGTCCGCCAGGAACGATGTCATCCCTTCCAGCTGAATGGCCGCGTCAGGGATGTTGTCGTGGAGCCACGTCTCCATGAACGCAAACACACAGCAGTCCCTCCACTCTCTACGGGTTTCTCTCAACAGATGCAGCTCGTCCAGCTTGTTGTCGAGGGAGCGGACACTGAAAAGTAGGAGCGACGGTACTGCTGGTCTGGACGGGTTAGCCTTTAGCCTAGCATGAATTCCGGCTCTCTTTCCTCTCCTTTGTTTGCGTTGATGCCGCTTACGCTTCCTCCTCTCCCGGGTAGCTGCCAGTGAAACCCCTGATATTATTCCATGCTTGTGTAGAATGTCCAAATCACACCCGAGCGCCGCAATTCTTGCAGCGTACGTTACCTTGATGCTTAATAAGGTCTCTTGGTTGTAAGTTTTACACAATGTACGTCTGGGATGATTAAAACACTCAAAACTCTCACACTCACTGTTGCCTAGAGGGGCCGCAGCGTCCATGCGCGCCGCCATGGTCCTTCCTCTTTTCCTTTTTTCTTGGAGCATCCATCTCAGAGCTCTTCTAGTGGGGCTCTCTGGTGGCTTCCTCAGGGTGTGGCCCAACCACCTCCACTTACTTCTCTTGATTTCAAGTTCGACTAGCTCTTGCGCTGTTCTTGTCCGGATCTCTTCGTCGCTCACTTTGTCAAACCATCTGACACCCAGGATGTTGCGGAGACATCTGTTCAGAAAGACTTGAACGTTCATGATGGAGGCCTTCAGGTAATGCCAAGTCTCACAGGCATATAAGAGGATGCTCTTAATGTTAGAGTTAAATATTCGGATTTTGGTCTTGAGTGAGATTTTAGTTGAGCGCCAGATGGGTTGGAGTATCATGAAAGCTGATGTTGCTTTCCCAATACGGGCTTTGATGTCCTGATCTGTTCCGCCAGTGGTAGTGACTGTGCTGCCCAGGTAGGTAAATTCCATTATATCTTCATTATCTTTATTGTTCACAATGAAACTGCTTTTATTGATGTGGTTGATTCTCAGGTTCTTTTTCTTCTGCGTGGTGATCTTCAGTCCTGTTTCTTCTGAGTGCTCCTTCATTTTTGTGATTTTATTCTTCATATCTGAGAAGCGGTGCGACAAGAGGGCAACATTGTCTGTATAATCAATGTCCTCTAGGTGTTGCATGAGCATCCATTGGATTCCTCTGCGATGGCCAGCTATAGTTCTGCGCATGATCCAGTCCATGACTAATAAGAATAAGAAGGGGGATAGTAGGCATCCCTGACATACTCCAGTCTGCATGGTAAAGGCTTCAGTGAGGGTGTTGTTGTGGACTACTTGACATGTTGATGGTTCAAAGAATAGGCAAATCATGTGTGTTATCTTGCCTGGGATGCCATAATGGCCAAGCAGATCCCAAAGCACTTTTCGGTCGACGCTGTCAAAGGCTCTCTCAAAGTCTATAAAGGAAACATATAGCGATGAATTCCTTTCCATGCTCTGTTTGATTATCATACGGAGTGTTGCGATGTGATCTACACATGAGCGTTCTTGTCTAAAACCAGTCTGCTCCTCACGAAGGATGTCATGAGACTCCACTTCCTTCTTGATTCTTTCCAGAAGGATTCTGTTAAATACTTTGCCAGGGATCGATAAAAGTGTTATTCCTCTCCAGTTGGAGCAAATCTTCAGAGAGTCTTTCTTTGGGATCTTAATGAGGTGACCATGTTCCCAATCTGATGGAAGCTGTTTAGTTGTCCAGATTCTTTTAAAAGATTGTGGAGGGCTTCAGCTGATATTTGTGGGGTTGTTTTCAGTGCTTCAGGGGGAATTTCGTCAGGTCCAGGTGCCTTGTTGTTCCTGAGAGCCTTTATAATTTCGCTTTTGCTGGGAGGTTCTGTACCGATTCTGAGGTCTTCGTCAGCTCTGGTGATGTCTGGAGGTCTGGTGGTGGTGGTGGTGGGTCGATTGAGTATTTCTTCAAAATGGTCTTGCCAACATTTCATTTGTTCACTCTCTGTGGACAGGTTTCCATCCTTGCTGCAGACGTGATGTGAGTGACGTGTTCTCTTCCCTGCCAACTGCTTGGTGATCCTGTATAGCTCCTTGAGGTCACCTCTTCCCACAGCATCTTCTGCGTCTTCGGCCAGGCTTTCAGTGTAATTCCTCTTGTCATTTCTTGCACTTCTTTTCATTTCTTTATTGAGGTCTGTATGTTCCTTGGACTTCTATGCTTTCAAAGCTCTAGTCTTTGCCATGTTCAGCTCTTCCTTCTTCTTGCGCTGTTCTTCAACGAGGTTCTTTGTTTGCGCCAACAACCATTCTTTCTGTTGATGCTTTTTCTTCCCAAGCACCTCATCACAAGTTAACTTCCATGCCTTCTTGGATGCTTCCCACAGTGTCTCAACTTCCTCGTTATCTGATAGGATGACGAGGAACCAGTTTGATAGGATTAATTTGAAGTGTGTCTCGGTGGATGGATCTTGTAAAAAGATGGTATTATACCTTTTGCTTGTTTTGTCATGGTCTAATGAATATTTCTTCAATTTCAGCTTCTTACTTTGGAACCTTGTGATGATGATGCATGATGAGATGGAATTCCATTCCATGAGAGTGGCCTTAGCTGTACCTTTCAGGAGCAGTCCAACTCCTTCCGTGTGTGGAGCATTGTCTTCTTCATGACCCGAATAGAGGAAGAGCTCGCTGGATGACAGCGACGTCTGTTCTGACTTGATCCATCTTGTCTCTAATAGGCTGAGCAGAGACAGCTGGTACCTCTTCATTTCACTTGCTGCTTGTATCAGTCTTCATGTTTCAAAATATACTTATAGATATCTTCCTTCCACCATCCTCCAAAAACTACAGTATGTCCAAAACTCAGCCGCCCGCCTACTTACTCACTCCCGCTCCAGAGACCACATCACTCCTCTCCTCCGTCAGCTCCACTGGCTCCCCATTCAACAGCGCATCAACTTCAAGATCCTCCTCATCACCTATAAAGCTCTCCATAACCTCGCCCCCTCATACCTAACGGACCTTCTGTCTCATCATTCTCCCACTCGTCTCCTCCGCTCTGCTGACGCTCACCTTCTTACCCCCATCACCAAGACAAAATTCCGCACCCTGGGTGATAGATCATTCGCCATCGCCGCACCAACCCTCTGGAATTCCTTGCCCCTTCACATCCGGTCTGCCAACACACTTGCTTCTTTTAAAAATCAACTCAAAACCCATCTTTTTAAATCTACCTATAAAAACTGACTGCCTCTTCTACCTATGTGTACCTATGTGTATGTGTTTACCCGTTCTCTGTATGTTTGTCCCTATGCTGCTTTGTAAAGCGTCTTTGAGTATTTAGAAAAGCGCTATACAGGTATAAGACTGATGTATTATTATTATTATTATCTGCAAACATATTTTGGATATCTACTGAGAGATATTGACTATCTCAAATGAATTATGACTAGTAACAATTGGATTGTAGATATCTGAAATAAGAGTTTCTCCTAGTAAGAATTCTATTTCAGATATCCAGAATGTTCATTCTAGATAGGAAGAATGTACCTGTAGATATCTGGAAGTGATGAGTTCTGTGTCCCAGAGATGAACATGTTTTGGTGTGAAATGTGACCCATGCTGGCAAAATGAGTCACTTTGAGGAAATTATGAAAACTGAGGTAACGTTTTTCCATATTCTGTATTGAAAGACCTTCAAAATGATATTTATTTTGAAGGAAGTGTGCAAAAACGGACCTGGAAAAAGCCGATTTGTTTATACTTTGGCTAGGTTTAAAACTTGTGTTCGATTGGTCGGGAGTTATGTCCTCCTCCAAAACATATGTATTTTTAGAAAGTATGATTTCTAAGCTTTACAATGATACCAGGCACTCACGGGGGTTTCCCGGGACTCGCTGCTAGCAAACAAAGAAAGAGCCATGATTTATGACTTCTCGTGCTTGTAGCTCATAATGACGCGGTGCGCATTCTGACTCATTTTGCCAGCACAGGTCACAAATGTGCGTATCAACCCTAGAACAAAAGCAAAAGACCTTGTGAAGATGCTGGCTGAAGCTGGTAAGAGACTGCCATTATCCCCTGTAAAACGAGTCCTGTACCAACATGGGCTGAAAGGCCACTCAGCAAGGAAGAAGCTATTACTCCAAAAGCATCATAAAAAGCCAGATTACAGTTTGCAAATGCAAACAGGGACAAAGACCTTAGTTTCTGGAGACATGTCTTGTGGTCTGATGAAACTAAAATTGAACTATTTGGTCATAATGGCCATTGTTACATTTGGAGGAATAAAGGAGGACGCTTACAAGCCTGAGAACACCATCACAACTGTGAAGAACGGGGGTGGCAGCATCATGTTATGGGGGTGTTTTGCTGCAAGAGGAACTGGTGCACTTCACAAAATAGATGGCACCATGAGGAAAAAACATTATGTGGAAGTATTAAAGCAACATCTGAAGACATCAGCCAGAAAGTTAAAGACTGGGTGCAAATGGGTCTTCCAAATGGACAATGACCCTAAACATACTGCCAAATCAGTTACAAAGTAGCTTAAGAACAACAAAGTCAAGGTTTTGGAGTGGCCATCACAAAGCCCTGATCTCAATCCCAAAGAAAGTTTGAGGGCAGAGCTGAAAAGACATGTGCATGCAAGGCAGCCTACAAATCTAACTCGGTTACACTGGTTCTGTCAGGGGGAATGGGCCAAAATTCCAGCAAACTATTGTGAGAAGCTTGTGGAAGGATACCCAAAATGTTTGAGCCAAGTCATAGGAAATGCATGTAAACTTCTGATTTTGAAGAAAGTAATAAAATTTTTTCTAAAAAATATTTAGCAAATATATAAGGTCTCACTCTTGCCGTTTGCCTTGTTCCATGCAGAGGTGACATGGCACTCTCAGCGGGGGGGGGGGGGGGGGGGGGGTCAGCGCCAGTCAGCACCAGCCGTACTCACATTGTGTTTTGTTTAGCATGGTTCTCCCCTTTCTTGTCACATGCAGGCAGTGTGTGTCACGCACACAGGAGGAGCACAGACTTTAAGTGGCTTCTGTTTTCACTACAGGGTGTGCTGTCAGTCAGCTGAGCACACCGTTCATTTTAAAAATAAAAAATTTGAGTTCACAAGCAGCATGAAAATGCATATAGAAATAGATATTTAGTAGCCTACATTAAATTAAGGAGCATGGGACACCCTCTTCAGTGCTGCATTACATCTTAGCCTTAAGGTAAATAAACAGACGACCTTTGCCAGAAAGAAAAATAAATCTGATGAGAAAAAAGCCTCAAATTTAGGTTAATTGGCTATTCTAAATTGCCCCTAGGTATCAGTCTCCTATAGTTCATTAGAATAAAGGATCAGTACTAGTGAAATGCATTGAGTGGTCTAAAAAAACTAAAAAAAGCGCTATATAATTATAGGTCCTAAAGTTGAGCGCTGTGATTGGCTGTTGGGACTTAGCAGCCATAGTTGTAGACCAGGGCTCCTTAAATGGCGGACTCCAGTATGGATCTGGCCCATGAGGGTCTTCTGTCCAGACCCTAAAGCTTTTTGTTACAATTTGAAAAAAAGAAAAAAAAAAAACAACCTGTTTCATTTTGACGGAATGAAAAAATGGCATGGAGAAATCTGGGATTTTTTGGGAAGGCTATATTGCTCAGCCCTAATACAGACTGATGATAAAAGGATTTGAACCAGGTACGTTCTCACTCTGTGACTGCCAATCACACAACAGAATCACACAAATCCAGCTTCTTTCATCTAAGGCGTTTAGCAAAAGTAAAACCCATTCTCTCTAGACCACACTTGGAAACAGTAATCCATGCTTTTATTTCATCTCGGCTGAATTACTGTAACGCACTTTACGCCGGTGTCAGCCAGTCATCTCTTTACCGTCTGCAGCTGGTTCAAAATGCCGCTGCTCGTCTTTTAACAGGTACATGTGGAAGAGATCACATCACACCCATCTTAGCTTCACTCCACTGGCTGCCTGTGTATTTTAGAGTTCATTTTAAAATTCTTTTATTTGTTTTTAAATCCTTGAATGGTCTTGCTCCACCTTACCTCTCTGAGCTTCTGCATCCCTACGCTCCCACCCGGTCCCTTAGGTCAGCTGAACAGCTGCTTTTGGAGGTACCAAAAGCGAGGCGCAAACTCAGAGGGGACAGAGCCTTTTCGATCATGGCCCCCAGGTTATGGAATGATTTACCCCTGGACATTAGACAAGCACCTTCACTGTCCATTTTTAAAACATGTCTTAAAACACATTTTTACTCCCTGGCCTTCGACCCAGTATGAGACCTTGATTTTATTGAATGAAATGGATTTTTATTTATTTTACTTTTTTTTCCTTGTGTTAGTGCCCTTTGTATTAGTGCCCTGCTTTTATGTTCTCTTGTTGTACAGCACTTTGTGTAGCGAGTGTTGCTTTTAAAGTGCTTTATAAATAAAGTTGATTGATTGATTGATTGATTGAACCGCATTAAACCCAGATGGCTGCCCCTCCCTAAGCCTCGTTCTTTTGGAGGTTACTTCCTGTTAAGAGTGTTTTCTCCCCACTGTTGTCAAATGCTGGTTAAAAGTTCCTGTACGCTGATGTACGCTCCTATATCAAAACTCATGTTAAATTAAATGACAATCTCAAGATTGAGCAACTAGAAACCAAGTATGATGGTTATGCTTCTTTTAAGATTACATGTCCTGCCAGTTGCAGCAAGAAGTTGCTTGAAAAAAATGTGTGGCCATCTGGTTTATACCTTCGACAGTTTTTTGAGAGGAAATGATCTACATGTGATTGTCATTATTGTGTTTGTCATCATATTCATTCAGTAGTAGGACCAACCTTAGAATATGTTCATTCAACTGCCAGAATGTAAAAACTTCATCTAATGAGATCTCCAGTTTATGTGATAACCATGACATTGTGTTGTTGCAGGAACACTGGTTGTTCGAACACGAATTGTCTATTCTGAGCAGATTACATGGTGACTTTATAGGACAAGGTGTTTCTTTTATGGATACGGAAGAACGTGTTATCTTAGGTCGCCCCTATGGCGGCGTTGGTATCCTATGGCGGAAGTCACTTGCGAACAGTTGTGTTGTGAAAACTTACGAGTGCGTAAGAGCTACAGGTATTGAAGTCAACCTGGGTAACTTTCACTGTCTTATATTGTGTGTATATTTCCCCTGTGACAGTGTTGAAAACTTGGATGAATACTTGCACTGCATGAGTCTTGTTAAACATATCACTGAGGATTTTCCAACTCCATATGTGTATACAGTTGGTGACTTCAACGCTAATACAGCACGTTCAAGTTGTTTTGGAAATGAACTGGTGTCTTTTTGTGAGAGTTACTCTTTACACATCTCGGACAGGATTATCTTACCAGGTGATACCTTTACTCATGTTAGCATGGCTCATGGCTCTACATCATGGCTTGATCACTGTGTGACTACATCCTCAGGCCATGATAACATGTCCAATATCAAAGTTCTGTATGATTATGTGAGTTCCGATCATGTACCTTTATCTATGGATATTGAGGTATCTAGTGCTGTAAGTGGCCCCTGGGGAGCTCCCTCAGCCACAACGGGCAGTAGGACATACAAATGGCGTGATGCCACAGTGTCAGACCTGTCCAGATATAAGAAACTTACTCGTAGGAACCTCTGTAACATCCATGCTCCTACGGACGCCATCAGGTGTCACGACCGTAATTGTGCAGCACACAGGGATGATATCGACAGGTTTTACAGTGATATTGTTGATGCTTTAAATTATTGTGTGAGTGAATGCATTCCTAGTCACAGTGTGGCCACCCAATATAACGTCCCAGGCTGGAATGATGTTGTTAGCGAGGCTCACACAGCTGCTCGGGATGCTTTTTTGTGGTGGAGGAGTAATAGCAAACCACGTTCTGGTCCAATATTTGATAACATGAAAAGTTGTAGGGCTAGGTTCAAATATGCTCTACGAGCATGTAGGCGCAATGAAGAAAGTATCAAATGTGACCAGTTAGCTAGTCACATGAGTGAACTGAACATGGTAGAATTCTGGAAACAAATGAAGGCTATGAGCTCCCACCGGTCTGTTAGATCAAACACTATTGATGGTGTGACTGGTGATGTTAATATTGCTGAAAAGTGGAAATGTCAATATGAAGCTATTTTCAACTCAGTCAAGAATGTTTCAATGAAGGATTCTGTTATGCACGATATTCGCCTATATAACGACATATTTGATGCCTCCGATATTTCTGCTGTTACTCCTGTTGAAGTTGCTTCACTGATCAAAGTTCTCAAGAAAGGCAAATCAGCTGGCCCTGACTGTCTCACCAGTGAATGCCTCATCAATGCTGATTTCAATTTGTGTATTCTGTAGTCATTGTGTTTTAACTGTATGTTTGTTCATGGTTACATGCCAGATATGTTGATGGACTCTGTTATTATTCCTTTGGTGAAAAACAAGTGTGCCAGTCTGTCTGATATGAACAACTACAGACCTATAGCTATTGCAAATATTATATCTAAATTGTTAGAGGGTTTAATCCTGAACAGAATTGAGGATTATCTGTGGACAAACGACAATCAGTTTGGTTTCAAGTCAGCTCTTTCAACTGACAAGGCTGTTTACCTACTCCATGAATTTGTTGACTACTTCAGAAGCCAATCCACTAGTGTCTATGCTACGTTCCTAGACGCTAGCAAAGCTTTTGACAGGATTAACCACTGGTGTTTGTTTAGAAAACTGATCGATCGAGGTATTCCTATTTACATTGTTAGCATCGTGTTATACTGGTACAGAAGGCAGTCTATGGTTGTTAGGTGGGGCAATGTCACCTCATCCAAATTTCATGTGACCAACGGTGTTAAACAAGGTGGTATACTGTCACCTTTTTTTTTTTTTTTGTTACTTATTTGTACCCGTAGGTAGACTTGGTTTGCAGTCTGGTGACAAGCCACCGGCTGCTGGTCGCTGCGTGCGCGAGCGCCCTAAACCTACATGTTTTTGGTGTGCGGGAGGAAACCGGAGAAATCCCGGAGTAAACCCGCGCAACACGGGGAGAACATGCAAACTCCACACAGCTCACTGTTGGTCGGGGGCTGGGATCGAACCCACGATCTCATGATCCCCGCGATCCCCCGGCCGAGGGTAAAACTGTGCTGCCACAGTGCTAAACCACTGCGCCACCGTGCAGCCCTTGTTGTTTAATGCCTATGTTGATGATCTCAGTGTACTGTTGAACAATACTAATGTGGGCGGCTCCTTTAACGGTGCACTGTTAAATCACATTTTCTATGCTGATGACCTCTGTTTGTTAAGTTTGTCTACTGCAGCGATGCAACATCTCCTTTCGGTATGTGAAAAATTTGGTGAAAAAAATGACATCTTGTTCAACTGTACTAAATCTATGTGTATGGCTTTCAAACCGAAGGGTGTCAATACGTCGAATCCTGTTATGCCACTTTGTGGTAATAGCTTGAACTTTGTTGAAAAAGTCAAATACTTAGGTGTGTGGATTGAATTTGATAAGACCAGTGTTGATTGTAACAGACAACTCAGGAAACTCTATGCTCAAACAAATTTACTGTTGCGAAATTTCCATAGATGTTCTCCTGATGTCAAATGTATGTTGTTCAAGACCTTCTGTACCTCAATGTACTGCTCGCCTTTATGGTTTAATAGCAATGTTGCTGTTAGGAACAAAATCCACATTGCATATAATAACTCCCTAAGAAGGTTGTTAGATATACCACGAAGGTCGAGTGCAAGCAAGATGTTTGTGTCCGTGAACATTCCGTCTTTTGGCGAGTTGATACGTAAGAATGTTTACAGTTTTATGAGAAGGTTGCTGGCATGTAACAATCATCTTATATCAGCAATTGTCAACTTGTCACTCACACTTCACTCCAGCATTTGGAAGTGGTGGCGTTCCATTTTATACTGTTGTTACAAGAGCGCCGAGTGTCTGCTGATCTGTATATACTTTCATTTATTTATTTATTTATTTTCTACTCGTTTTAGTTCTGCATTTTAATATGAACCCTGAGTTTGAAATAAACGTTTGAATTTGAATTTGAAAAGTGATTGTGTTTGATAAGGCTCTCTCTCTAATATTGTGGTAACTTTCCCTTACAACTTAAAGTGCCTTAAGAGCACTGTTACTGTGACATGGCTCTATACTTTATATACCAAAAGTGAAACAGAATATAATTGAAATGTGAAACACTATATAGCTCTACATTTAAAAAAAAAATAACTGACAGGTAAAAAGAAATCCTATTTACATACATTCTGCTAAACTGCCCATCAGTGGAAGGCCAACACCATCTCTGGAATACCTGCAGAGAACAGGAGAAACCAGCAACAGTACAGCATTATTTCACTTTGTATTTGAGTACAAACTCATTCATAGATAATTACCAATGTCTCAGACTAATAGATTTCCACTCTAATTTACCTCGACAAGTGGATGTAGTTGCAGAGAGCGGAGCAGCCCTGTAAAGCGAGTGCTGTGGTCAGCACCCTGAGGACAGTGTGCATTGGGCCTCCTTTCCTCAGAGCGTGGTACAGAGGTTGCACATAGATACAGCACGCTATGAAATAGGCCAGCAGGAGGAGGAAATAAAAACTGTGGAGACCTAAGAAAGAAAGGTGATGAGAACATCAGCTGTCCTAAGCATCACTCTGCATCTTTTGCTGATCGTGAGCTTGATTTATACAGTGCTGTGATAATGTGACTAGAGATTTAATAGCTCAACTGATTTATACATTTACATAAATCATTTAATACAACTGATATCTGCAACTATGAAAAAGTAAAATTTAAGGCTTTTTTTTAATTATATTAGGACCTGGTATTCACAAAACAGCAAAAGGTATGTGACTATATAACAATGGGGCCAGTGGTGGCCTAATGATTAGGGATGTGGACTGGTGACTGGAGAGTCGCCGGATCAATCCCTGGACCGGCAGGATCAGATCTGGGTGAGACAGATGACATAACAGTGTTTGCCCCACCCACATTAAACCCAGTGTGGTGCCCTTGAGCAAGGCACTTAACCCCAGCTGCTCCAGGGGAACTGCTCAGTGGCCACAGGTCAGTCTGTGGTTGTACTGGGCAGCTTCCAGGTGTGAATGTGTAACTGTGTGAGTGTGAACAGGGTGTCCTTGAAAAAGAGCGGTTACTTCCTAATGGATGTTCCCTGTATAAATAAAGGTTTAAAAAAAGTTAGCCTTGTCTAAGTACTTGGGCTAAAATTCAGACTTGAAATGGCTGATAGAAACAGTTTTACACAAATATTTGTTGTGGTAGGTGTTTGGGGAAATTTGGGAATAAAGATACAGTGTCTTCAATGTCATATTCCATTAATTAAACAAAGAAATAAAATTTAATCTTTTTAAGAGGATAGCAACCACAGTGAAACACTTAATATCCCAGCCCCACTTTACCACACCTAGAAGTAATGGAAACAACCAGAAAATACATCATCATGCTCAATAACCCACTGGATTGAAAGAGAAGTAGCTGACAGTGACTGGAAGATTCAGAGTGTCTGACCTGCCTCCTCGGCGCTGAAGTGCTCCAGAGGGTTTCCAGCTGAGTCCACATTAAACATCAGCACAGTAAAAGTCAAATCAGTGTGAGAAGAAGCTGCATTTTCCTAAATGAAATACAGGGAAAGAATTTTAACAAAGAAAAGTTAGCACACTTACTCAAGCTGAGGAAGATTAATAAAATACTACAACTTGGACTTCCGGTTATGGCTGCCACGTAAGACGGACGTGTTTCACTCTGCTCTGCTCTTGGAGAAAAAAATCGGCAAATAACTCTCTCATTTGGGACAGAACGTATCCCAGCGTTTGGGCGAGGATATGTCGGCGAAGCCTAAGGCTGGAAAACCAGGTAAAGGAAAAAGCGAGCCGCCGAAACAGTCCAAATTAACGGACTTTCAGGTCTGTGACGCAGCAAACAAAACTCCATATATGGCGGAGGAGGCTGGCAACGGTGCGATATCTGCGGGGAGCGGCGCAGATGCGCTGATGGCTGACATGAGTTCAATGAGAGCGGACTTTTCCTCTAGATTTGATGGGATTATGACAGCGTTGGAAGGAATAAGAAAGGAATTGGGTGACTGTGTAGAACGAACGGCGCAGATGGAGCTCCGTCTCGCTAGTGCTGAAGATGACGTCACCCGTCTTCAATTAAAGGTGCGCACTTTGGAAAAAAAAAATAAATGTCTCGAAGATAATATTTTGGATTTGGAATCTCGGTCGAGACAGAATAACTTGAGGCTGGTGGGTCTTCCAGAGGAATCAGAAGGTCGGGACGTATATTCCTTTCTGGAAAAGTGGATTCCGGAGGTGCTGGGCAGCGAGGAGTTGCAATCAGCAGTGGTTCTGGAAAAAGCACATCGTATTGGCCCACGGAGAGATAAGGGACCGCCGAGGACCTTAATTATGAAGTTTCTTAGCAACAGAGACAGGATGAAGATCTTCAACGCTGCACGAGCTAAAGGAGAGATTAAACACCAGGATCAACAGGTGCGGTTCTACCCAGATTTGGCCACAGGAATCCAACAATTGAGGAAGCAGTTTGATCCCATACGTAAGGAGCTGCGCAACCTTGGGATTCGTCATGGTGTAATCTATCCTGCGAGACTGCTGACCACGTATGAGGGCAGAACCCACATCTTCAAGACCCCAGAGGAGGTGCAGGAGTTTATCAAGAAGATCAAAGAAGAAGAAGAGACTGGTGGGAGCTAAGCATGAACAAAATATAAGGTAGAATAATTAAGCATTTGCACAGGCATCTGACTGACTTGAAGTAAATAGCAAGTTTACAAAATATAGATTGTATTATATATTAAAAAAAAAAAAAAAAAAACAAACAAAAAAAAACTATGATGTACAAAGTTGTTAAAAATTTTGGAGTTAAGTTGGAAAACTACAGAGGAGAGTTAATGTTACGTCATTAAAAGCAGTAGAGTTAGGGTGATTGGGAGGATGAAGAAGGAGTGGCTTAGGCTGTTCCCCGTGGATGTGGAACGGTCGATGGCTATATCGGGAGACGGAATTTTTCTTTTGATTTTGGGGGGTTCGCCACAAGTGTGGGAAGGGGGAATTTGTTTGTGTGTAGTTTGTAGGATGAATGTTCAACCACTCATGTTTTTGCTTCTCTGTATGAGCATGTTTACACTGCAAGGTAATCCCAAACTCTCTATTGATCATAAACCAAAGTGTTAATCTTAATTTAACTTCATGGAATTGCAGAGGTCTACAAAATTTAAAAAAACTTAAACAAGTTATGAATAAAATAAAAGACATGGGTTCAAAAATTGTGTTTTTACAAGAAACTCATCTAATAGAGGAGGATATAAAAAGAATTAGGAGTAGATGGCAAGGAAGTGTATTCACCTCATCATTTTCATCCCGGGCCAGGGGAGTTATGACTCTCATACATAAATCAGTCCCTTTTCAAGTGAAAAATGTAATTGGAGACAAACTTGGAAGATATGTAATCATTCAAGGTTCTTTGCTATTAGAAAATATAAATCTTGTGAACTTATATGGTCCCAATATAGATGATCAAAAGTTCTTTGCTAATTTATTTCTTATTTTATCATCACTTACAGGGCAACATATAATAGCAGGGGATTTTAATTGTACATTGAATCCAGGTATAGATAGATCAACAGGACTGGATTGTACGCACAATGGATGTAGGATGACTATTAATCATTTTATGAAAGAATTGAGATTGTTAGATATATGGAGAGAAATGAAACCACAAGTTAAAGCCTATTCTTGTTATTCCAGTACCTACAAGACATTCTCACGTATTGATTATTTTTTGATTTCCACAGAATTAAGATCCAAGATTCAAAACTGCTTTTATGATAACATCGTGATCTCTGATCATGCACCCTGTTGTCTAATATATGTAGATAAAAAATTGACAAAGGAATCAGGTAGATGGCAATTTCAGCATAAATGGCTTCAGGATGAGGAATTTGTCAAGTATATAGAAAAACAGATAGACGAGTACTTTGACATCAATACTACACAAACATCAGCATGTGTAAAGTGGGAAGCTTTCAAAGCTTTTATTAGGGGACATATTATTAGTTATACAGGATCAAAATCTAAGAAGACTCGAGAGGAGAGAGCTAAATTGGAACATAAAATGAAAAATCTTCAGGAAAAAGTGTATGCAGGAAGTGATCCAAGGTTGGAGAATGAATTACTGATTTTGAGAGCTGAATACGACAAAAAATCAGCGAATAGAGCTGCCTCGAGTCTTCTAAGATTGAAACAATCTTTTTATGAACAAGGTGAAAAATCAGGAAAATTATTGGCATGGCAGATTAAACAATTAGAAATTAAAACACCAATTACTAGTATTATAAGTAACGGACAGGTAGTTATAGATCCTTTAGAAATTAACAGAGCCTTTAGAGATTACTATGAAAAATTATATGATACTAAAAATGAATTTGACTTAACAAAACTAAATGGGTTTTTGAACGAACTATCTATACCGTGTATTCCAAATGAAAACAGGGAGATATTGGAGTCTAAAATTAGTCAAGAAGAAGTTGGGCTAGCCATTGATAATATGAAATCAGGAAAAAGTGCAGGACCAGATGGTCTTCCAGTTGACCTTTATAAGAAATTTAAGAATAAATTAATAAAACCTTTTTTGGAAATGGTTTTAGAAGCATTTCAAAATAATAATTTACCATCATACATAAATAATGCCTTAATTATACTGCTGCCAAAACCAGGTAAGCCCTCTAATAAATGTGAAAATATGAGACCAATAAGCCTATTAAACGCCGACCTTAAGATAATCTGTAAAATTTTAGCAAGACGAATACAAGAAATTTTACCAAATATTACTAATCGAGATCAGAATGGCTTTATAAAGGGAAGACAAGGCTTCCATAATGTAAGAAGACTATTTAATATTATTTATTTTAATAAAGAAGCACCGGATACAGCTCTCCTATCACTGGACGCCGAAAAGGCCTTTGATAGAGTTGAATGGCCCTTTCTTTTTGAAGTCCTACAAAGGTTTGGACTTGGAAATAATTTCATAAAATGGGTTCAAATAATATACAATAATGCTACAGCAGAAATCCTAACAAATAACAATATTTCAAAACCAATAAAAATCAATAGAGGATGTCGACAAGGCTGTCCACTTTCACCTTTACTGTTTACTATGGCAATTGAACCTTTAGCGATAGCGATACGTTTACATTCACAAATATATGGAATTAAAGTTGGACCAACAGAACATAAAATCTCCCTGTACGCCGATGACATAATTTTGTTTATGTCGAATCTAAAAAAATCAATTCCAACCTTGTTGAATTTAATTAAGAATTTTGGGGAAATATCAGGATATAAAATAAATAAAACTAAATCTTCAATATTAATGCTAAATGAGACCCAGAGAAATTACCCAGCCCCTGAGGTAAATCAATTCATTGTTGTAAATCAGTTTAAATATTTAGGAATCCAAATTGTGCCTAAGCTAGAATCAGTCGCCAGTGTCAACTATGAAGCCTTAATGACAGATATCAATGAGTTAACTCAGAGATGGATGTCACTACCAATGTCGATGATCGGGAGAATCAATATACTTAAAAGTAATATTTTACCTAAAATACTTTATTTATTTCAATACATTCCCTTATCACCACCTTTAGATTTATTCTCAAGAATAAAAAAAAAGTTAGTGGAATTTATATGGAACAACAGGAGGGCTAGATTACGTCTGTCTTTATTATATTTACCATTTGATCATGGAGGTCTGAAATGTCCAAATTTTATGTTGTATTATTGGTCGGCACAACTGAGGTCTATGACATATTATTTTTCATCAAATGATCTCCCTCACTGGACTGAAATGGAATCATACAATTTACCTTTACCTCTTCCCATATTCATATACTCAGATTCGGCAAAAAAATTACAAAAACAAGTTAAAAATCCATTTGTAAAGCATATGATCAAAATATGGTGTGAAGCTAAAAACTATTTAAAAGAACCACAGTTACTGTCACAATTTAGTCCAATATGGGGTAATCAATATTTTAAACCAGGGAGAGCGGACGCTGTATTTAAAGTATGGAATTTAAAAGGGATACAAAAGATTCAGGATTTATATTTGCCATCTGCAGATAACATAATGTCTTTTGAAGAGCTGAGGATCAAATTTAATCTCAATAGAACACATTTTTTTAAATATCTTCAACTTAGAAACTTTATTCGATCAAATCAAAATAAAGCTCTCACTCGACCTATTTATTCATCCTTGGAAAAAATGATGATGAAAGATAGTAAAAGAAAGGGTATTATTTCAGAGTTTTATAACTCATTGACACTATCTTCAAGTGAAAATTCACTGAAAAGATTAAACTACTGGAAAGAAGATCTGCAAACTGAAATTTCAGAGGAACAATGGGAATTGGCTTGTACAGAAGCCCAAACCAAATCAATAAATGTACGCCTTAAATTGATACATTTCAAATGGTTAATGCGGATGTATGTTACACCGGAGGAGTTAAATAAATATAACAAAAATATACCAGATACGTGCACAAAATGCATGGAAAGTAAAGGAACTCTATTTCATTGTGTATGGGAATGTAGATTAATAAGAATGTTTTGGGAAGAGGTGAGGGTAACAATTGAAAAAATAATCTCAAAACAAATCATATTGAATCCTAAACTGTTTTTGTTGGGTCTGTACCCAGAAAAGCATAATTTTAATAAAAGTGAAAGAACTTTCATAGACCTCAGTTTGCTTAATGCCAAAAAATGTATTGCACTATTATGGAAAAAGACTCATAGACCAGATGTGACTCAGTGGTTAAGACAGATGTTAACAAACCTTCCATTAGAAAGAATAACATATATACTGAAATCAAAGGAAATTGTGTTTGAGAATATATGGAGACCTTTTATTGATTATGTAAAAAATTTAAACATAACTTTTGAAGAAGAAGGTGAATGATGTGTGTGGACCTTGTAAATTCCAAACTGGTGAACATAATATGTATACTTATGTATTGGATTGTCTAGACTAAACAGAGAAGCATTGTTGAAGATTTGATTTTGCTGGTGGTTGTTGGTGTTTTTAGTGCATCCCTTTTTTTTTTTTTTTTTTTTTTTTTGTAGTACTTTAGTGTTAGTGTTTGATTGTTTGTATCATGTTTGTTAAAAAAAAAAAAGGTTCGATAAAGATATTGTGGAAAAATACTACAACTTCATGCTTCATTACAGAAGGTTTCTCTATCTTATGTACTGATTTTAGTACAAGTACAGCACAAGTTTAAACTTGTTTGTGAATTAAAGGGGTCATTGACAGAACTTTCCCTACATGTTGATAGATCCCACAGGTACGTCAAATAGGTTCATTTTGTCTTCTTTTAATTATTTATCTTTCGTTCATATGAAAGACAAAAAATAAAATAGAAAGATGTCTTTACCTTCTTTAGGTAACGAAGGTAAAGACAGTGACGAAGGCACTGCAGCCTTCGTCAGATGACGAAGGCTGCAGTGCAGTTGAAACATGTAAAGAAGGTAAAGACATCTTTCTATTTTATTTTTTGTCTTTCATATGAACAAAAGATAAATAGATCCCACAGGTCTTGATGAAATGTTTCTGACATATTTTTGGTCAAATTTTCTGTAATTATGGCAATATAATTGTGAATCATCTTTTGCAGAATTCCTCAGAACCGCTGGTTTCAATGCACGTCTCTAAATCCTTAAAACTGCTGTTAACTTGGCCCTCCCTCTTATGTTACTATTGCTAATCTTAGCTGGCTAGTGAGTGTATGCCAACTAATGCAAATTTGACTTAAAGAATGAATGAAATAAAGCATCTCTGGTGAGCAGGGGTGTGTGGTTTCAGTGGTCGATAGGATATGACCAGTCCTTGGAGAACAATAAGCACAGAAACATTCTAGCTAGCAGCTGCCTCGCAAAAATATTGTTTAGCAAAAGGAATGTCTAAGAGTGACATATATGGTCAAATGTTGGTAGATGAACAAGCAGTGTTTCCCTACAATTATATTGGGGGGGTGTCCCCCAAAGGACCCCCCCCCCCCAGAGTGTCAAGTTAATCTTCTATCTATCTAAATGCAAGGAATCTCTGTGCAGAAAGGTAGTCCCCACAAGTGATGATCAAAAAATTGGTCCCCATCAAACATGAAAACTAGTGTGTGTGTGTGTGTGTGTGTGCGTGCGCACATGTGTGTGTGCATGTGTACGTGCTCCTGCCTTTCTATTTTTGTCTGAAACTGGTATCCCAATTAGGCTTTTCAGGTCCAAATGTAGGCTGTTTGAAAGTGGAATTCAAATAGATGTAGGCTATACAGTATATCGGCAATCATGTTAGACTTTGACAAATATAAAAGGGAGTAAATGGCACTCATTGATTTATTTGATTGTGTGAATATTAATTACAGAATACCTAGATGTTAAAAATGAATGGGACATCCAATATTAGCGACTGTTTCAGATCCCTTGTTTATTTGTTGGTCAGATCACTTATTTGTGTGATCTTTTATCACTTATATTCAAGACAATAGTCTATCTTGCACTTTGGGGAATGGGGGTTGTTCAATCATCATTATAATTATTTTAGTTTATCACTGTTCAGTGATGGAGTTAAGTGTAATATTGATTTTCTTCTGTGTATCATCAATAAACTCATGCAGTACTATAACAGGACATGTTTACAAATATTTGAGACCCACTGCAGTGCATCATTTTATACTTTCGCAATATTTTGTTATTAAAAGTTTTTTTTTTTTTAAACTGTAATCAACCAAATTAACTACAAAACACCCAACATTATTATACACAGCAGGAGGACCCATGTGACTGCAACTGTTGCATCAGTGATGCCCATTTGTCAGTAAATATTTAACTAAAAATGATTTATTTCATTATTTGGGGGTTTTTGTGTCCTGTGTTTAGGCCCTGTCACACCTAGACGATTTAAGATAAGATAAGATAAGATAAGATAAGCCTTTATTAGTCCCACAACGGGGAAATTCCAGGATTGCAACAGCACAGGGATAGCAACACTCAGAGCAACAATCAGAAGGCAAGAAAAAAAACAAGCAAGCAAGAGCAGCTAATAAACATATGTACGTATTACTATAAAATATATATATATACACACACACACAGACACACAGTGCAGAGCATTGTAGCTGGATGGAATAAATTGATAAATAAATTTAAATAAAAAATTAAAATAAAATAAAATAAATAATAAAATAAATAAATAAAATAAATAAAATAATAAAATTATTTTATTAAAATAAAATAAATTTTATTCCATTTAAATAAATGGAATAAATGGATTTAGGCAGCGTTTGCAAAACATATGAAAAACTTGGAGAATACACTGGCGTACAGTTACGGCTACGTTTTGTCTAAGTTAACAGCACACTGAAGCACCCTGAAGCACGTTGGTATACGGCATAGTTTGCCGAGCTCCTCTGAAAATTTTCAACATGCTGAAAATTTTCGGACGTATCCAGCGTATGGTTGATACATCCCACATTCATGGAGCAAAGGTTGTTGGGAAGTTATGTGTTCGTTTACACACGTTACTTGTAAGCAATTCATAGTCACTCAAAAGTCGAAATATGTTGAAATTAATGTCTAGCGCACCCCAAAATTATTTCAAAGAGCAGTAACGCTCTTTGAACCTATATGTAACTTACTGAACAGGTTTCTAACTTGGAGCTACCCTATAATGGCATATTTGTAGTGTTGGTTCACAGGAAATACCCGTACAGAGCTCTTCTCAGCTGCTGCCTGCAGCGCATACACACACACACACACACACACAAACAGCTAAACACACGTACTTGTTCGTATAACGGGACCTGTTGGGGATGTGTCTGAGCACTTTCAAGCTACAGAATAAAGATTCAAATCACTGTTTAGCCCTCTCCCCATGTTTTTTTTGTTACCTTTAACTGCAGTCTGTACCATCAGCTGTCCAGTGCTGTTCTGATAGATATGCCACTTAATTGAAAATAAACTTTTTTTTAAATTGCCATCAATTAGCGTGCCTTTGAGCCAGGTCGTGTAGGGCCCCTGCTTCTCCCGGCATGTTCTGTGGTGGATACACCGGTCTTCTTTGTCAGACTCGATCCCCGCTGACGCTCCGCCCAGTGTGCTCATGTATCTCGTGTTGTCCACATATGCCGAATTATCCTTTAGACCTACGCAATTACGGCAACTTCATAGTATAATTTTTTAAGCATTAAATCTACAGTATTATCTTTTTTTTGTCAAATTTGTTGTTTTTCACTTCCTTGTTTTGTTCAGTGAGCACTGTGATGACTGACTGGTCGTGATGCTGCGTATTATCCAATCAGCATGGTCGTGATGCCATGTATTATCCAATCAGCATGGAGTCAACTCGAAACCCCGCCCACACTTCCTGAAGCCAAGGCATGAAGAGACAGAGCAGTGACAGAGCGGTGGCTAAACTTTTATTGATAAAAATTACATATTTTGACTGAGCACCTCCATACTCAGGGATGCACACCCTCATAACCTCAGCAAAGGACGAATAAAATCAGACCAGTCTGACGAACAGTTCAAGAGGTATGCGTGGAACACACACACACACACACACACACACACACACACACACACACACACACACAGACAGAAATTTCATGCATTTATAGATAGATGTTCATTAGTATGTAATGTCCCTTTCAAATAAACATTAGACTTCAAACTCCCATTCGTTTTCAATAATTAGGTATTCTGTAATTTTTCTGTATTTATTTTTCTATATAGCACCAGAACACCATGATTCCTTTAAGAGTTTGTCGTTGTTGACCCCCCCCCCCCCCAAAAGACTATAAACCTAGGTGAAACACTGAACAAGGATTCCAGTGGGGGTGAATAGAATTCAAAGAAAATAGCAATTAAAACTGCCTGGATTTACAGTTAATCTAACGCCAGGCAGCCTGTCTGTCCACCAAGCCAAGCTAATGCTAACAGTTTGATGGCGCATCACAGCAAAAATATAACAAAATAAGTCAGAATGATTTGAGATATATTATCAACTGTTGATTAGTGAACCAGGTGAAAACAGTGATGTTTATTAGGGTGACTGAAATCTAAAGAAAGTAAAAATATAAACCACACTTGGTAAACTAAATCCCTAGTAACACTGTTAGCTCACTGTTCTCTGAATGACAGACAGCTAGACTGGCCAATAATAGAGCAGAAGGCGGGTATCAAAGATGGCGCTGGGCTGGGTTTACTGTTTATGATGTTCCATGGAAAACCTGGAAGAGTCAAAACGATTCCTCAGAAAGAAAAACGAAGAGAAATGAACGTTTTGATATTTTTTGATAAGCCCATGAGAAGGTTAAAATCTACAAAAAACAGTTTTCCGTCAATGACCCCATTAAGTAAAATTTACAACTCTTCTTAAGAAGTTATGACATTATTTGAATAAATTTGAAACTTTTTAATTTTCCCTTTAAAAGTGCATTTTTTGTTTAAATGTCATACATTTTCCCTCATATGTTTTAAACTTTTACCTCATAAATTTGCAGTGTTTCTTTTTTTTTAAACACTGCTACTTATTTCTTATAAATCTGCCCCCCCTTTTTTTCTTTTGTCAAAGTCAAGGGGAGCTACTGGTCCTGGGCAAGAGACAAACATAACTATGGAGTCGGAGGTTGTAGACCCCTGTTCTAGTATTACTATTTCTACAGTCTGTGGTGCTGTTACCTGACATGTGTATCTGTCAGCATAGAGGACCTGCCAGGCCATTGGGGAGGACTGATGTGGGATTGTCTGGTTGTGTTCTTCTTGACTGAGAGAAACTGAAATAGGAGGAGAAACAAAGAACCAGAAGAAGAAGAGGAGGAGTAATAAATCAATATGCTTCTGCCACATATGAAGTTCGCACTGTGTTATTGTGTTACTGTGTTATTGTGTTAGTGTTAGTGTCGCACTGATTGCTGGGGTCTTTCTGCAACTGTGGGGGTCCTCCCTACAGTTGATTGTGCTATGAGATGACTGTTGTTGTGAAATGGCGCTATATAAATAAAGTTGAATTGAATTGAATTGAATTGAATTATTGAACACTGGTTCTTACTGGCGAAGTGGGCTTTAGAGAGTCTCTCGGAGCAGCTGAGGTTGTCCAGGTCTGAGTCCATGTCCTGATAAAGTAGCAGTTTAGACTCCTTCTCTGCAGCCAGGGCAGAATTATCCAGCCGGCACACCAGCAGACCACCAGCACCTAAAGCAGAAGAAGATAAAAGGAAAACGTCCACTTTGTTCAATCAAACCCTGCAACCATATTTATGGGAGATAATGTAGTATATCAAAATGTTAGGGGTGGGAATTGCGAGGGAGTTCGTGATTTGATCTGGATAGCGATTCTTGGGTCATGATTCAATCCTATCACGATTCAACAATAATCACGATACTGCAATAATCAAGGATTACAATCCCATATATTTCAAATTTTTTCACCTTATTCAACCTCAAATCATGTCCCAAAGTAAAACTGTTGACATCTTTTTCATATAATAAAGTACTGTGGTGACCTACCACAATCTACATGGACATTCATAACACTCAGCTTGGGCATGAAGCAGAACAATTGGCATACGGACAGAGAGCCCCTTGGGGGACAACCAGTTAATCACGCGATTGATATGTATTGACTGATATGTATATCAATATGTAAATGTACCATGCATTCTCTCTTGTCCTATTGTTATACATCCCCGGAGTAAGGAGAGGAGTCTGGCGCCAGTTAATCACGCGATTGATATGTATTGTCTGATATGTACAGTATATCGATATGTAAATGTGCCATGCATTCTCTTGTCTGTATAAAACAGCTGACTTTACATGCCTCACTAACGCACACAGAGCTCACTCACAACAGCTCACACACAGCGCTGCAGTGTGTCTCATGATGATGGAGGAATAAAACTCTTAAACCTTCAGCTCGCTGTGTCTCGCCTGAACTTATTTTGTTCCTCCACAGTACGATGTTACTCCGTCGGTCTCAAGAGTAACATAATTTTAATTGTGCTATACATAAGGCAGAATTGACAAAGTTGACTTTGACTTGACTTTGATTCTCGGGGCTTCATTTTCCGCGGAGACACGTCTTTGCACACAGGGAAGGTGGTGGACGGTGTCTGGAACTGACTCACACTCCAGCTATGTCTAGCTGACTCTGTGGACTCTTAAAAAGCAGCTGAAAACGTTTTTGCTTAACGAGGATTTCCGTTGAGCTTCAACTGCTTTTTAATGGTAAGTCTGATATTTTTAAATTATTTTAATCTTGTGTTTTAACTTGTTTTTGTATTGTTAAAATTATTTTTATCTATCAACTTCCTTTTATTCCATTTTACTGTGCAGCGCTGTGACTATACAGTCATGTGAAAAAATTAGGATACCCCATTAAATATTCAGTTCTTTATTAATAAATGTTCACATATCTATGTCTAACCTTGTTTTTGTTTTTATTTGCATTTTTTAATGTTTATTTTAGCCATTTTAAGTGGGAATGAATGTGGGGGTGTCCTAAAAAAGATGGGGGGTATCCTAACTTATTCCTCACTATTTGTTGAGAATTATATTTTACAGAAAATTTGAAAAAACTCTTTAATTCATTTTTAACTGTTTAGTTGTATTACATGAATCTTCCAGTACTTTAAACACTGATATTAAATATCCATATGTCCAAATATGTAAAAAAAAAAAAAAAACCACACAGGCTTATACAGGGTATCCTAATTTTTTTCACATGACTGTATATCTGTGAAAAGCGCTTCATAAATAAACTTTACTTACTTGATGCCGGGAGAAAAAGCTCCATGCCGGTGTCTCTTTAGCTTAGCCGTTGCTAATCCTGCGCCGAGATGTGTGTGGCCTGCCATATTCCGAGTTTTTTTTTTTCTTTTTTTTCGTGCAGCACTTCTTGCGGCTTGTGTGTCATGTCAAGATCTTTCTGTCCATCTTTGTTATAAAATTCAAAAATGCCCGACATTTCAGCTAACTGCTTCCTAACTTTCAAAGCTGGCTGCAAATCACGAGACGATCTATGACTTCTGGGTGTTTGCTTTGTGCCATCTAGTGAACTGAAAAAGCCACTGATTAAATGATAACCCAAAGGTATACTGTATGTGTGCGCATTTTTTTTTTAATATAAAAGATCGATCCGTGCGTTTATACATCGATGCATTGTCGCCAGTGCCAAGTATTGCGATCCATCACTGAATTGATCTTTTTTTTTCTCACTCCTACAAAATGTTTTAACAAATCAATATATCCATAAACGGTAGATAGAAATGGACTCTATTATTTATGTCAATATAATTTAATGTTGCTACAATCAGTGTTTCTCCATCTATACCAAAAGCTGACTCTTATGGAAAGGGCCATTTTGAGAAATGTTTACTAGTTTATAGTGAATAGAACCGATATGTTTACTGATGCCATACTCAACATGACTGTAAATGAAGCATTGTGGTGGCACAGTGGGAGGTGTGATTCGCACCCAGGACTTTGGAGAAAGGGGGGAAGGAAGGAGACATGGTAATGCGGGTGCCTCAGGTGAGGGAGAAGAATACAGGTGCTGTGGCAACCTGGGTGGGGGGGGGTTGAAAAGATGAGAAGCAGGTTTAGGTGCCAGAGCGCCGGGGGGGGGGGGGGTTCTTAAGACGTGCCTTCATACTGGGAACTGCAGGTGTGAATGTATTGAGAGGCAATGTACAGTATGTTATGATAATGACATGTACTCTCGGTGCCAAAGGAGTGAATATGAAGGACACAGGGAGTGATGTCTGAATAGAGTGATGTCTGAAGATAGAGTAGGTGGCGATAATGCACCTGTAAGCTAGTTGCCAACCGCCAATCAAATCTAAAAGAAGAAGAAAGAAGAAGAGTGAATATGAAGAGATATAAAAGGTTGGCTTTGGCACCTGGAGGGGAGTCTTACTTTGCTGTCAGAGGAATAAAGTCTGTCTCTACAAAGCTCGTGTTTCGTCTTGTTCATTCCTCTACACTGGTGACCTTGATGTGAAAATGGAAGATGGACTGAGCAGCTCTGTGGGAACAACCATGCAAAAATTTCCCCTCCAGGACCCCAGCCACATGCACCGCAGCGGTAAAACTCCCAGACTTTTGGCTTCACGACCCAGCAGCCTGGTTCATCCATGCGGAAGCGCAGTTCGCTCTCCGCGGAGTCTCGGTGGACGAGATGAAATACCATTATGTGGTGGCTTCGCTGGGCCCGCACGCCACCCAGCGTGCCATGAGTCTGCTTCAAGACCCCCCCAGCCCAGGGGAAGTACGACGTGCTCAAACAGCTGTTGTTCCAGCGTTACACCCTCTCACATGGAGAGAGAGCAGAAAGGCTCCTCTCCCACTTGGAGCTAGGAGATAGATTGGCTGTGGAGTTGATGGAAAGTATGCTGGCATTGATGGGCACAGATGGTGAATCTTCTCTCTTCGCCCACCTCTTCCTGAAGAAGCTACCGGCTTTGGTGCAGCCAACTCCCCGCTGCTGGTGGCCAGGGACTACTGCACATTGGCTGAAGAAGCAGACCGCATCATTCTGCCAAACAGAAACTTCGGCGTCCAGGCTGTGAGACCTGGATCGTCGGCGGAGTCCGCAGAGGTCAAGGAGCCGAGGGTGGTGGCTGGAACGGCCACTCGGAGACACAGGAACGGGATGACGTGCTTCTATCACCAGCGCTTTGGCGCCAATGCACAACGTTGCCTGGCCCCATGTCGCTTCAAGATGCTGGGAAACGGGCAAGCCAGAGGTCAGTAGCAGCTATGACCGCTGGCAACAAGGAGAAGCTGCTTTTCACTGAGGACACACGTTCCGGCAGACAGTTTTTGGTGGACTCTGGTTCCCAGAAAAGCCTCATTTTGCCAGTCAGTGCGTATAGGCTGGCGGAAGGCTGCAGCCCATCACTAACGGCCGCAAAATGGATCCTCCATCAGGACTTTTGGTGAAAGGTCAGTTACTGTATGTTTGCATGGACGTAATTACAATTGGGACTTTGTGGTAGCTGCATGCTCGGTTCCTGTCTTAGGTACTGATTTTCTGTGTGCTTATGGTCTCCTTGCCGATGTTGCTAACAGACATTTAGTGGATGCTGTGTCTTTTGCTTCACTACCTTGTATGGCTGGGGGAGTCGGGCCACCAACACATGCAGATTTTTTAGCCTCGAGGGATGAGTACCAGCGTTTGCTTTCCCAGTTTCCCACACTCACAGTGCCCACTTTTTCACTGTAACCAAACATGGGGTCGAGCATTTTATCACCACAAAGGCCCCGCCGGTTTTTGCACGTCCACACCGCCTGGACATGGCTAAACTAGCCATCGCGCACAAGGAGTTTGCTAACTTAGAATGCCTAGGGATAGTTAGGCGCTCCAACAGCCCTTGGGTGTCCCCACTGCACATGGTGCCCAAGTCTGATCGTTCATGGCAGCCGTGCAGTGATTTCCGTCGCCTGAACAACATATCACTGAACATGACCGCTACCCCATCCCACACATCCAGGATTTTTCCGTGCACCTGGCTGGAACGCTCATTTTTTCAAAAGTGGATCTGGTCCCGGTTCGTGCCAAGGATGTCCCAAAACGGCGGTAATAACTCCTTTCAGTCTTTTCGAGTTTTTACGCATGCCGTTTGGGTTAAAGAGCACAGCCCAAACTTTTCAAAGGATGATGGACGCGGTGCTCCGTGACTTGCCATTTGTTTTCGTCTACTTAAGATGACACTTTGGTGGCTAGCGCGTCACAGGAGGAGCACCTTGCCCATCTCAAGCAAGTCTTCCAACGGTTGGAAGCACACGGGCTGATTGTTAATCCGGCAAAGTGTCAGTTCAAGCTGCCACTAATCGATTTCTTGGGCCACCGCACCTTGATGGAGGGCGTGATTCTGCTGCCGGATAAGGTACGTGCGGTGTCAGATTCTCCGTGTCTGCAGACCATGAGAGCGCTGCAGGAATTTTTGGGGATGGTCAATTTCTACAACTGTTTCTTTCCCCGGGCAGCGCAGCTCTAACAACCGCTGTACGGCGCGCTCAAGAAAAAGAAACCCACGGATAGCATTGTCTGGACCCCCGATCGGGTCCAAGCAGGCTTTGCTGGCCCACACAGCCCCGTTGGAGTGCATAGCGCTCATGACGGACGCATCCGACGTCGCGATAGTAGCCATGGTGAAACAGTACATCTCCGGTTCATGGCAAGCCCTTGCATTTTTCAGCTGTACTTTACGCGACAGTGAGTGTAACTATAGCGCTTTTGACAGGGAGCTTTTGGCCCTCCACCTGGCAACGCGTCATTTTCAGTTCTGGCTCGAGGGTCACGAATTTACCACCTTTGTCAACCACAAGCCCCTAACCTACGTGATGGCCAAAGTCTCAGAACCGTGGTCGGCCCAGCAGCAGCGGCACCTGGTCGTGATCTCAGAATTCACTACCGACATCCAGCACATAGCCGGTAAGCTTAATATTGTGGCTGACTGCCTGTCGCGCGCACTAGTTTCCCCGGTCTATGTGGGTATCGATTTTTCCACCATGGCCGCCGACCAACCCGGGGATGCGGACATTTGCACTCTCCGATCCAGAGGTACCAGGCTAAAACTGGAAAGTAGGGCGGTACAAAAGGGTCCCCCCGCCGCTTTGTGACGTCTCCACCAGCCGGCCTTGCCCGGTGGTTCCAATCACGTGGTGCCGCCGTGTTTTCGAGCCTGTCCACTCTCTTTCACACTCTGGCATCCGGGCTTCAGTTAAACTGGTGGGGTCTAAGTTTGTCTAGCCCCGCTTACGCAAGGATGTGAAGAGTGGGCTGCCACGTGCGTCGCGTGCCAACGGGCTAAGGTTCAGAGACACACCAAAGCCCCCCTTCGAACTTTTCCAGATTCCAAGCAGGAGGTTCAACCACATATACGTTGATTTGGTGGGCCCCCTTCCACCGTCGCAGGGGTTCATGCACCTTTTAACAATAGTGGACCGCACCACGCATTGGCCAGAGGCGGTTCCGCTGGTTTCCACCACATCTGCCGACATGGCCCACACATTTTTGTCATCCTGGATCGCACGGTTCGGTTCCCCGTCAAACATCACTTCCGACAGGGGTCCACAGTTCGTTTCAGAACTCTGGTCCATGATGGCCAAGAGCCTGGAGGTCGAAATCCACCAAACCACCATGTAAAACCCGCAAGCTAACAGGTCGTGCGAGAGGTTCCACAGGTCACTTAAAACTGCGCTCAGAGCCTCATTGATGGGTGCAAATTGGGTTGACCACCTACCTTGGATCCTACTGGGGTTGCGCTCCACGCTTAAGGAGGATTTGGCAGCTTTCCTGGCGAAGCTCATTTTTTGTCATCCGTTGCAGATCCCGGGTGAATTTTTGCCGAAAAATCCTGCGCCCGGGGCCGACTCGTCCACGCACATTTTTTTCAGCGCAGGGGCTGGCAGTGTGCTGGGGCTGGTGCACCATTGTTTTTCACGCACTTTTGTTCCGAAGCATTTGGAGAACACCAAGTTTGTTTTCGTTAGGCACAACTCCCACCAAACCCCGCTGCGTCTGCCTGATGACAGCCCTTTCAGAGTTTTGGAAATGGAAGGAAAAAATTTTGTGTTATACCTGGGGGGGGGGGGGGGGGGGGCACAAGGAAACCATCTGCATAGACAGGCTAAAGCACGCTTATGTTTTACCAGAGGAGCAGGCAGTGCTGGGCCAGGCTCCCTGGTGGGATTGCCCGCCCGTGATGGGGCCCACAAGTTTGTTTTCCGCCTTCAGAGAACTGTTTGCAGGAGACCAAAGTTTTCCCCTCCCCACCTTTTCCTCCTACAGAGAACTGCACCGGAGCCGGAGTCTTCTCCCGATCCACCACAACAGGAAGACCCTTCAGCCAGCCTGGCGTCCCCACATTACAACCAGTCAGGGCAATTGTTCAAGCCTAAGGCACCAGACGGTTAAGACCCCTTCTGGGTGTTCGGGGCGTGGAGGAGGCGTGTGGTGGCACAGCAGGAGATCTGAGTTGCACCCAGGACTTTGGGGAACGGGAGGAAGTAAGGAGACATGGTACAGTGGGGCCAAAAAGTATTTAGTCAGCCACCAATTGTGCAAGTTCTCCCACTTAAAAGATGAGAGAGGTCTCCAATTTTCATCATAGGTATACCTCAACTATGAGAGACAAAATGAGAAAAAAAAAAATCCAGAAAATCACATTGAAGGATTTTTAATGAATTAATTGGTAAATTCCTCAGTAAAAAAGTATTTGGTCACCTACAAACAAGCAAGATTTCTGGCTCTCACAGACCGGTAACTTCTTCTTTAAGAGGCTCCTCTGTCCTCCACTCGTTACCTGTGTTAATGGCTCCTGTTTGAACTCGTTATCAGTATAAAAGACACCTATCCACAACCTCAAACAGTCAGACTCCAAACTCCACTATGGCCAAGACCAAAGAGCTGTCAAAGGACACAAGAAACAAAATTGTAGACCTGCACCAGGCTGGGAAGACTGAATCTGCAATAGGTAAGCAGCTTGGTGTGAAGAAATCAACTGTGGGAGCAATTATTAGAAAATGGAAGACATACAAGACCACTGATAATCTCCCTCGATCTGGGGCTCCACGCAAGATCTCACCCCGTGGGGTCAAAATGATCACGAGAACGGTGAGCAAAAATCCCATAACCACACGGGGGAACCTAGTGAATGACCTGCAGAGAGCTGGGACCAAAGTTACAAAGGCTACCATCAGTAACACACTACGCTGCCAGGGACTCAAATCCTGCAGTGCCAGACGTGTCTCCCTGCTTAAGCCAGTACATGTCCAGGCCCGTCTGAAGTTTGCTAGAGAACATTTGGATGATCCAGAAGAGGATTGGGAGAATGTCATATGGTCAGATGAAACCAAAATAGAACTTTATTGTAAAAACTCAACTTGTCGTGTTTGGAGGAGAAAGAACACTATACCTACTGTGAAGCATGGGGGTGGAAACATCATGCTTTGGGGATGTTCTTCTGCAAAGGGACCAGGACAGCTGATCCGTGTAAAGGAAAGAATGAATGGGGCCATGTATCGTGAGATTTTGAGTGAAAACCTCCTTCCATCAGCAAGGGCATTGAAGATGAAACGTGGCTGGGTCTTTCAGCATGACAATGATCCCAAACACACCACACGGGCAATGAAGGAGTGGCTTCGTAAGAAGCATTTCAAGGTCCTGGAGTGGCCTAGCCAGTCTCCAGATCTCAACCCCATAGAAAATCTTTGGAGGGAGTTGAAAGTCCGTGTTGCCCAGCGACAGCCCCAAAACATCACTGCTCTAAAGGAGATCTGCATGGAGGAATGGGCCAAAATACCAGCAACAGTGTGTGAAAACCTTGTGAAGACTTACAGAAAACTTTTGACCTCTGTCATTGCCAACAAAGGGTATATAACAAAGTATTGAGATGAACTTTTGTTATTGACCAAATACTTATTTTACCGAGGAATTTACCAATTAATTCATTAAACATCCTTCAGTAGGACTGTCCTACACCTGAAGATTGGATTAACGTGATTCAAGACATTTATTCGATGGAAAAGTTGACATTCGCACTGAGACAGGACATGGATGGGTTCTTGAACCTTTGGCAACCCTGGAACGCATATGTGTCCTCCATTAGATCTAATCTTTGACAAATACCATTTCAATAATGGCACCTCTCTTTGTTCCAATGCTACTCAGATACTCTTTCATTTTTTTTCTCTTTTGTTTTTGTTTTTTTTCTCGTTTTTTTGTTTGTTTTTTGTTCTTTCTTTAATTTCTCTTTTTCTTTCACTTAAAAAAAAGGGTGTTGTAATAATTATTCTTCCAATGTTGTCAAAAAACAAAAAAAAGGGAACATGTGATGAAAATGTAAACAATGCAATGCAGTAATGACATGTATACCCTTTCCAAAAACTTTAAAAAAAAAAAAAAATCCTTCAATGCGATTTTCTGGATTTTTTTTTTCCCTCATTTTGTCTCTCATAGTTGAGGTATACCTATGATGAAAATTGGAGACCTCTCTCATCTTTTAAGTGGGAGAACTTGCACAATTGGTGGCTGACTAAATACTTTTTTTCCCCACTGTAATGCGGGTGCCTCAGGTGAGAGAGAAGAATACAGGTGCTGTGGCACCCTGGAGGGGAGAGTTGAAAAGACGAGAAGCAGGTTTAGGCACCAGAGTGCCAGGGGGGAGAAAAGTTCTTAAGACGTGCCTTCACACTGGGAACTGCAGGTGTGAATATATTGAGAGGCAATGTACTGTATGTTTTGATAATGACGTGCTCTCGGTGCCAAAGGAGTGAATGTGAAGTGGTATAAAAGGTTGGCTTTGGCACCGAGAGGGGAGTCTTACTTTGCTGTCAGAGAAATAAAGTCTGTGTCTACAAAGCTCGTGTCTCGTCTTGTTCATTCCTCTTCAGCATAACCTAAAAAAAAATCTAAATTAATTAATTTAAGCACTACTGTCCCTTTAACCCATGGATTATCAATAGCTATTCCCATTTTTATAGGTTATACTGGGGACAAAGGCTTGATAGGGGCACAATGATACCACTTTTTCAGAGTACGAATACTTCAGTTTGAGTACTCAGTACCGAGTATTGATATCAGTACATGATATAATTATGTCGTTCCACTTTATAAACCAACTGCATTTTGTGCTTCTGACATTTCTCTTATAATAATAATACATTTTATTTCTAGGCGCCTTTCAACCCCCAAGGTCACCTTACAAAGAGCATTAAAACATTAAAAACAGTAAGTAACAAACCAAGAACAGTGAATTAAAGGTAGATTATCAAAGAGAGTAAGCTTGTTTAAACAAATAAGTTTTGAAGAATAATGGAAGAAAGTCAGTGTTGCGGATGGCTGGTGGAAGTGAGTTACAGAGCCAGGAAGCAGAGCGATTGAAGGCTCTATACCCCATAATGATGAGGCAGGCAGAAGGAACGACGAGGTGAAGGGAAGAGGAGGACCTGAGAGAGTGGCTAGGGGTGACGACGTGGAGGAGTTCAGACAGGTATGGCAGGGCCAGGTTATGAAGGGCTTTGAAGGTGAGGAGCAGTATCTTAAAGTTTATTCTGTCCTTTATTGGGAGCCAGTGAAGATGCTGAAGGACAGGGGTAATGTGTTCTATGGGCGGAGTACGAATGATGATCTGGGTAGCAGTGTTCTGAAGGAGCTGTAGCTTGTGGAGGGATTTATTTGGGAGACCAAAGAGAAGTGAGTTGCAGCAGTCAATGCGGGAAGTGACAAGGCTATGGACAAGGAAGGCAGCAGTGCGTGGAGTGAGGGAGGGATGCATTCGGTTAATGTTACAAATATGAAAATAGGCGGACCGAGTAATATTATTGATATGAGAATGGAATGATAAAGTGCTGTTGAGAATGACACCCGGGTTCTTAACCTGAGGGGAAGGGCAAATGGGAGAGTTATTAATATCAATGGAGAAACTGGGGGATTTGGTTAAGATAGAGGGTGTACCAACAAGTAAAATTTCTGTTTTATTGCCATTGAGTTTGAGGAAATTAGAGGTAAACCATGATTTAATTTCAGAAAGACAATCAAGAAGAGAGGTAGGTGGCAGTGTGGAGTTGGGTTTAGAGGAGAGGCAGAGCTGGGTGTCATCCACATAACAATGGAAATGAATATTGTATTTATGCAAAATGTAACCAATTGGAAGAATGTAAATAATGAAGGGGCCCCAGGACAGAGCCCTAGGGAACACCTGCAGAAATGGGGAACAAACTCGAGGTGTGGGATTTGATTTGGATGGAGTACGGCCGGAAAGATATGAAGTGAACCAAGTGAGGGGAGTGCGGGTGATGCCAGTGGAAGCCAGTCTATTTAGGAGGGTGTTATGAGAAATGGTGTCAAAGGCCGCAGTGAGATCTAGGAGAATGAGTATGGTGAGTAAGCCAGAATCTGCAGCCATCAGGAGGTAGTTCGTGATTTTGATCAATGCCGTTTCAGTACTATGGAGGGGGCGGAAACCGGACTGGAATTGTTCATAAAGCTTATTATTACTGAGGTGACTGTGGAGCTGAGAAGCAACAACTTTTTCAAGAATCTTAGCGATGAAGAGGAGATTACAGATTGGTTGGAAATTATTAAAATCAGATGAGTCTGTACCAGGTTTTTTTTTTTTTGTAACTTTGATTTTTATTCATTTTTCATCATACATATTACATTCAGATCACAGTCTCTATATTTAAAAAAAAGGAGCTAGAGGAAGAAAAAAAAAAAGAAAAAGGGGGGGACAAATGTTGGAGCATCAAGTTTTTAGTTTCCATCTCTTAATTCTTCTGGTTTTTCAGTGTCTTTGGTTATTCTTTCAATTTCTGTCTCGTTGTTGCACTTTGTAGTGTGTCCATTTCCACCATTTTTTTTCATATTGTCCTTCTTGCATTCTTTGTCGATATGTTAGTTTTTCCATTAAACGTATATCCTCAACAATGTCAGTCCATTGCTCTTGGTCAGGAAGAACTTCTGATCGCCATTTTCTTGTGATTGTTTTTTTTACATGCAATCAGCAATATTTTAACGAGATATCTGTCTTCAGCCTGTATTACATTGTCTCTTTTAAGATCACATAAATACATCAAGTTACAGTTCATTGGTATATTATATCCTAATATCCTCTGTATTGTTACATGTATAGATTTCCAGAAAGATGAGATTTTGCAGCATTTCCAAAACATATGTGAGTGGTCTGCATTTTGAGCCCCACAGCCCCTCCAGCATATAGATTGGGTATTTGTATATTTTCTTTGAATCTGTGGTGTAATGAAATAGCGAATCAGGTTTTTCCATCCAAATTCCCTCCATGTCCTTGAACTTGTTGATGTGTGTTGTGTTTTCCATATTTCTTGCCAGTTTTCTTCTGTTATGTTTAAATTTAGCTCTTTCTCCCATTTCTCCTTTATATAGTTACTTCAGTGTTTGTTTGCCGTAAGTTTCTGATATAGCTTTGAAATAATTCTTATTTTATTTCCTGCATACGAGCTTAAAATGAATTGTATAATCTCGCTCACATCTGTGTGGAGGTTATGTCTAATCTTCCTCATATAATAATCTCTCATCTGCAGATATCTGAAGAATTCAGATTTTTCTAGTTTAAATTTTCTTCTCATGTTTACAAAACTCCCGAAATCTTTTTTTTCCTTATTGCCCCATGCTGTGATTCCCTTGTTCACCAGATTTTTGTATCTCCTATCTTGCTTTGCCGGTTCAAACTGACTGTCAAATGCTACCCATTTCAATAGTTTTATGTCCTCCTTTATATTATACTTTTGTACTATTTTATACCACAGTTCCAAAGTAAATTTAGTGATTGGGTCTATTTGTTTGATTTGCTTATAAGCATCCTCATCTCCTATTATGCTTTGTACTGGGAGTCCCTCAATTTCCTTTTCCATTTCTTTCCATTTTGCCTCATATCCTCCGTTGCACCAACATATGATATATAAGATAAGATAAGATAAGATAAGATCTTATCTTATATATCATATGTTGGTGTGACATCTTATCTTATCTTATATATCATATAAGATATGATATATCTTATTTGTGCTGAGTAGTAATATTCCTTTAGACTCGGTAGACCCATGCCTCCTTTCTCTTTTGGTAATTGGAGAGTTTTATATTTCACTCTTGGTTTTTTACCTCCCCAAACAAATCTCGATATCATCCTGTCCCACTTTGAGAATTGGGCACCAGGAATCTCTGTTGGTAGAGCCTGGAAGAGGTAAAGCAGTCTAGGTTGTATGCTGATTTTGACTGTCTTAATTTTTGAATTCAGATCCATATTTAAGATTGACCATCTATCAATAACTTTTTTTTATTTCTTGTTCTAACCTATCATAGTTTGCTTTATAGATTTTGCTTAAATCTTTAGGTATGTTCACTCCAAGGTATTTTATTTCTTTTTGTTTCCAGTTTAGTTTGATCTTATCAGTTATCTGGTTTAAAGGGAATGCCAGTATTTGTGTTTTTGTTATGTTTATCTTGTATCCTGATAATTTTCCAAAATTTTCTATCAAGTCCATCATTTCCATTATTGATTCATCTGGTTGTTCAAGGTAAACTATAATATCGTCTGCAAATAGCCCAATCTTGTGTTCCCCTCCCTTTATTGTTACACCTTTTAATTTCTTATTTTGTCTCATCGCTTGAGCCAGTGGCTCTATGAACAGAGCAAACAAGGTGGGCGATAGGCAGCATCCCTGCCTAGTTGATCTTTGTATATTTACTTTGTCTGTTAAGCTACCGTTTATCTTGATTCTTGCCACAGGTTTTTGATACAGTGTCTTTATGCATTGCACTGACTTTTCGTTAAATCCAAAGCGTTCCAGTACATTATATAGGAACATCCAATTAACCCTATCAAATGCTTTTTCTGCGTCTAAACTCATTATTACTGTGCTTTTCTTTTCTTTATGTATTTGATTAATTATGTGTAATGTTCTCCTGATATTGTCATGTGTTTGGCATCCCTCTATGAAACCAGTTTGATCATCCTCTATCAATTCCGTCAAGAATGTCTTTATTCGTTTACAGATAATTGTTGTATATATTTTATAATCCACATTTAATAAAGAGATTGGCCTATAGTTTCCGCATTGTTCCCTATCTTTCCCTGGCTTTAAAATAACTGAAATAATGGCTTCGTTCCATGACGAAGGTATTTTGTTGTTGTTTAATGTCCAATTAAATGACTTTAGGAGCTGTGGCGTGAGTTCTTCTATAAACAGTTTATAAAACTCAGATGGGTATCCATCACTACCTGGTGATTTACCGTTTTTAAGTGACTTAATCACATCTTTAATCTCTTGTGTTGTTATTTCTGCTGTTAGCTTTTCATTTTGTTGGTTTCCTATTGATGGCAAGTCCAATGTGCATAGAAATTTTTTAATATCCTTAACATTTGTCTCTTCAGGTTGCGAGTATAGTTCTTGATAGAATTTATGGAATATTTCTTCGATGTTTTCTGGGGTAACTGTGGTTTTATTTGTGATGGGGTCCTTAATCTTATATACATTATTCACTGTTTGTTGTTTTCTTAACCGTTTTGCCAGCAGTTTTGTGGCCTTTGGCCCCGTTTCATAATATTTTTGTTTTAAATATCTATTTTTCCTTTCGATTTCATCTATTTGTATTTCTTTTATCTTTATTTTTTCTTCCTTAATTTCTTGATATATTTTTGGGTCATTTGTGCTTTGATGTTTACGTTCTAGTTCCCTCAGTCTCTCACATCTTTGTTCATATGATTCCAGTTTATACTTTTTTGCTTTTCCTGATTCAACAATTAATTTACCTCTTAACACGGCTTTTAGTGTGTCCCATAGTATTGTTGGGCCCACTTCTCCATTATCATTCTCCTCGATATACTCATTTATGTTTACCTTTATTCTTTCTTTCATTTTCTCATCATTTAATAGTCCTACATTAAGTTTCCATGTTGTTTGTCGTTTTCTATTGTTTAAATATATTTCCATGTATATAGGATTATGATCTGATATTTCTGCCCCTCCAATCCGACAATCTCTCACCCTGTGTCTGTCACCTTCATTCATAAGGAAGTAATCTATTCTAGAGTGTACTTTATGGACTGCTGAATAATGTGTATAGTCTTTTTCGAGTGGGTGCAGGTCCCTCCATATGTCTACCATACCCATTTCTGCCAGTGAGGTTCTTATGAATTTTGTTACATGTTTTTTTGTCTTCTTAACACTTGTTGTGTCAACTTCATGATCCATGACGGCATTTAAGTCTCCTCCAAAAATTAGGACTCCTTCACTGTGTGTTGCTATGAGATCAAACAGTTGTTGAAAAAAGCCCTTGTCACTTTCTGGTGGGGCATAGATGTTCACTAATGTGATCTGCATACCATCTATTCTTCCCTTTATTATTACATATCTGCCTTCTTTATCCTGGATTTCTTGTTCACATTCAAATTGTATTTTATTTGAAATTAGTATCATAACCCCCCTTTTAGTTCCTCCCTTAAATGAACTGTAGTAGGAGTTCTTATAGCCAAATCTCTTTAATTTCTCATGTTCTGTCCTGTTCAAATGTGTCTCTTGTATAAATATAATTTCGGCTTTTTCCTTCTTGAATTTTCTTATTATTCTTTCCCTTTTAACAGGTGAGTTCAGACCATTCACGTTTAATGTCATTATCTTAAGATTTTTAACCATATTCATGTTTTCCCATTTTTTAACTTGTGCTCCTAACCCCTTTAACAACAAAACTAACACATATTTGTACAAAAACACATTAACGAATCTCGACCTCCGTACTTTGGGCCTTTCTTCTGCCCACTGGTCCCTATTGGAGGGTGGAGGGAATGTCCTCACCGAGTGAGGGGCCCTCCCTAGACCTCTAGTTACTATCCAAGTAATAGTCATTAGTCTAGAAATGTCCAACAAAAATCACTTAAACCTCTCCTAGCCGTTTGTTTCTCTTTTACCTTGTCTTCTTGGCCTTCATTTCTTCTGTGTCCTTCTTAATCTTTGTTATAATCTAGGCTTTCCGTTGAAAGCCTTGCAGTTTTTCTTGGGCTCGATGCGCCACGTCCATCTCCCGCCTTCTGCCGCTCACTCGCCTTCACTCCGGCTGTCGCGATGCGTTCCGTGCCGCCGCTGCTCCAGCCGCTTCCTCCGGTACGCTCACCACAAAGCCTCGCCCCGTCATGTCCCGCACTGCCTCTCTGGCCGGGTTGTAGGTTTTCACGCCGTCCTCCCAATGAATTCTCATCTTCGTTAGCGGCGTTTGGAATCTAATTTTTTTCTCTTTCAGCGTTTTTTTTAATGTTGGCATATTTCTTTCGCTGCTGCACAATTTCTGTCGGGTAGTCATGGTCAAAGAATATCTGTTTGTCGCCGACTCGTATCTTTTTTTTCCACGCTTGTGTCAGGATTCTTTCCTTTACGTCGTATTTTAGAAAGTTTACCACAACTGACCTGGGTGTAGAGTTTGGATTCGGGTTCTGTGCCAAGGCTCTGTGCGCTCGTTGGATCTGCAAGTCTGTTTCATCAGGCAGCTCAAGCTCTTTTTTTAAGAATTGATCCATGAATTTCGTCATCGAGTTGCCTTCAATGCCCTCCGGAATCCCGAAGATGCGTATATTGCTCCGTCTGGACCTGCTCTCCAGGTCGGTTATTTTTTCCTGCATCCTCTGTGTTTGTACGTCAGGGTCTGCAGCCGCTCGCTTGCCTCGGTCCTCCAGTCTTCCAACTCTGATATTCGAGCCTGTGCTTCTGCCAAACACGCCCGTTGAGTGCGCAGTTCCTCCATGTTTTCAGCTAGCTTGCGTTCCATTTCTTTTCGGAGGCTCATAATTTCCTCCTTCATCTCTTTTTTCAGATCTTCCTTAAGAGCCGTTAAATCCTGTTGGAGTTGTCGCTTGAAGTCTTTTATGTCTTTACTTATATTGGCGAAGCCAGCGTTCATAATATCGAGTTTGGCGTCCTCCATTTTCTCTGCTGTAGTCACCTCGTTTTTTTGGGCCTCGTGTTCAGCGATTTCTCCAGTGTTGTTGAAGAGGGATTCTTTAGTTTTACCCTGCTTTTGTCCGTGTGCCCGGCTTCTTCGTGTTTTCATCCCTTGGTTTATTGTTCCATTTATGTCGAGTTGGCCATTTATCAAAGATTTTAAATCCGACTAGGGAGAGCTCTCTGTTTAAGCGTTATGTCTCTCCGCCATCTTCCCGGAAGTCAGGTTTTTTTAAGTAGAGGTGTAACACCAGCTGTTTTGAGTGGTGACAGAACAATTCCAGTACTGGGGGGAGAGTGAATAATGGTAGTAATCAAAGGAGCCAGTGAAGGTAGAGGGCGTCAAGCTGACATGTGGATGATTTGGATTTGTGAATTAGCTGGGATATGTCTGTTAACAAGGGGAGTGTAAAACTTGAGAAGGAATGAATAACGGAAGGAAATCGGGGAATCCACACCAGAAACTAGAGCTTCATCAGACATAAGCTGTTATGTCATACTCCTCTGCTCACCAGTTAAGCAGTTTATGTCTGATGAGTCTGTCTTCAAGTTGTACTTTGTTATCCTTATATCACTGTCTATCTGCAAGTGCCAGTAATATTGTGGTTGCACTGTGTGGGGAGTTCTCCACCTAGAATCGGGAGACGGGGGGAAGAGGGAACAATGGGCTGAAGGAGGAAGTGGTACCGGGGGATCTCAGATGGAACAGAAAGGACTATTCAACCCCGGGGAGTTCAGGAGGTGCCAGAGTCGGTGAAGGAAGGGAGGGTGTGAGAAGCGGGTCTGGCGTTATGTGATGTTAATGTGCCACGCATGTCTTTGTTCCACTGATTGTGTTGTGCAGGGCTTCCTGGGTCTCATGGCACAGAATTAAAGGTTATAAAAAGAAGGTGTTTAGAGACCCAGGTGGATTTTTACTGTACTTGATATTGGAGAAGGAATAAAGTTCGTGTGTTGTCCAGCTCATGCCTCGGCTGCTTCCTTCCTCCACATTGGTGACCCCAAGACGTGCCATGGAGAACGGGCCGAGCACCACCCCGGAAACTACCGGGAGGGAGAGCATCAGCGTCATGTGCGCTGTGTCAGTCAAGCTCCCAGACTTCTGGCTTCACAACCCGACTGCGTGGTTCCTGCATATAGAAGCCCAGTTCGCACTCTGCAGGGTAACAAGGGACGACACGAAATATTACTATGTGTTCGCTGCACTGGATGCACACGCCACGCAACAGGTGACGAGCCTGCTCCAGGAGCCGCCGGCCCAAGGGAAATATGAAGCGCTCAAGCAGATGCTACTCCAGTGCTATACCCTGTCTGACAGTGAGAGAGCAGAGAGACTCCTAACATGATCAGAGTTAGGTGACAGATCAGCCGTGGAGCTCATGGAGAGCATACTGGTGCTGAGGGGGAAGGACGACGAATCTTTCCTGTTTGCCCACTTGTTCCTCAGGGACCTACCTGCTACAGCGAGGGCGATCCTGGCCAACTCGTCGCGGCTGGTTACCAAAGACTACCGTGCCCTGGCGCAGGAAGCGGACCGCATCATTTTAGCAACCAGAACTCTCAGTGTGCAGGCAGTGGCACCGGCATCCATGAGGAACTCCAGCAAGGTTGAGGAGCTGGTTGCTGGGACAGACACCAAGAGACGAAGGAATGGGTCGATCTGTTTCTATCATCGTCGTTTTGGCTTGAATGCCCAACGCTGCCTGCCGCCATGCCAATTCAAGAAGCCGGTAAGACAGCACAGCCGGCAGTCTGTAGCAGCTGCAACCGCTGGCGACAGGAACAAGCTGCTTTATGTCACATACACACGTTCGGGGAGACAGTTTTTGGTGGACTCCGGCTCCCAGAAGAGCCTCATCCTGCCAGTCAGCGCAGACAAGTCGGCAGGAGGCAGCAGTCCCGAGCTCACGGCTGCCAACGGATCCACCATCAGGACGTTTGGCGAACGGACAATGATGATATGCTTGCACGGACGCAATTTCCAGTTGAACTTTGTGGTAGCTGCATGTTCTGCCCCCATTTTAGGCACATATTTTTTATGTGCTTATGGGTTATTAGTCAGTGTTGCCAAAAGACGTTTAGTGGATGCTATCTCTTTCACCTCCCTGCCTTACACAGCTCGGGGAGTTGGGTCAACAACACTGGCTAACGTTATCGCTCCAGGGGGCAAGTACCAGCATTTACCTGCACAGTTCACAGCACTCACGGTCCCGACTTTTTCGGCTATGGTAACGAAACACGGGGTCGAACACTTCATAACTACAAAAGGCCCGCTGGTGTTCGTGCAACCTCGATGCCTGGACGCGGCTAAACTGGCCAGCGTGTACGAAGAGTTTGCCAACTTAGAGCAGTTGGGCATTGTAAGGCACTCCAACAGCCTGTGGGCATCCCTGCTACACATGGTGCCTAAGGCCGACGGGTCGTGGTGACCGTGCGGCGATTTCCGGCGCTTGAACAACACCATGGAACACGATTGGTATCCCGTTCCGCACATCCAGGATTTTTCTGTGCACCTGGCCGGGTTGCATGTTTTTTCGAAAGTAGATATGGTCTGCGGTTACCACCAGGTCCCGGTGTGCGCGGAAGATGTTCCTAAAACAGCGGTAATAATTCCTTTTGGCCTTTTCAAGTTTTTACACATGCTGCTCGGATTAAAGGGCGCGGCCCAGACCTTCCAGAGAATGATGGATGCAGTGCTCCATGACTTGTCCTTCATTTTTGTCTACTAAGACGACATTCTAGCGGCTAGTGCATCCGAGGAGGAGCACATCGCCCATCTCAAGATGATTTTCCAGAGGTTGGAAGCGCACAGGCTGATAGTGAACCTGGCAAAGTGCCAGTGATCAATTTTTTGGGCCACTGCATTTTGCCAGAGGGCGCGATTCCGCTACCAGATAAAGTCCGTGTCGTGTCGGACTTTCCATGTCCACAGACCATGAGGGCCCGACAAGAGTTTTTGGGAAAAGTCAATTTTTATAACGGTTTCCTCCCCCAGGCAGCCCAGCTGATGCAGCCGTTGTATGCCACGCTTAAGAAAAACATCGACTGGACTCCCAAGCAAGTCCAGGCTTTCACAGACACCAAAACAGCACTCGCGGATGCCACTTTGCTAGCTCACCCAGACCCGTCGGAACGGATAGCACTCACCATGGACGCATCTGACAATGCCATAGGAGCAGTGGTGGAGCAGTACATCTCCGGTTCATGCTAGCCACTCACATTTTTCAGTCAAACCTTGCGCGACAACGAATGCAAATATAGCACGTTTGACAGAGAATTGTTGGCGCGCCGCCTGGCGATGCACCATTTCCAGTTTTGGCTAGAGTGGCGCGAGTTCACAGCGTTCATTGACCATAAGCCGCTGACGTACGCAATGTCCAAGGTCTCGGAACTGTGGTCGGCCCTGCAGCAACGACATTTGGCCGCGATCTCGAAGTTTACGACCGACATTCAATACATTGCCAGTAAGCTCAACGTCATGGCCAATTGCCTGTTGCGCGAGTTAGTCTCCCCTATGTACATGGGAATAGATTTCCCTGCCATGGCCACAGATCAAGCTGGGGACGCGGACATTGGCGCGCTCCAGTCTGTGCCTACTGGATTAAAGCTGGAGAGCAGAGTGGTGCAAGAAGGGTGCCCTCCCTTGTTCTGCGACGTCTCCACCGGTCGCCCATGCCCGGTGGTTCTGAGCTCTTGGCACCACCGCATTTTTGAGTCAGTCCACTCCCTTTCGCATCCTGGCGTGCGCGCTTCGGTTAAACTGGTGGGGTGAAATTTGTCTGGCTGCGCTTGCGCAAGGACGTGAAAGAGTGGGCTGCAGCATGTGTCACGTGCCAGCAGGCCAAAGTGCACAAGCACACCAAAGCCCCCCTCGAGCCGTTTCAAATCCCAGCCAGGAGGTTCGACCACGTCCACGTGGATTTGGTGGGACCCCTTCCGCCGTCGCAAGGTTTCATGCACCTTTTGACAATCGTGGACCACACCACGCGCTGGCCTGAAGTCATCCCGCTGGCTTCCACCATGTCTGCGGAAGTGGCTCGCGCTTTTTTGTCGGCTTGGGTTGCACGGTTTGGATCCCCGTCGGACATCACTTCTGGCAGGGGTCTGCAATTCGTTTTGGAACTCTGGTCACCGATGGCCCAGAGCTTGGGGGTCAAAATTCACCGTACTACCGGGTACAACCCCCAGGCCAACGGGTTATACGAGCAGTTTCATAGGTCGCTTAAGGCAGTGCTCAGAGCTTCGCTCACGGATGCAAATTGGGTTGACTGCCTGCCCTGGGTTCTTTTAGGGTTGCACTCCATGCCTTAGGAGGATCTGGCAGCCTCCCCGGCAGAACTTGTTTTTTCTCAGCCGCTGTGGATCCCTGGGGAGTTTTTACCGGAAAACCCCGCACTAGGGGCCGATCCACCCACGCAATTTTTGCACAGTATGGAGCCAGGACTGGCCCACCATTGTTTTCTCCGCACCTTTGTCCCAAAAAGCTTACAGAATGCCAGTTTTGTTTTTGTCAGGCACGATGCGCACCGGACCCTGCTGCGCACACCGTACGACGGACCGTTCAGGGTGCTAGAACCTGGAGCAAAGCATTTTGTGTTAGACTTGAAGGGGCATCGGGAGACTATCTGCATCGACAGGCTGAAGCCCACTTTTGTGTTGGCAGACAAGCAGGTGGTGTTGGCCCAAGCTCCCTGGTGCGGATGCTCACTGTCGGTGGCTCCGCAAGTTGGTGTTCCCTCAATAGAGACCTGCGCTTGTGAAGCTAACTTCATCCCCCCCCCTTTTCCCTCCACAGACTGACGTGCCCTCCTGTACACCTCGCCAGCAGGGTGTTCCGACTGGATCAGCAACCCCCTGCTACAGCTGCTATGGGCGCTGGCTCAAGCCCAACGGGGGGGGGGGGGGGGGTTAGTGCCCTTTCTGGGTGTTCGGAGGGGCGGGGGGGCTGTGTGGTGGTGTTGCGTGGGGAATTCTCCACCGAGAGTTGGAAGATGGGGGGAAGAGGGAACAATGGGCTGAAGGAGGAAGTGGTACCGGGGGGGTCTCACACAGAACAGAAATGACTATTCCCCCCCCCCTCCCCCCCCCGGGGAGTTCAGGAGGCACCAGAGCCACTGAAAGAAGAGAGGGTGTGAGAAGCGGCTCTGGCGTTACGTGACGTTAATGTGCCACACATGTCTTTGTTCCACTGATTGTATTGTGTTGGGCTTCCTGGGTCTCATGGCACAGAATTAAAAGTTATTAAAAAAAAGGTGCTTAGAGACCCAGGCAGATTTTTACTGTACTTGATGTTGGAGAAGGAATAAAGTTTGTGTGTCGTCCAGCTCATGCCTCACTGCTTCCTTCCTCCACAATATCACTGATACTGGTATCAGCGCATCCTTAAAACCTAAGTGTCCCAGTCTTCTGCCCATTTCTCTGAAGGCAGTAAACAGACGAACAGGGAGTCCAGCTCCCCATTAGAACACCTACTTTACAATTTTGTACCTATAATTTCAGATCTTTGGAAACATGTTGCTAACCTCAGCTTTATTTTGCTGTAGAAAATGTCAGCCAGAGCAAATGATAAGACATAACAGCATGTTTAATAACACCCATATGGTGAGCAAATAAAACAACAAGGTAAGTAAACACAAAGCTCGCCTGTCTATCATTGACAGCTCAGCATCGTTACCTTGGTACATGAATTTAGTGATGAACTGGCCCTTCTGGTGTCTCGCCGCTTCGCTCTCAAAATGTCCCGAAACAGTTTTAGCAGAAACCCCCCAGCTGAAGAACAGTAATATCACAAGTGTGGAAAATAACAGCGACATTTTCCCAGCTGTGCAGTTCAACATGACAGACAAATAAACGTTTGCTTGTCAATTCAATGAGCCACGAAGCCAGAAGGGGAGCAGTTGTGTCAAGATGTCCAACGTAACCCGGGAACAAACAAGAAGAGGTTTGTTTCTGCGCTAAAATAAAACCTTATTTTGCCAATAGCCGCACCACAAACGCGGCTTGAGGAGTGTTTACCTTCTGACTGAAAATATAATCTTCCATATAACAATACAAATCTTTAAAATAACAAATGTACAGTCAATATTCAATAGCAACTCAAAGCATTTTTATAGAGTGCTTTTATTTTGGAAATAATATCCAGGGGCGCATATTTAGCTTCACAAACTTGACGCAAAAGTCTTGCGCCATCCTCACCGTTGATAGTGTGATTGACGTTGCATTTGTCCACTAAAAATACGTTTACACCTTTGCGTCAGAGACAACAACTAATCAGAGAACGGAGATCCGTTTACTCCTGCCCGTTTTCAACGTGTCAATACTGTCGTAAAGTAGTGACAAAGTGTCGCACACCACACAGTGTAACTACTGTTCCGAAAGAAAGTGCGACAGTAGTAACGAATTAGTGTGTCTTCGACCTCGGCAGGCTCGATAAAATATATTCACGATATCGTTATGACGTAGTTTTAGTACTTTAATGTGATGTGACAGCTGACCGAAGACTGGATGATGAACTTCAGCAGAACTGTTCTGGTAACGGGAGGCTCTGGATTCATGTGCGTCTATATTTAATAGATATTTTTCTTTAGGATGAAATAACTACAGGTGTCAATATCCATCCATCCATCCATCTTCTTCCGCTTAATCCTTTTTGGGTCGCGGGGGTCTGGAGCCTATCCCAGCATCTTTGGACAAGAGGCAGGGTCCACCCTGGACAGATCGCCAGTCCATCGCAGGGCCAACACAGAGAGACAGACAACCATTCACTCTCACAGTCATACCTAAGGACAATTTAGAATCCCCAGTTTGATGCCAGCTAACCTAACTTGCATGTTTTTGGGATGTGGGAGGAAACCGGAGAAATCTCGGAGTAAACCCACGCAGGTACGGGGAGAACATGCAAACTCCACACAGATCACTGTTGGTCGGGGGCTGGGATCGAACCCAGGATCCACCCGCAAAGGGTGAGTTGCTGTGCTGCCATAGTGCGAACCACTCTGCCACCGCACTGCCCAAGGTATCAACAATACAGTTTAATTGACCTGTTTTGTTTATATTTTTCTTTAAACTAACATCGAGCTACAGGAGAACCTATGAACTTCACACAGGTCTTCTCAAAACTTGATCAGCACTATTATATGGAAAACTAATTGGCCCATAACTACAGATTTCTAATGTATTATCCATCTATTCATCCATCTACCGCTTTTCTGGAGGTCTGGGTCGAGGAGGTAGCAGCTCAAGCAGAGAAGCCCAGACTTCCCTCTCCCCAGCCACCTGCTCCAGCTCTTCAAAGAGGATACCAAGCTGTTCCCAGGCCAGCTGGGTCTGCCCTGTGGTCTTCTCCCACTGGGATGTGGCTGGACCACCTCAAGTGGGAGGCATCCAGGAGGCATCCTGATCAGATGCCCAAACCACCTCAACTGGCTCCTTTTGATGTGGAGGAGTAGCAGTTCTACTCTGAGCCTCTGCTGGATGACTGAGCTCCTCACCCTGTCTCTGAGGGCGAGTCCAGCAATCCTACGGAGAAAGCTCATTTCAGCCGCTTGCATCCACAATCTCACTCTTTCAGTCATTAGAATCAGAATCAGAATAAACTTTATTGCCAAGCATGTTTACACATACAAGGAATTTGACTTGACATTAAGCGAGCTCGGTAAGCGCTTCCTAATGACGTGGCAGCCATGCAAGGCGCCTCATCATACAGTGGGGGGTAAAGAGGGGAAGGGGGAGGGGGAGGGAACACATTGGGCAGAGAGAAAAAAAACATATTTATCAGAATAGCGCTCGAGTGAGCAAGATTATGATCACATAGAAAAAAAACCCTCAATGCACACTTAGCAGACAAGTTACAATACACACGTTAACAAAGCAAGTTGAGAGAGAGTGTGTGTGTGTGTGTCAGTGTATGTGTATCAGTCATGTAATGTTGTATGCAGTGTGTGTATCAGTTACTGGTGAACAGCAAAAATCCTCTCCTGAGCAGCGTTTAGATGTTATGTCTTTAGTGTCCTAAACATAGATAGCATGTCCACAAGAGTTCATCTCTCAGTGCATGTCCGATGGTAAATCCACGCTAGTCACATGACGCTGTCCTTGAGAGTTCAGATTACTGGACACCAGTGTGTTTGGGTTAGGGAGCCAAGAGAAGCCAAAACTCCCCTCTGCTTTATCTCTTCTCCTGGAGGAAGGACGCCGAATCAAGGCCTGATAAGCACAGTTCACTTATGCATACTTATACTTGTGCATCACAATTTACATACACAGACTTTACCAAAATTACCCAAAGTTTGTGACCATAGGTGAGGGTACGAAGGTAGATTGACCGGTAAACTGACAGCTTTGCCTTAAAGCTCAGCTCCCTCTTCACCACAACAGACTGGTACAGCGTCTGCATCACTGCAGAGGCTGCTCTGATCTATCAATGTCCCGCACCATTGTCCCTTCACTCGTGAATGAGACCCCTCACTATTTGAACTCCTCCACTTGGGGCAGGACCTTGTCTCCAACCCAAAGAGGACAATCCACCCCTTTCCAGCTGAGCACCATGAACTCAGATTTGGAGGAACTGGTTCTCATACTGGCCATACTTCAAAAGTTAAATAATTAAAAATGACAGAAAATGCTGTTTTAAGATGAAACAAGTCTTTTGTCTAATTGGTGGGTATCCTCTTCATGCAAACTTTTTTCTTTTGGATGTAGCAACATTTTGGCCACATGACTATAGCAGATGTAATTGCAGAGTAGTGGCTATAGGTATGGAACCAGGTGCCTACTAAAACATGGTATGGTAGGGAACATCTGTGTACCGTACGGCACATGTTCTGGACATGTCCGTCCAGCTAACAGTCTTGCCTGCTGTCATTTCTATATCAACAGCCGCAGTCTGCACATAACATGTTCTGTACATCCACCGCACATGTCCGTCCTACTACCAGTGTGTCAGTTTGGAGCTACTTTTAGCAGCTAAATGTTAGCTCATAATAATGGATTGCATTTATATAGCACTTTTCATGACACTTTATGGTGAGTCCATTATTCATTCTCCCCACAGACAATGGTAAGATACTTCTGTAGCCACAGCTGCCCTGGGGCAGACTGACAAAAATGTAGCTGCCAACCCACACCAATGGCCTCTCCGACCACCAGTGATCATTTATTCACCAGTGTTACTGACACTGGAGGAAAGGTGGGTAAAGAATCTTGCCCAAGGACACAACAGCAGGGTGGTGGGAGTGGGTGACATAATGCACAGCTCAGGAGACACACACGCAGGCTCAGAGTAGATCCAATAGCTTTATTAACAACAAGTGTGTATGAATGTGTGTCTGCGAGATGTGAATGTATTGGTGGTGGCATCTGCGTCGGGCACGGAGGCAGGAGACCGTACAGCCGGACAACCCTATGGGAGAAGCAAAGGGAGAAGGGTGACGGGCACCACACCAACACAGGAGATGTGAAAATAGTGACAAGCTTACTTGGAGTTAGCAGGTGGCTGGCACAGCAAGGATGAGGTCCGGTAGACAGCGACCTGGAGCACCCGGTGCAGCAGCGAGGGAATGGAGACGGAGAGGAATGGTCCGCCGCCGGGAAATCCACCTGTGCACAGGGGAGCAGACTTGGAGAGGAAAAAAGGTAAGGGCTTCTTACCGAGATGCTTGCTGAGTGGTAGAGGTTACTCACAGCAATCGTGACGAGTGAAGTCTGACGGCTTCAGGCCGAAGCCCAGGGCGAGGCGGCTTAAATCCCTCGCCACTGATGAAGTGCAGGTGTGCGTGCAGCTGGCGCCGCAGATGGGCGGCGAGGCGTGACAGTACTCCCCCCTCTAGCAGCGCCTCCTGGCGATGGTTTCTCCGGGTGCGCTCGGTGGAACTCAGTAATGAGGGATGGGTCCAACACAAATGACGAGGGTACCCACTGCTGATGTTCAGGCCCATAACCCTCCCAATCCACCAAGTACTGCAACCCGCGACCCCGGCGCCGGGAGTCCAGGATGGAGGAGACAGGCCAGGCCGGATGGCCATCAATCATCCGGGGCGCGGGTTGCGCAGCAGGAGGAGGGCAAAGAGGGTCGGAGACTGCCAGCTTCACCTTGGATACGTGGAAGGTGGGATGGATGCGAAGGGAGGGGGGAATAGCTACACGCACAGCCACCGGGTTGATAATCCTGGTGATGGGGTATGGGCCCATAAAACGCTGTGCCAGTTTCCTCCTCTCGCCCTTTAAAATGACGTCCTGGGTTGACACATAGACACGCTGACCCACCTGGTACGCTGGGGCAGGTCTTCTGTGCCGGTCCGCCGTGGTTCTGTTGCGCTCCGCCGTGCGTAAAAGCGCATTGCGCGCTGACGCCTAGATGGAGCGGAACTGCCTGAGGTGCGCCCGAACTGAGGGGACAGTTACCTCACTCTCCTGCGCTGGGAAAAGAGGGGGGTCATAGCCCAGGGACGCCTTAAAGGGAGACATCCCTGTAGCAGAAGAGCGGGCGGTGTTGTGGGCGTACTCAACCCAGGCGAGATGGTTACTCCAGGACGCAGGTTTGGACACAGTGACGCAGCGGAGCGCAGCCTCCAGCTCCTGGTTGGTCCGCTCACACTGCCCGTTGGTTTGGGGGTGATGGCCGGAGGAGAGGCTCACCTTGGCTCCCAGGGCGTTGCAGAATGACCTCCAAACCTCTGAGGAAAATTGGGGCCCCCGGTCCGAGACCACGTCCACCGGAATCCCGTGCAGCCTGACCACGTGCTGGACTAGGAGGTTCGCCGTCTCCAGGGCGGATGGAAGACCTCGTAGCGGGATGAAGTGCGCCGCCTTGGAGAAGCGGTCTACGATGGTCAGGACGGTGTCGAAGGTGTTTGAGACTGGGAGTCCGGTGACGAAATCCAGAGCGATATGCGACCAGGGCCTGCCAGGGACGGGCAGAGGCTGGAGCAAACCCGCTGGAGGGGCATTACCTGACTTACTGGTGGCACATACTGGGCAGGCCCGGGTGTAGCGGGCAGCGTCCCTCCGCAGGCCCGGCCACCAGAAGGACCGTTGAAGGAGGTCGATCATCCGGGAGGAACCAGGGTGGCAGGTGAGCTTGGATGTATGTAGCCAGTGGATGACCTCCCCCGAACCGTGGATGGCACGAACAGCCTCCCCTCCGGTCCGCCGCCAGGGTCAGGTTCCACTTCCTGCGCCTTCCGGATCTTGCTTTCTATGTCCTAAGTGACGGCTCCCACGATGCACGACCTGGGCAGGATGGTGTGGACCGTGTCCTCAGACTCCTCAGGGGCAAATTGCCTAGAGAGGGCGTCGGGCAGGCCGTTCTTGGAGCCAGGCCGGAAGGTGATGTTAAAACGGAACCTGGCAACGAACAAGGACCAGCGCGCCTGGCGGGCGTTCAGACGCTTGGCAGATCTCAAGTACTCCAAGTTCTTGTGGTCAGTCAGGACCACGAACGGCAGGTCCGCCCCCTCTAGCCAGTGACGCCACTCCTGCAGCGCGAGCTTGATGGCGAGGAGCTCTCTGTCCCCCACGTCGTAATTCCATTCCGCCGGGGACAAGCGCCGAGAGAAGAAAGCGCAGGGCCGTTTGACTCCATCACCTGGCGACCGCTGAGATAGAACCGCCCCCACTCCTGTGTCCGAAGCGTCCACCTCCACGATGCACTGCAGCGACGGGTTGACTTGGCTAAGGACCCGGGAGGAGGAGAACTCCGCCTTCAGCGCCTGAAAAGCAGCCGCGGCCTCTTCGGTCCACCGGAATGGGACCTTAGGGGACATGAGGCGGGTCAGAGGGCCGACGATGGTGCCAAAATTAGGGACGAAGCGGCGGTAGAAATTTGCAAACCCGATGAATTGTTGCACCTGTTTTCTCGATGCAGGTGTAGGCCATTCCACCACCGCCTTCACCTTCACTGGGTCCGGAAGCACCTGGTCGTGGGAGATGATGAACCCGAGGAAGGATGTTGTCTTAGCGTAGAATTCACATTTTTCGGCCTTCACATACAACCGGTTCTCCAGCAGCCTTTGGAGGACCCGCCTCACATGGACCCGGTGTTCGTCCCTGGATTTGGAGAAGATGAGGATGTCATCCAGGTAGACGAACACAAAAAGGCCAATGAAATCCCGGAGGACGTCATTAATTCGGCGCTGAAAAACGGCTGGAGCATTGGTCAACCCGAACGGCATCACCAGGTACTCGAAGTGGCCGTTCGGGGTATGGAAGGCTGTCTTCCACTCATCTCCCTCCCGGATCCGGACGAGGTGGTATGCGCTGCATAGATCCAGCTTGGTGAACCAAGTCGCCCCCTGGAGGGAGTGGAAGGCGATGTCCATGAGTGGCAGGGTGTAGCGATCCTTCTCCGTGATATCATTTAAGGCGCGATAGTCGATACAAGGACGGAGGGAACCGTCCTTCTTGCCCACGAAGAAGAATCCTGCCCCCAATGGTGATGACGAGGGACGGATAATTCCAGCACTCAGCGATTCCTTGAGGTAGGAATTCATGGTCTCCTTCTCTGGCGCCGACAGGCTGTAGAGTCGCCCAGAGGGTAAGGGTGCCCCCTGGCGGATGTTTATCGCACAGTCGTAGGGCCTGTGTGGAAGAAGAGACATCGCCTTGGACTTGCTGAAAACCATACCCAGGTCGTGAAATTCTGATGGCACCAGGGAGAGATCCGGGGGCGCAGCGTCCGTAGGAGTTGGGGAAGAGGACGGAGAGCAGGCAGCGGACTGCAAGCAGGTGCTCATGCAGAATGTACTCCATGCCGACACCCTGGCGGACTTCCAATCCAAGACGGGGTTATGGAGGCGGAGCCAGGGGTACCCCAGGATGACGGGCGACACAGAGTTGGGCAGGACGTAGAAGGTTATCTCCTCCCGGTGGTTCCCAGAGATGATCACAGGAACAGGGACGGTCTGATGTGTTACTCTCCCCAGGGAGACATGGGAGAGGTTGACCAGGGCGAGGGGAGATCTAAGGACTTGGCAACGGATGCCCAATCGGGTTGCCAGGCTTTGTGAAATAAAACTGCCCTCCGCGCCCGAATCCACCAGTGCGTGAGTGAGGTGCCCAGTGGAGTTGTGACAAAATCGGACGGGCAGCTTCAATTGGGAGAGGGGATTTAACCGATTGATGTCCGCGAGGCCCCCTACAGTGACTCGCGGACCCCGCCGTTTGGCTTCTGTGGGCAAAGCTCCACCGTGTGTTGACTGTCTCTGCAATACATGCAGAGACCCAACTCACGGCAGCGTTGTCTCTCCGCAGGGGGGAGCTTTGTCCAGCCCGTCACCATCGGCAACGACTCCTCGGGGCGCGAGGGTGGCGGCGTCACCAGGGGGCGAGCTTGGGACAGGCGCGACGAGGCACCACGAGAGCGAGAAGAAGACGACTTCCGCTCCGAGGTGCGCTCGCGCAGCCTGTTATCCAAGCTGATGGCTAGGGACGTTAGCTCCGCTAGAGTCTCTGGGATGTCCCGCCCAGCCAGTTCGTCCCTCAGATCATCATTGAGACTGCGGAGGATGAGGCCGCAGAATGAACGTTCATCCCAGCCTAACTCCTCCGCCGCTACCCGGAAGTCGATCACGTAGTCCGCTGCCGACCGGCTTCCCTGCTGGAGGCTGAGAAGCCGATCGACCTGGACACTCTCGGTACGAGAATGATCAAAGACTTCCAGGAATTGTCTCACGAATTGGCCATAGGTGAGGGTGGTGTAACTGGGCCTCGCCATTACGGCGTAAGCCCAAGTTAGCGCGCGCCCCTCCAGGAGATTCCCTATGTAGCCAATTCGGCTATGGTCCGAGGGAAAATCTCCGGGCACACGGTGGAACACGGACTCACACTGCATTATAAACCCCCGTGCTCCGCCGAGCTTACCGCTAAAGCGGGCGGGGGTCGGAATGGGTGTGAGCCGAACCGGTGCTACCGGAGCAGGCTGGACGGCCGCTGGAGCAGCAGGAGCCGCGCCGCCCTGACGAGCCGGAGGGAACGGCTGTTGGGGGTCCAAGTGGTCCAATCGGTTAGTGATAATGGTTAATTGATTTAAAATCACCTGTTGCTGGTGAGCTATTAGGTCCACTCGAGCCTCGAGAGTGGAAAGTCGGCGTGTGAGCCCGCCGTCTGCCGAGCCGCTCTGCTGAAGCCGTACTGACATAATGCACGGCTCAGGAGACACACACGCAGGCTCAGAGTAGATCCAATAGCTTTATTAACAACAAGTGTGTATGAATGTGTGTCTGCGAGATGTGAATGTATTGGTGGTGGCGTCTGCGTCGGGCACGGAGGCAGGAGACCGTACAGCCGGACAACCCTATGGGAGAAGCAAAGGGAGAAGGGTGACGGGCACCACACCAACACAGGAGATGTGAAAATAGTGACAAGCTTACTTGGAGTTAGCAGGTGGCTGGCACAGCAAGGATGAGGTCCGGTAGACAGCGACCTGGAGCGCCCGGTGCAGCAGCGAGGGAATGGAGACGGAGAGGAATGGTCCGCCGCCGGGAAATCCACCTGTGCACAGGGGAGCAGACTTGGAGAGGAAAAAAGGTAAGGGCTTCTTACCGAGATGCTTGCTGAGTGGTAGAGGTTACTCACAGCAATCGTGACGAGTGAAGTCTGACGGCTTCAGGCCGAAGCCCAGGGCGAGGCGGCTTAAATCCCTCGCCGCTGATGAAGTGCAGGTGTGCGTGCAGCTGGCGCCGCAGATGGGCGGCAAGGTGTGACAGTGGGATTTGAACTGTCAACTTTCCGGTTATTGGACAACCTGCTCTACCTCCTAAGCCAGGACTGCCCTGACCAGCTTCAGCAAAACCCACTCACCCTGCCTTCCTACAATCTCTGCGACATGTTCGGAACTCTTCACGGCAACACACTTCATCGTGCTCACACTCTTTCTCCAAGTCAGCAGTCTCGTAGTCCACCTGTCTGTACAATGGCCAGGTGGTAGCATCACCTGGGGGAGTGCGCCGCCGATCACCGCAGTGTCGTCGCTCTCATCTCCGAGTCAGGGTCCTGCTTCTCGGTTAAAGGTAATTTGTCATCGGAATGCTGGCTAGAGTCATTATCAAGAGTTTCACTTTAAGTTTCGGAGGTTTTCACACTTTATCACTCCATTGTGAAACAATCAGCAGCCATGTTGCGTGTGCATGGAAAGCACTCTTAGGACTCACAGCAAGCCGGAACAGTAGCAAGACATCCCGTCCCGTACAGACCATGTACTGTACATGTACTTAAGGCACATAAGATTGACAGCAGGACCACTAGCTGGACAACCCCATACAGAACGTTCTATATGCACGGAACATGTTCTGTGTGGGATATGTACGGAACATTCCGTACTGTTCCATGTTTTAGTAATCTGTCACCTTTACCTGTTAGGTTTTGATATATTCACATCAATGATAAAAATGTAATGGGCCAATGAGCTTCCTATGCTATTACAGGACAGAGTTTATCGAAAGAGTGCATGAGAATGTGAAAAATGGTGTGAAATTGTATTTTTAGCATTCCAAGAAGCTATGCTGTGGGAAACCTCCTTCTTCTTCATCATCTTCTTATTTTTCTCCACCAAAAGTGTATGGGGAGCAAAAATGGTAATATGTGGAAACTTGAAATTTTACAGTCTGATCAGAAACTCTCCCCACTACTCAGAGACAAATAAATCAAGGCACTGCGTCCATACTCTAGGTGGTGCAAATATCTCAAACGGCTGGGGTTAGACTAAAAATTCTTTCATCATTCTATTCTCTGAAATCTCCCGCAACTTTTCTTCTCCGGTCTTATGCTCTAAAAATGAAGTTTTCTTCACCATATTTTCCAAAATGTGCAAGTGAACTCAAAATGAACTCCACCAAGGCGATTCTTCCAAATTGCTTGAAATCAAGCAGAGATCATCTACAGACATTGATAATGAAAAGTTGTTAAAATGATCAAAAAATATCAGTCAAGCGAGTGGCAGTATCCACACTGCTGTAATGTGGACACTGCCATTCACTTGAGTTAGAATGAGTTTTAAAACTATCATTTTATAGTTATGGTGATGGATGTTGCTTTGTCTGACCATTCTTATGTTTTCTTTGAGAGTGCTATTAATGTCAACAGAAATATCCAGACAGAGGTCATCAAAAAACATTATATCAGTGATAATACCAGTGAAATATTCATCCAAGCTTTCTCCACCCCCCCCCCCCTTCACCTTCAGTAAATGAGCTCGCGGAAAATTTCAATAAGATAAGATAAGATAAGCCTTTATTAGTCCCACAACGGGGAAATTCCAGGATTGCAACAGCACAGGGATAGAACACTCAGAGCAACAATCAGAAGGCAAGAAAAAAAACAAGCAAGCAAGAGCAGCTAATATACATATGTACATATTACTATAAAATATATATATACACACACACACACAGTGCAGAGCATTGTAGCTGGATGGAATAAATATATGAATATATGAACACAGTGCAGAGCATTGTAGCTAGATGGAATAAATATGTAAATATATAAACACCCACAGTACGGAGCATTGCAGCTAGGTGGAATAAATATGCAAGTATATAAACACACACAGTGCGGAGCAATGTAGCTAGATGGAATAATATGTAGATATATAAAAACACAGTGCGGAGCATTGTAGCTAGATGGAATAAATATATAGATATATAAATATAAACACACCCAGTGCTGAGCATTGTAGCTAGATGGAATAAATATGTAAATATATAAACACACACAGTGCAGAGCATTGTTGCTAGATGGGATGAAACAGCATAACCGTCTACTTAGTTATCCTACATGGTATGATTATGTGCCCATACATATTCTCACCCTCCATAGCGACCGGTATGTTCCTAGTTGTATGCCGGAGGGGACCATTGTGTAAGTCTATTGCATCTTTTGCATTCAAAAAACTATTAGTTTGTTACGTCTTTTTGCTATCTCTGTGAGCAGCCCTGTTTAGGTTGTACAGTCTGACAGCCGTTGGTAGGAAGGACCTACGAAACCTCTCGGTTGTGCACCTGGGATGATGTAGTCTGCTGCTAAATGAGCTCCTCAGTGCATCCAGTATGTCCTGCATAGGGTGGAACTCGGACTCCAGCAGAGATGACAGTTTAGCCACCGTCCTTCTCTCTCCTATCTCCTCCATCGGATCAAGGCGCTGCCCCAGGACAGAGCTAGCTTTCTTAATCAGTTTGTTCAGTCTCTTCCTATCGGCTGCAGTAATGCCACTGCCCCAGCAGACCACTCCAAAAGTGATGGCTGATGCCACCACCGTGTCATAGAATGACTTCAGCAGCGCCCCTTGTACACCAAAAGACCTGAGTCTCCTCAGCAGGAACAGCCTGCGCTGTCCCTTCTTGTAGAGTGCGTCAGTATTGTGTGACCAGTCTAGTTTATTGTTCAGATGAACACCCAGGTACTTATAGGATGTCACCATCTCGATGTCTGTTCCCTGTATATTTACTGGTGCTGTGAGGGGCTGCCCATGCCTGCGGCAGTCCACCACCAGCTCCTTAGTTTTCCTCGCGTTGATCTGGAGGCAGTTCCGATGGCACCAGTCCACGAAGTCCTGGATAAGCCCTCTGTACTCAGCTTCATCTCCGTTGGAGATGAGACCAACGATCGCAGAGTCATCAGAGAACTTCTGTAGATGGCAATGTGTTGTGTTGTGTGAGAAGTCCGCAGTATAAAGAGTGAACAGGAAGGGAGCCAGCACCGTTCCCTGGGGGGCCCCCGTGCTACTGATGATCGTGTCGGAAACACAGTCCCGGGTTCTCACAAACTGAGGCCGGTTCGTGAGGTAGTCCAGGATCCATGATGACAGGTGCTGGTCCACCCCTGCGCGCAGCAGCTTGTCCTTCAGGATCATCGGTTGGATGGTGTTGAAAGCACTGGAGAAGTCAAAGAACATGATCCTCACCATATTCCCGGGCTTCTCCAGGTGGGACAGAGAACGGTGAAGGAGGAAGATCACCGCATCCTCCACCCCAATGCCATGCTGGTAGGCGAACTGGAGTGGATCCATCGCTGGTTCCACCAGGGGGCGGAGATGAGCAAGGAGCAGTCTCTCCAGGGTCTTCATCAAGTGGGACGTCAAGGCCACCGGTCTGTAGCTGTTCAGGTCTTTGGGGTGGGAAGTTTTTGGTACAGGTACCACACAAGATGTTTTCCACAGCTGTGGTACCCTCCCCAGTTTCAGGCTCATGTTGAAGATATACGTCACAATCCCACACAGCTGGTCTGCACAGGACTTGAGGAGCTTTGCGCTGATGCCGTCCGGTCCCGACGCCTTCCTCGCCTTGATCTTCCTCAGCTCCGTCCTCACCTGGGTCTTGGTCAGGGTCAGGATGGGGGGCTGTGTGTTGGGAGTGGGGGGGGGTGTCGGTGGAGTGGGGAGTGGGCAGCAGGACTTGATTTCTTAGAGGCAGCAGTGGTTGTTGTGCAGACAGGGGGGAGGGCGGTTGGTCAAATCTATTGAAAAACAGATTCAGGTTGTTCGCCCACTCCCTGCCCCCCGTGGCCTGGGGGGAGGTATTCTGGAGCCCCGAGATGGTTTTGAGGTTTCTCCAGACCCCGCTGATGTCGCTCTGTTGCAGCTTGTCCTCCATCTTCTTCCTGAAGCTGTCCTTGCCTTCTCTGATCTTTCTCCTCAGCTCCCTCTGTACGGAATAGTAAAATTACAAGCATTATCATTGCCATCGCTCCCATCAAGGTGAAGGTGGTCCTTATTAAAAGAAACCTCCACGGAGAAATGCCAAACTAGTAAGAGCGGAAAAAAGAGTGTTGAAAAGTTGAACGCAGGTGGCGAAAAACTAAATTACAGGTTCACTATGAAATCTATAATGAGAGATTGAGGGCAGGTGTAGTGTAGCCGACTACTAATCGGCGGATCAGTGGTTCGATTCTTGCTCTGTCTGCCTGTCAAAGTGTCATTGAGCAAGACACTGAACCCCTAGTTGCTCTTGGTGGGTCAGGCCAGCACCTGTGCTTAGCAGCTCTGCTACCATCAGTGTGGGAATGTGTGGGCCAATGGGTGGATAACAGGATCTGTAAAGTGCTTTGGTCATCTAGAGATGAGTAAGTGAAAGTCATTTACAAATCACAAAGTCACAACAAATCTATCTACGGGTACAAATAAAGTAACCTGAACCTGATTTATAATTTGGAGCTGAGAAATGCAAGGTAAGCATATTTTTCTGACATCATTTCTAAAAACAACAATAATGCACACACCTTGTTCACTACTGTTGACAGATTAGCAAATCCCCCTGTGTCAGTAGCTCCTGAACTTCTATCCAACCGTGCCTGCAATGACTTTGCCTTTATCTTTACTGACAAAATTCAGAAAATTAGACAGTCAGTCAGTGCTTCTCTGCCAGGTGCTGGACATGTGCTTCCTCTGTGTCCATGTAGCGAAGATGTAAACACCATGGCAAAATTTTTTACAATCAATCATAAAATCTTGGATGACATCATACCCTACCTGAAATCCAATACCTGCTGCCTTGATACTCTCCCAACGAGTTTTTTAATAGATACAGTAACTGTCATGTAAAAGTAATAGCATTCTTTAATTGATGATGGAACTCTGATTTCATTGGTCTGAGGTTTGGTTCTAACCTGGCTGTTCTTTCCCATGAACAAGTGAGGGGCTGACCACTGTAGTAGTTTGTGTTGGTGAATTCATGTGGTGGACAGTGGAGTTCTGCACCCCCCTTTCCCTGAAATTCCAAAGTCAAACACAGGGATTGACGAGACTAAAAAGCTAATAGAAATTAGCGGTTCTCTGCTAAGTGATAGCAAATTAAAGTACACAGAAGACACTGAACCGCAGTTTCAGACAGCCACACTCCAGCTAAAACAACTTTAAACGTCAGTGTAACAGTCAAATATTGGGTTTTTCTGTTTCTGTAATGTGTAGAAATTGTCTGTCTTCTCCATCTTTCCAGTGGCTCCCATCTGGTGTGTTCACTGGTCCACAGGCATCCAGAATGGAGAATTATTAACTTGGATAGTGTAAGTCTTTTCTTCTCCATCTGCAAATATAAAACTCTGTGGAAAGAGTGGATATTTATCTCCAAGTCTCTAAACTATTCTTGTATGTGACCATAAGTGTGTATGTGTGTGTGTGTTGAATGAATTGTTTCACTTGTCTGATCTCTTCCAGTTGGATTACTGCTGCAGCCCCAGGAGTCTGGAGAGTGTTGAAGAACGCACAAACTACACCTTCATCAAAGTAAGAATTCTGAGTTAAACATCACCGTGTAACTTATTAGTGTTCCTGCCAGGTGATAGCTGGCAGCTGTGCAGCCTTGATTCGAAGCAGTCAATCACAGAGTGCTTTGTTAGTTGAGGGCTAAAGTTGTGTCCTCTGATTGGCTAATGGGAGTCAGGCTGTACAATGTGTCAGTCATCGTCTTTTGAGTGTTCCTACCAGGACCAGGGAAGTTACATAGTGCAGATGCAGGGGGTCAGGCCCACTAAAGCTATGATGGAAGTGACATCAACCTGGTCAAACGTTGTACCATCAAAATGATTTTGGAAACATTATTTTAAGGTGAAAGTCTTCCATAATCTTGCTTTAAGAATCTAATATTGCTGATTTTGTTATATAGTTTAATAGTCAAAGTAGGGCTGGGCAATTAACTGAAACAGACATTCAGACCCTAGAACTGATGCAACTGTGCCCATGTTGGTCATTTAGTTTTTATCCTTCTCTGTCAGTACTTCCCTCCCGTGTGTGCTCATGCACTGTAGCTTTATATATGTTGACCTAAATAAATATTTTATTAAATTCAGTATGAAATATTACAACTTTGTGACAGTAAATAACAGAGCAGCAATCTGATAGAAGCTGATGTTGAATGCATTTAATGTGTCTCTGCATGCAAAGAGCCGCAGCTGCTCTGGATAAAACTCATCTGTCTTTGACCTCAGATTTATCGTCCTTAAAAACAAAGCTGCTGAATGCAAGACTAGCAGAGAATCAGTGTTATCTGCTATTGCTTCACATTATAAAACTTTTAAAAATCCTGAACTGAATGTAGCAGATTAAAAACAAAACTAAACTACTCTGTGAGCCCTCTATGGATCACCACCTTGTCATGATGGAGGGATTTGCGTACCCTGACAAACCCAGGAACTGTGTGCTGGAGGCAACTTGCATCTGGTAGGATCTCCTAAGACAAACTGGTCCTGGGTGAAGGGCCAGACAGAGAGCGGGCCAGTAGATCCCATTGAAAAATGTTACAACACAGACTACGTGTACCTGGACGGGCCACATGGGTCCAACCTCTTGTGGGCTCACCACCTGCAGGAGGGATCATGGGGATCCTGGTGCTATGTGAACTGTGCAGCAGTTTGCAGCACTCTGTTTGGACTGCTGCCCTCACAACCCGGACTTTCAGATAAAAGGTAGAAGATGGATGGATGGCTAAACTATACTGACTGCAGCTGGAGGCAGATGCCTTCAAAATAAGAGCTCAGTCTTCATTGTAAAATCAAGAAGATTTTCTCATAATAAAATTAAATCTCTTTATCTGTTGGATAAAAAACAAAGTAAAACCAAAGTAATAATATATAATTTATAATATAAATAATTATAAATTATGATTTATAAATATTTTCAATAATGTACTGATAAATTAAGTTGTGTGTTGGGCACACATTTGTATACCTCTCTAAGTGTGGCCGACTACTGATCGGAGGTCAGGGGTTCGATTCTCGATTTGTCTGCATGTCAAAGTGTCCTTGAGCAAGACACTGAACCCCCAGTTGCTCCTGGTGGGTCAGGCCAGCGCCTTTGCATGGCAGCTCCGCCACCATCAGTGTGTGAATGGGTGGATAGCAGGATCTGTAAAGCGCTTTGGTCATCTAGAGATGAGAAAAAGCGCTATATAAGTGAACGCCATTTACCATTTAATTGATCAGGTAATTGGGATGTGGACTTGAGGTGACATCGCCCAGCCCTAATTTAAAGTCTTGACATAAATTTGTGTTATTTTTTTAATATGTTGTGGATTGACAGGGACTTCTTTCTACAACAGGGAGATGTGTGTAACGCACGACTGATGAAATACATCTTTAACTCAGAAAACATTGACGTCATTTTTCACCTGGCAGCAAAGACACATGTTGGTGAGTAGGGTTAACTGATTGTAAATACATGGTTAAAAACATAGAGGGAGAGCATTTAGATCTAAAAAAAAAGGCTGAAGAGTTATAGGAATTTGTTTTTCTGTACTCCAGACAGGTGGATCATATCACGAAGCTGATTAAACAGGATGATTGTTGCACAGGCGTGCCTTGGGCTGGTCACAGTGAAAGGTTGCTCTAAAATGTGCAGATATTGTAGTATGTGGGTTTGGCCCCTGGGGCTTGCCGTAGCCATCTGGGGGAATGACGTCAGGCGGGCTGCGGCTGCTGTATATATTGACTGTGGTCTGTAATAAAGTGGAGTTGGATGTTCGGCATAAGACGACTCACGTCTCACTCATTTCCATACATAACATTGGCGACTGAGGATTAACTCATGGAGGCGTGCGGGGCACCTCTACGGCCATTTCTGCAGTATCCAGGAGAGCCAGCAATTTTGTGGCCTCGCTGGTTGGCCGCGTTTGAGGAGTACATTGCGGCATTGGGCCTGGATAAACTCAACGGAGTGAAGAGGCAAGTGTTTCTGGTTCACAATCTCAGCGTAGAAGGTCAGAAAATTTTCCACACGTTTGGGGAGATGGAGTGTTATGCAGATGCTGTCGGGCTGCTTGCTGACTACTTTGATGAACACACAAGGAGCACAAAGCTGTGGATTGAAAGGCCGTTGGTGCCAAAAGACACTAAGCTAGTTAGCTCAGGGGAGCTTACAGCCCAGCTAGTAGCAATGGAGAAATTAGCCACAGAGCTAGGTGGGCGCCAAACACAGAAGCTACAAGCTACAAGTTAGATAACACGGTGGAATTGGAGCCACAAGAGAGGGAGCCCGTGTCCATTGGGAACGACAAGCCAGCCGAAGAGCACAGCACGAAGAGTGACCGCAGCATGGAGGGAGAAAGCGAACAAACTCGGGTCAGTTTTCCCCGCAGCCAGAGCCGGAGCAGTGGGAAGGGGAGCGCAAGCATGCTGAGAGCCCCAAAAAGCAGTAGCGACAACTGGGCATAGAGACAGCACAGCGCAACACTTCAGACGACAGAGAGGAGGTACCAGACTGCTTTTGTACCTGAGACGAGCCGCAGTCAGAGCCAGACACTGGGAGTGAACAGTACGAAGAGCTAACGGGTGCCATGGAGGTCAAGCAGGACCAGTTTTGCTCAGGATCGAAGCAGGGGTTCTCAGTCCCAGTGCTCGGGTAATGGCAGAGGGAGCCACTGAGTGTGACGGTGAAGCGCCTGTGCCGGCGAGTGGCACCAATGTGCTAGCCCCAGATGCCCCCGGTACCTGGCCGCAGAGGGATGGAGGATCTGCAGCTACGATGGCGACCGCTACAACAGCCTTAGAAGAGGTCAGGGCAGGACTGCAAAGCACGGGGAATCAGCGTGCTTGACAACAAAGTCTCAAGCCGAGCCGGGTCCTGTTGAGGGTCCTGGATTGGGTTTGGATTCAAGGTGAGGAACGTCCGCGGTAAAGATGGGCCAGGCAACAGTCTACAAAACATTGAGGGTGTCTGCACATAGTGGCTAAGCTGGGCACAGTGTGCGTCGGATGGTCTGGTTGCTCATCGAGGCACGGCGGTCGGTTTCAATGTGTCCGAGAAGACGCTCCAGGTGGCGAGGCTGGATGGGAGTCGGTGATGGCGGTGTGAGATCCGGGCCCTGCTATCCAGAAGATCAGCCATCGCTCTGGGGGTCTGCGGTCTCCAGGGGCGCGCCTGCTGAGGGGCTACCCTGTGCCCCCCATGCAAGTTCCAGTTTTTTTTCCACACAAATGACTTTGCGGTAGCACTTTGTTCAGTTTTGTGTGTTTTCTGTGCATGTTATGTGATTATTTTGTGCATTTTCTTTAGTTTAGGAGCACAGTGGACAATTTTAGTTTAACAATGGACTTTTCTTTAGTTAAGGGTGGCAAAATAACCCACCCCGCCATGCGGGCTGCATGGTAGTCCACCCGTCAGCCCTATTTTAGTTGTTTTGTGTGAATGTGTTAGGCCATTTAGTGCACTGTTTTCATCATCTTAAGTGTGTGATTGGGGTCCCAAGTTTGGGGAGGGTTTCATTGGTATGTGTGGTTTTGGACTTTTCTAAAGGGGGGGGGGGTGTAGTATGTGGGTTTGGCCCTTGGAGCTTGCCGTAGCCGTCAGGCAGGCTGTGGCTGCTGTATATATTGACTGTGGTCTGTAATAAAGTGGAGTTGGATGTTTGGCATAAGACAACTCGCGTCTCACTCATTTCCATACATAGCAGATATATGTTCACAAAAAATATTTACTGGGCATTGAACAGCTGATGGGGTAGATTTTTCTGGTCAGAAACTTGCAACTCCACATTTTTGTGTGACCTTGCATTGTGACCAGACAGAGGCACACCTGTCCTGCATCTTGATATGCCACATATGTACAATATATTATACTCACTGCCAATGAAAACACAACACTCAAGAAAAGTGTGATATTTTTATAGAAATGGTCAATTAAAGGATGCAAATTTTTTTTAGACCTCTTCAAAACAATATCAGAGATTGACAAGTGAAAATCTGTGTCAACAATTTTTTTTGAACAAAACAGAAGCACCCTGTCTTAAAAACAAAGTTCAATATGGAATGTGGCCTTCATTTGTGTTAATGCAGGCAGTAATATGCCTCCACATGGACCTCATAAGTCATCTTATGTTGTCCTGGGAAACATTTAGCCACTCCTGCAATGCCATGACCAGTCCCTGTCTGTTCTGTGACATCGGGACTCTGGCTGAAACATGCCGCCCAAATTGATTTCACAAGTGTTCAATTGGGGACGAATCTGGAGAACAAGAAGGCCAAGGAAGGACATCAAAGTTCTGTTGCTGCAAGTACTCCCTGGTGACTTGGGCGGCGTGTGGACGAGCACAATCTTGCTGGAACACAGCCACGTTGTGGCATCGTGGAGATTTCACAACATAGTGCTATGCATTTTTGTTCATCTTTGTATAGGGAAGATGATCACTCCTTAAAATCACCCTTTTTTGAGTACCCAAAACAAACAATGAGCTCAAAAAGACTATAGAGCCAGAGGCAGTGAGCCGTGACAGTGAGTACAACTTCTGAAAATGAATTCTAGATATACTGTATTTTGAGTCATACAAACACTATTACTTAAGCTCAGATGGACCCAAAAATATTATTACAAAAATTGTGTTGCGTTTTCATTGGCATTGAGTATATATTGACAACAACACTACAACCAGAGAGTCCGTGACACAGCACATTGTCACCAAGAGACTTCACCTCTGTCTCTCTAAAGAACAATGAGGTGAAAAGTTGAAGTGAACAATCTGCCATTACAGCGGTGACCGCTTCCTGAGATATGCACCTGTTTGAGGGCAAGTTGTCCTTACAATACTACAGTTTTTCATTTTTCCTTTTATTTAATGTCACATTTGACAAAAATACCAAGGAAAGCTGGAAGACTGTGTTCAGATGCTCTAACAGCAGTGACTAACTTCAACTTTGAGAAAAAAAACAATGTGAAATACTCAAGTCTTTGCTGTATGACTTGTATCTGACACTGCACAGTTTACAGATTCTCTGAGTGTGTAATGGACAGAAAACAATGCAGTCATTTTTTCAAAAGCTTTGAGTTTTGTATGTCTTCTTATTGATAATGAAATAATTAACCAATAATAACATTATTTGATTGAATAATACAGGCTGGATATTTTTGTCAATTTCTGTTTCAAACATAAGTTCAATAAGATTGTTGAATGTTTGCGGTGTGTTCTTTATGTCTGTATATCCACCTCTAATCCATGCTGAATCCACCTTTGAAATACCAAAAACTGACCTGGATTATGGGTAAGATTCAATTACCATATCCAAATTTTGTATGATAAGAATCACATCATTTGTTTTGACATACTCAGTTTTGAGATGTAATCCTACCTGGAAGATTCTGATCTGGGTTTAAAGTGTTAAAATACTGTACCCTGGTTATGAGAAATCTGGATATGTTGCCAGGAGTCCTCAAATAAAAACCAGGATACTCTGTCACGTAAATGCCTTAATTTGGTTTCAGTACATTCTCTGCTGGTAAAGATCACTTGGTGTGACATAAGATTCAGTTGTAGACACCTGACCAGAAACTTGGATACTCTAATGACCATGTACGAGGGGGGGCTGAAAAGTTCATAGTGGTCAAATTTGACCAAATGGGGTTTATGTTTCAACATAGTCTCCCCTTCGATTCACACACTTCTTCCATCGATGTTGCAGCGCTTGGATCCCTGTGGTTGAAAAATAAACCACATTTGGTCAAATTTGTCCACTATAAACTTTTCAGCCCACCTGTATACAGGGATATGGATAACCAGGTTTCTCTTGTTCCATGTAAACAGTCAATCCAGAATATGATCATAACAAAGATGAGACTCATAATGGGATACTGGTGTACATGTAAACACTTAATCATCTAATTCTCACTCATTTTCACTTATTCTCCACTATGACAAATCTGCCTTAACAACCCAGACAACCGTATAACAGTTAGCAGCTTACCTGTCTGGAACGGTAATAGCAAGGTCTGGTTTACAGTAGAACATGTAATATGAGCAGTCTGTACCTGAGGAGTCCATTTGGTTGGTCACGGTCCTTCTGCATCTTCCATAAGTTTTGTTGCTTTTAATTACCTCCGCCAGGCCGGAGGCCAGGAGGAGGTAATGTTTTTGCCAGCGTTTGTCTGTCTGTCTGTTTGTTTGTCTGTCTGTCTGTTGGTTAGCAAGATAACTCAAAAAGTTTTGGACGGATTTCAATCAAACTTTCAGGCGTTGTTGGAAATGGTACAAGGAAGAACTGATTAAATTTTGGGGATGATCCGGATCACCGTCTGGATACAGGAATTTTTTAAAGGATTCTTTAACATTGTCAGATACGGACATTTTCAACATGTGTGCAGGCCCAATGGAGGGCGCTGCTCGTCGTGTCTGACGAACACAAACTCCGCCTTCTTCAAAGTTTTAGGCACAAAAGCACGCGGAACACAGTGCTGGGCAGGGCCCGGCAGCGTGCCTGTGTGCCTGTGTTTGCGCTACGCTGCAAAAGCTCAGACGGGCAGCTGTCCGCCGCCGGATTATTTGGCAGAAATTCCCCGGCCAGCCATAGTAGCTGCGCAAAAAGAAGCTCTCTGCCGGGGAAGATTCCAAATCATCTTTTGCCGCGGAGCACAACCCCAATAAAACCCACGCCAACCTGTCTACCCAATTTGCATCAGTCAGTGAAGCCCTCAGTGCTGCTTTCAGTAATCTATGAAAACGCTCGTGTAGCTCATGTATTTTTACCTACATATGTATAAGCTCAATGGGATGCTTGAGACTGCATGTGTGGATTGACCTCACGTCCTGGATGGGACAATATGTCTGGACCGCCTGTGGATAACAGCAAGAAGACGGAGGTACGGCGATAAGGAACTGAAAGGACTTCCTGACCTCCTGGGGGCCAGGCGGAGGACTGAAGGACTCAGGGGGAGAGTTATTGTCAATAAGATAGATAGATAGATAGATTAGTTTATTTGACAGGGACAGTGCAATGAACATAGACAATTAATCAATGACAATCAATCTGATGTGCTGCACATAGAGTGTATAGCTATTAGCTAATTTGCAACTCTTGTCCCTGGATGGGCTTTAGAAAAGAGAATCAAGTAAAAAAAAAAAAAAAAAAAAAAAATACACAATAACCACATACATCAATGCAAAAAGATTATAGATTAAGATTAAGGGGTTTTGACGGTGATATGTGATTCTTCCTTTGATCTTGTATGTATAAATAAGAAGGTTTTGACTCGGACTTCCGGTTATGGCTGCCACGTAGGACGGACGTGTCTCGCTCTGCTCTGCTCCTGGAGAAAAAAAATCGGCAAATAACTCTCTCATTTGGGACAGAACGTATCCCAGCATTTGGGCGAGGATATGTCGGCGAAGCCTAAGGCTGGAAAACCAGGAAAAGGAAAAAGCGAGCCGCCGAAACAGTCCAAATTAACGGACTTTCAGGTCTGTGACGCAGCAAACAAGGCTCCATATATGGCGGAGGAGGCTGGCGGCGGTGCGATTTCTGCGGGGAATGGCGCAGATGCGCTGATGGCTGCCATGAGTTCAATGAGAGCGGACTTTTCCTCTAGATTTGATGGGATTATGACAGCGCTGGAAGGAATAAGAAAGGAATTGGGTGACTGTGTAGAACGAACGGCGCAGATGGAGCTCCGTCTCGCTAGTGCTGAAGATGACGTCACCCGTCTTCAATTAAAGGTGCGCACTTTGGAAAAAAAAAAATAAATCTCTGGAAGATAATATTTTGGATTTGGAATCTCGGTCGAGACAGAATAATTTGAGGCTGGTGGGTCTTCCAGAGGAATCAGAAGGTCGGGACGTATGTTCCTTTCTGGAAAAGTGGATTCCGGAGGTGCTGGGCAGCGAGGAGTTGCAATCAGCAGTGGTTCTGGAAAAAGCACATCGTATTGGCCCACGGAGAGATAAGGGACCGCCGAGGACCTTAATTATGAAGTTTCTTAGCAACAGAGACAGGATGAAGATCTTCAACGCTGCACGTGCTAAAGGAGAGATTAAACACCAGGACCAGCAGGTGCGGTTCTACCCAGATTTGGCCACAGGAATCCAGCAATTGAGGAAGCAGTTTGATCCCGTACGTAAGGAGCTGCGCAACCTTGGGATTCGTCATGGTGTAATCTATCCTGCGAGACTGCTGACCACGTATGAGGGCAGAACCCACATCTTCAAGACCCCAGAGGAGGCGCAGGAGTTCATCAAGAAGATCAAAGAAGAAGAAGAGACTGGTGGGAGCTAAGCATGAACAAAATATAAGGTAGAATAATTAAGCATTTGCACAGGCATCTGACTGACTTGAAGTAAATAGTAAGTTTACAAAATATAGATTGTATTATATATTAAAAAAACAAAACAAAAACAAAACAAAAAAAAAAAAAACTATGATGAACAAAGTTGTTAAAAATTTTGGAGTTAAGTTGGAAAACTACAGAGGAGAGTTAATGTTACGTCATTAAAAGCAGTAGAGTTAGGGTGATTGGGAGGATGAAGAAGGAGTGGCTTAGGCTGTTCCCCGTGGGTGTGGAACGGTCGATGGCTATATCGGGAGACAGAATTTTTCTTTTGATTTTGGGGGGTTTGCCACAAGTGTGGGAAGGGGAAATTTGTTTGTGTGTAGTTTGTAGGATGAATGTTCAACCACTCATGTTTTTGCTTCTCTGTATGAGCATGTTTACACTGCAAGGTAATCCCAAACTCTCTATTGATCATGGACCAAAGTGTTAATCTTAATTTAACTTCATGGAATTGCAGAGGTCTACAAAATTTAAAAAAACTTAAACAAGTTATGAATAAAATAAAGGACATGGGTTCAAGAATTGTGTTTTTACAAGAAACTCATCTGATAGAGGAGGATGTTAAAAGAATTAGGAGTAGATGGCAGGGAAGTGTATTCACCTCTTCATTTTCATCCCGAGCCAGGGGAGTTATGACTCTCATACATAAATCAGTTCCTTTTCAAGTGAAAAATGTAATTGGAGACAAATTTGGAAGATATGTAATCATTCAAGGTTCTTTGCTATTAGAAAATATAAATCTTGTGAACTTATATGGTCCCAATATAGATGATCAGAAGTTCTTTGCTAATTTATTTCTCATCTTATCATCACTTACAGGGCAACATATAATAGCAGGGGATTTTAATTGTACATTGAATCCAGGTGTGGATAGATCAACAGGACTGGATTGTACGCACATTGGATGTAGGATGACTATTAATCATTTTATGAAAGAATTGAGATTGTTAGATATATGGAGAGAAATGAAACCACAAGTTAAAGCCTATTCTTGTTATTCCAGTACCTACAAGACATTCTCACGTATTGATTATTTTTTGATTTCCACAGAATTAAGGTCCAAGATTCAAAACTGCTTTTATGATAACATCGTGATCTCTGATCATGCACCCTGTTGTCTAATATATGTAGATAAAAAATTGACAAAGGAATCAGGTAGATGGCAATTTCAGCATAAATGGCTTCAGGATGAGGAATTTGTCAAGTATATAGAAAAACAGATAGACGAGTTCTTTGACATCAATACTACACAAACATCAGCATGTGTAAAGTGGGAGGCTTTCAAAGCTTTTATTAGGGGACATATTATTAGTTATACAGGATCAAAATCTAAGAAGACTCGAGAGGAGAGAGCTAAATTGGAACATAAAATAAAAAATCTTCAGGAAAAAGTGTATGCAGGAAGTGACCCAAGGTTGGAGAATGAATTACTGATTTTGAGAGCTGAATACGACAAAAAATCAGCGAATAGAGCTGCCTCGAGTCTTCTAAGATTGAAACAATCTTTTTATGAACAAGGTGAAAAATCAGGAAAATTATTAGCATGGCAGATTAAACAATTAGAAATTAAAACACCAATTACCAGTATTATAAGTAATGGACAGGTAGTTATAGATCCTTTAGAAATTAATAGAGCCTTTAGAGATTACTATGAAAAATTATATGATACCAAAAATGAACCTGATTTAACAAAACTAAATGGGTTTTTGAACGAACTATCTATACCGTGTATTCCAAATGAAAACAGGGAGATATTGGAGTCTAAAATTAGTCAAGAAGAAGTTGGGCTAGCCATTGATAATATGAAATCAGGAAAAAGTGCAGGACCAGATGGTCTTCCAGTTGACCTTTATAAAAAATTTAAGAATAAATTAATAAAACCTTTTTTGGAAATGGTTTTAGAAGCATTTCAAAATAATAATTTACCATCATACATAAATAATGCCTTAATTATACTGCTGCCAAAACCAGGTAAGCCCTCTAATAAATGTGAAAATATGAGACCAATAAGCCTATTAAACGCCGACCTTAAGATAATCTGTAAAATTTTAGCAAGACGAATACAAGAAATTTTACCAAATATTATTAATCGAGATCAGAATGGCTTTATAAAGGGTAGACAAGGCTTCCATAATGTAAGAAGACTATTTAATATTATTTATTTTAATAAAGAAGCACCGGATACAGCTCTCCTATCATTGGACGCCGAAAAGGCCTTTGATAGAGTTGAATGGCCCTTTCTTTTTGAAGTCCTACAAAGGTTTGGACTTGGAAATAATTTCATAAAATGGGTTCAAATAATATACAATAATGCTACAGCAGAAATCCTAACAAATAACAATATTTCAAAACCAATAAAAATCAATAGAGGATGTCGACAAGGCTGTCCACTTTCACCTTTACTGTTTACTATGGCAATTGAACCTTTAGCGATAGCGATACGTTTACATTCACAAATATATGGAATTAAAGTTGGACCAACAGAACATAAAATCTCCCTGTACGCCGATGACATAATTTTGTTTATGTCGAATCTAAAAAAATCAATTCCAACCTTGTTGAATTTAATAAAGAATTTTGGGGAAATATCAGGATATAAAATAAATAAAACTAAATCTTCAATATTAATGCTAAATGAGACCCAGAGAAATTACCCAGCCCCTGAGGTAAATCAATTCAATGTTGTAAATCAGTTTAAATATTTAGGAATCCAAATTATGCCTAAGCTAGAATCAGTCGCCAGTGTCAACTATGAAGCCTTAATGTCAGATATCAATGAGTTAACTCAGAGATGGATGTCACTACCAATGTCGATGATCGGGAGAATCAATATACTTAAAAGTAATATTTTACCTAAAATACTTTATTTATTTCAATACATTCCCTTATCACCACCTTTAGATCTATTCTCAAGAATAAAAAAAAAGTTAGTGGAATTTATATGGAACAACAGGAGGGCTAGATTACGTTTGTCTTTATTATATTTACCATTTGATCGTGGAGGTCTGAAATGTCCAAATTTTATGTTGTATTATTGGTCGGCACAACTGAGGTCTATGACATATTATTTTTCATCAAATGATCTCCCTCACTGGACTGAAATGGAATCATACAATTTACCTTTACCTCTTCCCATATTCATATACTCAGATTCGGCAAAAAAATTACAAAAACAAGTTAAAAATCCATTTGTAAAGCATATGATCAAAATATGGTGTGAAGCTAAAAACTATTTAAAAGAACCACAGTTATTGTCACAATTTAGTCCAATATGGGGTAATCAATATTTTAAACCAGGGAGAGCGGACGCTGTATTTAAAGTATGGAATTTAAAAGGGATACAAAAGATTCAGGATTTATATTTGCCATGTGCAGACAACATAATGTCTTTTGAAGAGCTGAGGATCAAATTTAATCTCAATAGAACACATTTTTTTAAATATCTTCAACTTAGAAACTTTATTCGATCAAATCAAAATAAAGCTCTCACTCGACCTATTTATTCATCCTTGGAAAAAATGATGATGAAAGATAGTAAAAGAAAGGGTATTATTTCAGAGTTTTATAACTCACTGACACTATCTTCAAGTGAAAATTCACTGAAAAGATTAAACTACTGGAAAGAAGATCTGCAAACTGAAATTTCAGAGGAACAATGGGAATTGGCTTGTACAGAAGCTCAAACCAAATCAATAAATGCACGCCTTAAATTGATACATTTCAAATGGTTAATGCGGATGTATGTTACACCGGAGGAGTTAAATAGATATAACAAAAATATACCAGATACATGCACAAAATGCATGGAAAGTAAAGGAACCCTATTTCATTGTTTATGGGAATGTAGATTAATAAGAATGTTTTGGGAAGAGGTGAGGGTAACAATTGAAAAAATAATCTCAAAACAAATCATATTGAATCCTAAACTGTTTTTGTTGGGTCTGTACCCAGAAAAGCATAATTTTAATAAAAGTGAAAGAACATTCATAGACCTCAGTTTGCTTAATGCCAAAAAATGTATTGCACTATTATGGAAAAAGACTCATAGACCAGATGTGACTCAGTGGTTAAGACAGATGTTAACAAACCTTCCATTAGAAAGAATAACATATATACTAAAATCAAAGGAAATTGTGTTTGAGAATATATGGAGACCTTTTATTGATTATGTAAAAAATTTAAACATAACTCTTGAAGAAGAAGGTGAATGATGTGTGTGGACCTTGTAAATTCCAAACTGGTGAACATAATATGTATACTTATGTATTGGATTGTCTAGACTAAACAGAGGAGCATTGTTGAAGACTTGATTTTGTTGGTGGTTGTTGGTGTTTTTAGTGCATTTTTTTTTTTGTAGTACTTTAGTGTTAGTGTTTGATTGTTTGTATCATGTTTGTTAAAAAAAAAAAAAAGGTTAAATAAAGATATTGTGGAAAAAAAAAGAAGGTTTTGACTCAGCTCATCCTCTTCTGTTCTTGAGAGATAGCTGGGGATGTGAATGCAACATTAAAACCTGAATTAAGAAATAATTCAGCCTCGTTATTTCACGCTCCCCACATTGGTGACCAGAGACGTGAGAATGCATAGAAGGGATTCTCCTGATGCAGACTCGTCGGAGTCTGCCCGAGCGAGCGCCATCTCCATCAAACTGCCAGAATTCTGGCAGGACAACCCGGACTCGTGGTTCCTCCAGGCTGAGGCACAGTTCACGCTCGCGGGAATAACGGCGGATGACACCAAGTTTTACCACGTCGTCGCAAGGCTCGACAACCGCGCAGCTCGATGCGTGCGGAGCCTGGTACAGCAGCCACCCGCTGACAACAAATACGGCGAGTTGAAGGCTGCCCTCACCGAGTGTTTCACGCCCTCAGCCGAAGAGAGGGCTAGGAGACTCCTGGCTATGCAGGGCCAAGGAGGGCGCAGGCCAGTCGCCCTGATGGAAGACATGCTGCAGCTGAGGGAATCGGACAACGATGATTTCCTGTTTAAGCACATCTTCCTAAGTAACCTCCCGATGCACATGAGAGGGACCCTGTCTGGCATGCGTTGTGTGACCCAGCGGGACTTCCGTGCGCTGGCCCGAGAGGCGCAGCGGCTCCTCGACTCCTGCGGCAAGCAGACGGCCACAGCGGCAGCGGCAGACCTAGGTGCGTCGACCCGAGGCAACGGAGAGCCAGAGACAGCGGAGCCAATCCCACCAACAATGGCAGCGGCGCGGCCCCGACACAGCGGAGGAGATGGCCTCTGTTTTTATCACCGGCGTTTTGCAGAGAAGGCACACAGGTGTGTGCCGCCGTGCAGCTTCAAGAGCTCGGGAAACGCCAGGACCGGGAATCGTTAGCAGCTTCGGCTCTCGGCGAAAGAAATAAGCTGCTCTACATCACAGATACGAGCTCCGGGCGGCATTTCCTCGTAGACACCGGAGCCCAAGTGAGTTTCATCACCCCGACCTATGCTGACCGATTGGCTGGCCCCCGTGGTGACGGGGCAAAGGCGGCGAGCGGCTCGAGCATCAACACTTACGGAGAAAGGACTTTGTTTCTCTCCTTGCACGGCCGCACTTATGAATGGACTTTTATCATAGCGGCGGTGAGTTTCAACATGTTAGGTGCCGATTTTCTGTGCTCACATGGTTTGTTAGTTGATCTTGCCAACAGGTGCTTGGTTAATGCACTATCTTTTTATTCTATTCCTTGTGCAGCTCGAGTGTCCCCACCACCGGTGCAGACCAACGTCGCCACAGCAGGCGGTAAGTTTAGCACACTACTCACCCAGTTTCCAGCGCTCACGGTTCCCACTTTTTCAGCAACAGTTGCGAAACACGGGGTGGAGCATTTTATCACTACAGCGGGCCCCCCTGTCTTCGCGAAAGCTCGGCGTTTGGATGCTGCTAAGCTCTCCATAGTGCGCGAGGAGTTTGCTAGCCTGGAAAGACTGAGCATTATTCGCCATTCGAAGAGCCCATGGGCTTCGCCGCTGCATATGGTCCCTAAAGCTGACGGCTCCTGGAGACCTTGCGGCGATTACCGCAGACTAAACAACGCCACAGCGCATGACCGCTACCCAATCCCACACATTCAGGATTTTTCGGTGCATCTAGCGGGGGCGCGCATTTTTTCTAAAATAGACCTGGTTCGCGGCTACCATCAGGTTCCAGTCCGGCCTGGGGACATTCCTAAAACAGCGGTAATAACCCCTTTTGGACTTTTTGGGTTTTTGCGCATGCCGTTTGGTCTTAAAGGCGCTGCACAAACATTCCAACGTATGATGGATGCCGTGTTACGCAATCTCCCTTTTGTGTTCGTCTACCTCGACGACATTTTAGTTGCCAGTACTTCAGAAGAGGAACACGAAAAACACCTCACTGCGGTTTTTCGGAGGTTGGGAGAGCACGGGTTAATAATTAATCCAGCCAAGTGCCAGTTTGGCGTGGCGCAGATCAATTTTTTGGGGCACCGCGTTTCCCCAGAAGGGGCAGTCCCACTACCGGATAAGGTGCGCACAGTGGCAGATTTTCCCCGACCACAAACGGTCAAATCATTGCAGGAGTTTTTAGGAATGGTAAATTTTTATAACCGTTTCCTACCCCACGCAGTGCAGCTCATGCAACCATTATACGCCGTGCTCAAAAAACAAAAACCCTCCAATACTATCGAGTGGTCCCCGGAGCGGGAGCGCGCATTCGCGGGGGTAAAAAAAGCCCTGGCTGACGCCGCGCTCATCCAGATCCATCGGCCCGCATAGCGCTCACCACTGACGCATCAGATTTGGCCATAGGGGCGGTCGTGGAAGAGCACGTTGCCGGGGTTTGGCAGCCGCTGGCATTTTTCAGCAGATCCTTGAACGAAGCCGAGCGGAAATACAGCACGTTTGACAGGGAGCTGTTAGCGCTCCATTTGGCCATTCGCCATTTCCAGTTTTGGCTGGAAGGTCGGCGTTTCACCGCTTTTGTCGACCATAAGCCGCTCACTTTTGCGATATCCAAAATTTCAGAACCTTGGTCGGGCCGGCAGCAGAGGCAGCTGGCCGCAATTTTGGAGTTTACCACTGATATTCAGCACATTAGCGGGTAAACTCAACGTAGTGGCAGACTGCCTCTCTCGCGCGGTCACAGCACCGGTGCGCGCGGAGGCAGATTATACTACCGCAGCTGCAGGGCAAAATAACAGCGCGGAAGCGCACACGGCCCCAGTTCACGTGGGGATAGATTACGCAGCCATGGCAGCGGAACAGGGTAGAGATGCGGACGTGCGTGCGCTCCAGTCTGGACCAACAGGGTTAAGGCTGGAGAGCAGGTGTTTGCAAACCGGTGTGCCCCCCCTAATCTGCGATGTATCGACTGGGCGACCGTGCCCGGTAGTCCCGGCCGCGTGGCGCCGCCGCGTTTTTGACTCGGTTCACTCCCTGGCGCACCCAGGAGTGCGCGCTTCTGTGAAAATGGTAGTGGAGAAGTTTGTTTGGCCGAGCCTGCGCAAGCACGTGAAAGAGTGTGGGCAAGAACCTGCATGGCTTGCCAGCGGGCCAAAATTCACAAGCACACAAAAGCTCCCTTAGAACCGTTCCACATTCCAGCCAAGAGATTCGATCACGTGCATGTCGACCTCGTGGGCCCCCTACCGTCGTCGCAGGGGTTCACACATCTTTTGACAATGGTGGACCGAACCACACGTTGGCCGGAAGTGGTCCCACTGGCATCGACCACGGCTGCAGAGGTGGCTCGCATTTTTTTGACGGCCTGGGTAGCACGTTTCGGGGTTCCGTCGGATATTACGTCCGACAGAGGGCCTCAATTTGTCTCTGAGCTTTGGTCAGCGATGGCCAGCAGCTTAGGAGCGAAAATTCATTGCACTACCGCTTATCACCCCCAGGCTAATGGTTTATGCGAGCATTTTCATAGGTCTTTGAAGGCAGCCCTCAGAACGTCGCTTACGGATGCAGATTGGGTAAACAAACTACCATGGGTTTTATTGGGGTTGTGTTCTGCGCCCAAAGAGGATTTAAATGCCTCCCCAGCGGAGTTAGTTTTTGCACAACCTCTCAGGCTGCCCGGTCAGCTCCTACCAGAGCATCCGGAGCCGGGGCGCCCCCCGGCTCTGGGGCCACTGATTGGCACAGGAGCGGACATGCTCCCGGGCCCCGTTCATCACACTTTTCCGTGCGTTTTTGTTCCCAAATCTTTAAAAAATGCCGAGTTCGTTTTTGTCAGGCACGAGGCTCTAAGACCGACCCTCCGACCGCCATATGATGGTCCATATAGGGTGCTGGAAACAGGTGATAAGCATTTTGTGCTAGATTTGGGAGACAGAAAAGAGACAGTTAGTATTGACAGATTAAAGCCTGCTTTTGTGATGAACGACGAGTCTGTACGGGTGGCGAGGGCACCTCGACATGGCAGACTCCCCAGGGAACACGTCCCGGAGCCCCCGCAGGGATCAAATAACCACTCTCTTCCTCAGTCAGCAGATTCTTTGCAGGACGGCGCCGCAGGGACGGCGAGACCTGCTTCCAGCAGATTCGGAAGACGTTTGGAGCCCAGACGGAGTACGGACTGATTTTTGATGTGATCAGAACTCAGAACTCAGAAAAGGATTTATTGCCAAGTACATTAACAGTAAACAACCGATAACATATGAGGGATTTGACTTGACACTGAAAACAACATGCATTTCCGGTGACGCGGCAGCGTCGATAATGCGCCTGTCAGCAGACTAGGAACAGGAAGCATAGGGAAGAAAAGGATAAACACAATAGGAGAGAGCAAAAAAGCATTGATTGTCAGAATACTGGTCATAGATGATCAATATTATGATTACAAGAAAAAAAGCCCTCAATGCACAATTAGCAGACAATAGAATGTATACAAGGACACAAAGAGAGCAGTGAATGAATGATCTTCTCATCAGTTTTTGAGTCAGTGTGAGTGTAGTGTTGAGTGAAGGTTGTTATCAGTTAAGAACAACAAAGTCTCTTCAGCAAGAGATGTTATGTCTAGCGTCTGGCGCTTTGTCCTTGTGCCAGGCAGCTGGCTGTCCATAGGAGTCAATGCAGCTCAAATGTTTTGAAAACAAAAAACTGCAGATAATCTGGAGGACTTGATTGTAAGGGGCAGGTCAGATAAGTCGAATAGTACTGTTCCCAGAGAAAAAAACTTAATATTCTCTTACAGATTCAGTACTTTAATCCTTCAGATCATGTTGTATAGACTATGCTATTGAGGTTATCATGTTTTGTGAACTCTGATATATTGTCCATTCTTAGATGTTTGGGGGGGGGGGTTATGTAGCTCATGTATTTTTACCTACATATGTATAAGCTCAATGGGATGCTTGAGATTGCATGTGTGGATTGACCTCACGTCTTGGATGGGACAATATGTCTGGACCGCCTGTGGATAACAGCAAGAAGACAGAGGTACGGCGATAAGGAACTGAAAGGACTTCCTGACCTCCTGGGGGCCAGGCGGAGGACTGAAGGACTCGGGGGGAGAGTTATTGTCAATAAGGGGTTTTGACGGTGATATGTGATTCTTCCTTTGATCTTGTATGTATAAATAAGAAGGTTTTGACTCAGCTCATCCTCTTCTGTTCTTGAGAGATAGCTGGGGATGTGAATGCAACATTAAAACCTGAATTAAGAAATAATTCAGCCTCGTTATTTCACGCTCCCCACAGCTCGCATAACCCATTGGCCTGTGGGTTGTATGCGGTTGTGTCATCATTTCTTTTGTTTTTTCTTTTGAATTCTTGAATGGAACATGGGTGGGCAATATAAGCTGCGGATTCACCCATCACACATTTCGGATAACTTATGTTGAACTGTATAATCACAGGAGTTATTGTCTAATTTGACCTTGTTGGATTTTATTACCCCCTTTGTTATATTATTCACTTTCTTTTAACCTGTACTCTTAATCTATTCGAAATAAAGATTCATTCATTCATTCATTCATTCATTCAATTGCAACGCCCGCAGCCTGGGAGTTTGCAGATGCAGGAGATGGACACAACACCAACACTTCAGTTTATTACCTCCGCCAAGGAGGTAATGCTTTTACTAATGAACCACTAATCCTATCATTGTGAATCCAATTGCTAGTCATATGTTTTCATGGTCAAGCAATCTGAAAACGTACACACAAACACTGTATGGGGGGCAACTGTGGCGCTTGGCGGAGGTCTGCGCTCTCCGAGTGCTTTTCTAGTTATAATTAGAAGTTGGCAATCAGTGTAACACCTTCTGCATGCTAGAACTGATACAAAGTGTAAATTGTTTTTAGATCACACATGCCTAAAGTTTATCATGCCAAATCATGGTCTCCAAAATGGCATAGTGCTGCTTTAAAAATGCAATTCATTCTTTTCTTCAGAGTCGTCATTTGAATTCCCATCCAGTTACCAACGGGTCAACGTTGATGGAACCAGAGTTTTACTGGCAGCGGCACATCAGTCACAGCACCAGCCACAACGTTTCATCTACATCAGCACAGATGAAGTGTATGGCCCGGGCCTGGATGAGGTCAGTGTGCTGGTTCTGGTTTCAGGATGTATGTTTACATTAGGGATGCATGATGGTAGAATTTTTGCCAGTTGCCGATGCCCATATACTATGCACATATTTTCCCCACCTATCTCCTTTGTCTTACAGTAATGATTAACTGGCACATGAAGACACATTCCCCAAGGAAAATAAGACACTTGCCTCAACTCAATATGAAAACAAATACTTATTGACTTTTAGTAACATGTTCAGAAGTGTGAACTTCCTCCTTTTAACAGGCTTGGAGGAAATTGTTACTTTCATTACAACAGCCACAATCTGTGCAAGAAGAAACATGTAAATAAATGCAACCTGTTGATGGGGATAATGTAAAAATGAAGTCCATTCACTGTACAACTGTACAGTAACTAAAACAATTTGCATCAAAATAGTCAGTATAATATTTTTACACTACTGAATAAAGAAGCACAAATAAGGCTGCACGTGATTTACAGACTTAGTTAAACTTGGCATCATGTACAGTGGTGTGAAAAAGTGTTTGCCCCCTTCCTGATTTCTCATTTTTTTGTATGTTTTTCACACTTAAATGTTTCAGATCAAACAACTTGTGTTATCTTTGTCTAATATTTAAATTTAACACAAAATGCAGTTTTTAAATGAAGGTGTTTATTATTAAGGGTAGAAAAAATCCAAACCTACATGGCCCTGTGTGAAAAAGTGATTGCTCCCTAAACCTAATAACTGGTGGGCCATCCTTGGCAGCAACAACTGCAATCAAGCGTTTGCGATAACGGGCAATGAGTCTTTTACAGCGCTGTGGAGGAATTTTGGCCCACTCATCTTTGCAGAATTGTTGTAATTCAGTCACACTGGAGGGTTTTCGAGCATGAACTGCCTTTTTAAGGTCATGCCACAGCATCTCAGTCAGATTCAGGTCAAGGCTTTGACTAGGCCACTCCAAAGTCTTCATTTTGTTTTTCTTCAGCCATTCAGAGGTGGACTTGCTGGTATGTTTTGGATCATTGTCCTGCTGCAGAACCCAAGTGTACTTCAGCTTGAGGTCATGAACAGATGGCTGGGCATTCTCCTTCAGGATTTTTTGGTAGACAGCAGAATTCATGGTTCCATTTGCCACAACAAGTCTTCCAGGTCCTGAAGCAGCAAAACAGCCACAGACCATCATACTACCACCACCATAGTTTACTGTTGGTATGATGTTCCTTTTCTGAAATGCTGTGTTACTTTTACGCCAGATGTAATGGGACACACATCTTCCAAAAAGATCAACTTTTGTCTTGTCAGTCCACAGAGTATTTTCCCAAAAGTCTCAGGGATCATCAAGGTGTTTTCTGGCAAAACTGAGATGAGCCTTTATGTTCTTTTTGCTCAGCAGTGGTTTTTGTCTTGGAACTCATGCAGGCCGTTTTTGCCCAGTCTCTTTCTTATAGTGGAGTCATGAACACTGACCTTAACTGAGGCAAGTGAGGCCTGCAGTTCTTTGGATGTTGTTGTGGGGTCTTTTGTGACCTCTTGGATGAGTCGTCGCTGCGCTTTTGGGGTCATTTTGGTCGGTCGGCCACTCCTTGGAAGGTTCACCACTGTTCCATGTTTTTGCCATTTGTGGATAATGGCTGTCACTGTGGCTTGCTGGAGTCCCAAAGCTTTAGAAAAGGCTTTATAACCTTTTCCAGACTGATAGATCTCAATTACTTTGTTTCTCATTTGTTCCTGAATTTCTTTGGATCGCAGCATGATGTTTAGCTTTTGAGGATCTTTTGGGCTTCTTCACTTTGTCAGGCAGGTCCTAGTTAAGTGATTTCTTGATTGAGAACATGTGTGGCAGTAACCAGGCCTGGGTGTGGCTAGAGAAATTGAACTCAGCTTTCCAAAGATGTGATAAACCACAGTTAATTTATGTTTTAATGGGGGGGGGGGGTCACTTTGTCACGCAGGGCCATGTAGGTTTGTATTTTTATTTATCCTTAATAATAAACACCTTCATTTAAAAACTGCATTTTGTGTTTACTTGTGTTATCTTTGCCTAATATTTAAATTTGATTGCTGATCCGAAACATTTAAGTGTGACAAACATACAAAAAAATGAGAAATCAGGAAGGGGGAAAATACTTTCGCACCACTGTACACTACTCACAAAAAGTTAGGGATATTTGGCTTTTGGGTGAAATTTATGGAAAATGTTAAAAGTTCACACTACAGTGACATTATATCATGAAAGTAGGGCATTTAAGTAGAAGCATACAATGGTGATTTCCTCATCTCAAACAATGTATTGAAACAAAAGCCAACAACAGTGGTGGGTATACCACAGCAAAAAATGTCAGTGCCTCAATAACTTTGTCATGTGCCCTTGAGCATCAGTTAGACCTGGACAACGACGTCTCATACTGTTAATAATAATAATAATAATAATAATAAGTTTAATTATAGAGCACTTTTCACAGACAGAGTCACAAAGTGCTTAACATGGTAAAAAACCCCAAAACAAAGCAAATAAAAATACAGGCACATAAAGTAGTAAAAGAACAAAGCAGACAGTAAAAGCACATAAAAATACAACACATAGTTGACATGGTTTGTTGACCCAGTGAGCAGACTCGGAGAAAAGAGTAGATACAGTTATCTTCATTGTAATAATGTGTAGTGTATGAATGTGTGGGTGTGTGTTCTTGCTGCAGCTGGGGAAGAGCAGAACGCTGTTCAACCTGGCAACCCTAGGGACAAACAGAGGCAGGATGGTTAGAGACTTCACAGCTGAGAATGTGCTGGTTAATCTGCAGCTTACTGTTTGTAGAGATGTTGAGATGCTCAGGTTAGCTTGGCGGCTATGGCCAGGAGGACAGCATCCACAGTGCCCGTTGCAGCGTGTAGATGAAGGAGGTGTTATCCGTGAGAGGTTGAGGTTCAATCCGCCGCCAGGAGGGGAACGGATCCACCGCCACAGAGCTCCACCTGTGCACAGGGGACTGAAATGGAGAAGGTGAGGGAAGGCTGAAGCTTACTTGTGTGGTGGAGAGTTTCCTTCCAAGCCCAGGTGGGCTAGAGGTAGACAGCAGGAAAGCAGTCAGGCTGAGGCTGTGGTCTCTGGAATCAAGAGGGCGTGTGTGGTCTTCATGGAGTAAGACAGACGACTCCGCACGGATTCCAGGGCAGCGTGGATTATATAGCCCCAGCCATGATGAGAAACAGGTGTGTGCGCAGCTGGAGAGGATAATCACATCCAAGCAGGCTATCACAGTACTCCCCCACCCCCCCATGAAACGCCTCTCGGCGGTCGATCCAACATACCTGGGTGCGTCCGGTGGGAGTCCCGAATGAGATCTTTATCCAGCATGAAGGAGTGACGCACCCAGGACCTCCATTCCGGCCCGTAGCCCTCCCAGTCCACCAGGTATTGCAGGCCGTGACCCCGGCGGCGGACGCCCAGGATGGAATTGACCCTTCACGCCGGGTTGCCGTCGATCACCATCGGTGGGGGTGGAGACCTGGGAGGAGGACACAGAGGGCTGGAATAGAAGGGTTTGACCTGAGACACATGGAAAGTAGGGCAAATTCGAAGGGGGGGGGGGGGCTATATGCACAAAGACAGGGTTGATGATGCGGGTGATAGTGAACGGCCCAATAAACCATTGCAACGTCTTCTTATGCTCAGCCTTCAGATTAATATTTTTTGTTGATAGCCATACCTGCTGACCCACCTGGTAAGCAGGACCCTCAGTCCTGTGACGATTGGCCACCGTAGAGTTGCGTTCCGCTGTGCGCTGTAGCGCGGTCCGGGTAGCCCTCCACAGGCGGCGACAGCGCCTCAAATGGGCTTGTACCGACGGAACAGCGATGTCCCCTTCTTCTTCAGGGAATAGTGGAGGATTGTAGCCCAACGAAGCCTCAAACGGGGACATACTGATCGCTGATGAGACCGTGGTGTTGTGGGTGTATTCGATCCACGGGAGATGCGTGCTCCAAGATGCCGGATTGGTAGTCACCACACACCGCAGAGCAGCCTCCAGCTCCTGATTCGCCCTCTCACACTGCCCGTTGCTCTGGGGATGGTAACCAGATGACAGGCTTACAGTAGCCCCAAGGGCGTTGCAGAAGGACCTCCAAACCTGTGAGATGAATTGGGGTCCACAATCGGAGACTATGTCCAGCAGAATTCCATGTAGCCTCACCACATGTTGGACAAGGAGATCTGCTGTCTCCTTAGCCGTAGGCAGTCCTCGCAGGGGGACGAAGTGGGCGGCTTTGGAGAACCTGTCCACAATGGTGAGGATAACAGTATGCTGGTTAGAGGAAGGAAGACCGGTGACAAAGTCCAACGCCACATGGGACCACGGCCTGCCGGGGATTGGAAGGGGGTGAAGCAGACCAGCAGGAGAGGAGGAAGATATCTTGCTCGCGGCACACTGGGGGCAGGCGCGGCTATATTCTCCAACATCCCTCTGGATAGACGGCCACCAAAATGTCCTCTGCAACAGGGCTACTGTGCGCCCCCTCCCGGGGTGGCACGCGAACCTGGAGGCATGAGCCCAGCGAATGACCTCACCTTGGACGGCAGATGGAATAAACAGCTTCCCTGCTGGCCCCCCACCCGGGTCCAATTCAACCTCCAGCGCCTTTAAGACCTTCTCCTTGATGCCCCACGACAGGGCGCCCACGACACACGATGGAGGGAGGATGGGGTACTCCGACTTCTCCATGACGTCAGAGGAGAATTGCCTGGACAGGGCATCAAGTTTGGTATTCTTGGACCCGGGACGATACGTGATGATGAAGTCGAAACGGCCGAAGAACAGGGACCAGCGGGCTTGGCGGGCGTTCAGGCGCTTGGCCGTCCTAAGGTACTCCAGGTTCTTGTGGTCCGTCTAGACCACAAAGGGCTGGGAAGCCCCCTCCAACCAATGGCGCCACTCCTCCAGCGCCATCTTAACCGCTAGGAGCTCTCTGTCGCCGATGTCATAATTACGTTCTGCAGGGGACAACCGTCGGGAGAAGAACGCACAGGGGCGAACCTTGCCATCCGCTGGGGAACACTGGGACAGAACGGCCCCGACCCCCGAATCCGAGGCGTCCACCTCCACCAGGCACTGCAGACCAGGGTCCACCTGGACCAGGATGGGAGAGTCCGAAAACTGCCTCTTAAGATCAGCGAAGGCTGCGGCCGCCTCTTCAGACCACCTGAAGGGCACCTTGGAGGAAGTCAGATGGGTCAGAGGAAGAGCAGTGATGCTATAATTTTTAATGAAGCGGCGGTAGAAGTTGGCGAACCCCAAGAACTGCTGCAGTTGTTTTCTAGAGGAGGGAGTGGGCCAATCTACCACTACTTTTACCTTACTGGGATCTGGGATGATCTCGTTGTGGGAGATGATAAAACCCAGGAAGGTCATCTTGGATGCGTGGAATTCGCACTTCTCGGCTTTCACAAATAACTTATTCTCCAGGAGTCGCTGCAACACTCGCCTCACATGCACACGGTGTTCATCCAGGGACTGTGAAAAAATAAGGATGTCATCAAGGGAGACAAAGACGAACACACCCAGAAAATCCCTCAGCACATCATTGATTAACTGCTGGAAAACAGCGGGGGCGTTGGTCAGCCCGAACAGCATGACCAAATACTCAAAGTGACTGCTGGGGGTCCGAAACCCTGTCTTCCACTCATCACCTTCCCGGATCCAAACCAGATGGTGAGCATTCCGCAGATCCAGCTTGGTGAAGCAGAAGGCCCCCTGGAGGGAATCAAATACCGAGTTAACAAGAGGCAGGGTGTATTTATCCTTGATAGTGATATTATTCAGTTCTCTGAAGTCAATACACGGCCTTAGCGAACCGTCCTTTCCCACAAAAAAAAAAAAAAAAAAAAAAAAAAAAAAAAAAAAAAAAAAACACCGCCGAGGATGACGGCCGAATTATGCCGGAGGCCAATGATTCTTTAATATAAGCCTCCATGGCTTCCCGCTCCGGAGGTGACATGCTATAGAGACGACTTGACGGTAGTGGGGCTCCGGCATGGAGATTAATGGCACAATCATAAGGGCGGTGAGGGGGAAGGGAAAGGGCCTGGGTCTTGTTGAACACGGCGCCAAGGTCGTGATACTCCAGGGGCACCTTGGACAGATCGGGGGGAGGGGTGGTGGAAACATTCAGAGGCAATGACGGCGAGCAAGCAGCCGATTGTAGACAAGCGCCGAGACAGAACGAACTCCACGATAATATACTCCCAGAGCGCCAGTCAATGGAGGGATTGTGAAGCCGTAACCATGGATACCCAAAAATAACCCGGGAGGAGGAAACCAGCAATACAAAGAACTTCAGTTCCTCCCGATGGTTCCCAGATGTAATGATGGCCACTGGGAGAGTTTGCAGGGATACGGTAACGAGAGGGACTTTGGACAGAGCGATAAGTCTCAACAGAACCTTGAGCGATAGGCAGGGGAGACCCAACTGGGTTGCCAGTTCCCCTGAGATGAAGTTCTGCTCAGCCCCTGAATCTATCAGTGCATGCGTCCCTATTTCAGTATGTTTGTGAATGAAGCAAATAGGGAAACGTAAACTAGATAGGGGATTGGTTAAAGGTGAGTCAGTGAGTCCCCCTACTGCGACGCACGGACTCCCCCTTTTGGCCGCTCAGGACATGACACTACTTCATGCTCCTCGCTCCCGCCATACAGACACAACCTTAACTCATGGCGGCGCTGTTTGTCTGCTGAAGAAAGCTTGGATTGCCTAGCTGACGTGAGTTCCGGACCCTCCGGGGAATCTGAGGAAGGCAGAGCCAATACAGAGGGCCGTGGGGAATGACAAGATTGGGCACCCGAACGACCAGAGGACCTACGTTCCGCTGCCTGCTCCCTTAATCTGTTATCGAGACTGATGGCTAAGGAGATTAATTCAGAAAGCCTACCTGGCTTCTCCAAGGAAGCCAACTCATTCTGCAGGCTAGGGGTAAGACTCTTAATGAAAATACTGCACAGTGAAGCATCTTCCCACCCGTCCTCTGTAGCAACTACCCGGAAGTCAACAGCGTAATCTGCCGCAGATTGAGTTCCCTGCCTAAGGTTAAGCAGCTGGGAGGTAAGCACACCAACACGGTCAGAATGATCAAATACTTCCTTGAACTCACTAACAAACTGCGCATAAGTCATGCTGGAATAATTCGCCCTAGCCATGACGGCGTAGGCCCAAGCTAGAGCTCGCCCCTCTAACAAATTAATAACATAGCCTATCTGGCTGTGGTCTGTGGTGAAATCCCCTGGCACCCGCTGAAACACAATCTCACACTGCATAATGAAACCCCGCGCCCCCCCTAGCTTTCCACCAAAACGGGTGGGAGTGGGGATGGGAGTTAGCAGAGGAGAAGACCCGTGCCCGGGTGGGTGGCTAGCAAGAGCCGAGGAGCTACTAGGAAATGACGGAGCCGGTGGAAACGTCTGTGGGCTAGCCAAACGATCCAACCGGTCCGTTAGCCGGGTTAACTGATTTAAAATAATTTGTTGTTAATAAGCTAACTGATTTACTCGGGTCTTGAGGTTGTTAACTTTGCGCGTAAGCACGCTGTCAGCTGGGTCATTTTGGCAGAGTCGTACTGACATTGTTTGTTGACCCAGTGAGCATACTCGGAGACCAGAGTAGATACAGTTATCTTTATTGTAATAATGTGTAGTGTGTGAATGTGTGGGTGTGTGTTCTTGCTGCAGCTGGGGGAGAGCAGAACGCCGTTCAACCTGGCAACCCTAGGGACAAACAGAGGCAGGATGGTTAGAGACTTCACAGCTGAGAATGTGCTGGTTAATCTGCAGCTTACTGTTTGTAGAGATGTTGAGATGCTCAGGTTCGCTCGGCGGCTATGGCCAGGAGGACAGCGTCCACATGCCCGTTGCAACGTGTAGATGAAGGAGGTGTTATCCGTGAGAGGTTGAGGTTCAGTCCGCCGCCAGGAGGGGAACGGGTCCACCGCCACGGAGCTCCACCTGTACACAGGGGACTGAAATGGAGAAGGTGAGGGAAGGCTGAAGCTTACTTGCGTGGTGGAGAGTTTCCTTCCAAGCGCAGGTGGGCTAGAGGTAGACAGCAGGAAAGCAGTCAGGCTGAGGCTGCGGTCTCTGGAATCAAGAGGGCATGCGTGGTCTTCATGGAGTAAGACAGACGACTCCGCACGGATTTCAGGGCAGCGTGGATTATATAGCCCCAGCCGTGATGAGAAACAGGTGTGTGCACAGCTGGAGAGGATAATCACATCCAAGCAGGCCATCACAATTGTAAATTAAAAAGCCGGGCTAAAAAGGTGGGTCTTTAGTTGCTTCTTAAAAGCATCAATGGAAGGTGCAGATCTAAGTTCAAAAGTTAAGGAGTTCCAAAGTCTGGGAGCAACAGCAGCAAAGGCTCTGTCGCCTTTGATTCTGAGCTTAGTGCTAGGATCTACCAGTAGATTCTGATTAGAAGACCTGAGAGACCTGCTGGGATGGTGTAGATGGAGCAGGTCACTGATATAAAAAGGTGCCTCATCATGAATGGCTTTGTAAGTAAGAACAAGCACTTTAAAATCAATATAATTTACAGGAAGCCAATGCAAGGAGGCCAAAATGGGTCTGTTTTGTTAACTTGTATGTTAACAAATTGACTTATTGTCTGCTGAGGCATGGAATTCCGCTCTTCTTGAAGGGCAGCCCTCAGATCATTGAGGTTGTCGGGTGCAGGGTTACAAGCCTTTACACAGCAACTCAGCTGGTCCCATAGGTTTTCTATGGGATTCAGGTTTGGAGAAAGTGCAGGCCACTCCTTTTGAGGTACCCCAGCCTCCGGCAGCCATTCCCTAATGATGCAAACTCGATGAGCTGGAGAATTGTCTTCCATGAAAGTGAAACTAGGCCTGTGTTGTTCATGCAGAGGCACAATGACTGGATTAATGATGATATTCAGGTAGTATCGGCTTGTCACTGTACCATTCACAAGGTGTAGGTCAGTTCTGGATTGACTAGACACACCTGCCCAGACTGTAACATGGTGACAACACTGGCTGATGCATAGCACTCTCCTTGACGTCTTTAACATTGTTGGTGGCCATCATTTCTGCTCAACGTGAATCGATTTTCATCAGAGAACAGCATTGAGGCACACTGGTCCCTTGTTCAGTGTAAATGCTCCCTTGCCCATGCAAATGATGACGCTTGTGCCTGGTGGTGTGGTCAGGTACCCTTGCAGGTCATCTAGCACGCAGACCACACTGATGTAAACGTTTTGAATGGCCTGACGTGACACTTGGGTGTCTCTCACCTCCCTTAAATGTGCCTGGAGTTGAGTGGCATTCATCATCCTGTTCCACAGGGCACTATTCACAATGAAGCATTCATCAGCGTGGGATGTGGCCAAAGGACGTCCACTTCTATGCCTTTCTGTGACTCTTCTAGTCTCTCTGCATCTCTGTTGCAACCTGTTGATGACACTCTGCGACGCTCTAAGCTCAGTGGCCACTTTCTTCTGGGAACATTCTGTTTTAAGCCTTGCAATAACGAGATACTGTTGATCAATTGTTAGGTGTCGTTTTGGTATCATGATGTCAAAATGTGAACAGCTTGATGAAGAGGACTGTTTAAATACCAATTCTAATTGAACCAGAAAATTGATTGATTGATTCATGGATCAAACAACTGTTGTGAATTTTGCTGTTAAGCATTTTGTTAGAGAACAGCAAGTTATGCAAAAAGTACTGAAACATTGAACAGCTGGACATGTGCATTCAGAAGGTTAGAGAAGTCCAAATTAAGTTCACCTATAAAGGTTATAGTGCAATTTGGGTGCATCCAGAAATTTTATCTGAAAGCCAAATATCCCTAACTTTTTGTGAGTACTACTCTCAAAAAGTTTGGGATATTTGGCTTTCGGGTGAAATTTACGGAAAATGTAAAAAGTTCACACTACAGTTATATAATCTCATGAAAGTAGGGCATTTAAGTAGAAGCATGCAATGGTGATTTCCTCATCTCATTTTATTGAAACAAAAGCCAACAACAGTGGTTGGTGTACCACAACAAAAAATGTCAATGTCTCAATAACTTGTCTCAATAAATTGATCCCTTGAGCATCAATTACAGCTTGACAGTGACGTCTCATGCTGTTCACAAGTCAACTTATTGTCTGCTGAGGCATGGCATTCCACTCTTCTTGAAGGGTGGCCCTCAGGTCATTGAGGTTGTGGAGTGCAGGGTTACGAGCCTCTACACGGTGACTCAGCTGATCTCGTAGGTTTTCTATGGAATTCAGGTCTGGAGAAAGTGCAGGCCACTCCATTTGAGGTACTTCAGCCTCCAGTGGCCATTCCCGAATAATGTGACCTTGATGGAGCATTGTCGTCCATCAAGATGAAATTAGGCCTGTGTTGTTCATGCAGGGGCACAATGACTAGTTTAATGATGTTATTGAGGTAGTATCGGCTTGTCACTGTACCATTCACAAGGTGTAGGGCAGTTCTGTATTGACTAGACATACCTGCCCAGACTGTAACACCACCACCACCACCAAAGGCTCATCTTGTGACAACAGTGGCTGATGCATAGCGCTCTCCTTGACGTCTCCAACATCGTTGGCGGCCATCATTTCTACTCAACTTGAATCGACTTTCATCAGAGAACAGCACTGAGGCCCACTGGTCCCTTGTCCAGTGTAAATGCTCCCAGGCCCATGCAAGACGATGACACCTGTGCCTGGTGGTGTGGTCAGGTACCCTTGCAGGTCATCTAGCACACAGACCACGCTGATGTAAATGGTTTCAAATGGTCTGACGTGACACTTGGGTGTCTCTCACCTCCCTTAAATGTGCCTGGAGTTGAGTGGCATTCATCATCAGGTTCTGCAGGGCACTGTTCACAATGAAACGTTCATCAGCGTGGGATGTGGTCAAAGGGCGTCCACTTCTATGTCTTTGTGTGACTCTTCCAGTCTCTCTCTGTATATCTGTAGCAACCTGCTGATGACACTCTGTGACACTCAAAGCTCAGTGGCCACTTCCCTCTGAGAACATGCTGTTTGAAGCCTCACAATGGCGAGGTACTGTTGATCAGTTGTTAGGTGTCGTCTTGGTCTCATGATGTCAAAGTGTGAACAGCATGATGAAGAGGACTGTTTAAATACCAATTCTAACGGAACCAGAAAATTTATTGGTTGATTCGTGGATCAGGTTCAGGTTCAGGTTCAGGTTACTTTATTTGTACCCGTAGGTAGATTTGTTTTGCAGTTGGTGACATCCATATTTACAAGCCAGTAATTACATTCAACATAGACACAAACACAGGCACACATCTTACAAAATAGGTAAATATAAAATATGTACAATATAATTTTTATAGCTTGTTCAACTCTTTGACAGCAGCAGGGACAAAGCTGTTTTTGTAGCGCTGGGTTCTACTTTTTGGGACAGCAAACCTCCGTCTGGAGGGAAGAAGCTGAAAGTTGCAGTGCAAAGGGTGGGAGTCATCATTTAAAATCGAGTCGGCCATCCTCTGTACTTGTCTGGTGTACAGGGATGTCAGGCTCAGCTGTGACTCACCAAGCAAACGACTGGACCATCTGACTACCTGATCCAAGGATTTCCTCTGTTTCAGTTTTATCTGACCAAACCATGACATTAAAGAAAAGGATAAAACAGATTCAATAAAAGCCCGATAAAACATAGTCATTATGGTTCGGTCAATTTGGAAGCGTGCAAGTTTCCTCAAACAATGCAAATTTTGCTGACCCTTTTTGCACACCCTTTCACAGTTCACCTCAAAGTTCAATCCACTATCAATAATCGTCCCAAGATATTTGTACGATTGTACACATTCGGTGGTCTGGCCTTTTAGTATGGTGACTTTGTGCCTGGGAGTTTTCCTCCTAAAGTCAATAATCATATCTTTCGTTTTTGTTGTATTCAGCTGCAGGTAGGAATCCTCACACCAGTGAACAAAGTCATCAACTACTGGGCCGTGGCCACTCTCACCATCCTGGAGGAGATTGACAATGACTGAGTCATCAGCATACTTTATAATGTGTCTGTTGTCATGTCTGCTCCGACACATGTTTGTGTACAGGATGAAGAGTAGTGGTGACAACACACACCCCTGAGGAGAGCCAGTAGAAGAGCACTTTAGGTCAGACAATGTGCCATTGACCCTTAATCTCTGCGTCCTGTTGGTTAAGAAATCCAGAATCCAACCCACCAGATTATTGCTTAAATCAAATTGTTGCAGGAGCCTTTCAACTAAAATATGAGGTTGGATTGTATTAAAGGCAGAAGAAAAGTCCACAAATAAAAGCCTGGCATGTGTCCCATTAAAATCCAGATGTTTGAAAAGCATGTCAAACAGAGTGACAGTGGCATCCTCCACTCCTCTGTGAGGCCTATAGACAAACTGCAGAGGATCCAATGCATGTTCAGTCTGCCTTAGGACCTCACATCTGACCAGTTTTTCAAAAATTTTCATTAAAATTGAAGTCAAAGCAACTGGTCTAAAGTCATTTACCGTTTTAGGACAGCTGGATTTTGGAACGGGAACAACCACGGCATCTTTCCAGATCTTAGGCACATTAGATTAGATTAGATTCAACTTTATTGTCATTACACATGTATGAATACAAGGTAACGAAACACAGTTTAGCATCCAATCAGAAGTGCAAAGGACAGCAGTGCAGTATATACGGTAATTAACAGTATGTGTAATTTAAGCAAATATATGCAAATATATGCAGCAGTGCAGAAAGTTAAAAGTACTGTTATGTGCAAATAATGTGCAATAAGTTAGATGTAGTTATGTAGTTATGCAGTTATGTACAGGTGAGGATGGTAAAAGATGACTGTAAGAGAGTCAGCGGGGAACTAAGTTCAATAACGTGACAGCTGTTGGAAAGAAACTGTTCCTAAACCTGCTGGTTCTAGTCCGAAGGCTTCTGAAACGTCTTCTGGAGGGGAGAAGCTGGAACAGTCCATGAACAGGATGGTTGGAGTCCCTAAGAATGCTGCGTGCCCGGCGCAGACATCTTTTCCTGTAGACGTCCTCTATAGCTGGAAGTGGAGTCCCTGTGATGCGTTGGGCGGTTTTCACCACCCGCTGCAGCGCCTTGCGGTCAGCTACAGAGCAGCTCCCATACCAGAGTGTGATACAGTTGGTCAGGGTGCTCTCTATCACGCAGCGGTAGAAGTTGCCCAGGATGTCAGTTGACAGATGGTTCTTCTTCAATGTCCTCAAGAAGAAGAGGCGCTGATGGGCCTTCTTGATCAGGCTGGTGGTGTTAACTGACCAGGACAGGTCCTCCAAGATGTGGGTCCCCAGGAATTTGAAGCTGGGGACACGTTCAACAGCTATGCCATTGATATGGATGGGGTCATGTGTCTCTTCCCTCTCCTTCCTGTAGTCCACTATGAGCTCCTTGGTTTTGCTGGTGTTAAGGAGCAGGTTATTGTCAGCGCACCAAGTAGCCAAGTGCTCAACCTCTGCCCTGTAATCTGACTCGTCGTTGTCCCTGATGAGTCCAATCACCGTGGTGTCATCTGCGAATTTTATGATGGAATTGGATCCATACATAGGCCTGCAGTCATGGGTGTAGAGGGAGTAGAGGAATGGGCTGAGCACACAGCCCTGTGGTACACCAGTGTTGAGTGTGATGACGGAAGAACGGTTGGGGCCTGACCTAACATGCTGGGGTCTGTTGGTCAGAAAATCCATGATCCAGTTGCAGGTGGAGGTACTGATTCCCAGGTCCCCAAGTTTGGTGAGCAACTTGGAGGGGATAACTGTGTTGAATGCTGAGCTGAAGTCAATAAACAGCATTCTTGCGTAGGTGTTCTTGTCATCCAGGTGTGAGAGTACATAGTGCAGCGCTGTAGAAACCGCATCCTCTGTACTCCTGTTGCTCCGGTAGGCGAACTGATGAGGGTCCAGTGTAGGGGGCAGGCCTTTTTTGAGCTGTGCCAAGACCAGTCGCTCAAAGCACTTCATGACTATGGGCGTCAGTGCCACAGGGCGATAGTCATTTAGGCACGATGGTGTGACACATGTTGTGTCTGTAAGGACTTATTGAAAATGTAATGAAATATAGGACTCAGTTCATGTGCACAGGACTTTACCAGGCGCCCACATATATTATCAGGGCCCTGACTTTTGTTCACTTTTACAGCACGGAACTCCCTTTTAACATCCTGCATCTCAATATTAAAGTGCTGATCAAACACCTGTTGTGAATTTTGCACCTTGTTGGAGAACAGCAAGTTATGCAAGAAGTACTAAAACATTGAACAGTTGGACATGTGCATCCAAAAGGTTAGAGAAGGTCAAATTAAGCTTACCTGTCAAGGTTATAGTGCATTTTAGGTGCATCCTGAAATTTCTCTAACTTTTTGTGAGTAGTGTAGTTTGTGAAAAAATTACATTTGGATGAGGGTGACAAGCTGATGGAGGATCTAACAAGACTAGGACATGGTATTGGACTGTAAAGGTTATAAAATGTTAAAACTGTACAAATAAAAAGCCCACATTCATTCACAACAAAAAGGTTGTACGTTGAGCTAGTGAGGGAAACGGGTTGAATGTAAACTTTTAGAAAACCATTACAATAAGCTAGCATGTGTTTATAAAGGAGGAATTTAAAAAACAAACAAACTATAATCTAATTAACTCCTGATGTGGAAGAAAGTTAAAAAACCTTAAGAGTTTCACAAAATACGCAATGAAGAAGAAATTATAAAGGCTGTGACCAAATATTCACTTATGCAGACATCCACTGGTATGTTTTTCAAATTTCATATTTGCTTTTTCTCTCAAACTGCTTGATTTGAATAAATTTGCGAACAAATAAAAAACTTAGTAGAGAAATCTCACAAATTTTCAAGAACAAGCAGCACTATGATGATGGAAAAAATTACCAAAAAGTTATAAATTTACACAAATTTGCAAATGTCAGGGAAAAATTATTCAATTTGATAGATATATCTAATTTTTTGACAATATTCTAAATTTACACAAAAAGCTGCAAATGTATGGAAAACCTTTTCATATTAAAAGGAAAACATGCATATTGATTGGAGAGGATTAGTAAAATTATGAGAAAAATGCTCAAATTTACAAGCTGCAAATTTATGAAAAAAGTTAGTTTCATGAATTTTTTTTATTTACAGTATAAGAAAAGCAGTTACCTCTGAATGTATTAATCAGGTTTGAAAAATGATGCCTTGCAATGCACATGACTTATAATGTCACAAAATTCTGAATACTATACACATACATACAGTCCACTGCTGAAGATTTAATTTCATAAACTCACTTCATGCTGTCGGTAAATCTTTGTAGGCAAGGTCCTCATGTTTGATTGATGTCGCTGTAGTTTTCTTAGGATTTTTTTCCCCTCCTCATTGGTGTCCAGCAGGGCATGTAACTCCCCCTCAGAGAAATAATTTGCCCTCTTTTTTCCCTACTGCTCGTGGTTTCTGCGGTCAACACGCTATACATTTGTCGTGAAGATACAGTGGGGTAAAAAAGTATTTAGTCAGCCACCAATTGTGCAAGTTCTCCCACTTAAAAGATGAGAGAGGTCTCCAATTTTCATCATAGGTATACCTCAACTATGAGAGACAAAATGAGAAAAAAAATCTAGAAAATCACATTGAAGGATTTTTAATGAATTAATTGGTAAATTCCTTGGTAAAATAAGTATTTGGTCAATAACAAAAGTTCATCTCAATACTTTGTTATATACCCTTTGTTAGCAATGACAGAGGTCAAACGTTTTCTGTAAGTCTTCACAAGGTTTTCACACACTGTTGCTGGTATTTTGGCCCATTCCTCCATGCAGATCTCCTCTAGAGCAGTGATGTTTTGGGGCTGTCGCTGGGCAACACGGACTTTCAACTCCCTCCAAAGATTTTCTATGGGGTTGAGATCTGGAGACTGGCTAGGCCACTCCAGGACCTTGAAATGCTTCTTACGAAGCCACTCCTTCGTTGCCCGGGTGGTGTGTTTGGGATCATTGTCATGGTGAAAGACCCAGCCACGTTTCATCTTCAATGCCCTTGCTGATGGAAGGAGGTTTTCACTCAAAATCTCACGATACATGGCCCCATTCATTCTTTCCTTTACACGGATCAGTCGTCCTGGTCCCTTTGCAGAAAAACAGCCCCAAAGCATGATGTTTCCACCCCAATGCTTCACAGTAGGTATGGTGTTCTTTGGATGCAACTCAGCATTCTTTCTCCTCCAAACACGACAAGTTGAGTTTTTACCAAAAACTTCTATTTTGGTTTCATCTGACCATATGACATTCTCCCAATCCTCTTCTGGATCATCCAAATGCTCTCTAGCAAACTTCAGACGGGCCTGGACATGTACTGGCTTAAGCAGAGGGACACGTCTGGCACTGCAGGATTTGAGTCCCTGGCGGCGTAGTGTGTTACTGATGGTAGCCTTTGTTACTTTGGTCCCAGCTCTCTGCAGGTCATTCACTAGGTCCCCCCGTGTGGTTCTGGGATTTTTGCTCACCGTTCTCGTGATCATTTTGACCTCACGGGGTGAGATCTTGCGTGGAGCCCCAGATCGAGGAAGATTATCAGTGGTCTTGTATGTCTTTTCTATGGGGTTGAGATCTGGAGACTGGCTAGGCCACTCCAGGACCTTGAAATGCTTCTTACGAAGCCACTCCTTCGTTGCCCGGGTGGTGTGTTTGGGATCATTGTCATGGTGAAAGACCCAGCCACGTTTCATCTTCAATGCCCTTGCTGATGGAAGGAGGTTTTCACTCAAAATCTCACGATACATGGCCCCATTCATTCTTTCCTTTACACGGATCAGTCGTCCTGGTCCCTTTGCAGAAAAACAGCCCCAAAGCATGATGTTTCCACCCCAATGCTTCACAGTAGGTATGGTGTTCTTTGGATGCAACTCAGCATTCTTTCTCCTCCAAACACGACAAGTTGAGTTTTTACCAAAAACTTCTATTTTGGTTTCATCTGACCATATGACATTCTCCCAATCCTCTTCTGGATCATCCAAATGCTCTCTAGCAAACTTCAGACGGGCCTGGACATGTACTGGCTTAAGCAGAGGGACACGTCTGGCACTGCAGGATTTGAGTCCCTGGTGGCGTAGTGTGTTACTGATGTAGCCTTTGTTACTTTGGTCCCAGCTCTCTGCAGGTCATTCACTAGGTCCCCCCGTGTGGTTCTGGGATTTTTGCTCACCGTTCTCGTGATCATTTTGACCTCACGGGGTGAGATCTTGCGTGGAGCCCCAGATCGAGGAAGATTATCAGTGGTCTTGTATGTCTTCCATTTTCTAATAATTGCTCCCACAGTTGATTTCTTCACACCAAGCTGCTTACCTATTGCAGATTCAGTCTTCCCAGCCTGGTGCAGGTCTACAATTTTGTTTCTGGTGTCCTTTGACAGCTCTTTGGTCTTGGCCATAGTGGAGTTTGGAGTATGACTGTTTGAGGTTGTGGACAGGTGTCTTTTATACTGATAACGAGTTCAAACAGGTGCCATTAATACAGGCAACAAGTGGAGGACAGAGGAGCCTCTTAAAGAAGAAGTTACAGGTCTGTGAGAGCCAGAAATCTTGCTTGTTTGTAGGTGACCAAATACTTATTTTACTGAGAAATTTACCAATTAATTCCTAAAAAAATCCTTCAATGTGATTTTCTGGATTTTTTTTTCTCATTTTGTCTCTCATAGTTGAGGTATACCTATGATGAAAATTGGAGACCTCTCTCATCTTTTAAGTGGGAGAACTTGCACAATTGGTGGCTGACTAAATACTTTTTTGCCCCACTGTACATATCTCTCCATTAATGAACTCTGAATTGATTGAATAGATTCACAACTGGAGTTGTGGAACCAGAAACTCAGTAAGTCATGGCAGATTTACTTTACTATGAGTTTGGAGCTTATGTCAGGTTGTGTGACTATGGACCACTTTTTCTTGTTGTGTCCCTCATAAGCTTTGAATGAATGAATGAAGGAATATGTTAACCCTGCTTTCTGGCATACCCCTTTGCAGGCGTTCGATGAAAGCAGCCCAATGAGCCCCTCAAACCCATATGCTGCAACTAAAGCAGCTGCAGAGCATCTGGTCAGATCCTACTGGGACCAGTACAAGGTAAACAGTGGTAGCCAAATATTCCAGCTTTGACAATTTCAATTTAAACTGACCCACAGCTGTTTAATTACTGTATTCATATGTGACCAGTTTCCCATCATCATCACCAGAAGCAACAACATCTACGGACCCAGACAGTACACTGAGAAGGTATAGTTTCATGATGACAAACAAAAATGCAGTGCTGGACAATGATTTAAAAAATTACTCGCGATTAATCTCTAGAATTCTGTTCAGTTTTGTGATTCACTATTAGCCTCATTCCCCAAATCTAATGTACTTTAACCTTGTCATTTTTCAAGTTTTTCATACTTTTATTAACATGTGAGTGGACAAATATCCTCTCATCTCCCCCTTCGATGTGAGCTCTAATAGTAGACAGTCCAATCCATGTCCAGGGAGCAGACACCCACCAACAGAACTGATGGAAGTGACGTTGGCCCCGAGCCAGCCCCGAGCTTAGCTGCTAGCCCCTTTCACGGCAGACGTGCCCTTTTTGGCTTCGCTGCTTGGATCAGGAGCATCACGGATAGCTATCCACGAGCCGGTCCTGAACCCCTTAACCTCCAGCCATCGGGTCCTGCAGCAACAGAGGCCACCCAGGGCCTGCACAGCCCCACACACACACACACACATAGCCCCAGACCATCACACTACCACCACATTTTACTGCTGGTATAATGTTCCTTTTCTGAAATGCTGTGTTACTTTTACGCCAGATGTAATGGGACACACACCTTCCAAAAAGTTCAACTTTTATGTCGTCAGTCCACAGAGTATTTTCCCAAAAGTCTTGGGGATCATCAAGATGTCTTCTGGCAAAACTGAGACGAGCCTTTATGTTCTTTTTGCTCAGCAGTGGTTTTCGTCTTGGAACTCTGCCATGCAGGCCATTTTTGCCCAGTCTCTTTCTTATGGTGGAGTCATGAACACTGACCATAACTGAGGCAAGTGAGGCCTGCAGTTCTTTGGATGTCGTTGTGGGGTCTTTTGTGACCTCTTGGATGAGTCGTCGCTGCACTCTTGGGGTCATTTTGATCGTCTGGCCACTCCGGGGAAGGTTCACCACTGTTCCATGTTTTCGCCATTTGTGGATAATGGCTCTCACTGTGGTTTGCTGGAGTCCCAAAGCTTTAGAAATGGCTTTATAACCTTTTCCAGACTGATAGATCTCAGTTACTTTGTTTCTCATTTGCTCCTGAATTTCTTTGGATCGCAGCATGATGTCTAGCTTTTGAGGATCTTTTGGTCTACTTCACTTTGTCAGGCAGGTCCTATTTAAGTGATTTCTTGATTGAGAACAGGTGTGGCAGTAATCAGTCCTGGGTGTGGCTAGAGAAATTGAACTCAGCTTTCTAAAGATGTGATAAAGTTAATTTATGTTTTAACAGGGGGACAATCACTTTTTCACACAGGGCCATGTAGGTTTGGATTTTTTTTTACCCTTAATAATAAACACCTTCATTTAAAATGGCATTTTGTGTTTACTTGTTATCATTGTCTAATATTTAAATTTGTTTGATGATCTGAAACATTTACAGACGTGGACAAAATTGTTGGTACCCCTCTGTTAATGAAAGAAAAACCCACAATGGTCACAGAAATAACTTGAATCTGACAAAAGTGGTAATAAATAAAAATTCTATGAAAATTAACCAATGAAAATCAGACAATGCTTTTGAATTGTGGTTCAACAGAATTATTTTAAAAAACAAACTCATGAAACAGGCCTGGACAAAAATGATGGTACCCCTAGAAAAGATTGAAAATAATGTGACCATAGGGACATGTTCAACCAAGATGTGTCCTCTAATTAACATCACAGGTGTCTACAAACTTGTAATCAGTTAGTCGGCCTATTTAAACGGTGACAAGTAGTCACTGTGCTGTTTGTTGACATGGTGTGTACCACGCTAAACATGGACCAGAGGAAGAAAAGGAGAGAGTTGTCTTAGGAGATTAGAAAGAAAATTATAGACAAGCATGTTAAAGGTAAAGGCTATAAGACCATCTCCAAGCAGCTTGATGTTCCTGTGACTACAGCTGCACATATTATTCAGAAATTTAAGATCCACGGGACTGTAGCCAACCTCCCTGGACGTGGCCGCAGGAGGAGACGGATAATATGAATGGTAACAAAAGAGCCCAGAACATCCTCTAAACACATTCATGGTGAACTCCAAGGTCAAGGTACATCAGTGTCAGATCACACCATCTGTCGTTGTTTGAGCCAAAGTGGACTTCATGGGAGACGACCAAGGAGGACACCACTGTTGAAAACAAATCATAATAAGGCCAGACTGGAATTTGCCAAACTGCATGTTGACAAGCCACAAAGCTTCTGGGAGAATGTCCTATGGACAGACGAGACAAAACTAGAATGTTTTGGCAAGGCGCATCAGCTCTATGTTCACAGACGCAACTAGAAAAGCACTCGGAGAGCACAGACCTCCGCCAAGCGCCACAGTTCCCCCCATACAGTGTTTTACATCATAAATATTAATCCTACATTTATTGTGTGTATGTTTTCAGATTCCTTGACCATGAAAACATATGAGTAGCAATTGGATTGACATGGATAGGATTAGTGGTTCAGTAGTTATTCAGGAAAATCGCATTTCGCATAATGGCGGTTTTCCGGATCACCACCAAAATGTAATCATCTGTAGGATACCCCATTTCTGACAATCTGTGAAAATTTCATGAAAATCCGTCCATAACTTTTTGAGTTATCTTGCTAACAAACAAACAAACCAACGCCGATGAAAACATAACCTCCTTGGCGGAGGTAATGAACTCTGGTGGGATGTCATCTGGGCCCTGGGCCTTCCTACTCTTCAGCTAATGGATGGCAAGAGAAATCTCCTCAGTGGAGAAATGTTCCGAGAGGAGAACATCAACACGGGGTGCTTGCCACAGCTCTGAAGTTTCCTGTTTCATGGACAATGCATGCTCCTTGCTTGCACCTTTGAATTTTCCATTTTTTAGAAGCTGCTTGGCAATAGAGTTTGCTGTTGTTGGACAGTTGGTAAATTTTGAAGACCTGCCAGTGAGGTGGTTAAAGGTTTTCCAGGCCAGTCTGCTAGAATGGGTGAAGTCAATGCCTTGGACAATGGGCTGCATGGTGGGCAGTGGTTTAGCACTGTGGCAGCACAGTTTTACCCTCGGCCGGGGGATCGCGGGGATCATGAGATCGTGGGTTCGATCCCAGCCCCCGACCAACAGTGAGCTGTGTGGAGTTTGCATGTTCTCCCCGTGTTGCGTGGGTTTACTCCGGGATTTCTCCGGTTTCCTCCTGCATACCAAAAACATGTAGGTTTAGGGCGCTCGCGCACGCAGCGACCGGCAGCCGGTGGCTTGTCACCAGACTGCAAACCAAATCTACCTACGGGTACAAATAAGTAACAAAAAAAAAAAAAAAAAAAACAAAAAAAAAAAAATTCTTCCCAATGTTCCCTACATTTCTGATCCATAGTTTGCCCATTAGACTGCCCAATATAGTTAAAAAAAAACAATCAAAATGTGAAACACAAACTTTATAAAGAAAAAATGATCTGCCAACACACTATTTTCAATATGTACAATGATAAGTGTACATATCACATATCACTTCACATTATCTGCTACATGCTAATTTTTTAAAACTGCCTTGACTAGTACTACTCATTATTACTAGTATTATTATTATTATTACTTATTACTTATTTTTCTACACTTATTGCACGTTTCTAGTCCTTTAGTTTTTTAGTTTATCCCTTTTTCTCATTATGTTTTTAATGTTGCAGCATGGCACCGAGACAAATTCCTAGTTTGTGTATCACATGAACAATGGCAATAAACCTGATTCTGATTCTGATAAGTGAAAGTGATAAAATTGATTTATTGATGAGAAAGTACCAGGGAATGAGGAAATATAATCGAAGCAGAACCGGAGCTGTGGGAGGACTGGAATGCAGAAGTATGGGCAAGAGGTCCATTATGAGTTTGTCATGAATTGAGCTTTGTCTGTTTTGAGTTGTGCTACTGCCCAATGGAAACAGGGTTCTCAAGAGTTTCGCTTTTGTCATTCTGCTGCGATTATTCATGAATAATCACAATCAAAAAAGTTATCAACGGGAAACTGTGTTACATTATCATAGTGATGACGCGTTCATTTGTCCAGCACTGTTTTTTTGAGTAATAGTTAAAGAAAAAAATGCCCACATTATTGTTCCTTGTATGATTAAACACAACCTTTATGATGGGGTTATTGGACAATAGATTTTTCAAATAATAAATTGTTATTTTTTAGGTCATTCCAAGATTTATCACCCTCCTACAAATGAACAAGAAATGGTAGGTTTGTCTGAGCTTGCTGAGCACTACTGTAATTACTTTTGTCTTTCTGTACTTGTCTAAAAGTGTTTTTACTTCACTCTGCCCCAGCACCATCCAGGGAACCCTCCCTAAATCCCGCCATTTCCTGTTTATCAGTGATGCAATAAAGGCTTTCCTGCTGGTTCTAGAGAAAGGGATTCTGGGAGAAATCTATAATGTGGGGTCACCCTCTGAGATTCCCATTGTGCAGCTGGCCAGAGAACTTATCAGGATGGTGGGTTTGAGAACTGTACTAAAAAAAAAAAAAAAATAATAATCTTAGAAAATACAGTATAATGCCAAACCAAATTTACAGAAGTGGTGTGTCTGTTTTTACTTTAGGTAAAGAACATTCCAACTCCTGAGGTGAATGATTGGCTTGAGTATGTGCCTGACAGGTGAGTAGTGCTGGCAAAATAAGTAGAATGTTCCATCAATTAGTCACAGCCACACATTGCAAGGTTGAAACAAACCAAAAAAAAATCTCACTCTCTCTCTCAACAATCTGACCTTAAAATGATTTCTTGAAAAGGTGCTTTGTGAAACATCTGTATACTCAGATTTTAATGGCACCTTGTGGTTCCAAATTAAACGGCAGCCCCATTCACTGTAATTCCAAGGAGGCCTCGAGTTTACAGGTGCATCTCAATAAATTAGAATGTCATCGAAAAGTTGATTTATTTCAATAATTCAATTCAAAAATTGAAACTCATATTACATAGATTCATTATACACATCATCATCATCATCATATGGGTTAATTGGAGACTCTAAAGTGGCCCTAGGTGTGAATGTGTGTGTGAATGGTTAAGGGATAGCGCCGTACCGTGGCTGCTTCATCCATCCAGGTGGATGCCCTCAATTTCCCCTGTGGGGATCAAAGTATACAAAAAAATACAAAATAGTCTGTCAGGGGCGACAATGATTGTTCCACTTAGGTCTGATCGGATTCCTCCACGCAGCTCTGTAATTCGCCTTCTGCTGCCAGGAACTCCTGACCTTGTTAACCCGGGCGATGTCCGAGTTGGTATGAGTTGCTCTCCGACTGACCATTTCATGAAATTGCTTGCAAAGTATTTGAGTACCGCTAGCTTTTGCTGGACTAGCGACAGAAGATCCTCCACCCTGGTCCTGTAGTCGGAGACTGCGCTGCATTTAAAGATAATCGTGTCCTCTGACTGAAGGCACTTCAGACAGCAGAGGAAGGTTGCATTATTCCACTTCTTGTTCAGTATTACAGGTGATATGGCTATTTTTCTGCCACACAGAAGTTTGATGATGGAGTCGACTGTCTTGCACATTTCGGAGGGAGAAAAAAAACACCTCATGGTGGACTTTTGCCAGTCGGTGACAAAGAGCAGAGACAAAGAGCACTACACAAAGAGCAGAGATAAACAAACCTATCATCTGGTCAGTCACTGCAACAGATACTGGAGTCAGTTTGTCTTGGCCTGTCCTTGCCACTGATAATACCTCTATCATTACATACAGAGTGATATATTTCAAATGTTTCTTTTAATTTTGATCGTTATGGCTTATAGCTCATGAAAACCCCAAATTCAGTTTCTCAAAAAATTAGAATATTACATAAAATTAATTTAAAAAATATGATTTTTAATAGAAATGTTGGCCGACTGAAAAGTATGTCCATGTACACTCAATACTTGGTCGGGGCTCCTTTTGCATAATTATTGCATCAATGCAGCATGGCGTGGAGGTGATCAGCCTGTGTTACTGCTGAGGTGTTACGGAAGCCCAGGTTGCTTTGATAGTGGCCTTCAGCTCGTCTGCATTATTATTAGGTCTGGTGTATTTCATCTTCCTCTTGACAATACACCATAGATTCTCTATGGGATTTAGGTCAGGAGAGTTTGCTGGCTAATCAAGCACAGTGATACCATGGTCATTAAATCAGGTATTTGTACATTTGGCAGTGTGGGCAGGTGCCATGTCCTGCTGGAAAATGAAATCAGCATCTCCATAAAGCTTGTCAGCAGAAGGAAGCATGAAGTGCTCTAAAATTTCCTGTTAGATGGCTGCACTGACATTGGATTTGATTAAACACAGTGGAAAAACACCAGCAGATGGCATGGCTCCACATATCATCATTGACTGTGGAAACTTCACACTGGACCTCAAGCAACTTGGATTCCGTGCCTGTTCACTCTTTTTCCAGACTCTGGGACCTTGATTTCCAAGTGACAGGACTTGGCACCTGATTTGGGGAGCCATGTCATCTGCTGGTGTTAGTCCACTGTGTTTTATCAAGTCCAAAGTCAATGCAGCTGTCTACCAGGACATTTTAGAGCACTTCATGCTTCCCTGTGCTGACAAGGTTTATGGAGATGGTGATTTCATTTTTCAGCAGATCTTAGCACCTTCCCACACTGCTGCCAAAAGTACCAAAGCCTGGTTTAATGACCATGGTATCACCATATTTTACTGGCCAGGAAACTCTCCTGATCTAAACCCCATACAGAATCTATGAAGTATCGTCAACAAGGAGATGAGACACCAGGCCCAACAATGCAGATGAGCTGAAGGCCGCTATCAAAGCAACCTGGGCCTTCATAACACCTCAGCAGTAACACAGACTGACCACCTTCATGCCATGCCACAGTGATGCAGTATTAATTCATGCAAAAGGAACCCTGACCAAGTATTGAGTGTGTGCATGGAAATACTTTTAGTCAGCCAACATTTCTATTAAAAAAAATAAATTTTTTAAAATTGATCTTATGTAATATTCTAATTTTTTGAGAAACTGATTTTTGGGTTTTCATGAGCTGCAAGCTATAACCATCAAAATTAAAAGAAATAAACACTTGAAATATATCACTGTCTGTAATGAATCTGTTGTGGTGGACATAATACACATGGCATTCCACCCAGGACAAAGGGGTTGGTGGGGGAGAAGATAGTTAGGGATGCTAATGGAGAAAAGTGAGAGGAGCTAAACAAAGATGTGTCTTTCGCCCCCCGCCGCGCCAGGTTCACATCTGAGGATGCAGGGGTGCAAATGTATGGTAGCAAGACCTGCTCTGTGATGTGTGTGCCAATGTCATGTTAATGTTTGTACATGTCTTTCATGTCTGTATGTTAATGTGTTTACCTTGTGTGCCGGAGGCGGGAATAGAAGTGTACTGTATAAAAGAGTTTGCTCAGGCACTCAGAGTTAAGAGTTTCTGTGTTTTATGTTGGAAGAGAAATAAAGTTCTTGTGTCGTTCAGCTCGCTGCCTCGTCTGTTTTCATCTTCCACATTGGTGACCCTAAGACGTGCAATGGAGAATGAGCCGAGCACTGCCCAGGAGGCAACCCAAAAGGAGAACAGCAGCGCGGCATGCGCTGTTACAGTCAAGCTCCCAGACTTCTGGCTTCACAATCGGACCGCGTGGTTTCTACATGTGGAAGCCAAATTCGCACTCCGCGGGATCACAAGAGACGATACCAAATATTATCATGTGGTCGCTATGCTGGATATGCGTGTCACGCAGCAAGTGACGAGCCTGCTCCAGGAACCACCGGCCCAGGGGAAATACAACGTGCTTAAGCAGATGCTAAATCAGCAGTATACCCTGTTGGACAGTGAGAGAGCAGAGAGACTCCTAACGTGCTCAGAGTTAGATGACAGATCAGCTGTGGAGCTGATGGAGAGCATGTTAGCATTAATGGGGAAGAATGACAGATCCTTCCTGTTCGCCCACCTCTTCCTCAGGAACCTATCTGCTACAGTGAGGGCGATCCTGGCCAACTCACTGCTGCTGGTAACCAAGAAATACCGCGCTCTGGCGCAGGAAGCGGACCGCATCATCCTAGCGACCAGAACTCTCAGCATGCACGCAATGACACTGGCATCCAGGAAGGACTCCAGCGAGGTTGAGGAGTTGTTGGCGGTGGCTGGGACGGATCCCAAGAGACACAGGAATGGGACGCTCTGTCTCTATCACCGCTGCTTCGGCTCTAATGCCCAATGCTGTCCTGCCGCCGTGCCAATTCAAGAAGCCAGGGAGATGACACAGCCAGCAGTCAGTAGCAGCTGCGACTGCTGGTGACAGGAATAAGCTGCTTTTCATCACAGACACATGTTCGAGGAGACGTTTCTTAGTGGACTCCGGCTCCCAGAAGAGCCTCATTCTGCCGGTCAGCGCAGACAGATCGGCAGGAGGCAGCGGTCCCAAACTCACGGCCGCCAACGGATCCAACATCAGGACGTTTGGTGAATGGAAGTTGACGATGTGCTAACTTGGACGCAATTACCGATGGGACTTTGTGGTGGTGGCATGTTCTGTCCCCATTTTAGGCGCAGATTTTTTATGTGCTTATGGGTTGTTAGTGTCGCCAACAGACCTTTAGTGGATGCTGTCTCTTTTTCCTCCTTGCCCCGCACAGCTCGGGGAGTTGGGCCAACAACACAGGCTAACGTTATAGCTTCAGGGGGTAAGTACCAGCATTTACTTTCACAGTTCCCAGCACTCACAGTTCCGGCGTTTTCTGCTACAGTAACCAAACATGGGGTTGAACATTTCATAACCACAAAAGGCGCGCCAGTATTCGCGCAACCTTGGCGCCTAGACGCGGTTAACCTAGTCAGTGCACGCGAGGAGTTTACCAACTTAGAGCAGCTGGGCATCGTTTGGCGCTCCAACAGCCCGTGGGCATCCCCACTACACATGGTGCCTAAGGCCGATGGGTCGTGGCGACCGTGCGGTGATTTCCGGCCCTTCAACAATGCCATGGAACACAGTTGGTGTCCCATCCCGCACATCCAGGATTTTTCCGTGCACCTGGCCGGGACGCGTGTTTTTTCGACAGTGGTTACCACCAGCTCCCGGTGCGTACGGAGGACATTTCCAAAACAGCGGTAATAACTCCTTTTGGCCTTTTGAGTTTTTACGCATGCCGTTCGAGTTAAAGGGTGCGGTGCAAACCTTCCAAAGAATGATGGACGTGGTGCTCCATGACCTGCCTTTCGACATTCTGGTGGCTAGCGCGTCCGAGGAGGAGCACCTCGTCCATCTCAAACTAGTTTTCCAGAGGCTGGAAAAGCACGGGCTTATCGTTAATCCGACCAAGTGCCAGTTCAGTGTGCCAGTGATTGATTTTTTGGGTCACTGTATTTCGCCGGAGGGTGCGATTCTGCTACCTGATAAGGTGCGTGCCGTGTCGGATTTTCCGCATCCGCAGACCGTGAAGGCCCTGCAGGAATTTTTGGGCATGGTCAACTTTTACAACCGTTTCCTCCCCTGAGCAGCCCAGCTGCTGCAGCTGTTGTACGCCTTGCTCAAAAAAAAAAGAAGCCTGCGGAAAACATTGACTGGACCCCCAAGCGAGTCCAGGCTTCGCAAATGCCAAAACAGCGCTCGCTAATGCTGCTTTGCTACCCCACCCTGCCCCGTCAGCGCGGATAGCACTCACCACTGACGCGTCTGACGTTGCCATGGGGCAGTGGTGGTGCAGTACGTCTCCGGTTTGTGGCAGCCACTTGCATTTTTCAGCCGTACTTTGTGCGACAACGAACCCAAATACAGTACATTTGACAGAGAGTTGTTGGCCCTGCACCTGGTGACACGCCACTTCCAGTTTTGGTTGGAAGGGCGCGAGTTCATCGCGTTCATTGATCATAAGCCACTAACATACGCAATGTCCAAAGTCTCGGAACCGTGGTCGGCCCGGCAGCAACGACATTTGGCCGTGACCTTGGAATTTACAACTGACATTCAACACGTAGCCGGTAAGCATAATATCATGGCCGACTGCCTGTTGAGTGCGTTAGTCTCCCCGGTCTACATGAGAATAGATTTCTATTACCATGGCCGTGGCGCAAACAGGGGATGCAGACATTTGCGCGGTCCAGTCCGCGCCTACTGGGTTAAAACTGGAGAGCAGGTTGGTGCAAGAAGGGTGCCCCCCCTGCTCTGCGACGTTTCCACCGGTCGCCCACGCCCAGTGGTTCCGAGCTCTTGGCGCTGCTACATTTTTGAGTCAGTCCACTCCCTTTCACACCCCGGCGTACGCGCCTTGGTTAAACTGGTGGGGGCGAAATTTGTCTGGCTGCACTTACGCAGGGATGTGAAAGAGTGGGCTGCAGCGTGCGTCACGTGCCAGCGGGCCAATGTGCACAAGCACATCAAAGCCCCCCTTGAGCCGTTCCAAATTCCGGCCAGGAAGGTTCGACCACGTTCACATGGATTTGGTGGGCCCCTTCCCGCCATCACAAGATTTCACGCACCTTTTGACAATCGTGGACTGCACCACGTGTTGGCTTGAAGTGGTCCCGCTGGCTTCCACCATGTCCGCGGAAGTGGCTCGCGCTTTATTGTCAGCTTGGGTTGCACGGTTCGGATCCCCGTCGGACATCATTTCCAACAGGGGTCCGCAATTTGTTTTGGAACTCTGGTCCGTGATGCCCAGAGCCTGGGGGTCAAAATCCACCGCACCACCGCGTACAACCCCCAGGCTAGTGGGTTATGCGAATGTTTTCATAGGTCGCTTAAAGCAGCGCTCAGAGCTTCACTCACGGGTGCAAATTGGGTCGACTGACTGCCCTGGGTCCTGTTAGGGTTGCGCTCTGTGCCTAAGGAGGATCTGGCAGCCTCCCTGGCAGAACTCATTTTTTTCTCAGCCGCTGCAGATCCCCAGGGAATTTTTACCAGAAAACCCCGCACCCGGGACCGACCTGCCTGTGCTATTTTTTCACGGTACAGGGCCGGCCAGTGTGCCAAGCCCGACACACCATTGTTTTCCCCACACCTTCGTCCCAAAGAGCTTACAGAGCACCTAGTTCGTTTTTGTTAGGCACAATGCACACAGAATCCTGCTCCACCCTCCATATGACGGACTGTTCAGAGTGCTGGAAATCGGGGCAAAGCATTTTGTGTTAGACTTTGGGGGGTGTAAGGAAACGGTCTGCATTGACAGGCTTAAGCCCGTTTATGTGTTGGCAGACGAACAGGTGGTGCTGGCTCAAGCTCCCCGGCGCGGACACCTACCTACAGTGGTTCTGCAAGTTAGTGTTCCCCCTGCAGAGAACTGTTGGCAGCAGACTAGGTCTTTCCCCTCCCCACCCTTTCCCCCTCTTCAGGACTGTGTGCCGGAGGCCGAGTTTGTCTCCTGCCCACCTCAACAGCAAGACGCTTCGGCCGGTCCAGCAACTCGACGTTACAGCATTACGGGTGCCGGCTCAAGCCCAAGGCGCCGGAGGGTTAGAGCCCCTTCTGGGTGTTCGGGGAAGGGGGGGCTGTGTGGTGGACACAATACACATGGCACTTCACACAGGACAAAGGGGTTGGTGGGGGAGAAGATAGTTAGGGATGCTAATGGAGAAAGGTGAGAGGAGCTAAACAAAGATGTGCCTTTCGCCCCCCGCCATGCCAGGTTCACACCTGAGGATGCAGAGGTGCGAATGTATGGTAGCAAGACCTGCTCTGTGACGTACTGTATGTGTCAATGTCATGTTAATGTGTATACATGTCTTTCATGTCTGTATGTTAATGTGTTTGCTCTGTGTGCCGGAGGCAGGAATAGAAGTGTATAAAAGAGTTTGCTCAGGCACTCAGAATTAAGAGTTTGTGTTTTATGTTGGAAGAGGAATAAAGTTTGTGTCTCGTCTAGCTCGCTGCCTCGTCTGCTTTCACCTTCCACACTATATGAGTTTCATTTTATGAATTGAATTACTGAAATAAATCAACTTTTTGATGATATTCTAGTTTAGTGAGATGCACCTGTATTTTCCTTTTCAGAAATACTGAATGGACATTTATATTCAGGTTTTGCAGTTGCCACTATATATGTCATGAGCAGGGTGTGGCTTTACTGGAGTGAAGGCAGCAGGGAGACACAAAGCTATGCTGTAGAAAACATATTTCAGTAATGTTTCTGGGAGAATAAGGCTTAATTGGAAGCCAGCACTGGATTATTTATGGCTATAGAGCTCACCTGTGTAGCCATAGGCTGTCAAAATTACAGGAAAAAGAATGAGGGTCGTCATTTGCTGATACCGATCAGATGGAGAAACTGATCTCAGCACTGAAAAGAGCTGCCCTCTTCAACAAACAGAAACCAGCAAAAACAGTCAAATATACAACAGCCCTCATTTATCTAAAGTGCATAGAAATCAGCACACATTTGGGTGTAAATCTGATAATACGAAAAGGTCTATGTGGTATTTATGAAACCGTGTGTATCTGGTCAATCTCAGTCAATCTCTTCGCCTAAATGTTGTCCATGTCATTTTTAAGCATATTGTCAAACATGAGAATTTATTGCTTACTATTTAGAAGTGCAGACAAAACATCCCACATCCAGAGCAACTGTCTGATGCACACTGCGCGATCAGCTCAGTCATGGCTTTCTATCATCTCTCAGTAATGTGTAGAAATGCACAGGAAAAATAATTTCCCCATATCTTATCTGCTATTCCGAATTTCTCGTGCTTATCCGGAGCAGTTTTTTTTTTAGCCCTGATGCATGGATCACCTCGACCAGGCACTCTTGTGCGTAAAGCTGTGGTTTAGTTAACGGATAATTTGTAAGGGATAACTATTATGAGATACTGTACTATATAAAGAAAACAAATATTTTTAGAATATTATTTTAACAGTGTTCACACAAGAGACTCAATAGTACAGATATATAAACACATTAATAAAACAACTCAATCCTCGCCTGGCCACTTAAGTGACCGTTGCAGCCAATCGTCTGAAGGGAGGCGATCTTGGGCTAGGGCAATGAGGTCAGCCAGAGGTCTTATCATTGTGACCTGGGTCGTCCAGGACAGTCTGGGTCGACGCCAGCCCTGGGGGGGTTGATGAGCACTGGTGGAGAGGGCCTGTTTGGCCAGTGTTCCATCATCCAACCTGGCCACATGGCCGAGGAGCCGCAGCCTCCCTCTTCTGATGACGATGGAGATCGGGCAGCCAGCCCTCCTATAAACCTCATCGCTTGTGGTGTGGTGGAACCATCAGATGCCAAGGATGTTACAGAGGCAGGTCCGATGGAATGTATCCAGATGGTGCATGGTTGTGGTGAAGAGGGTCCAGGTTTCAGACCCGTAAAGGAGAACCGGGATCACACAGGTGTTAAAGATTTGCAACTTTGTGGATGTGCAGATCTTCCCACTCCGCCAGACTCTCTGGCAGTGCGGCCGAAAGCACTGTGAGACAGTTGCAGGTGGCAAGTGACCTCTGGGTCTGACGAGCAGGAGCTGGTGACCTTAGATCCGAGGTAGACAAAGTCGTTGGCAATCTCAACCGACTCGTTGTTGATGGTGATGACTTGTGGTGGTGGTGGCAAGAAGTCTGACAGCAACTGGATCTTTGTCTTTGCCCAGCTGATGGTGAGTCCCAGGGGCAATGCTTCCTCTGCAAGCAGCTCCAGTGTCTCCGCAATTGTGTCTATATGCGTGGTGAAAAGCACCACGTCGTCCGCATAGCACAGGTCTGTGAAGTGGCAGTGGAAAAAGAGGTTTGGCGTGGTGATGTATCCCTGCCGGACTCCTGAGGTGGTGACAAAAGGGTCTGACATGTCACCCTCACCGGACCCTGCACGTGGTGTTGGGGTAGAGGTACTGGAGAATGTTGATGTACCTGGGCTGGACTCCAATGCCATAGAGGAGTTGCCAGAGGGTGTTCCTGTCTAGGGAGTCGAAGGCAGCTTTGAGGTCGACATAGGCCACATGAAGAGGTTGGCGATACTCCATTCATCGCTGCGCCAGGACACTCAAGGCAAGGATGCAGTCTGCTGTGGACCACCGAGGGGTGAAGCCGGCCTGCTGGTGGTGACACTTGACGAGGAGCAGGGGGTGGATGCAGCTCAGAATGATAGCAGTGATTACCTTGCTGGGGATGGAAAGTAGTGTGATGGGATGATAGCTGACTGTGCTCCAACCGTCACCCTTGTTCTTGTAGAAGGACAGGAATGACCCTGTCCCTGCACTCCCCAGGGGCGTGTTCTTCTGCACAGATGAAGCGACACAGATGTTCCAGCCGAGGGATAACAGAGGTGAGGGCAGCTTTCATCATCTCTGCCGTACCTCCATCAGTGCTGGGGGCTCGCCCAGAGGGGAGCTTCTTGATGGTATGACAGCTCACTGATTGAGGGCGGGGCTAGGCTGATCGAACACCGGCATACTGCTGCAGCTTATCAGAGGCGGGAGGAGGGGGCTTGCAGATGACGCTGGCGTAGTGCTCCTGCCATCGTTTGAGTTTGGTCATCAGATCTGTGATGAGGCCTTTGCCATTGGTGGCTAGCGGGGATGACGACTGCTGTTTCTTGCTGGCGTGGCACAGCCCCTTGATAGACTGGTCGGCAGACCAAAGGTAATAAAACTGAAAAAAAAAACCCTACAGTTCAACTGCAACAGTAAAAAATATTTCAGAAACGACTTCCGGTTATGGCTGCCACATAGGACGGACGTGTCTCGCTCTGCTCTGCTCCTGGAAAAAAAAAAATCGGCAAATAACTCTCTCATTTGGGACAGAACGTATCCCAGCATTTGGGCGAAGATATGTCGGCGAAGCCTAAGGCTGGAAAACCAGGAAAAGGAAAAAGCGAGCCGCCGAAACAGTCCAAATTAACGGACTTTCAGGTCTGTGACGCAGTAAACAAAACTCCATATATGGCGGAGGAGGCTGGCAACGCTGCGATATCTGCGGGGAATGGCGCAGATGCGCTGATGGCTGCCATGAGTTCAATGAGAGCGGACTTTTCCTCTAGATTTGATGGGATTATGACAGCGTTGGAAGGAATAAGAAAGGAATTGGGTGACTGTGTAGAACGAACGACGCAGATGGAGCTCCGTCTCGCTAGTGCTGAAGATGACGTCACCCGTCTTCAATTAAAGGTGCGCACTTTGGAAAAAAAAAAAAAATCTCTGGAAGATAATATTTTGGATTTGGAATCTCGGTCGAGACAGAATAATTTGAGGCTGGTGGGTCTTCCAGAGGAATCAGAAGGTCGGGACGTATGTTCCTTTCTGGAAAAGTGGATTCCGGAGGTGCTGGGCAGCGAGGAGTTGCAATCAGCAGTGATTCTGGAAAAAGCACATCGTATTGGCCCACGGAGAGATAAGGGACCGCCGAGGACCTTAATTATGAAGTTTCTTAGCAACAGAGACAGGATGAAGATCTTCAACGCTGCACGAGCTAAAAAAGGAGAGATTAAACACCAGGACCAGCAGGTGCGGTTCTACCCAGATTTGGCCACAGGAATCCAGCAATTGAGGAAGCAGTTTGATCCCGTACGTAAGGAGCTGCGCAACCTTGGGATTCGTCATGGTGTAATCTATCCTGCGAGACTGCTGACCACGTATGAGGGCAGAACCCACATCTTCAAGACCCCAGAGGAGGCGCAGGAGTTCATCAAGAAGATCAAAGAAGAAGAAGAGACTGGTGGGAGCTAAGCATGAACAAAATATAAGGTAGAATAATTAAGCATTTGCACAGGCATCTGACTGACTTGAAGTAAATAGTAAGTTTACAAAATATAGATTGTATTATATATTAAAAAAACAAAACAAAAACAAAACAAAAAAAAAAAAAACTATGATGAACAAAGTTGTTAAAAATTTTGGAGTTAAGTTGAAAAACTACAGAGGAGAGTTAATGTTACGTCATTAAAAGCAGTAGAGTTAGGGTGATTGGGAGGATGAAGAAGGAGTGGCTTAGGCTGTTCCCCGTGGGTGTGGAACGGTCGATGGCTATATCGGGAGACAGAATTTTTCTTTTGATTTTGGGGGGTTTGCCACAAGTGTGGGAAGGGGAAATTTGTTTGTGTGTAGTTTGTAGGATGAATGTTCAACCACTCATGTTTTTGCTTCTCTGTATGAGCATGTTTACACTGCAAGGTAATCCCAAACTCTCTATTGATCATGGACCAAAGTGTTAATCTTAATTTAACTTCATGGAATTGCAGAGGTCTACAAAATTTAAAAAAACTTAAACAAGTTATGAATAAAATAAAGGACATGGGTTCAAGAATTGTGTTTTTACAAGAAACTCATCTGATAGAGGAGGATGTTAAAAGAATTAGGAGTAGATGGCAGGGAAGTGTATTCACCTCTTCATTTTCATCCCGAGCCAGGGGAGTTATGACTCTCATACATAAATCAGTTCCTTTTCAAGTGAAAAATGTAATTGGAGACAAATTTGGAAGATATGTAATCATTCAAGGTTCTTTGCTATTAGAAAATATAAATCTTGTGAACTTATATGGTCCCAATATAGATGATCAGAAGTTCTTTGCTAATTTATTTCTCATCTTATCATCACTTACAGGGCAACATATAATAGCAGGGGATTTTAATTGTACATTGAATCCAGGTGTGGATAGATCAACAGGACTGGATTGTACGCACATTGGATGTAGGATGACTATTAATCATTTTATGAAAGAATTGAGATTGTTAGATATATGGAGAGAAATGAAACCACAAGTTAAAGCCTATTCTTGTTATTCCAGTACCTACAAGACATTCTCACGTATTGATTATTTTTTGATTTCCACAGAATTAAGGTCCAAGATTCAAAACTGCTTTTATGATAACATCGTGATCTCTGATCATGCACCCTGTTGTCTAATATATGTAGATAAAAAATTGACAAAGGAATCAGGTAGATGGCAATTTCAGCATAAATGGCTTCAGGATGAGGAATTTGTCAAGTATATAGAAAAACAGATAGACGAGTTCTTTGACATCAATACTACACAAACATCAGCATGTGTAAAGTGGGAGGCTTTCAAAGCTTTTATTAGGGGACATATTATTAGTTATACAGGATCAAAATCTAAGAAGACTCGAGAGGAGAGAGCTAAATTGGAACATAAAATAAAAAGTCTTCAGGAAAAAGTGTATGCAGGAAGTGACCCAAGGTTGGAGAATGAATTACTGATTTTGAGAGCTGAATACGACAAAAAATCAGCGAATAGAGCTGCCTCGAGTCTTCTAAGATTGAAACAATCTTTTTATGAACAAGGTGAAAAATCAGGAAAATTATTAGCATGGCAGATTAAACAATTGGAAATTAAAACACCAATTACCAGTATTATAAGTAATGGACAGGTAGTTATAGATCCTTTAGAAATTAATAGAGCCTTTAGAGATTACTATGAAAAATTATATGATACCAAAAATGAACCTGATTTAACAAAACTAAATGGGTTTTTGAACGAACTATCTATACCGTGTATACCAAATGAAAACAGGGAGATATTGGAGTCTAAAATTAGTCAAGAAGAAGTTGGGCTAGCCATTGATAATATGAAATCAGGAAAAAGTGCAGGACCAGATGGTCTTCCAGTTGACCTTTATAAAAAATTTAAGAATAAATTAATAAAACCTTTTTTGGAAATGGTTTTAGAAGCATTTCAAAATAATAATTTACCATCATACATAAATAATGCCTTAATTATACTGCTGCCAAAACCAGGTAAGCCCTCTAATAAATGTGAAAATATGAGACCAATAAGCCTATTAAACGCCGACCTTAAGATAATCTGTAAAATTTTAGCAAGACGAATACAAGAAATTTTACCAAATATTATTAATCGAGATCAGAATGGCTTTATAAAGGGTAGACAAGGCTTCCATAATGTAAGAAGACTATTTAATATTATTTATTTTAATAAAGAAGCACCGGATACAGCTCTCCTATCATTGGACGCCGAAAAGGCCTTTGATAGAGTTGAATGGCCCTTTCTTTTTGAAGTCCTACAAAGGTTTGGACTTGGAAATAATTTCATAAAATGGGTTCAAATAATATACAATAATGCTACAGCAGAAATCCTAACAAATAACAATATTTCAAAACCAATAAAAATCAATAGAGGATGTCGACAAGGCTGTCCACTTTCACCTTTACTGTTTACTATGGCAATTGAACCTTTAGCGATAGCGATACGTTTACATTCACAAATATATGGAATTAAAGTTGGACCAACAGAACATAAAATCTCCCTGTACGCCGATGATATAATTTTGTTTATGTCGAATCTAAAAAAATCAATTCCAACCTTGTTGAATTTAATAAAGAATTTTGGGGAAATATCAGGATATAAAATAAATAAAACTAAATCTTCAATATTAATGCTAAATGAGACCCAGAGAAATTACCCAGCCCCTGAGGTAAATCAATTCAATGTTGTAAATCAGTTTAAATATTTAGGAATCCAAATTATGCCTAAGCTAGAATCAGTCGCCAGTGTCAACTATGAAGCCTTAATGTCAGATATCAATGAGTTAACTCAGAGATGGATGTCACTACCAATGTCGATGATCGGGAGAATCAATATACTTAAAAGTAATATTTTACCTAAAATACTTTATTTATTTCAATACATTCCCTTATCACCACCTTTAGATCTATTCTCAAGAATAAAAAAAAAGTTAGTGGAATTTATATGGAACAACAGGAGGGCTAGATTACGTTTGTCTTTATTATATTTACCATTTGATCGTGGAGGTCTGAAATGTCCAAATTTTATGTTGTATTATTGGTCGGCACAACTGAGGTCTATGACATATTATTTTTCATCAAATGATCTCCCTCACTGGACTGAAATGGAATCATACAATTTACCTTTACCTCTTCCCATATTCATATACTCAGATTCGGCAAAAAAATTACAAAAACAAGTTAAAAATCCATTTGTAAAGCATATGATCAAAATATGGTGTGAAGCTAAAAACTATTTAAAAGAACCACAGTTATTGTCACAATTTAGTCCAATATGGGGTAATCAATATTTTAAACCAGGGAGAGCGGACACTGTATTTAAAGTATGGAATTTAAAAGGGATACAAAAGATTCAGGATTTATATTTGCCATGTGCAGATAACATAATGTCTTTTGAAGAACTGAGGATCAAATTTAATCTCAATAGAACACATTTTTTTAAATATCTTCAACTTAGAAACTTTATTCGATCAAATCAAAATAAAGCTCTCACTCGACCTATTTATTCATCCTTGGAAAAAATGATGATGAAAGATAGTAAAAGAAAGGGTATTATTTCAGAGTTTTATAACTCATTGACACTATCTTCAAGTGAAAATTCACTGAAAAGATTAAACTACTGGAAAGAAGATCTGCAAATTGAAATTTCGGAGGAACAATGGGAATTGGCTTGTACAGAAGCTCAAACCAAATCAATAAATGCACGCCTTAAATTGATACATTTCAAATGGTTAATGCGGATGTATGTTACACCGGAGGAGTTAAATAGATATAACAAAAATATACCAGATACATGCACAAAATGCATGGAAAGTAAAGGAACCCTATTTCATTGTTTATGGGAATGTAGATTAATAAGAATGTTTTGGGAAGAGGTGAGGGTAACAATTGAAAAAATAATCTCAAAACAAATCATACTGAATCCTAAACTGTTTTTGTTGGGTCTGTACCCAGAAAAGCATAATTTTAATAAAAGTGAAAGAACATTCATAGACCTCAGTTTGCTTAATGCCAAAAAATGTATTGCACTATTATGGAAAAAGACTCATAGACCAGATGTGACTCAGTGGTTAAGACAGATGTTAACAAACCTTCCATTAGAAAGAATAACATATATACTGAAATCAAAGGAAATTGTGTTTGAGAATATATGGAGACCTTTTATTGATTATGTAAAAAATTTAAACATAACTCTTGAAGAAGAAGGTGAATGATGTGTGTGGACCTTGTAAATTCCAAACTGGTGAACATAATATGTATACTTATGTATTGGATTGTCTAGACTAAACAGAGGAGCATTGTTGAAGACTTGATTTTGTTGGTGGTTGTTGGTATTTTTAGTGCATTTTTTTTTTTTTTTTTGTAGTACTTTAGCGTTAGTGTTTGATTGTTTGTATCATGTTTGTTAAAAAAAAAAAGGTTCAATAAAGATATTGTGGAAAAAAAAAAATTTCAGAAACTAAATTCAGTTTTATACATTCCATCAAATAACTTAAAAAAAATCTGCTTAAATATTGACTGCAGTAACAAATAGACAAAATGTTTATAATTACTAACAGCAGCCTCTTTAGTCTTCAAAGTAAGTCATCAAATCTCTCATCCAAATATAACACAAGGCAATGATATCACCTGAAAGGTTGCACTGCTCATTATAGTTTGATATGATGAAGTAATTCTCCCACACAGGTTTCTCTGTTGCACGGGAGTCTACAAACACTTAAATTTGCGTACCCCAACTCAGAGCTGATGTGAGATTTGAGTGCCTGGTATCACGTTCAGATTGATAAATACCCATCTGCCCACTGAAATGACCGTACAACCACTTTTCTGTCATACACACATTTGATAAATGAGGGCCAATGAACATTTTGTGGGAGGTAATTGTTGGTACCCCTCTGTTAATGAAAGAAAAACCCACAATGGTCACGGAAATAACTTGAATCTGACAAAAGTGGTAATAAATAAAAATTCTATGAAAATTATCCAATGAAAATCAGACAATGCTTTTGAATTGCTATTCAACAGAATTACTTTAAAAAAAAACATCATGAAACAGGCCTGGACAAAAATGATGGTACCCCTAGAAAAGATTGAAAATAATGTGACCACAGACATGTTCAACCAAGATGTGTCCTCCAATTAACATCACAGGTGTCTACAAACTTGTAATCAGTCAGTCGGCCTATTTAAAGGGTGACAAGTAGTCACTGTGCCGTTTGGTGACATGGTGTGTACCACACTAAACATGGACCAGAGGAAGCAAAGGAGAGAGTTGTCTCAGGAGATTAGAAAGAAAATTATAGACAAGCATGCTAAAGGTAAATCTCCACCATCTCCAAGGAGCTTGATGTTCCTGTGACTACAGTTGCACATATTATTCAGAAATTTAAGATCCACAGGACTGTAGCCAACCTCCCTGGAGGTTTCATCAAGTTTCTGCAGGAGGAAACTTGATGAAAAATGGAAGAGACGGATAATACGAATGGTAACAAAAGAGCCCAGAACAACCTCTAAACACATTCATGGTGAACTCCAAGGTCAAGGTACATCAGTGTCAGATCGCACCATCCGTCGTTGTTTGAGCCAAAGTGGACTTCATGGGAGACGACCAAGGAAGACACCACTGTTGGAAACAAATCATAAAAAAGGCAGACTGGAATTTGCCAGACTGCATGTTGACAAGCCACAAAGCTTCTGGGAGAATGTCCTATGGACAGATGAGACAAAAACTGGAACTTTTTGGCAAGGCACATCAGCTCTATGTTCACAGACGCAAAAATGAAGCATACCAAGAAAAGAACACTGTCCCTACTGTGAAACATGGAGGAGGTTCGGTTATGTTCTGGTGCTGCTTTGCTGCATCTGGCACAGGGTGTCTTGAATCTGTGCAGGGTACAATGAAATCTCAAGACTATCAAGGTATTCTAGAGAGAAATGTGCTGCCCAGTGTCAGACTGCTTGGTCTCAGTTGCAGGTCATGGGTCTTGCAACAGGATAATGACCCAAAACACACAGCTAAAAACACCCAAGAATGGCTAAGAGCGAAACATTGGACTATTCTAAAGTGGTCTTCTATGAGCCCTGATCTAAATCCTATTGAACATCTGTGGAAGGAGCTGAAAACATGCCGTCTGGAGAAGGCACCCTTCAAACCTGAGACAACTGGAGCAGTTTGCTCATGAGGAGTGGGCCAAAATGCCTGCTGAGAGGTGCAGAAGTGTCATTGACAGTTACAGAAATCGTTTGATTGCAGTGATTGCCTCAAAAGGTTGTGCAACAAAATATTAAGTTAAGGGTACCATCATTTTTTCCTCCCAGATGCCAAAAAAACATGCAAGTTAGGTTAATTGGCATCAACTGGGGATTCTAAATTGTCCTTAGGTATGACAGAGAGTGAATGGTTGTCTGTCTCTCTGTGTTGGCCCTGCGATGGACTGGCGATCTCTCCAGGGTGTACCCTGCCTCTCGCCCAAAGATGCTGGGATAGACTCCAGCCCCCTGCAACCCGAAAAGGATTAAGAGGAAGAAGATGGATGGATAAAAGTTAACATTTCTGCTATACTGACTCTCTTTTTACAATGTTATATACTGTATAAAATATTTGGATATGCAAACATAACTTACCTTGACTGTAATGAGCACCACAGACTTGTCATGTTGCCTTAAATCTACAACAAAGCCAGCAAAGTACTAGTATCCATCTAGACTTTTGCATACTTCGAGTTTCTGCTGTATGAAGTGATTTTGAGTTTAGTTGTCAATATCACGATAGAGCAGTTCCAGGATGCCGCTAGCATCTTGACACGATGTAAATAAACGACTGACCATGAGATAAGAATCACGTTTCAGACTGTTCACAGATAATTTCTCAACATACTGATGTTTGTGCAGTTATCAAGTGCTCCAACAAAGTCACACAATCCAATTTTAAGAAGTTCTGAAGACTGTATTGTGCTAAAATATTGTTTTAGTAATGCACTGGTGTGTATGGCGTAGCCATAGCAATGTGAAAGTTTTCACTCCTGCGGACCCACATCACTGCTGGAGGTCACATGACTGCAAAACCTGAATAGAGGGGTGGAAGGGGGAAAAGCCTTTACAAAAGACTCATTGACAGGATACTTACCTATATTTGGCAGGAAATTTGTGCACAATGCATTTTGCTTTCATGTATATAACATTACACTGGTAACAGCAAGCCTAACCAACTGTTGTTAGAATCCATCTGGCCAAAATGGTTTCACACTGATTTGATCGAACATTTCAACGCTGACATTGGATTTCTGGTCACTAGGCCACGGGTCGACCTTCGATACCCCATTAAATGTGAAAAGCTGGAACAGCTGGGCTGGTCAGCTGAGGTGCCATGGGCTGAAGGCATCAGACACACTGGTACGTAAAATGTATATCATTTAAAAAAAAAATCCTTTACTCATGTTTACTTTTTCCAATGTGTGATCAAATACTTGTATTACAGTGAAATGGTACCAGGACAACTGTGACTTCTGGTCAGTCAATGAGTGTGGGCCAACGACGAATGAGAAGAAAGCATGAAAATGATTCCAACATGAGTGGTCATGTTTAACTTCAGGAATCCGAGTGAACAGAAACACCAATAGTAATTTCACATGATTGTATGTAGCATGTATGGAGCGTTTTATTCCCTGACAATCTAAACGACTGTTGGACTAACATACCATTGAGTGCCATACAGGAGGAGGGCAGAGCCTTCTTTGAACCAAAGCCCTGAACATGCTTGATCTTTATATAAATGACTGAATGTTAGGGATGCATCAAAATTTTGGGCCGATACCAGTGATGGAAAATAAGTTGGCTGATGGCTGAAACAGATCCCCCCCCCTCCCCATCTATTCTATCTTCATTGCCAGGGAGACAAAGAAATATGGATTACAAAAATATGAACTAAAATACTTAAACAGTCCAGAATTTGCAGCTGTAGTGTACCGTTTGAGGGCAAAATCAATGCCACACAACTGGGACAACTGAAAAAACACTAGCTACTGCTGATTATTTGTCAATCGTAGATATCAAAGTGAGTACTGGTTGACAATTCTGTGTATCCCTGCCAAATGTGTATGTTGACATGTCTTGAGCTATATGGTAAATGCACTTGCAGTGTTAAATGGAACCCCAAAGCCCCAAACAATGAGAATGGTGAAATTTGTGCCAACAGGCAGAGATACTGATAAGGAAGGGGGCGGGGGGGATCAGAACAAAGAGGAGTATGGTCATGGTCTAACTGTAGTGTTATACTTTTAAGCTGCTTTCAAACTACAATTGGCGAGCTGCAGTCACAGGTTCCATTAGCATAAATTAACACCAACAATTGTCCATGGCTTTTTCAAGCTTCAGTGACACGCAGGACTGATCTCCTGCAGATAACTGTGGATTTCTTTGGCAATGTGAAAACATGAAACTTGATACACTGATGTCACTTTAACACACCAGTGAGCCTGGAAGTTGGTGATGCCAGCCACTACTGATTAAGTGAGTCACCAGCATTTTTTCCGAGTCTTAATTTTCTCGCCCCGTGTCAAATGCAGCACAAATCAGTGGTTGATTGGAATAACCGATCTATATAATAATAAGTGGTTGCTGCCATTTGTCCTCCGGTTTAACAGACAGGGCTGCAAAATGCACGTGATGTTTACCATTTTTCCCCATATTGGCAGTGAACAGGTTTCATATTTAAAAGGAGACTGTGCGAGTGAGTGCGTGAACGAACTTCACTATTCGGTGGGACCATGTGTTTGTTGCTCTTCATATCCAGCACCACACAAAGCAGGATAAGCTTTTTTCCTTCCCCAGAGGGGGCTGTCATGGAAAAAAAGAGAAGCAGAGTATCACAGGGTAAAAGTTAATGCAAGGTGAACTGGGACAAAGAGTGGAACAGGGAGACTGCTGAACCATAGTCTCCCACAGCTTTAATTTCAGGATGGGCTGGTATCGGCTCCACAGCAGCCAGAGACTGTTGGAGCCATTGCAGATTCCTGGGAGACTGACTGGAAAAAAAAAAGAATGCTCTTAAATGAAACTTCTCACTCTTGGCCGCTGTGCTATTTGGGTAATTGTGGCATACAGTTATCTGCTGCAGCTTGGAAATGAATATATTTATCTTTCAGAATAGGGACAGAGCCTTCTGATTATTTCCACTCTGTCGCTGTACTGTCCTGACGGTGATGCCTCTTTTAATGCACATTTATCCACATTGTCTTGCTCAAATGTCATCTGAGGTGAGATGGGTAATGACCCACATCATCCGCAGGGCCAATTAGCCCACATCAAATAGCGGGTAACCCTATTCAGACAACAGAGCAATCCTGGGTTTGCCTGGATTGCCGGGGTAGTTTGAAAGGGGCTTTAGTCAAGCACACAAATACCAATTTTGACATTTTTAACCATTGGCAATTTTCTAATTTGTTAAAAAAAAACCAAAACACCTCATCTGAATTTGTAAACAACTGTTGGTTGACTGAAACAAGTTGGCTATTGCAGCCGCCGCCCAAATCTAAGAAACTAGCCTTCAGACAGATCAGGCTATTTATTTTAAACAGCTTTACAATAGCTGGCTACATTCTCCATGCATGGGGAAGTTGCCAACCAGCACACAACATTTAAAGGTTCAGAAATATATACACTACTCACGAAGTTGGGGATATTTGGCTTTCAGGTGAAATTTCAGGATGCACTTAACCTTTACAGGTGAACTTAATTTGACCATCTCAAACCTTTTGAATGCACATGTCCAACTATTCAATGTTTCAGTACTTTTTGCATAACTTGCTGTTCCCTTACAAGGTGCTTAACAGCAAAATTCACAACAGGTGTTTGATCCATCAATCGACCAATAAATTTTATGGTTCAATTAGAATTGGTATTTAAACAGTCCTCTTCATCATGCCGTTTACATTTTGACATCATGAGACCAAGACGACACTTAACTGATCAACAGTACCTCGCTATTGTGAGGCTTCAAACAGAGGGAAGCAGCCACTGAGCTTAGAGTGTCACCAGCAGGTTGCAACAGAGGTACAGAGAGACTAGAAGAGTCACAGAAAGACAGAAGTGGACGTCCTTTGGCTGCATCCCACATCGATGACCGCTTCATTGTCAACAGTGCCCTGCGGAATTGGATGATGAATGCCACTCAACTCCAGACACATTTAAGGGAGGTGAGAGGCACCCAAGTGTCACGTCAGACCATTTGAAACAGTTTATATCAGTGTGGTCTGCCTGCTAGATGACCTGACCACACCACCAGGCACAGGTGTCATCTTGCATGGGCCAGGGAGCATTTACGCTGGACAAGGGACCAGTGTGCCTCAGTGCTGTTCACTGATAAAAGTCGATTCACACTGAGCAGAAATGATGGCTGCCAACAATGTTGGAGACGTCAAGGAGAGCGCTATGCATCACCCACTGTTGTCATCATGTTACAGTCTGGGCAGGTGTGTCTAGTCAATACAGAACTGCCCTACACCTTGTGAATGGTACAGTGACAAGCCAATACTACCTGAATAACATCATTAATCCAGTCATTGTGCCCCTGCATGAACAACACAGGCCTAAATTCATCTTCCCGGACAATAATGCTCCAGCTCATCGAGGTTGCATCATTAGGGAACGGCAGCTGGAGGCTGGGGTACCTCAAATGGAGTGGCCTGCACTTTCTCCAGACCTGAATCCCATAGAAAACCTATGGGATCAGCCAAGTTCCTGTGTAGAGGCTCGTAACCCTGCACCCCACAAGCTCAATGACCTGAGGGCCACCCTTCAAGAAGAGTGGAATGCCATGCCTCAGCAGACAATAAGTCGACTTGTGAACAGCATGAGACGTCATCAAGCTGTAATTGATGCTCAAGGACACATGACAAGTTATTAAGACACTGACATTTTTTGTTGTGGTATACCCACCACTGTTGTTGGCTTTTGTTTCAATAAATTGTTTTGAGATGAGGAAATCACCATTGCATGCTTGTACTTAAATGTCCTACTTTCATGATATATCACTGCAGTGTGAACTTTTTACATTTTCCATAAATTTCACTCGAAAGCCAAATATCCCTAACTTTTTGTGAGGAGTGCATTTTTATTTTAATGAGTTATTTACCACAGCGGCTGTACAACACAGACAAAAAGGGAACTGAGCCCTTATAAATTATTATTAAGCCATTATAAAATTTTTCTATTCAATGCTGTAAAATGTATTTAATATGAATAAAGATTTTGATAACTACCATTTATCCTTTTCTTATACATTTACATTGATAAAATCCATACATAGAGATGAAGACAGACCAATACACGGAGTACTTTTTGCAAATCCAAACCTTTAATGTGATAAAATCAAAATAGTTGCACAGTTTTTTTCCTTCGTGCAGTGTTTTTCGTGCACAACTGCTAAACTAATACATAAGCAAATACTAACTACAAGGCCGGTGCTGTCGTCTGTCCACATTGAGGAGTTTGGCCATTCAGTAATTGGGACATTTCAATTGACAATACAATTATAAATTTAGATCTTCTTTCAAACAGATTATGAAATGGAGCTACAAAGTATTTGTGTACCTTAGACAACAATTTTGGTTGCAAAATGCTGTTTGTGCACATCTTTGATCCATCAGTGATTGTGATTTTGCTGAGGCTATAGTCTAAGGATAATGATCCCATGATCCCCATTTCTGATTGGCAAGAGACTCCCCTGTGACAGCATTAACCTACCGACACCAGAAAAGATGCAAATCACAACAACACAGCAATAGAACCACAGCTAATTCTGTGTTACGAAGACTTTAAAGATCGCCACTTGCCAGACATTCACATCAAGGGTATTAGTGAGAAGGAAAAGTGGAAAGATTTTTTTTTTTTAAAAAGTAAGAGGAAGGGGGAAAAAACAAAATGATTTGGAGATAATCTGGACACTCGTTTTTTGTACTGCATATTTATATTTTTTTATAAAAATGGTCTGATCAGAACTTATTAAATCCAAACCTTGGCATACATGGTGGTATCATCTCAATTTTTTGTTTGCAGATTAAAAATGGCGATTTGTGGTTCATTATTATTATTGGCAATGAATCCTGTCACATTAACAGGTTTATGGATCTGATACTGAGTCCAATATGACTCTAATGGTTACCTGTGGAGGATCTCCCTCTTAATCTGTCACTGTCACAAACTGCTTTAGCAACCATCACCATGTACCTTAATGGGTGCCACAGAAATGACTTTAATGAAATATGGGCAACCCTCTGTAAACTTCGCAATACACAACACTTGGGGGGGGGGTAGTCAGAAGTTGACTACAATGTACAATTTTTAATGTCTTTACAAACTACTGACTTTATATGCATCCTATTTGCTAAATTACCTTAAAATGCCATCATTTTGTTCCTTTAATTATCTCAAAAATGTCAATGACAGAATATAGCTATATTTACACAGCTGTTAAGATATAAAGCTAAATAATAAAACAGTGCTAATGTGCAGATAAGTGGTAAAATGTTCAAACAAACAAAATTATTTAACTTAAACACACCGGTTAGATAATTTTGAGACATTTTAGTCTTTAATAAATAATTGGTCACTGTTGGCACTAGAAGCATGGCCAATGATGACTAACAGTGAACCTCATATGCACAGAACTCCAGCTACAGTATCTAGAATAGTTTGGACAAAAGTCTCTACATGGCCAGAAAGAAGTACACCAATAATTTAAGAAATTCCTGTATGTCCATTCATCTGAACCACAACTAACTTGACAGCAGCTGCAGGGGCTGATGTAAACTGGCATTAGATAGAAAGTGTGAATTTTGGCACCAGTGAGTTTGATAATTAAAGCCATCTGTATTTGAGCACAGCTTGTTACAGTGACACATTGAAGGAGAAACGACCCACCACATTGCTTCTTTGACATCAAAAAGCTCACACTACCCCAGAAAAATAGAAATTTTCACTCATACCAATGACATTCAACATTCAAGTGCCAGTGTTTTTGTTTACCGTCTTTTGGTCAAGTCACTAAAATATCAGTTTTTATGTTAGGCTTACAAAAATAAATACTTCTTTAAAATGCTTGATTAATTACACAAACTAGCAGCAAACGTAGACTCAAGAACTCTGTGTGCAAACAACTGAATCCTACAGTTGCTGTTAACTAGAACTCCACCTGGTCCCAAAAAAACAAGTCTGGAGGAACCTTTCCATATAGCGCGCGCTCGCTCGCGCGCGTGCACGCACACACACACACACACACACACACACACTCTTCCATAACTGGGGAGAACCCTTTCTGACAAAAGGCTGTTCTGGACTGTCATCACTCAGTCACATACCTCTGAGGTTTGAAGGATGTGCTACAGAAGAATTCGGCTGAACATCAAACTAAGAAGAAAGGAGGGGCCTGTAGGCCACAGCAATGGAAGCATAGCACCATTAATTGTTCTCTTGATGATCAATGCTTTATGTAGCATAGTTTACTTCACTATCTGCTCCATTAGGGCTGGGTATCACCCGTCACTTAAGGCATCAAAAGGTTTTTTTTGAAAATAAAACTAAGTAGAAGTAAAGTGCTGGCTTTGTAAATTAGTTTACCTTTAAAGGAAAAAGTAAGCATGCTTTACATGGTCCAAGGAAATGACAATCAAACATTTGAGTGAAGATGGACAAAACAAAATCAGTGACATTAATGCAGTTAGATATCAGAGTTTAGATATTCTACCAGAAAGAATGGAGCAGGATGAATACAAGAAAAGCAATAGTCTTAATAATGGTTCCTCGCTCTGATTTTCAGGTCAACCAACAATGCTCAAAGTAACTGACCTACATTTCTTTAGTCTATAATGCCCCAATATTATAACTTAAAAGCTAAGAATAAACTCAAACATCTAAAATTAATGTCACAAACTGACAAGTGAATCATGCTGCTGAAGCTTTTTACTGCTAGTAAAAACATGTACCGATAGCTAACATGTCCCCCCTCCAGCTTGAATTGAAAAATACCCAGCCCTAAGCAATGCTTTTAAAACTTCAGTGAATCTGAGATTCGTTTATATCAAGGCACCAATACATGTCAGGATTTGGGCTGACTTCATTTGTGCCAGTTTGTGCTCAAGCAGAAAAGGTCACACAGAGAATCTGGGTGACGACGAGTAACTCAGCTCTACCACACTTGGGGAAACAAGTTCATCGTCATGGGGAAGTGTGACAAGGAGTGAGGAGATTTGGGCACAGTGGTACCTAGTAAGCAAACCCACCACTAACTCATGAGCACAGAACAATGCTACCAGACAAGACTGGTTATAATGTAAAAAAAAATAAAAATAAAAAATTCAAACATCTCTACCAGCAACCAGCAGTCAATGAGCCCAGTCACACTGACTCCACAATGAGCCGCTACCTGCCCCCTAGTGGTTGTTAGAAGGCAAAGCTTTTTAGAGATATTACATTAATATAGCATCGTATTAAAACTGAGAATAAATAGGTTTGCAGTAATTTCAAGGAACAAATACTCAAGAAATATCAGTCTACAATGTCAGTCGAAATTTCAGTCAGGCATGTTAATCTTTTTAAACTTCAGATGACACACCTAATAAAACTATACAAAAAATGTGTCCATGACTATCATCGAAAGTGCCGTTATGTTCAGCTATTAAGTGAATGGTAAACTATGTGAATCCTTCATAGATGATTGTCATTTGCAACTTGATGTCTAATTACTGACTTCTATCTCATTGCTGGTTGTTCCTTCACACTTTGCTGGAGCTACGGCAAGAAATCTAATAGAGACTATCAACCATCACTGCAGGAGAAAATAAAAGCTTTATGGCAAAAGGAAATATTCAATCAGTAGTCAGGCTCTAAAATATTCTACTAGGACAACTAACAGTTCTGGTCAACTGAATAAACTGGAGCTTATAGTAGAAAACAGATTGGAATTTTAAGTTGTTGCACCAGACAGGTGAAAAACTAACAGCAGCTTAAAGAAAATGCAGTCTAACTACTGGTTTGTTTGTAAATAGTAATGTTGATCAGGGTGTATGGTTCATTATATTCCATACTTCTTATATGACAGCTGATGCAGCATAGTCCCTTTATGCTGGACTCTGACCTAAAAATCTTGCAATAAGACAAAATAAATTCTAGTTTAAATATTGTATAACATACAACTTGCCCTCAACCTTTACCCTTCTTGAATTAAAACAAAAATGAATGTTAAAGCCAACCTCCCTGACTGAATTGAAGGGAAACTAATTTTAAGATTGACAGTTTAAAACTAAAGGGGGAAAAAAAATAAATCAGACGGTCATAACATAATTAAAGCCTGCTATAGAATTGGATTTTTTTTTTTTGCTTTGCTTCAACTCCTTGACCAAAAAAAACAACAACACTTGCATATGTTTCATCACCTTGGTCCAGTATTGGCATTGATAAAAAGTCAGTGGGCCACTTGATGGACACTGAAATCAACCACATATGGGTCACTTGTAAAAATACATTTAAAGCCAACTCAAATCGCCCACTGAATTTGGCCAACCAAACACCTTCTGGTCCAACGTTTGAGTGATTAACTGTGACTCTGTGCACATCAAGTGTTGCCCCACTTATTTCTGTGGAGATTCCGCTCTTCATGTCAGGAACAATTAAGCCATTTACATTTAAGCTTACTTTTTCATGTAAACGAAACAAAACTTAAAACAATATTCCCCACAAGGTGGCAACAGATTTTTGTTTGTTTTTGTTTTTTGGCATCTTCTGCTGCTCAACATAATGTGGGATTAGATAACTGGACCAATCAGGGATGAAAGCTGGATATCCGGCTCAAGGCTAAACGGCCCTGTGAAGCCTGGTTCAACAAAGGGACTAACCAGGGATGGACTGCACCAAGTACAGTCATGCGATTGGCCTGGTCACTTTTCCATCAACACAATTTACCCACTCTCTTAACTAATTGTGCCACTCAAGCAAAGATTGTATTTTATGTACTAATGAGGGCCAAAGTTTTACATGCACAAGTTTAACTATCATCTATCATGTTTAGTCCATGCCCACTGTACAAATTTGAGAGCACATAGAAGGAGAAAAGTGATAGCTGCCACATTTATGGTGGCTCTGAACATAATGCGGGGTGTTTTGAAAGCCAGAGTTCCCCTGCATGTTTAATTGGTAAATGTAAAAAATGTATTTACATTTAGAGTTTGTGACACTAACACAAGATGTTACTTCATAATAAACCTGACAGGCTGCAGTAAAGCAAGACAAGTATTTTGCAATCAGTAGACATCATTAGTCAAACTAAACACTGGTTTGTGCAGCCACACTTCTTCATGCATCTGCTGAAAAAAATACAAATTCTGAAGTACTTTGGACCTTTTTCTCCTCTGAAACCATCTGTCCAAAATATGATGGTGAGAAATGTAATAAATGCAAAACTAAAGCAGGTATCATTGTGTGCTTCAGAGCTGCTTGTTGCCAAGCACTTGGGTAAAATGTGGGATGGAAATTACGTGGCACAGACCTATTTTACAGCCATTATTTTGACATAAAAATTGGCTAAACTACTATTACAACAATAAAGATGTTTAGGCAGAGGGGCATTATTAACGTGATTAGAATCAGGGCGTCAGGTAGAATGAGTGCTGTATTTTAGGTGCATCATATCCTTGGTGAGCCCCAGCTGCCTGCAGTAAAATGAGTTAAATCAGATTATCCAAGTTCATCCCCTTCATCCCTGACCTCAACAGGCCTTAAAGACCAAACTAATAAATTGGAATGACTTTTAAAAAAACAGAAGACTGTTCATGTTACTCTCCAGGATAGAGTGAGCATTACAGTTTGTTTTTTTTAACTCTTGGTTACACATCCCCCTTGACAGAAGCTTTTGGCAAACAAGGGTTTCAGTGTTTGTAGTGAAAGTAGATCCAGTTTCCAAGAGCACCAAGGCACTAAGAGTCAGCCAAACAGCCACTATTTGGTAATTTTTCAGCAGCAGCCACGTAATGCTTGCAATTTCACTGCACAGATAAGTTAAGTGAGCTGTTAAATAGCTACAGAAATGTTGAGAGCGACACCAGATTTTGGTTACACAAGTTAGAAAAAAAGATTACATTTATAGCTACAGTACATACCACTTTATCACAGATGAGGGAAAACAAAATAGAAAAATAACTGCTGCTGCACAGCTAAACTTTGTCAGTGGCTCTGCTACTAACAATTAGTGTCAAGATGGCTTTAAGAAACCAAACGGCCAGCTCATGCTGGGTGAGAGATACGACACTCAAGTCAATGAGAAGGACTCGAGTTCCCCAAAACATGAAACCAACTTAATCTTCAGCTGATTGAGTATTTCTATTCCTTTTTTATATAATTTGGTGACAAAAATGTGTTTCCTGACAATTTTCAGTCACTTGGACAGTAGCAAAACCAAATATTCTATATGGTTTATATGCTTTGGGGAATTAAGTTCACAGTCCTTTAGCTAAAGAATTATGTTGTTTCCTCATTCCATTTTTATAGATTTTTTTTTGCCAAGGTTTGTTTTAGTTCACACTTATTTTGTTTCCTTTCAAATGGAAATAAAGAAAAACATGTTTAAACCAACATAACATTAAATATAAATTTTAGTAACTACTGGTCTATTGCTGTAGCCAATTGTGTATTATGGCAATAAAAACTAGGAGAGACTTAGTTCAAATTCTTAAAGGCACAGTACAAAAACAAATGATTCTCCATATTATTTTGCTCAAAACAAAGAAACGTTTGTTAAGAAGAACAAGTCTTAAGACTGTTTGCGAGCATCATTGCTAATGGGCAACGTGTGCTGGCCTTCCACAAACAGGACCTTTTTTCTGTTACACAATGTTCTCAGTAACTCAATACCATGTTAAAATTAAAAAAAAAAAAAAAAAAAATCTGCCATTACAATGACTCCTTTTATGTAACATATGTGAAGGAGCACCCAGATGGTAGTTCTAAAATTTATATGCAGACACATTTTTCTTTGATGTCTTGCCTATCTCTACACTTTAGAAAAGATACTGGCCGGTGATTTACAAGATGGCCATGCATTAAATAGAAAGATGTCAAGAAGTTACACAGGGAGTGTGAATGCAGACAGAAACAATGAAGCCAAACTCAAAACTCAAGTGGAGAGGAGAGTCGTCCCTCTTTGCAGCAGTCTTGGGAAAGTTGCACATGTCCTATCTTTAGGGATATTAAAGAACAACTTAACCACTTATTAGTTAGCAAAATACCATAGGGAGAGTGGTCTAAACTTTCCTTACTGAAAACAAGACAGTTGCTAGCTGGAAGCTAACAAGGAAATCAGTGCTGAAAAGTAACCAATTTAATGTCTCCTTTATAATCTGGCCTTGTTCAAGTGGTGATATCAGAAACTAAAAAATAAATCTTTGTAAAGACAGAGCAGTGGAACGCATGAAAAAAAGATTTGATGAAATGGGGTGGAAGAAATGCTACACAGATGAGTATAAATACTTTAATAACATGCATGTGGGATTCTGGGGTCACCGGATGTGACAAGACAGACGGGATGCAGACAACAGTGTGGAGAGAAGGTGGAGGATGTTTGAGAAGAAGATGGAGTGAAGACAGATGGAGTAACCTAATTACCCCACCAGTCAACTTGAGAGTGTGAGTAGTTGCCGCCGTAGCCATCGCTGGTGTAGAAGTTGCCAAAGCCACCTGAGATGAACAATCAAACCAGTTGTAGTGTTATTAAGCATATCCAAACTAACAATATAACATGGCTTCATTTACAGTGACGCTGTGAAATGTCCAAGTATAAAGGGGAAGGCCTTAAGGTGCATTCAGACCAAATGCAAAGTGAACATTTTTCACGTGGTGCAATTACATGTTAAGTCAATGTAAAAATGTGAATAGACACAAATTCATGACAAGCAAGTTGCAGAGGGATGGGGCTGCCTTCATAATTTCTGCACCTGCTTTCTACTTGCTGTTAAAATCTCAAAAACGTTGTCATATTTAGGTTTACATTATCTGGTGGGGCACACAGCTGAGAAAATGTCACCGTCTACACCTAGATGATGACTGTATCCACTGCTAACCCTTGTTAGCACATCTGTAGCAGGAGTATGTGGGTGGATAAACACCCAACATTCTGTTTCAGCTGCAGCGCTCCTGATCCTTCTGCTGGCAGGTGAGTGGTAGTCTTATTTTCACACCAGTTTACTGTCCAGTGTGGATACTTTTACTCCAGTGACGGCGGAATTTAAAGGCTGATTAATTATCACGACCAATTTCCTCGGATGCAAATTTGCTTGTTTACACTGACTGAACATGTGATCTCACCGCACAAAAAATTTGCTTTGCATATGGTCTGAAGGCACCTTTAAACCACCTCCTATAACACGATGACCCATTAAGAGACTTGATTTTCAAATCAGTTAACTGAACTTGATTCACTTTAATCAGTCATACAACTGACTTTGCTGGCATTGGCTTAGTCCTCCCCACTGATCTGCCAAAAGTCCACTTCAGTGTACACCTGTGTGTGTGTGTGTGTGTGTGTGTGTGTGTGTGTGTGTGTGTGTGATCACCACAACAGACTAGTTAGACAAATTCTTACTGCATCTTGACTGGGAGAGTAGCAATACTACAGGTGTGATCACAACCAATCAATATATGCTGCCCTCACACGTGTCAGTCAGCTACAGTAAATACAGAGTCACACTGTGGTTACTGAAGTGCATGTATATCAGTATATCTCTGCTGGCCTAAACACTATCAGTTACATTTACAACATATTTGTTCCATGAAGCTGTGTTAAATTATTCCCAATAGTCTATTCTCTTCATTTTGTAGCTTTTCTCTTGGTTGCATTCCTTCCAGTAGTGTAATGCATATTTGAGTTTTTTTGTCCAATCATATTTCAGCCATGTGTGTTGCCAGGGTCAAGCAAATCTGCCTTGGGCCTTCAGTTTAGTTTAGTTTATTTGAAAAAGGACAATGCAATTTCATAAAACACATGATTACATATGGTTAAAAAAGCCAGAATTAGCCAAAAGGCTAGTTTTCATCTGTAGTCCCCTGGCCAAGATGTAAAAAAGCAGTAAAATGCAGCTACAAGAAAAAAAAAAAACATGGTTCAGGAATTAACAGTGCGGCTCTGTAGGTTAAATTAACTGTTAAACTTATCCTGTTGCTTTAACCAATCAGATGTCTTCTGTACATCCAGGGGTATGTATGCATAGAAGGCATCCGAGAATGTCGGTATTTTCACGTCTTTTAATTGGACGGTTAGACTCTTCCACCCACAATGCAGAGGATCCTAGCTAGCAAAACGCCAGCACAACGACTTGCTTAAGCAGCTACAATATACTGTATCTGTTTAAATATACAGTAATAGCTGTTTTTCCACCCACAATGGTTGACAAGGGAGAGGAAAATGAGTTGGTCGCTGATATTAAAAAAAAAAATCAATTTTCCAGACAAACGTTTCAAGAAAAGCTGCTCATTGTGAAGAGAGGTCGGCCAACCCTGAAGCTAGCAGGCCCATCTCAGCTGGGGAAAGGATTTGTCCATCCCTTCCATATTAACAAGCAGTATCCTTGGATTACAGGCACAGAGGAGTGCTGCAAATTATCTTGCTGGGAATGCCTGTTGTTTGCAACTGATCAAGTAGATATTGGAGCCAGACAGGGTTTGCAAACTTGAGCTGTCTGTCACACCATGATGATTTAGGCAGCGTTCACCAAACATAAAAACTGGTCTAAAATGCTGGGATACAACAAAATTTTCACTTTTGGCCGTATGCATCACGTATCCATAACAACTTGGACATATAATTAAGTATTAGTAACTTAAACCAACTAATGCTTAGCACGTTGCTGACATTCACAACTTATGCACAGCAATAGTCTAACTTCTGTATAGCTCAGTCATGCCAATCTGCCGTTGCCTCCCCATCCTTGAGAGGGATCATGTCTGTTCAACCCAGATGATTCTCCCCTCCAGAGACCACAGCGGGGGGCATGACCGACCTGGCAGAGCTGTCAAATCTGTCAGGTCAGTCACACTTAAAAAAGCTGATGTGACACTTCAGGGACATCAGATAACAGTTGTCACAACCTGGCTCAAAGGCAAGTGAACTGATGGCGATAAAAAAGTTCATTTTCAACAAAGTGAAAAAAATAAAACCAAGATAATACATGGAGTGTGCTTTTGCTGGGAGGTGCAGCCAACAGTAAACAGCTGCGCGCTGTGCTTCAGGCGATCAGCTGATTGAATCCTCCTCCTCCGGTGTTCTGACATTTTGGCACAGCTATCAGAGCAACACAGGACAGATGATCATAAATATAAAAAAACCCTGACAGGTCCCATGTGTTTAGCTGTGTGTGTGTGTGTGTGTGTGTGTGTGTGTGTGTGCGCACACTGAGGCAGAGAGCTCTGTACGGGTTTTTCATGTGAACCAACGCTGCAAATGTGCCATTTGCTCCGCTAACACGGGACGCATCAGCTATATGCTGGATACGTCAGAAAATTTTCATCATGCTGAAAATTAATTTTTAGAGGAGCTCGGTGAACAACGCCATATACCAGCGTGCTCTTAACTTAGACAAAACTGAGCCATAACTGATTCACGTACCCCAGCGTATTCTTCAAATTTTTCATATGTTGTGCAAACACTGCCTAAATTATAGGTGTGACAGGGCCTTAACCAAGGCAGCAGCGAGACACTGAAGCATAGCTGCCAGCTGGACAAGCAACAGTACTTTTAAACCTTTGGGGAAACCAGAGTGGATCTGCAGCTCAACAAACAAACGCCCAGGGAAATGGAGCTCTACAATGAAAAGGTAAAGATTTTTCAAACTATAATTTTATAGTTAAAGTTTTCTTTAACATGCTTTGTGTGGATGGCCCTATAGGCTATTTTAATGGTGTTTGGTATGAATGGCACTTAAATCGGGTAGCTCACCACTGAAGGCCTAGTTGTAAAATACATGGTCCGCCATTGATGTGTATAAAGTTAGCTAGCTAACTGACAGAAGGGAAAATGAGCACACAGATGTCACCCTACCGATCACAGTCAAACTAGGTGATTAAGTAAAAAAACATTCTGACATGCAGGTCTTGCCTAGTCTTGGTCAAGAGGCATCATAGCATTCCATAACTGTTTATGGATTAAGACACACAACGCTGCCATTTGCTGTCCCCAACCTTCACGTCTAGGTTATTACCTAGCTGAATTCATGGAGTCTGAGCTGGGCAGTAGCTAAAGCTTTACAGACAATGAATGAACCTACAAATTTAATCACAAGAATTTGTTTCCAACAACATAATCCCAATGTGTCATATGAGCCATATCAGGGCTGTCTAGAGAAATGATCAATTCTGCAGAAAAAATAGAGCTCAAATATGTATAACAATCTAATTAACCATCTCATGAAGGCGATTTCTCCATGCATGAGTCACTGTGAATTAGCTCTTTAATCAAGAGTTTGTCAGTTTTAGCTCAAGTGACTCAAATTTTTTACTTATCCTGCTCTCTGACGCATTTGTAAGTTCTCACCTCCTCCAAACCCACGTGTTCCACCATGCCCTGCTTGGTTGCGTCCCCCTCGTCCGCCAAACCCTCCAGCATTGCCTCCAGCAGCTGTTTGACGATAATCACGTGCACCAAAACCCCCGGCAAACCTGATGACACATGAAAATTTGCTGATCCCTGTGTCCATTTACCACTCAGTAAAACACAGATGATGTATTTATATCCACCTCTTAGAGCGTCCTCTGTTATTACTCTTATGCTGGTGTTCATAAGCCAGGCTCTCTAGCCATGAAGGAACCTCCTGTTTGGCCTCTACTAGGATGTCCAACAGGTCTTTAGTGATGTTGCCATTTTTATCATTGAAGAATGATGTGGCCAAGCCTACAAGATATACAAGATGAATATAGACACAAAAAATATAGAATGTTTTATGTAAAAGAAGTAGTAAATCAGTCAAAAGAATACTTTAACAAAAAGACAAGCATACCCAAGTTTCCTACTCTTCCTGTACGCCCAATACGGTGGACATACTCCTCTATGTCACTTGGCAGATCAAAGTTAATAACGTGTTTAACATTGGAGATATCCAGACCCCGAGCTGCAACCTGAGTACACAAGACCAAAATATAACAATAGTTACATCTCAGTATTCTTTTCATGTGGTTCTAAATCATAAGTAACCGTTTTATTGGCACATTTTTATCTGGCATTAACATGCTTTTCTGTGATCGGATATCAACTGGAGAGCAATTAACCATGTGACAGTACCGGTGTTAACACATTCACCCAATGTCCATTTTCCCACAGGCACATTCCCCTGTAGGCCATTCCCCACCAGAACCAGACAAAAAAGTGTAGTGTCATTTAATTCTACAGTTGAAATAACTTCAGTTTACAAAACAATTTAATCCTGCCTTTGTGTTCTTGGTACAGAAAGTTGGAAATACAGTGGGTACAGGAAAGAATCCCGCCACCCCGTAAAAAAAAATAAAAAATTGTTGCTTCTCAGCCTGAAATGAAGGTGCACAGAACTTTTGCTATGTAGCTGTATTTACTGAGTGCAGCTTATAACATCTAAATGAAAGACATGAGCAAGAGGTCAGGAAAAAACAAAATCACTGAGTTGAATAAAAGACCATTCCTTTGGGTTATTATTTTGATGAACCAGCTTTTTCTTTGATTACAGCCTTTAGGTTGTTGGTATACAGCTCTACAAACATTGCACATCTAAACTTTGCAATATTTGTCAAATCTTCTCTGAAGAACTGCTCTAGTTTGGCTAAATTTGATGATGGCCATTAGTGGACTTCAATCTTCAAGTCATTCAACCGATTTTCAATAGTGTTTAAAGTAACACACTAGTGAAAATCAAGTTTTTTTTTTCCTCATTAACATGTCTAACATGTTTTTATGACTTGCAAGACAAAGAGCAAAATCACTTGTGTCTCAAGTCTGTTTTTCTGTTGTGAAAGTTCAATTAAGCTCCTCCCCTTGGAAAAAGCATTTTTGTGATGTCACTATAACATGTGAACCATGAAGGACTAAGCACTGGCTGTTCAGGTTTGCCACTTTGCAGACTTCGGTGTGCTGTGGTCTTCCTTGTGGGTGGGCCTAATTAGATCCCATCGTTTTAAGGAGAAGGAAATGGGGAAAAAAAATTCATAATCAACTAAGAAAATGAAAGGTTTTTGTGTGGAAAAAAGAGCTTAAGATACTACTTTAGACAACGTAGACTTCTTTTTAAGGGGATTTATATCCACTGTAGTGCACCTTTAAGTCTGTTCTCTGACTAGGGCATGCAAGGACATTCACTTATTTTTCCTTTAACCACTGTGTGGCCAGTTTTATTGTGTGTTTTGGGTCTTGGTCATTTTAGAAGGTGAAACTTCTCACCCTCGACACCTTTCTTGTAGAACAGCAGGTTTTCCTCAAGAATTTGACAGTATTTTTTCCATCTATTTTTTCTTGTATCCTGACAAGTGCTTCAGTCCCTGGTGCAGAGAAACAACCCCACAGCTAGCTATTCCCGCCTCCATGCTATACTGTAGGAATGGTGCAGTTTCAATGACGAGTTGTACTGGCTTCCAGACATTTTGTTGGTTTTGAGGTCAACTAGTTCAATTTTAGTCTCATCTGCCCAAAACTTTTTAAACTTTCCTCAGACTAATCAAGGTACGTTTTGGTATGTGTGGCCTTTTTCTTGCAAGGTTGAGGTCTCTAGGCAACCTCTGATCAGTTTTCCCCTCGCTCATCCAGTTTGGGGCGGGGGCGGGTTCTGATCCAGAGAGGGTCTCTGTTGCACTAAACACCTTCCGCTTGTTAATAACAGACTTAAATTTCTTGTAAGGATTGATAAAGCTTTGGAATTATTTGTATCCTCCTCCTGTCTTTTGCCTGTTCATAATTTTATCTTCCAACAGTGCCTCACCACCCACAGTTGACTGGTTTAGTTGCACTACCAAGGACCATAATGTTCCAGGAATAGCTTTTATGCTGAGCTAATTAAAATAACCACAACTGATCATAGCTGGAAGTAAAATGACCTGGTATACTATTGTGACTCACTACTCCTGATTGAGTGTTTTTGTTTGTTTGTTTGTTTTTTTTTGGGGGGGGGGCAGTTGGATGTTGCACTGGGTGAATACAGCTGTGTTCATCTGGATTTCAGGCTGCAAAGCAACAATGTGTGATTATTTTCAAGGGGGTAATTATTTTCCATACCCATAGTATATAAAGTTTAAAAAAAATCTATGAAACTATAAAAATGTAGAAACACAATTTACAAGTCTTGAATTGTAGAAAATATATAAAATCAGGTCATCAATGATGGAGTAGCTCATTTCAGCCCAGATCTCCTGACTTTTGACCTTGATCACAGCCGGGCTGCAGACTTACCTCAGAATCACGCCTCGGTGAAGTGGCATACAGTAGTGTGTCAATGTGTCTGTGTGTTGGGGTGGGCATTTGACCTTAAATTAGCATTATGGCTTACTGACCCTTTTAGGTCAGTTTTTGTATTTTTCAGTTTTTTCCCCTCCTTTCTTCTCCCTTATAGTTTACTGACAAGGCTTGTAATTAAACAATATTACACAACAGTACAGTATCATATCACTGCAGTGCGTAGTAAATGAGCACAATAGAAAAAACCTATTCTCAAACAACACTGTCCAGTGCTGAAGTCGGTGTTTATATACCGTGTGGGTCATGTGACTCGCAATGGTGTCCTTAGCTTGTCTATTATTGTTGTTCATTTTGGCAGGAAAAAAACTGTCAAGATGACCCAGATAGCCATTGGAGGCTGAGCAACTCCGCTTCATGCATCTTCTACATGTTAGATTCTGCACACTTCACTTGCTTTTTCTTGGCAATGAAACAGCTAGTCAATCATCACATACTACGTGGACAGAGACCACATTTCCTTTCATTACATGCCATTTAACTCTTTTCTTGCTTCATTTGAACAGCTCTAAGTGTGGTGGTATGTGCCCACACACCTGACTCCATGGGCACATGTTAAAGGGGAAGTACGTGAAAAGCTCTCTATACACATGCACACAACAAGAGAGGAGACCCCCCCCCCCCAAAAAAAAAAGAATAAACAAGATTAGGTTGGTTCTGCACCCTGAACATCAGTTCTTGGTTCGTTTCACCCAGCCCTACTAGGAAGAGTAGCAATTTTTGTGAAATATGGATGGATAGCTGAGCAGAAGGATGGATGGACAGACAAGACTGACAGATGGAAGGACGAACAGGTGTAGCACCATCATATTAGCCACTGTTAGCTTCACCGAAATCGGCCAATACTAAAAAGAAAAAGTTTATAGTATATTTTTTTTTTTTTAAAAATCTAAAAATTATAAAAATGTGGAAACATAATTCATAGGTCTTGATTCAGAAAATATATAAAATTAAAATACAGAAAGCTGAAAATATAAGTAGTAAAAATGAAAATCTATAAATACAGTATTAAATAATACACAGAACATGTAAAATCAAAATGTTGGACTGGTGGGTGTACAGCTAATATGTTTTCTCTTTTCATGTCAATAGCCATGTTTACATGGACACAAGTAACCAGATTAAAAGCCTGATCGGAATAAAAATGCTTCCTGTAAACACACCAATCTGAATATTCTGACCTGATCACACTCATTCGGATCAAAATTTCCTTCCAGTTGAGATGGGTGGGTTATGCTGATTGTTAATCCGATTGGTGCACATATAAACACTTATTCCAAAGTCTGGGTAGAAAATAGGTTTACTGCGCATGTCTACGTCAGTCACACGTCGATGTGACGTATTGCCGCCTTTACAGCAGCTAGCGGAAGACATGGCGGGTGTAAAACAAAACTGGTCTGTATCATCCTGCTGTCTCCCTCTGTTTGCCATATGCAGAAGTATGTACTGCGGGCTTGTAGCTTCATTACGGAGACCAGTAGAAGCAAAAGTACAGTCAGAATAACACAATACAGGTTCATTTCAAAAAGAGAAAGACAAGAAGCGGGGTTTGTTTACATTGAAAGTTGCTGCTGCTACCATTTTCGGAATGTTGGACAATTGTGTGCGCATGTCAAAATGATTTAGTCCATTCAAACGTGTGACACATGGAAATGTATGTCCTAATCGGATCAACTTTTTCAGGATCCATGTAAACAGTAAAGTTCTGATCTGAACTGTAGAAGAAATTCTGCACATGTAACCGTGAGTGCTGACACAGCTCCTGCCCCCAGATACTGATGAAAGCTACTCTACCCTTCAGGAAAGTGGACAAAAATGGCCTCCGAAGGATGACTGGACTTCTTGTGGATTACTGATCAGAGTTTAACATTTCAGCTTTGCTGTGTCAATCGATAGGGTCTCTCACCATGGATGCTGCCTTGCACTGTGCAGTGTCGATTTCGTAGGTGTAGTGAAACAAGAACATGCCTCATCTTGAGGAATTCCCACAGGGAATGCCCACATGGACCTACAACCCACAGTGTGTTTTTATTAAAAATGCATTTATTGAAGACTTCCGGTTATGGCGGCCACGTAGGAAGACGTGTTTCACACTGCTCTGCTCCTAAAAATAAAAAGTAGGCTAAAACTCTCTTAACTGGAACAAAAACCTATCCCAGCGTTTAGGCACGGATATGGTTAAAGACCAAGGCAGGGAAATTAGGCGGAGGAAAAAGTAATTTGACAAAACAATCCAAACTAACAGACTTCCACGCTCATGACGAAGCAGAAAAATCTCCAGAGACTATGGCGGAGGATGTAGCCAGCGGCGGAGCGGTTTATTTATTTAGCGAATGCAAAGTCCTTAAGCCAAGCAGTTGCCTCCTGGTTTGCTGTATGGAGGGTGTGTAATCCTCCTTCCAGTCTTTGGAGCGGGCAAGCCTCTATGATGTGTTCCATTGTTTGCTCCTCTCCACATGCGCACAGTGGGCTAGGGCTACTGCCCCATCTGTAAAGGCTGGCCAAGCAGGGGCCATGTCCAGTCCTGAAGCGATTGAGTGTAGACCACTGTCTCCTTGGGAGGTTGGTGCCCGGGACCTGTTGGTTGGGGTTTATCACCAGCTGTTTGTTTGGGACCTCCTTGGTCTCCCATTCCTCTTGCCAAGCTGTCTGGATGGTAAAGTCAGCTGGGGGAGGGTTTTTCCAAATCGGCCGTCTGGATGAAAGTCGGGCAGTGGGTGGAGTGTAGATATCTGCATGGATTGGTAAGTGAGGAGAATCTTTAACTTTTTGGAGCATCCTTTGAATTAATGCTGCTCGCCGGATGTGTGGAGGGGCTATGTTTGACAGTACAGAGAGCCAGGGGAGTGGTGTTGAGCGGATTGTTCCAGTTATAGTTCTCATGGTTGTGTTGAGCTGGGTGTCTACATGGTGTGTGTAAGATGACCTGGACCAGACAGGGGCACAATATTCTGCTACAGAGTATGAAAGGGCCAGTGCTGAGGTGCGCAGGGTGGAGACTGCCGCCCCCCATTTTGCACCAGCGAGCTTGCAGAGCAGGTTGTTTCGTACTTTCACCTTAGCAGCCGTCCCCTTTAGATGTTCCTTGAAGGATAAGGTCCTATCAAGGGTCACTCCAAGATAAGTTGGATTTGGGGCATGCTTAAGCTTGAGTCCGCTCAGGTGGATGTTTAGTTCTCTAGCAGCTTTTGCATTGTGGAGATGGAATACACTGGAGACGGTTTTTGCTGGGCTTGGTTTTAGGCGCCAGATTTTGCAGAACTGGTCCAGTTTGGCAAGATCTTCCGTGAGCACCCGTTCCAGTGGTTCAAAGTCTGGTGCTTGGAATGCCAAACAGATGTCGTCTGCATAGGTGAATTTGCGGGATTTTGTAGTAGGCAGGTCGTTTATGTAGAGGTTGAACAGAGTTGGAGCTAGAACTGAGCCTTGTGGGAGTCCGTTTTTCTGCATTCTCCATGCACTTGTCTTCTGACTGAGGTGGACTCTGAACCTTCGGTTGGTCAGCAGGGTTTTTATAATTGCTGTTGCCCAAGCAGGGATCGCCTTTATAAGTTTCAGGAGGAGGCCTTTGTGCCAGACCGTATCATAGGCGGCTGTAAGGTCGAGAAACACAGCCCCTGTCTTCAGTCTGCTCTCGAAGCCATTTTCGATGAAGGTGGTTAGGGCCAGTACTTGTTCTCCTGTACTGCGGTCCTTGCGGAAACCTGCTTGATCCACACTTAGAATATCCTCTACCTCTGGGGAAATGCGTTGCAGAATTAGGCGCTCCATGATTTTGTAAGGAACGCTGAGTAGGGAGATTGGGCGGTAGCTTGCTGGCAATTTGTGGTCTTTGCCAGGTTTTGGGATGGCAATGACCTTTGCTGTCCGCCATTTCTTTGGGATCGAGTTTGTTTGTGTGATCCTTGTGTAGAATTGTGTCAACCAGGTTAGGGCTCGGGGGCCAAGATTTTTCATGAATTCTGGGAAGATGTTATCGTATCCTGCTGCCTTTCCACATTTCAGGCTCTGTAGGACTTTCTCCAGTTCAGCAGCCTCGAAGGGTTCAGGGTTCGTTTCCTCTACAGGCATTTTTTGGTGTTTTTTTAGCTCAGTTGTAACTGCTCTTTTGGTGTCTTTGTCTTGGGGTGCTTTGGCGATAGTCAGTAGGTGGGATGCAACTTGGTTGGGTGTGACGGATGCTCGGCTTTGGCTAGGGGGCTTCTGTGCAGCTCCTAGGCGACGGATGAGGCTCCAACATTTCCTGCTAGAGTGGGTAAAGCTCCGGTCAGCAACTGTCTCCTCCCATTTCTTTCGCCGAGCTGTATTTAGCGATTCAATGAGATGGTCTGCTATCTCTGGGTCCCCTGATGTTTGATAGGATTGTAGGAGGGCAGCACTTTCTCCGTCCAAACATGGGACATAGAGGGGTCGGTAGCCTCGTGGGATTGCAGTATGGGCAGCCTTGAAGATTGCGCTGCAGAAGCGGTTGTATGCTTCATCTACAGTGATGGTGTGGAGTGGGATGGTAACAACGCTCCGGTCCAGAGTTTCACTGAATTTCTTCCAGTTGGCTTTGCGGAAGTTCCAGCGCATCTTCCTTGGGCTGTATATGACTGGAAGTTGTAGGCCAATGTGTACAAGCAGGGGCCGGTGTTGGCTGTGTGGAAAATCATCAAGAATGAGGATCTGTGTAGGATATGGCTCCCCATTCAAAGAGCTGACCCAACACAGGTCAGGAGAATAGTCCTCCTTCCACCTAGCAGAGTGGAAGGTTCCTCTTTGTTTGGGGTCGTATATCAAAGCGAGGTCATTTCTGGATGCCCAGTCTGAAAGTGCCTTCCCATCACTGTCCACTGCTGGGTACCCCCAGTCAGGGTGATGGCTGTTAAAGTCCCCCACATAGATGGCAGGGTGGGTAAGACCTGCAGATCCCAGTTGGCATTAGGGGGCTTGTACACATTGACAATATGGAAGCCACCAATGATTATGGTGTCTGAGAAATGTGTTGTTATCAGGTGATTTGCTTCAACTATGTCAGAACGCACATAGGTGGCACGTCCATGTTTAGCATGTAGAACATAGCACAGGAGGTCAAAGCCTTTGATGGTGAAGCGGCCAGCTTCCTCTGTGCCAATATGAGTCTCTTGGAGGCAGATTACATCAATCGAATGTTGGAAGGCGAGGACTTCGATAAGGCTTCGCTTGGCTGCAGATAGGCCTTCAACGTTTAGTTGTAATATGCGAAGGGCCGATCCTACCACAAAGTGCTCTTGGGGCTGTTTGCTTTCGGCTTTAGGACTGTGACTAGGATTCTTCTTTGACTTGGCACAGAGGCGTCGTCTCTTCGAATTTAGTCTGCTGGTAGGATCATTAGCTTCCCCAGGCGAGCCCGGGTACTGGCGGAGGGCGCGACGAGAACGCTGATCCATTGCCCCCCAGGCGGAGCGGTAACTGCTGAGGAGGGGACAAGTGCGGAGCGGTAACTGCTGAGGAGGGGACAAGTGCGGTGCTTGCTGCCATCAGCTTCATGAGAGCAGATTTTTCGTCTAAATTTGATGGGATTATAGCAGCGGTAGAAGGAATGAGAAAGGAAATAAGCAACTGTATGGAATGAGTATCGCAGGCGGAGCTCCGAATTTCAAGCGCTGAAGATGACGTCACCAGCCTACAATCAAAGGTGCAAACACTGGAATTAAAATGTAAACGTCTGGAAGATAACGTCCTGGACTTAGAATCCCGCTCGCGACGGAATAATTTGAGGCTGGTGGGTCTCCCGGAGGGAGCGGAGGGACGGGACCCATGTTCCTTTTTGGAAAAGTGGATTCCAGAAGTGCCGAACAACGTGGACCTGCAGTCATCGGTCGTCTTAGAGAGCACTCACCGAATCGGCCCACCAAGAGATAATAAGACACCACCGAGGACGCTGATTATGAAGTTCCTCAGCTACAGAGACAAGATGACGGTCACCAACGCGGCGCGAGCTAAAGGGGAAATTAAATACCAGGATCAACAGGTGTGGTTCTACCCAGATTTGGCCACAGGAATTCAACAATTAAGGAGGCAGTTCGACCCCGCCCCTAAAGAGCTGCGGAACCTCGGGATTTGTCACGGAGTGATTCATCCAGCAAGACTGCTGGTCACATATAAGGGCAGAACCCACACCTTCAAGACCCCTCAAGAGGCGCAGGAGCTCATTAAGCAGATCCAAAAGGAGACTGGTGGGAGCTAAGCATGAACATGATAAAGGTAGAACATTTAAGCATTTGTACAGGCATCTGATTGATCTGAAACATATAACATGTCTACAAAATACAGGGGAAAAAAATGATGTACAAAGTTGCGATAAAACTTTGAAGTTATGTTGAAAAAACTACAGAAGAGAGTTAATGTCATTAAAAATAGTAGTAGAGTCAGGGTGATTGAGAGGAGAAAGAGTGGTTTGACTGATCCTCGCAGATGTGGAACAGTCACTAGCTATTAACGGGAGACAGAATTTTTTTTGATTTTGGGGGGATTACCACGAATGTGGGGAAAGGGAATTTGTTTTTGTGTTGGGCTGCACGGTGGCGCAGTGGTTAGCACTGCGGCAGCACAGTTTACCCTTGGCCGGGGGATTGTGGGGATCGTGGGTTCGATCCCAGCCCCCGACCAACAGTGATCTGTGTGGAGTTTGCATGTTCTCCCCGTGTTGCGTGGGTTTACTCCGGGATTTCTCCGGTTTCCTCCCACATGCCAAAGACATGCATGTTAGGTTAATTGGCTGTTCTAAATTGTCCCTAGATATCTGTTTCCTATAGGCCCTTAGAATAGAGGGTTAGTATTAATGAAAGCGCTTTGAGTGGTCTTTGTGACTAGAAAAGCGCTATATAAGTGCAGGTTAGTTAGTTAGTTAGTTTGGAGGATGAATGTTCAACCATCCATGTTTTTGCTTCTCTGTATGAGCATGTTTATATTGCAAGGTAATCTCAAACTCCTTATTGATCATAGATCAAAGCGTTAATCTTAATTTAACTTCATGGAATTGCACAGGTCTACAAAATCTAAAAAAACTTAAACAAGTTATGAATAAAATAAAAGACAGATTCAAAAATTGTATTTTTACAAGAAACTCCTCTAATAGAGGAGGATGTAAAAAGAATTAGGAGAAGATGGCAAGGAAATGTGTTCACCTCATCATTTTCACCCCGAGCCAGGGGAGTTATGACTCTCATACATAAAACAGTCCCATTTCAAGTGAAAAATGTAACTGGAGACAAATTAGGAAGATATCTAATCATTCAAGGATCTTTGTTATTAGAAAATATAAATCTGGTGAACATATACGGTCCCAATACTGATGATCAAAACTTCGTTAATTTATTTCTTACTTTATCATCACTTACAGGGCAACATATAATAGCAGGGGATTTTAATTGTACATTGAATCCCAGTATAGATAGATCAACAGGACTGGACTGTACGCACAATGGATGCAGGATGACCATTAATCATTTTATGAAGGAATTGAGATTGCTAGATATATGGAGAGAAATGAAACCACAAGTCAAAGCCTATTCTTGTTATTCTAATACCTGTAAGACATTCTCACGTATTGACTATTTTTTGATCTCCACAGAATTAAGGTCCAAGATTCAAAACTGTTTCGATGATAACATCGTGATCTCTGATCATGCACCCTGCTGTCTAATATATGTAGATAAGAAATTGACAAAGGATCCAGGTAGGTGGCATTTTCAACATAAATGGCTTCAGGATGAGGAATTTGTTAAGTACATAGAAAAACAGATGAGTTCTTTGATATTAATACTACACAAACAACGGCATGTATAAAGTGGGAGGCTTTCAAAGATTTTATAAGGGGGCATATTATTAGTTATACAGGTTCAAAATCTAAGAAGACTCGAGCGGAGAGAGTCCAATTGGAACGTAAAATAAAAATTCTTCAAGAAAAAGTGTATGCAGGAAGTAACCCACAGTTAGAGAACGAATTATTGATTCTGAGAGGTGAATATGACAAAAAAAAAATCAGCGAATAGAGCTGCCTCGAGTCTTCTAAGATTGAAGCAAACTATTTTATGAACAAGGTTAAAAATCAGGAAAATTATTGGCATGGCAGATTAAACAATTAGAATTTAAAACACCAATTACCAGTATTATAAGTAACGGACAGGCAGTTATAGATCCTTTAGAAATTAATAGTGCCTTTAGAGATTATTATGAAAAATTATATGATACAAAAAATGAAACTGACTTAACAAAACTAAATGGGTTTTTGGGTGGATTATCCATACCAGGTATTCCAAATGAAAACAGGGAGATACTGGAGTCTAAAATTAGTCAAGAAGTTGGGCTAGCCATTGATAATATGAAATCAGGAAAAAGAGCAGGACCAGATGGTCTTCCAGTTGACCTCTATAAAAAATTTAAGAATAAATTAATAAAACCACTTCTGGAAATGGTTTTAGAAGCATTTCAAAATAGTAATTTACCACCATATATGAATAATGCCTTAATTATACTGTTGCCAAAACCAGGTAAACCCCCTAATAAATGTGGAAACATGAGACCAATAAGCCTATTAAATGCTGACCTTAAGATAATCTGTAAAATTTTAGCAAGACGACTACAAGAAATATTACCAAATATTATTAACCGAGATCAGAATGGCTTTATAATGTGAAGACAAGGCTTCCATACTGTAAGAAGACTATTTAATAATATTTATTCCAATAAAGAAGCACCGGATACAGCTCTCCTATCATTGGACGCCGAAAAGGCCTTTGATAGGGTCGAATGGCCCTATCTTTTTGAAGTCCTACAAAGGTTTGGACTTGGAAATAATTTCATAAAATGGGTTCAGATAATATACAATAATGCTACAGCAGAAATCCTAACAAACAGCAATATCTCAAAATCAATAAAAATCAAAAGAGGATGTCAACAAGGCTGTCCACTTTCACCCTTATTGTTTACTATGGCAATTGAACCTTTAGTGATGGCAGTATGTTTACATCCACAAATATATGGAATTAAAGTAGGACCAACAGAACATAAAATCTCCCTGTATGCCGATGACATAATTTTGTTTATGTCGAATTTTTCAAAAAAATCAATTCCGACCTTGTTAAATTTAATAAAGAACTTTGGGGAAATATCAGGATATAAAATAAATAAAACTAAATCTTCAATATTAATGCTAAATGAGACCCAGAGAAATCACCCAGCTCCTGAGGTAAATCAATTCAATGTTGTAAATCAGTTTAAATATTTAGGAATTCAAATTTTGCCTAAGCTAGAATCAGTCGCCAGTGCCAACTATGAAGCCTTAATGACATAATGAGTTACTTCAGAGATGGATGTCACTACCAATGTCGATGATTGGGAGAATTAATATACTTAAAAGTAATATCTTACCAAAAATACTTTATTTCAATACATTCCTTTACCTCCACCTTCAGATCTATTCTCAAGAATTAAAAAAAAGTTCGTGGAATTTATATGGAACAATAGGAAGGCTAGATTACGTTTGTCCTTACTGTATGTACCATTTGATCGTGGAGGTCTGAAATGTCCAAACTTTATGTTGTATTACTGGTCAGCACAACTGAGGTCTATGACATTATTTTTCATCAAATGATCTCCCTCACTGGACTGAAATGGAATCATACAATTTACCTTTACCTCTTCCCTTATTCATATACTCAGACTCGGCTAAAAAATTACAGAAACAAGTTAAAAATCCAATTGTAAAGCACATAATCAAAATATGGTGTGAAACCAAAAAATATTTAAAAGAACCACACTTATTGTCACAATTTAGCCCAATATGGGATGGGGTAATCAACATTTTACACCAGGGAGAGCGGATGCTGTATTAATATGAATTTAAAAGGGATTCAAAAGATTCAAGGCTTATATTTGTCACGTTCAGATAACAATGTCTTTTGAAGAACTGAGGATCAAATTCAATCTTAACAGAACACATTTTTTTTAAATATCTTCAGCTTAGGAATTTTATTCGATCAAATCAAAATAATGCTCTCACCCGACCTACTTATTCTTCCTTGGAAAAAATTTTGACGAAAGATAGTAAGAGAAAGGGTACTATTTCAGAGTTTTATAACTCATTGACACTGTTCTCAAGTGAAAACTCACAGAAAGGACTGAATTATTGGAAAGAAGACCTGCAAACTGAAATTTCAGAGGAACAATGGGAATTGGCTTGTACAGAAGCTCAAACCAAATCAATAAATGTACGTCTTAAATTGATACATTTTAAATGGTTAATGTGGATGTATGTTACACCAGTGGAGTTAAATAGATAACAAGAACATACCAGATACGTGCACAAAATGTATGGAAAGTAAAGGAACCCTATTTCACTGTTTATGGGAATGTAGAAAAATCAGAATGTTTTGGGAAGAGGTGAGGCTAACAATTGAAAAAAATAATTTCAAAACAATTCACATTGAACCCTAAACTGTTTTTGTTGGGTCTGTATCCAGAAAAGCATAACTTTAATAAGAGTGAAAGAGCATTCATAGACCTCAGTTTGCTTAATGCCAAAAAATGTATTGCACTACTGTGGAAAAAGATTCATAGACCAGATGTGACTCAGTGGTTAAGACAGATGTTAACAAACCTTCCACTAGAAAGAACAACATACATACTGAAATCAAAGGAAAATGTGTTTGAGAATATATGGAGACCTTTCATTGATTATGTAAAGAATTTAAACATAACTTCTGAAGAAGAAGGTGAATGATGTGTGTGGACCTTGCAAATTCCAAATTGGTGAATGTATAATATGTATACTTATGTAATAGATTACCTAGACTAAACAGAGGAGCACTGTTGATGACTTGCCTTTGTTAGTGGTTGTTGGTGTTTTTAGTGCATTTTTTTTGTAGTCAGTGTTTTTTTTTTTTTATTTTATTTTTAAATTACTTTAGTGTTAGTGTTTGATTGTGCCATGTTTGAAAAAAAAAAAAAAAAAAGGTTCAATAAAAAATATTGTGGAAAAAAAATGCATTTATAAAAAAAAAAAAAGGCATTTTTGAAAGCAAAAACACCACACTTTATACCAAGTTGTATTCAATTGCTGGAAAATGTAAAAAAAAAAAAAAATACATAAATGCAATCTCAAAGTGATGATTTTGGTCCTTTCTATAGTTTTGCTTGTCAAAGACACTTCCTCCCTGCTTTGGAAAACAAGCAGGAGTCCATAAAACAGTTCAACTTTGTGGGCAGTCACCATCTTTTTCTTCACCCCTCCCTCCTTGTTTTAGCGGGCATCAGATATGACAATGTGAAGGTGTATCCCGCTGCCTGTGTGATCAGACACTAGTTGGATGTTCATGTGGACACTGGACATGCATGTTAATAGCAAGCGAAAAATATATAAGGTCAAGCGCTTTGTCACTGTAATCCGATCACAAAAGAACATTTTAAGGACAGGTGGAAATGTATAAATGTGCAACGATGACAATATGCTTGAGTAATACACAATATGTATTAATGTCACTTTCCAATTATTTGCAAGTGAGGTTAACCAATAGGATGTTATTTTTACTGACCGCTGTAGCAACCAGAATGGGGCATTTTCCTGATCTGAACTGGCTCAGGGCCTCTTCTCGGTCTCGCTGAGAACGGTCACCATGGATACTGGTGCATGCATAGCCTTCTCGGTACAGGAAGTCCTCCAAGGCATCTGCGCCTTTCTTAGTCTCCACGAAAACCAAAGTCAGCGAGTCTTTACCTGATCAACAAAGAATAAAGATGAGGGTTAATGCAGGAAAAAACATCTAAATATCTGACAAGGAAGCAGTTGGAGCTTAGGAGAGTTTAAAAGATTCTGTACAACTTTTTATATGTCAACTACAGACTGTAGTGTAAGTGATAATCAAACTCCAATTACATTTCATGTGGTGATGATGGTGGCCTTGCCTGCTTAATATGGTTATTAACTAAAAACACGAGACTTCAGATTTCACTCAAAAGTTTGACTTTCATCCCATCTAGATAAAAACAGTTTGCTTAGTGTGCATTCTTAAGGGGGGGAGTAAGGTAAAGAAAACAAAATCCTCAAAATTCTACAAAATAGTGTTATCAAAGATGCCTTTTGTAAAAAAACAAAACAAAAAAAACTGATGGTTTAGTTGCAAACTATTTAAAAACAAGACATACTGGCATGAATTAAAAAAAAACAAAACATCCAAATAATAGTCTCTGTAGTGCAAAACTTACAGTGGGTATAAACTAAACCTGACATACATGAAGACAAATTGGTGAGGTCTCAAAAGCCACAACTGCCAAGTTGGTTCTTTTTCCTTCATTTAAATGTCTTTTACATTAAAAAAAAAATCATTACAACTTGTGAGAAAAAGTCTTCAGACACTTCTATCTGGCTGACATGGTTTCACAATAAAAGCACAACCAGTCTACTTTGAATTGCTATACAGGGCTTTTATTTTGAAATAATTCAGGAAGTGCTAAGTTTTGTAGAGTATATTGAAAAAAAGCTTTGCACTAATTACGCTTACTTTGTGAACGAACACTTTTCAGACTCAGTTATGGAATGTTCGTCATCAGAAAATGTGAACCAGTCTTAATTTGTTAATTTTGAAGTGTTAATTTTATCAGCACTTCATTTAGTTTCAGTCTTTGGGCAGCACAGCAGGCAGTGGTTAGCACTGTTACCTAACACATCTAGAAGGTTCCAGGTTCAAATCCCCAGGCTAGCAGGGGTAGGAACCTTTCTGTGTGGAGTTTGCATGTTCTTTCAATCACTTTAATTTTAGTCTAGTTTTAGGCAACTAAATATAAGAATTTAGACGACTAAATCTGACTAAATTCTTATACAGTATAAAAGGTAACACATTTTTAGGGTCTGTCCCAATTCTCATTTGTATCCCTACCTGTTGGCCAATATGTGCATTACCATTTACACAACCTAGTTGATCTACAAAGGCACAAAACATTAACACACTAGTATCTGGAACTCAAATATATAGTATTTCACTTTATGATCTAAACAACTTGTCAAGATCTAGAAATTATTTTAAATTTCCACATCAGTCTTAATCCTAACCACCTGAACAGACTCACCACACCATATAAACTAATGGGCCAGTTTTGGCCTGCAGGTCATATGTTTGACATCCCGAACCAGACAGTAAAAATTGCCTACATATTGGGAGTTTACGTTAACCTCAGAAGAAGCTTCATTTGTTTTTCACAGGAATACATAACTAATTAAAGTGAGGTCACTTTTTTCTCTGTCATAAGACAACAGTTGGTTCCAACCGAGCAATCTGATTGGACAATAGGGATTCCAAGAGTTACTATATGTGGATGTGCAAATATGTGGATATTTGCACTCCAATTTCACTGGATATGTATCACTCCACTTCAAAGTTGTTCATGTAACCGTTAATTACTAACAGTAATTTACTATTAACTCTGACAATTGCAGTACTGTTTTGGACACTGTAATTTCCACAGTGAGGCACTGTTTGACAAGAAATTACACATCTATGACCCGGAAATCCCACCCTTTTGGAAAAAAAACTTTCCGTCTACCCATGTAGCAACGTCATTTTAAGCTCATTAATCTATTTCACGTCTGTTTAAAAAAATAGGCAGTGCTAGAGTTTGATTTATTGTCTCGATTAACAAGCCACAATACCTTTGTGGTGATGGACTTTGTTCCATCTGAAAATGTGAAGAAAAGCGAGCAAAGAGTGCTAAATCGCTAGCATGCTAACTCCTAGCTACCGGCTGGTAGGGGTGGGAATTGCAAGGGACCTCACAATTCAATCTGGATTGCGATTTTTGGGCCACGATTCAATCCTATCATGATTCAACAATAATCACGATAATAGAGTATCATCAGCCCATATATTTCAAATTTTTTCCACTTTATTCAACCTCAAATCATGTCCCAAAGCAAAACTGCTGACATCTCTTTCATATAATAAAGTATTTTTGGGGCTTCATTTTCCACGGAGATACGTCTCTGCATACAGGGAGGGCGGTGGAAGGTACGGTGCTGTTAGAAATAGACTCCCACTCCAGCTACTTTATCCGACTCTGTGGAGTCTTAAAAAGCAGCTGAAAACATTTAAGGAGGGTTTCTATTGAGTTTCAACTGCTTTTTAACGGTTTTTAAATGCTTTTTAATGGTAAGTCTGATATTTTTAAATAATTTTAATCTTGTGTTTTAACTTGTTTTTGTATTTTTAAAATTTTTATCCATCAACCTCCTTTTATTCCATTTTACTGTACAGTCCTCTGTGACTATATGTCTGTGAAAAGTGTTTCATAAATAAACTTTACTCACTTGACGCTTGGAGAAAAAGTTCCATGCCATTGTCTCTTTCGCTTAGCCATTGCTAACATTGCTTGGAGATGTGCTGGCCTGTCGTATTCCGAGTGTTTTCTTTTTTTCGTGCAGCGTTTCTTGCGGGTTGTGTCATGTCAAGGTCTTTCTTTCCATCTTTGTTATAAAATCCAAAAATGCCCAACATTTGAGCTAACTGCTTCCTAACTTTCAAAGCTCACTGCAAATCACAGAGACAAGCTATGACTTCACTTGACTGCGTGTTTGCTTTGCGCCATCTAGTGGACTGAAAATGCCATTGATTAACTGATAACCCAAAAGTATAAGTGTGCACATTTTTAAAAAAAATAAAAGATCGATCTGTGTGTTTATGGATCGATGCACTGTCGCCAGTGCCAACTATCGTGATCCATAACTGAATCGGTCTTTTTTCCCACCCCTACCATCTAGATGTCAGAACACCGGCATTGGATATGTTTTGACCTGGGGTCTTCTGCAGTACAGACTCGACAGGTATATGTTTAAATAAACACTTATTACTTTTTGCACTTGACAATATTTAATTTGTTTACATGTGTATGAAATGACAATAGACATCTTCATGCTAATTGAGATATTTAGCAACAGTTACTGGCTACATTTAGAAGGGACCATTTTCTCAGCTGCGCAAAATAACTGGTTAAACAAAATATTTTGTCCAGTATTGCTATCATTTAATAAACTGTGCTTGCCAGAACTGTTGTATAAAAGCAATATTACGCTCAACGTCATTACGGTATCAATTTATATACTAACAACGGGTGTGATAATCTAATGGGCATTGCCACATTACAACCTGCAACTACTATATAAATTGATACCGTACTCCGTCTTGTGTAATATTGCTTAATTAGTGCAACTGCGTGCGGCTGAGAGTGGAAATCTGTGTCTGCTGCATCTGTTCATTGCCCCATGGAGTTTCTTTTTTCTCCTTTGCACTATTCCTCCAGAGGCTGGCTAGAAAATGAACCTGCCATGAATGGAGTTGGGCTCCACTGTGGGCTGGGCCCAGTACAGGGGAAGCCATGGGTCATGGTAGACCATGTGTGAGAAACTCATTGGATAATTAAGAATAATAATAATAATAATTAAAAGATCAACTCCACTGGTTGATTGAGGTGGGTGGGTGATGCCACACAAACTTGACCTGTCAATACATTTAGAATTTTAGCTTCATGAGTCAATTTTTATTTAGTTAACATCTCATTTTTGCAAGAAAAAAATATTGTTCTTCTTTCGTATGACTCCCACAGTCACTAAGCAATGTCATGTAGGCTGTGAAGCCAAGTCACTGTCTCTGGGGTGGGGTTGGTGAGAGCCAGATGGGTAGGTGGTCCAAGGTCAGGGCACTCTAATAAGACATGATGTGCTGTCTGCTCTGGGTTGCCACAAATACAAGCTGGTGATGAGCGAAGGCCACAAAGATGCATGCTGGCATTGAAACGGCCTCCCGTTCGCAGACGGTTGAGTATAACCCAATCTCTGTGGCCAAGCTGGGCACCTGGTGGTGGTTTTGTGCTTGGAGTGATGTTGAGCTGAGGTGGTTTTCTTGTCTCCTGCCAAGTGAGTCTCCAACTTTCCAGAAGATTAAATTTGGAAATTTCAGGGAGACATCATATCTACTGAGGAGTTTGCGAGAGTGTAGGCGTTGAGCACCTAGATCTTGGGCAGCTTGGATGCGATGATGTAAAAGATGCTTGTTTTCTTCAGTGGCCTTCTTCACAAGCATGTGTGTTTGGTGTTTTCTGCGAAGGGAAGGAGGAGCAATGCCAGATAAAACAGGCAGGTAATCCACAGGTGTTGCACGACGGCAACCTGTGATTATCCTTATGGTCTCATTGAGTGTGACATCCAGCTTCTTAGTGTGAACACTCCTACTCCAGACTAGAAAGGCATGTACTGCTGCGCTGTGTACCAGTGCAAGTGCGCCAGTATGGAGTGTGCTTGTATAGGCTCCCCATGAAGAACCAGCAAGGTGCCACAAGAGATTATTCTTTAATACTTTAGCACACAGAGACAAGCTGGTGCTTGTAGGCAGGTTGTCAAGTTTGACTCTAAGGTATGCTGGCATCGGGGTGTATGGCAAGGTTGAACCTCCCAGGGCGACACTGAGCTGGCGGTTAGCATCCCTGATAGTGAGATGGAATGCTGTAGCAGTAGTTTTTTCCATGCAGAGTTTCAGCCTCCACGTCCTTAGATAGTCTGAGATGGCAACAATGTCTTCAGTGAAAATTTTCTCCATCTTGGACCTGCTGACATTGAAGGAAATTCTCACTTAAGACATTGTTGCCATCTTGGACGTGGAGGCTGAAACTCAGCATGTCACTGATGAAGACTATGACAAAAATTATTCGTCAACAAAACTGACACTGCTGCAACCCAAACCAATTCCATATGCGAGAGGCTGCCTTTTTAGGAACAAGATCCTTCATTTTCTCCGTGTGTACTGCCACGTTTCACGTGGGTTTGTGTTGGAGACAGACAGGGTGGCGAAGCACCTACCGCTGGAGGCTGCTTTAATTACTCTAGCGAAAATGGGGGGAAAAATGAGTACATCATTTTTTATGAAGAAAAAAAATATCGATCAATCGATTTTCATTTAAAAATAAATTTTCCAGACAAAAGTATTTGAATACTGATTTAAAATCGATTTACTGCTTAGCTCTACTTTAAGGATGTGTAAACTTGTGCAACCAGCTTTTTGTGCTTTTGCTTTTTTTATATTTTCTCCCATAAAATGTTTGTATTTCAACTTAATTACACAGTTTGTAGGTCACATTCAAGGTTAAAAAAAAGTTTTAAAATGACTGTGGTCTCATTTATTAAATCACAAAAACCTGGCACTTTAACAAGGGAGCATACACTTATATCCATTGTACAAATATACAGTGGGGCAAAAAAGTATTTAGTCAGCCACCAATTGTGCAAGTTCTCCCACTTAAAAGAAGAGAGAGGTCTCCAATTTTCATCATAGGTATACCTCAACTATGAGAGACAAAATGAGAAAAAAAAAATCCAGAAAATTGCATTGAAGGATTTTTAATGAATTAATTGGTAAATTCCTCGGTAAAATAAGTATTTGGTCACCTACAAACAAGCAAGATTTCTGGCTCTCACAGACCTGTAACTTCTTTAAGAAACTCCTCTGTCCTCCACTCGTTACCTGTATTAATGGCACTTGTTTGAACTCATCAGTATAAAAGACACCTGTCCACAACCTCAACTAGTCAGACTCCGAACTCCACTATGGCCAAGACCAAAGAGCTGTCAAAGGATACCAGAAACAAAATTGTAGACCTGCACCAGGCTGGGAAGACTGAATCTGCAATAGGTAAGCAGCTTGGTGTGAAGAAATCAACTGTGGGAGCAATTATTAGAAAATGGAAGACATACAAGACCACTGATAATCTCCCTCGATCTGGGGCTCCACGCAAGATCTCACCCCGTGGGGTCAAAATGATCACGAGAACGGTGAGCAAAAATCCCAGAACCACACGGGGGGACCTAGTGAATGACCTGCAGAGAGCTGGGACCAAAGTAACAAAGGCTACCATCAGTAACACACTACGCCGCCAGGGACTCAAATCCTGCAGTGCCAGACGTGTCCCCCTGCTTAAGCCAGTATATGTCCAGGCCCGTCTGAAGTTTGCTAGAGAGCATTTGGATGATCCAGAAGAGGATTGGGAGAATGTCATCTGGTCAGATGAAACCAAAATAGAACTTTTTGGTAAAAACTCAACTTGTCGTGTTTGGAGGAGAAAGAATGCTGAGTTGCATCCAAAGAACACCATACCTACTGTGAAGCATGGGGGTGGAAACATCATGCTTTGGGGCTGTTTTTCTGCAAAGGGACCAGGACGACTGATCCGTGTAAAGGAAAGAATGTATGGGGCCATGCATCGTGAGATTTTGAGTGAAAACATCCTTCCATCAGCAAGGGCATTGAAGATGAAACATGGCTGGGTCTTTCACCATGACAATGATCCCAAACACACCGCCCGGGCAACGAAGGAGTGGCTTCGTAAGAAGCATTTCAAGGTCCTGGAGTGGCCTAGCCAGTCTCCAGATCTCAGCCCCATAGAAAATCTTTGGAGGGAGTTGAAAGTCCGTGTTGCCCAGAGACAGCCCCAAAACATCACTGCTCTAGAGGAGATCTGCATGGAGGAATGGGCCAAAATACCAGCAACAGTGTGAGAAAACTTTGTGAAGACTTACAGAAAACGTTTGATCTGTGTCATTGCCAACAAAGGGTATATAACAAAGTATTGAGATGAACTTTTGTTATTGACCACATACTTATTTTCCACCATAATTTGCAAATAAATTCTTTAAAAATCAGACAATGTGATTTTCTGGATTTTTTTTCCCTCATTTTGTCTCTCATAGTTGAGGTATACCTATGATGAAAATTGGAGACCCCTCTCATCTTTTAAGTGGGAGAACTTGCACAATTGGTGGCTGACTAAATACTTTTTTGCCCCACTGTATTTTATAAATATTAACATGCAAATCATATTTTGACAGTTTCAAATGAAAAGCACATCCTGTGATGTGGATTAAATTGCCATGGTGAACTACCACAGCCTTAGACTGCAGGTATGCATGAACACATAGGGGTTTTCTTTGACACATGCAGGTAGCTTAGATAAAGACCAACATAATTTAAAAAAAAGTGCTTTAGAGACAACAGTGCTGCAGGCAATGGGAGATGCAATGTGGATAAAAGTGAGTAATCAGCAGAACAAAAAAAATAACCAGAATCTGAAAGCGTATCCATGCAGGTATTACTTGAGACTGCAACAGAAAAACTTGGGTCATGTTTTATCTCCATCCACCTGCAGCATTCACATTTCTAACTGGCCTGCATTTCTACCCCCTTGTACACTGACTGCGGCATTAAAGCACCCTGAGAACAACATGACCAAACTTTCTCCATCCAGGTTATGGGTCTGACATGTGGACACAGCAACATACTGCACATACAAATAAGGGAAACAAACTCAAACTTAAAAAAAAAAAAAGAAAACATTTTTCAGCCAATAACGTTGCAGAATCATGAAATGATGCACACAATCTAAGTGAATTGAACAAACAAGAAAATTCCCTGTCCACAAAGATAAGTCAAGCAAAATTATTAAAAAATATGAAATGACAAGAATTTCTTGGTTGAGGATCTTACCAGGTTTCTCTATGTTGTCTCCAGTATTGTCCTGTACCTCATTGGGGATGGCTTAGGATAAAACCACACCAAACCACTGACATGTAAACTGCGCTCGGTAACCAGTTAAAAGCAAACTTTGCAAATCTAACATTCCTGATTCAGAGGTTTAATCCTTTAGTTCATGCAAATACGATGACTATCATCAAAAAACTCCTTTAATTAGACACAAAGGTAACACTTCAATTTTAATTTAAAAAAAGTGAAAAATTGTATGAAAAAAAGACTGTATAAAAAAGATGGACGTAACCATAATGTCACCTATGGGCTTTTCTTTTTCTACTAAGGGCTTGTATAGGTCTCTTTTCCACTAACCTTCAGCGGTATGCAGTGTTTCCCACAAATACTTGGATGGGCCACTAAGGCTACGGTTAATTTATTGTCGCAAAGTATTCATAACATTATTTAATAATTGCTAATAGGTTTAGTCAGCCGGGGGACCTCCAGTAATGCACTGGGCCTCACTCCTTTCCTCACTCTCTATGAAATATTTTTTTTTTGCCGGTCATTAACATTTGTTTGTTCTCTCCCATAGATTGAGTCCCCATCGTGCTGTTTGCTCTCTACATGTCTGTTCTTTTCTTCTTCTCTGTCCCCTCACCCCCCAGCCAGTCGCAGCAGATGACTGCCCCTCCCTGAGCCTGGTTCTGCTGGAGGTTTCTTCCTGTTAAAAGGGAGTTTTTCCTCTCCACCGTCACCAAGTGCTTGCTCACAGGGGATCGCCTGATTGCTGGGGTCTTTCTGCAACTGTGGGGGTCCTCCCTACAGTTGATAGTGCTATGAGATGACTGTTGTTGTGAAATGGCGCTATATAAATAAAGTTGAATTGAATTGAATTAATATTCAGTTCAAGAAGGCACACGTGCACTTGCTTTTGTGTGTGCAACATGAATGCAGGCTGAGGTTTTATTTTGTGTGAAAGACTGATTTTTCTGTCACAATTTTATCCATCCATCCATTTTCTACTGCTATTCCGGAGGTCTGGGTCGTGGAGGCAGCACCTCAAGCAGAGAAGCCCAGACTTTCGTCTCCCCAGCCACTTGCTGCAGCACTTTAAACAGGATACCAAGGCATTCCCTGGCAAGGTGAGGAAAATCATCTCTCCAGCATGTCCTGGGTCTGCCCCGGGGTCTCCTCTCAGTGGGACGTGCCCAAAACACCTCAAGTGGGAGGCATCCTGATCAGATGCCCAAACCACCTCAGCTGGCTCCTTTAGATGTGGAGGAGCAGCAGCTCTACACTGAGCTCCTCACCCTATCTCCAAGGGTGAGTCCAGCAATCCTACGGAGGAAGCTCATTTCAGCTGCTTGTATCTGACATCTCATTCTTTCAGTCACTAAGCAAAGCTCATGACCATAGGTGAGGGAAAGAACGTAGATTGAACGGTAAATCGACAGCTTTGCCTAAGAGTTCAGTTCCCTCTTCACCACAACAGACTGGTACAACATCCACATCACTGCAGATGCAGCTCCAATCCGTCAATCTCCCACTCCATTCTCACCTCATTTGTGGCCAGGATGAAAACCACATTGCTCCTCCTGAATCTGAGGTTTAACCAACGGGCGGACTCTCTTCTCCAGTTACAAGTTTAGCTTTTTTTTTTTTTTAAACCAGGTGTAGCAAGACAGAGCTAGCTAGAGGTGACTGAAAAACTAAACGGCAAAGTATTTTTTTGGGTGTGCTCTCATGTTAGTTGGTCTCACTTGTGAGAGATAGAGGAGGACTGATGGCAATCTGATAAAAAGGAAGCATTATGTACCGGCTCTCCATCTGGATTTGTGTGCTTTAATAATGTGTAAGTGGCCCATCCATTTTAATTTTGTGAAGTGTCTGTATATTATGTCAAAGTTTTTATCTTCTGACACAGTGGTGGAGGAGCCAACCTCAGAAAATACTAAGTGATCCTTAAATAGTTTAATGAACAGTTATTAAATGCAGTAGATATCAGGGAATTTTTGTGGACTACATCCAGCATTTGTCAAAAATAGACTCATTGTGTATTTTTAGTGAACTGTAAAGTTGGATTTGTTCCAAAATTATTCGGTCTAGGTGGGGAGTGCAACATTGACTAGAATGGAAACTATTTGCTGCCGAGACAGGTTCACAGCCTTAATGGACAGCAACAGGAGTCATTGGAAATCGAGGGCAATACCCCTTTTGGAGATCATTGAGAGATCGTTGAGAAATCTGGCCAATTTTTTGATCCATCAGTGACCAGGACTTCTGCAGGTATCTGATGATTCAAGTGGCCATGGAAACAGAATAATCCAATAAAGGCCATGGAACTGGGGTCATTAACTAAAGTGATTTACCCTCTAATAATCTGTTTATTCAGTCCATGTAAACACGACAAAACTGATTATTGCCATTACCAGTTTAGTCCCAGTAATCCGTTTACTGTGACCATGTAACCGGGGGTTCAATGATCTTCAGTGATCTGCAGTCACCACAGTCTTCCCAAAGTTTTGACTCTGTCCAAAACAAACAAGGATTTCCCAAATGATCCCAAAGATTAACAAGAGTATTCTAAGGCAAGTGCAATATCCCCTGCCTCCATTTTCTTTGAAGATATAATTCACTGAAGGAGAGCAGTTTTCAACTTTTTCATACAATCACTGGGGCAGAACCAAATTATGATAAGCCCACCATCCATGAATATACAACAACAATTGTTGTATATAGCCCATAGTTGTAGGTCAGGATCCCAAGGTGAACCTGTGTAGCAAGTGTGGTGACCCTAGAGAGCTTCAATAGTTAGAGGGCCTAGGGAAGGGGTGTCGAACTCATTCCATGGAGGGCCAAGACCCTGCATGTTTTACCTCCACCCAGTGTCTTCAGCAAGTACATTCACTAAATTTCTTCCCACTAATTGTTGATCAGTGAGAACACCTGCTGAAGACACTGGGCGGAGGTAAAACATGCAGGGTCTTGGCCCTCCATGGAATGAGTTTGATACCCCTGGCATAGGGAATGATAACCTTGACCTTTGGACCCCAAATCCATAGTCAGGTCATGGTCTCAGTGTGAACCTGTGTACCAAGTTTGGTGATCCTAGTGTTCTTTGTTGTTGAGAAATACACCACTCACAAAACATTAGGGATATTTGGCTTACGGGTGAAATTTATGGAAAACGTAAAAAAAAAGTTCACGTTACAGTGATCTCTATCTATAAAAGCAAGGAATCTCTGTGCGTGTGTATGTCTATTCCAGATATATTTTGCGAACTGTTCATGAGACTGGCCTCAGATTTTATAAGTGCTTTGCTGAGGTTACGAGGGTGTGCATCCCCTAGTATGGAATTGTTCAGTCAAAATTAGGTATGAGCCAATACTACTTTTTCAAGACCGATACCAATACTATGACTGAGTATTGGCAGATACTGAGCCAAACCCAATACTGTCTCTTATTTAAAAGAACAAAAGTACAGAACATACCTTGTTAATGACTAGTTGCATTTTGTATACATATAAAAACAGAAATCTAAAAGACAAAGAATATATTACAATTTGACTCAGTTCAGCAACGCTGCTGCTTTTTTATTTTAAACTTTGCAACATTGGCAGCATTTCACTGGTCAGCATCATGTAAACATGCATTCTGAAGTTTTAAGTGCAAGCTTATACAAAACTTTTAAGCTGAGTATTTAAGTAAACATTCAGATGAAATTCAAAGTGCCACTTTATATGCATGAATTAAAAAATGCTGTAGATCTGAAAATAAAGGAACTAACCCTTTAAAGGTCTGATGACACGACTGACATTTTTTAGCATGTTGTGTAAACCCAAAAGTCATTGTCGATCAATATTTACAACAGCGCCTGCATAAACTAGTTGTCAAAAAACCGCAGCCGCTGACTGGACTGTGGTGCTGCCCACCGAATGAAGGGCGGCACCACCATGACGTAAGCAACAGAACGGATGCAGGTGTTGTTGACTGGAATGACAGCAGCTTTGTAGCTCACAGTTTCTCTGGTTTCTTGTTTAAATTTTATGGCTATGTCTTCACGTTGTGTCGCAGGCTTAGATAAACAGCAGGCCGTGAAAGACCACATCACATGCTTCAGCTACAACTGTCATAAGCCTCCTCGTGCACATTTAAGCAGGGGGACCGCACGAGGAGGGGAAGGATTAATGGATTTACGCGCAGCTTTGACCTACTTTCGGTGATCGCATGCTGACGCTTGCCGGTCTGGCCACATCCCCTCTATCATTATCACCAGCTGATTCAAACTACTTCTACTCATCTTTCCCGGTCCTCGCCCAGGTGCTTCTCATCACACCATCACCAGCAGTGCATGTACTTAGCGGCTGTTTGCCAGTCACACACTGCTGGTCCATAGTATTGTCATCTGTGCTGTTAGTCTGCCAGTATTTTCAGCACTCTCACGACATGTTAGTCACTCCATGTTCGCCGTGGTTCTCGTGCGTCCTTGAAGCGTTGTTGGCTCTGGGGCGCACGTGTGGCTTTGTCTCCTCTCATCTGTTCTCTGGGTGATGCCAGTCCCCAAATGTCATCAGTAAGTGTGTGTGTTTTTTGTACGTCTTCACTTTTTTGGGAACTGTCTTTCTATATCAGACCTTTCAGTTGTGTTTTTGTCATCCATTATTATCATACAGTGGTGTGAAAAAGTGTTTGCCCCCTTCCTGATTTCTCATTTTTTTGTATGTTTCTCACACTTAACTGTTTCAGACCAAACAAATTTAAATATTAGACAAAGATAACAAGTAAACACAAAATGCAGTTTTTAAATGAAGGTGTTTATTATTAAGGGTAAAAAAAAAAAATCCAAACCTACATGGCCCTGTGTGAAAAAGTGACTGCCCCCCCTCCCCCATTAAAACATAAATTAACGATGGTTTATCACATCTTTGGAAAACTGACTTCTTTCTCTAGCCACAACCAAGCCTGATTACTGCCACACCTGTTCTCAATCAAGAAATCACTGAAATACGACCTGCCTGACAAAGTGATGTAGACCAAAAGATCCTCAAAAGCTAGACATCATGCTGCCATCCAAAGAAATTCAGGAACAAATGGGAAAATGTAATTGAGACCTATCAGTCTGGAAAAGGTTATAAAGCCATTTCTAAAGCTTTGGGACTCCAGCGAACCATAGTAAGAGCCATGATCCACAAATGGCAAAAACATGGAACAGCAGTGAACCTTCCCTGGACTGGATGGCCGGCCGACCAAAATTACTCCAAGAGCGCAGCGACGACTCATCCACGAGGTCACAGAAGACTCCACAACAACATCCAAAGAACTGCAGACCTCACTTGCCTCAGTTAAGGTCAGTGTTCATGAATCCACCGTAAGAAAGTGACTGGGCAAAAATGGTCTGCATGGCAAAAAGAACATAAAGGCTTGTCTCAGTTTGGCCAGAAAACATCTTGATGATCCCCAAGACTTTTGGGAAACTACTCTGTGGACTGATGAGACAAAAGTTGAACTTTTTGGAAGGTGCGTGTCCCATTACATAACAGCATTCAGAAAAGGAACATCATAACAACAGTAAAATATGGTGGTGGTGGCATGATGGTCTGGGGCTGTTTTGCTGCTCCAAGACATGGAAGACTTGCTGTGGTGAATGGAACCATAAATTCTGCTGTCTACCAAAAAATCCTGAAGGAGAATGTCCGGCCATCTGTTCATGACCTCAAGCTGAAGCACACTTGGGTTCTGCAGCAGAACAATGATCCAAAACACCAGCAAGTCCACCTCTGAATGGCTTAAGAAAAACCAAAACAAAGACTTTGGAGTGGCCTCGTCAAAGTCTTGACCTGAATCCAATTGAGATGCTGAGGCATAACCTTAAAAAGGCGGTTCATGCTCGAAAACCCTCCAATGTGGCTGAATTACAACAATTCTGCAAAGATGAGTGGGCAAAAATTCTTCCACAGTGCTGTAAAAGTCATTGTTATGCAGATGACACACAATTATACCTGTCAATGAAGCCAGATGATAGTAATCAATTAGCCAAGTTAGAAGCCTGTCTTAAGGAAATCAAAGCTTGGATGACTTGTAATTTCCTGCTGTTAAATTCAGATAAGACTGAAGTTATTCATGTTGGTCCAAAAAACCTTAGAAATTCCTTTCCAAATCAAACTTTCAGTTTGGATGCGGTTACTCTCTTAATAGCTCTGTGAGGAACCTTGGAATTATTTTTGATCAAGATTTGTCCTTCAATTCACATATTAAATTTGTGTCTAAGACTGCCTTCTATCATTTGCGTAATATTGCCAAGATTAGGAGCATCTTGTCTCAGAGTGATGCTGAGAAACTGATCCACGCTTTTGTTAGCTCGAGATTAGATTATTGTAATTCTTTATTATCAGGCTGTCCTAAAACATCTTTAAAAAGTCTTCAGCTGATCCAAAATGCTGCAGCAAGAGTTTTAACAGGTACTAGAAAGAGAGATCATATCTCTCCGGTTCTGGCCTCCCTTCATTGGCTTCCCATAGAGTTTAGAATTAAGTTTAAAATCCTTCTTCTTACTTACAAAGCTCTAAACAATCAGGCTCCTTTTTATTTAAAAGATCTGATACTACCGTATTATCCTAACAGAGCACTACGCTCCCAAAATGCAGGATTACTTGTAATACCTAGAATCTCCAAAAGTACAATGGGAGGCAGAGCCTTCAGTTATCAAGCTCCTCTCCTGTGGAACCAGCTGCCAATCTGGATTCGGGAGTCAGACTCGATCTCCGTTTTTAAGAATAGGGCTAAAACCTACCTTTTTGATATAGCCTACAATTAGGGAGGGATCATGTGTTTCTGAACCCTCCCTTAGTTATGCTGCTAATAGGTTTAGTCAGCCGGGGGACCTCCAGTAATGCACTGGGCCTCACTCCTTTCCTCACTTTCAATGAAATTTTTTTTTTGCTGGTCATTAACATTTGTTTGTTCTCTCCCATAGATTGAGTCCCCATTGTGCTGTTTTCTCTCTACATGTCTGTTCTTTTCATCTTCTCTATCCCCTCACCCCCCAGCCAGTTGCAGTAGATGACTGCCCCTCCCTGAGCCTGGTTCTGCTGGAGGTTTCTTCCTGTTAAAAGGGAGTTTTTCCTCTCCACCGTCGCCAAGTGCTTGCTCACAGGGGATCGCCTGATTGCTGGGGTCTTTCTGCAACTGTGGGGGTTCCCCCTACAGTTGATAGTGCTATGAGATGACTGTTGTTGTGAAATGGCGCTATATAAATAAAGTTGAATTGAATTGAATTAAAAGACTCATTGCCAGTTATCGCAAACACCAGATTGCAGTTGTTGCTGCTAAGGGTGGCCCAACCAGTTCTTAGGTTTAGGAGGCAATCACTTTTTCACACAGGGCCATGTAAGTTTGGATTTTTTTTTACCCTTAATAATAAACGCCTTCATTTAAAAACTGCATTTTGTGTTTACTTGTGTCATCTTTGTCTAATATTTAAATATGTTTAACGATCTGAAACATTTAAGTGTGACAAACGTACAAAAAAATGAGAAATCAGGAAGGGGGCAAACACTTTCACACCACTGTACATATAGGCTACAGCTCTTTGTATTCCATTTTCAAACAGCCTACATTTGGGCCTGTAAAGCCTAATTGGGATACCCGTTTCAGACGGGAATACTTGCGTTCTACGGGCAATGCATTTGTATCATGAAACCGGAGTGGTGGCTCAGTTGGTACAGCATCCGCCCCACACCCGGGCAGGGGTTCAAATACCCGGCCGGGTTATGCCGAAGACCATATAAAAAAAAAAAAAAAAAAGTGGAACTTCCTGCTGTCCAGCTTGGTGCTCAGCAATAATAGAATTGAGGAGGGAAATCTGTGGCGGCACCTTGCATGGCAGCGGCCCTTTTTATTCTACTATGGGGTGTGTGTGATTTACACTGTAGATAGGATAAAGCACAATTTTGTTCTACTGTACATGATTGGTTGTATGGTTGAATGACAGTAAAGGGTGATTTAAAGTAGGGCATTTAAGTAGAAGCATGCAATGGTGATTTCCTCATCTCAAACAATTTACTGAAACAAAAGCCAACAGTGGTGGGTATACCACAACAAAAAAATGTCAATGTCTCATGCTGTTCACAAGTCGACTTATTGTCTGCTGAGGCATGGCATTCCACTCTTCTTGAAGGGCAGCCCTCAGATCATTGAGGTTGTGGGGTGTCGGGTTACGAGCCTCTATGCGGCAACTCAGCCTGAATCTCCAAACCTGAATCCCATAGAAAACCTATGGGATTCAGGTTTGGAGAAAGTGCAGGCCACTCCATTTGAGGTACCCCAGCCTCCAGCAGCCGTTCCCTAATGATGCAACCTCGATGAGCTGCAGCACTGTCGTCCATGAAGATGAAATTAGACCTGTGTTGTTCATGCAGGGGCACAATGACTGGATTAAAGATGTTATTCAGGTAGTATTGGCTTGTGACTGTACCATCCACAAGGTGTAGAGCAGTTCTGTATTGACTAGACACCTGGCCAGACTGTAAACACCACCAAAGACTCGTCTGGTGACAACAGTGGCTGATGCATAGCGCTCACCCTGACATCTCCAACATCGTTGGTGGCCATAATTTCTGCTCAACGTGAATGCACTGGCCCCTTGTCCAGCGTAAATGCTCCCTGGCCCATGTAAGATAATGACGCCTGTGCCTGCTGGTGTGGTCAGGTACCCTAGCAGGTCATTTAGTACGCAGACCACACCGATGTACATGGTTTTGAATGGTCTGACATGACACTTGGGTGCTTCTCACCTTCTTTAGGGTGCTTTCACACCTAAATTTGTTTACTTTGGTCCAAATCAGTTGATAAGTTTGTTACTTTGCATCATTTTCTCCTTTGTTCGGTTGCCTTTCACACAGGCAAAAATTGAAGCGGCCCAAACTTCGTCAGGTTAAATCCCAGGAGACTTGCATCAGAATGTTCTCTGGTCTTATTGATCAGATTTTTTTACCACGAGAACAGGAAAGGTAAATACAGAAAGTAGGATGACTACTGTGCATTTATGCAATTCTGGGGAGAAAATAATACAATGGAGCGTAATCTATGGGGAGGTTTTCCTCACCTTGGTTATCGTTTGTTACATTACATGCATATACCACTTTCGGCAAATCGTACAGTTTGAAAATGAAGTGTGGCTACGGATGGAAAACAACATGTTAATGCAGTGGAGTCGGCCAAGGTGCATATCAAGACAGTACAGGAGACAGTGTTCATTAATTCTCCAGAACTGTGACATGCGCTGCCAGAATGGCATAAAATGTTTTACCGTTTGCAGCTGGTCCTGTTTTAGTTTGGTCCCTTTTTCACCTGGAGGACCATACCAGAGTCCGTCAGTCGATTCAAATTGAGACCACCTCATTTAGGTGGTCTGGGTACGGTTGCTTTGGTGCGTATCCGAATGTGATTACTGTGTTCTCACCAGACAAAACGAACCGCTCTAATGGAGAAAACGCACTAAAGCCTGTAGGTGTGAAAATGCCCTTAAATGTGCGTGAGCTGTGTAGCATTCATCATCTGGTTCCGCAAGGCACTGTTCACAATGAAGCGGTCATCAACGTGGGATGTAGCCAAAAGACGTCCACTTCTATGCCTTTGTGTGACTCTTCCAGTCTCTGTATCTCTGTTACAACCTGCTGATGCCACTGACACTCAAAGCTCAGTGGCCACTTCCCTCTGAGAGCATCCTGTTTGAAGCCTCGCAATGGCGAGGTACTGTTGATCAACTGTTAGGTGTAGTCTTGGTCTCATGATGTCAAAGTGTGAACAGCATGATGAAGAGGATTGTTTAAATACTAATTCTAACTGAACTGGAAAATTTATTGGTCGATTCATGGATCAAACACCTGCTGCGAATTTTGCCATTAAGCACCTTGTTAGAGAGGAGCAAGTTATAAAAAAGTAACGAAACATTGAACAGTTGGACATGTGCATTTAAAAGGTTTGAGAAGGTCAAATTAAGTTCACCTGTAAAGGTTATAGTGCATTATAGGTGCATCCTGAAATTACACCCGAAAGCCAAGTATCCCCAACTTTTTGTGAGTAGTGTAGTTTACATGCCATTTTGACCTTGACCTTGCAATCAAAACACCACAGTCACACTTCAGTGTCACAGGACAAACCTGTGTTGAAAGTTTGGTGACCCTAGCATTACTTGTATTGTAATACGCTGTAGGAAATGCCAACCTTGATCTTTTGACCCCAAATCCATAGTCACAGAACAGGGTCACAGAGTGAACATGTGTACCACATTTGGTGGCCCTAGCTTTACTCTTTCTATAGTAGAAGTGCAAATGGAATGTTAACCTTGACCTCTGACCCCAAACCCATCGCCAGGTCAGGATGTAAGCCATCCAAGATTTGTCTTAAATGTACTGTAACTATGGTATGGTTTTGAAAAACCTAAATCATAACTGGAGGACGAGTTGATTTCACAAGACTGTATGAACTGAGGTGAAACAGGAGGTCATAAGTCCGGGGCTATAACTCCTGCAAAAAACATCCAATCAGAGCTAAATTGCAATATGCACATCCTCAGTGTATATCAAACCCTGGTACCAAGTTTCAAAACAATCGGAACAAAACTGTAGGAGGAGTTGATTGCACAAAAGTGGAACAGACTGACCCATAACATAATCCCCCTTCGGCCTTCACCCAAAGGAGTCTGACACCTTTGGTCTTCGACCGGCAGGGGATAAAAATTGGTCTAATCTCTCAATGATCTCCATGCTGTGCAAAGGGGCCATAAGAGACAGCAGAATGTAGAACAATATTGCGAACAGTTAAACTTTACTGACTTTGTGTTTTGAGTTGTTTCCTGGTATGACACACTCACACCACTGCCGCTATTTACAATGATTGCCATGAGTAATAGTTGCATTGATTATACATCATGCATGTGTTGTATGTGTGCATGTGCTCATATAGTAGCATCAAAATGGCACCATGCCAAAGCCCGTCAATACTGAGTTCGTCGGCTGCGCTTTAGCATGGCACAGAGCGATTACACTTGTTAACAGAAGACGACTTTTGGTTTAACGTTAGGATAAAATGCAGTGACGGGGCCCTGGTATGACCACAAAAGCATCATGAAATGTTTACTGAAGCCACAAATCAATTGAGTAGAAGGGGTATTTTCTTCATGGCTGTTATACATATAGACATCATTCTGAAACAAACCCCAAATGACTACAGGAAAGATGGCAGGTTTACAGATCTTTTGTTATATTCTTCAGACCAAGAAGCTACATACAGTTGCACTCATAAGTTTACATACTCTGGCGAAATTTATGATTTTTTGGCCATTTTTCAGAGAATACAATGCATCCCTAAAGTATTCACGACGCTTCACTTTTTCCACATTTTATGTTACAGCCTTATTCCAAAATGGATTAAATTCATTTTTTCCTCAAAATTCTACACACAATACCCCATAATGACAATGTGAAAAAAGTTGAGATTTTTGCAAATTTATTAAAAACAAAAACACTAAGAAATCACATGTACATAAGTATTCACAGCCTTTGCCATGAAGCTCAAAATTGAGCTCAGGTGCATCCTGTTTCCACTGATCATCCTTGAGATGTTTCCATAGCCATATAGTATGATAGTTGCGACACGCTTTGAATTTGCCGCTGCCCGGTCACATGTTTCATGGAGCTCCAAATAGTTCCAAACAACAGCCTTTCTATAATGGCGTGCGAATGGCAGCTGTGATGATCTGTGGCATAAAAAACATTTTTTAGCCATATTAGGTAAACATTTAAAATACCTGTCAGTAGGTATTGTGTTAAACTTACTGTATAATGAACACATTTAACTGTATTATAATACAAACGAGCAACATTAACATTTTTCTTACAGAACAGTGCATTTTTTTCCCTTTTAAATGTACCACCTTCATCTAAATTTTACTTTTTCGCATAAATTTGCTACTTTTTCCTCATAATATTGTATTTCTCTCTCTCATAACTGATTTTTATTGTACATTTGAGACTATTTTCAAATTGAAATGTGGCTGTTTTTTTTAGTTTTTTAAAAAAAAAATCATTACTTTTTTCTTACAGATTTATGTATTTTTATACTAAATTTGAAAGTTTTTTTTCATTCTAGCTTTTCATGCACATATTAACTATTTTAGAAACGTTACATTTTTCTCTTAAAAGCTTAAACATGAGGAAAACATACAAACTATACACGTGTACTCTGTAAAACAATGAAATTCATATACATAAATAAAATTAATTTCCTGAACCAAAATAGAATTACAAAGGATAGAAAATACATTCTGTTAATAGTTCAGTTTTTTTTTTAATAATTTCAAGTGAGCTATTTTATAAAACTGAGTCACATTTGCAAATATGACAATTGCTTTTAGAATGTTTGTTTTTAAACATTCGACTCTTCATTTACCAACTTAAAATAATCACTTGTTTTCAAATGTAAAAATAAACCAGTCTATATCCCCAGTGTCTTTCACCCCATGTTTCTCCCAACAATTTCTTCAAATAAGTACAGAATATTTTCAACACAACAGAATGATAAAATATTAAAATTGCTAATTTATGAATGTTAAATAACACTGCCACCACCAGGTGCTAATTTATGAATGTTAATATTAATGTATGCTAATTTATGAATGTTAAATAACATTGCCACCGATAACCAGATTATCAAGTTGAGCTAGCTGCTGTTCATCTGAATCTAGTGTGGAGCAAGCTAATGAGCAAGTTTGTGAGCTTCTATCGGACATAAACATGAAAAAAGCTGACGAAATAAAACATTATCACAGGCTACATAATTTACATGTTAACTTAAGTGGTGAAATGAACAAAGCAATGGCCATTTATAACTTACCAGTGATTATTAAGCAGACACTCCGGGAAACGAATGGTCGTCTATGGGGAAAACTACAATGTTTGGAACTAATCGCTGCTCCATGACTCACGTGACTTCCGCCTTCCGAAGTTTCTACTGAAGTCTATCGGAGTGTCGCAACTATCATACTATATGGCTACGGATGTTTCCACAGCTTAATTGGAGTCCACCTGTTGTAAATTCAGTTGATTGGACATGATTTGAAAAGGCACACCTGTCTATATAACAGTGCATGTCAGAGCACAAATCAAGCATGAAGTCAAAGGAATTGTCTGTAGACCTCCGAGACAGGACTGTCTCGAGGCACAAATCTAGGGAAGGGTACAGAAAAATTTCTGCTGCTTTGAAGGTCCCAATGAGCACAGTGACCTCCATCATCCATAAATGGAAGAAGTTCAGAAACACCAAGAGTCTTCCTAGAGCTGGCCGGCCGTCTAAACTGAGCGACTGAGGGAGACGGGGCTTTAGTCAGGGAGGTGACCAAGAACCCAACAGTCACTCTGTCAGAGCTTCAGTGTTCCTCTGTGGAGAGAGGAGAACCTTCCAGAAGGACAACCATCTCTGCAGCAATCCATCAATTGACGAAAACCACTCTTTAGTAAAAGGCACATGGCAGCCCGCTTGGAGTTTGCCAAAAGGCACCTGAAGGACTCTCAGACCATGAGAAACAAAATTCTCTGGTCTGATGAGACAAAGATTTAATTCTTTGGCATGAATGCCAGGTGTCATGTTTGGAGGAAACTAGACACCGCTCACCACCAGGCCAATGTCAGCCCTACAGTGAAGCACGGTGGTGGCAGCATCATGATGTGAGGATGTTTTTCCAGCAGCAGGAACTAGGAGACTAGTCAGGATAGAGGCAAAGATGAATGCAGCAATGTACAGAGACATCCTGGATGAGAACCTGCTCCAGAGCGCTCTTGATCTCAGACTGGGGAAACGGTTCATGTTCCAGCAGGACAACGACCCTAAGCACACAGCCAAGATATCAAAGGAGTGGCTTCAGGACAACTCTGTGAAGGCCCTTGAGTAGCCCAGCCAGAGCCCAGACTTGAATCCAACTGAACATCTCTGGAGAGATCTGCAAATGGCTGTGCATCAACACTTCCCATCCAACCTGACTGAGCTTGAGAGGTGCTGCAAAGAGGAATGGGCGAAACTGTCCAAAGATAGGTGTGCCAAGCTTGTGGCACCATATTCAAAAAGACTTGAGGCTGTAATTGCTGCGAAAGGTGCATCAACAAAGTAGTGAGCAAAGGCTGTGAATACTTGTGTACATGTGATTGCTTCATTTTTTATTTTTAATAAATTTGCAAAAATCTAAAAAAAAAAAAAAAAAAAAAAAAAAGAACAACTTTCATGTCATTATGGGGTGTTGTGTGTAGAATTTTGATGAAAAAAAAATTATTCCATTTTGGAATAAGGCTGTTACATAAAATATGGAAAAAGTGAAGTGCTGTGAATACTTTCCAGATGCACTGTATGAATTATAACACAAAAACTTTTCTTTCCCTCAGTAGTTGGGTGAAGCCATTTATTATCAAACAATTGTGTCCATGCTTTTTAAAATCATAATGACAACAGAAACGACCCAAATGACCCTGATCAAAAGTTTACATACCCTAGTTCTTAATACCGTGTATTGCCGTCTTTAACATCAATGACAGCTTGAAGTCTTTTGTGGTAGCTGTGGATGAGGCACTTTATTTTCCCAGATGACAAAGCTGTCCGTTCTTCTTGGCAAAAAGCCTCCAGCTCCTGTAAATTCTTGTGCTGACTTTCATGAACTGCACATTTGAGATCTCCATAAGGTGGTTCAATGATATTGAGGTCAGGAGACTGAGATGGCCACTCCAGAACCTTCACTTTTTTCTGCTGTAGCCAATGACAGGTTGACTTGGCCTTGTGTTTTGGATTGTCATGTTGGGATGTCCAAGTGCTTCCCATGTGCAGCTTCTGGGCTGATGAGTACACATTTTCTTCCAGTACTTTCTGTTAACATGCTGCATTCATCTTGCCATCAATTTTGACCAAGTTCCCTGTGCCTCTGTAACTCACACATCCCCAAAACATCAGCAATCCACCTCTGTGTTTCACAGTAGGGATGGTATACTTTTCATCATAGGCCTTGTTGACTCCTCTTCACATGTAGTGTTTATGGTTGTGGCCAAAAAGTTTAATTTTGGTCTCATCACTCCAAATAACTTTGTTCCAGAAGTTTTGAGGCTCATCTATGTGCTGTCTGGCATATTCTAAGCAGGCTGCTTTGTGGCGTTGGCATACTAATGGCTTTCTTCTGGTGACTCGACTATGCAACCCATTTTTTTTTTTGAAGTACGTCCTTATTGTGCATTTTGAAACAGCCACACCACTTTTTTTCAGAGTAATGTATGTCAGCTGAAGTTATTTGAGGGTTTTTCTTTGCATCCCGAACAATCTTCCTGGCAGTTGTGGCTTAATTTTTTGTCGTCTTTGATGTCTTCCAGTCAGGTTTTTGGCCACACCACAGCACTGAGACAGTTCTAGTTAAGGTCCTTGATGACATCCATTCCAATACAGATAAAAACAACTTTTCAATCTTGGTTCTGCTGGAACTCAGTGCTGCATTCGACACGGTCGACCATAGCATCTTACCAGACCAGCTGAAAAACTGGGTGGGACTTTCTGGTAACCCCGGGACCCCATCCACCCCCAGCACAGAATGTTCACACTTCTACCCACAGGCCAGAGGTACAGAAGTGTGAAATGCAGGACAACCAGACTGAAAAACTCCCTTCTTTCCCGCTGTCATCAGACTCCTGAACAAATCAACTCCCAAAACACCGCAACACAGCTTTGCAAATAGGAACTCACACACTGGCTGCTAAATTTGCACATTGCTTATTTGTACAGTGCGCATAGTCTCACCCCGTCTGATGTCCATATCAACTCTGCCGCTAACTATCATGTACAGTCTACTGGTATCATCATTACAGAGAAATTCGCACACTGGGTGCTAATTTGTATACTGGTCATTTGCACACTGCTCATTTGCACACTGAACATAGGCTTATGCCATCTCAGGTTCATATCATCTCTGATATTAATATACCACTGTCCACTACAGTCACCTAGGGAATTTCAAATTTCATTCTTCTTGTTTGCTCTAGTTATTCTGTGGTTTCGTTCTGTGTTATTACTTCAATTAGTATTGTTGTCTACCTACTACCTTGGCATTCGTTCGGAGAGCAGAGTAAGAATTTCATTGCTCAGGAAATGTTGCATTTCTTAACTGTGCATATGATAATAAAGCCTTTGAATCTTGAATTTAAAAGACGGGGACTATTTTGTGTCTATAGGTAGCTAAAAATCTGAGCGAACAAAAATAACTTGTGGAATTCCCCAAGGTTCCATTTTGCAACCTTCGCTTTTCAACATCTATATGCTCCCACTAACAAATCACAAAAAAACAAAATACATTACCATAATTACGCAGATAATCCACAAATCTACATAACCATCTCACCAGGAGACTATGGTCCAATTAAAACCATTATCAAATGCACTGGTCAAATTAAAGAGTGGATGTGCCAGACTTTTCTTCAGTTAAATGAAGACAAAACTGAAATAGTAGTTTTTGGAGTCAAAGAAGAAAGACTCAAAGTTAGCACTCAGCTTCAATCAATGATGCTAAAAACCAACAGCCAAGCCGGAAATCTGGGTGTGGTTCTGGACTCAGACCTGAATTTTAACAGCCACATTAAGACAGTGGTGAAGTCAGCTTATTATCACTTAAAGAACACAGCAAGGATTAAAGGTCTGATGTCTCAGCAGGATCAAGAAAAACTTGTCCATCCATTTATCTTCAGTAAACTGGACTACTGTAACACTGTCCTCACAGGTCTCCATAAAAAGTCCATCAGACAGATGCAGTTGGTTCAGAACGCTGCAGCTCGACTCCTCACTAAGACCAAGAAAATGGATCATATAACTCCAGTTCTCAGATCTTTACACTGGCTTCCTGTCTGTCAAAGAATACATTTCAAAAATACTGCTGTTGGTTTATAAAGCTCTGAATGGTTTAGGGCCAAAATACATTTCAGATCTGCTAGTCCATTATGAACCACCCAGAGCCCTCAGATCATCAGGGTCAGGCCTACTATCTGTGCCCAGAGTTCAAACCAAACATGGTGAGGAAGCATTTAGTTTTTATGCCTTTCACATATGGAACAAACTCCCCAAAATTCTTTTGCTTTCCCCATGGCTCGGAATCCAGCAATGTCAGTGCAGCAGTAGACAAACATTCACGGGTCTGTCAGGAGCCCAGAAACTCACTGACTTTTTATACACACACACCAATTACAAGTAAACGGATCAGAGGTGAGGATGGTTACCTTTAGTAGCCATTTAACCCCGTTTGTGTCAACTTGTGTGTATGTTATCAGGCCAAAGCTTCTAGGGTATGTAAACTTTTGATCAGGGTCCTTTGGGTAGTTTCTGTTGTCATTATGATTTAAAAGATCAAACAGAATTGTTTAATAATAAATGGCTTCACCCAACCACTAACTATGAGTGAAAGAAAAGTTTTTGTATTATCATATTCTCTGAAAAATCACCCCCAAAAAAAGAATCAAATTCCACCAGGGTATGTAAACTTATTAGCACAACTGTACATTTCATACAGTCTATAATTAAACTAAAAGGGCAATTAAGGCATAACCAATCTTCCTGGGCTCTAAAAATATGTAATATTGGGGTAAAGCTCAACACCTCCTAGATGTTTTAATACTAAGTGCCCCTTACAAATCACAAGAAAATGCAGTGAGGTTTTGATCATGAAATAATTTTTACATTGCCAAGAGTAGAATGTATTCCTATTTCATGCAGAAAAAAAAACAAAACAGATTTAATTATTGCTGAACTTTTCCACTTCATTCAAAATCATTTAAAGACAACGGGTGTTGATGGACGTTACACTGTATGAAGTATGAGAAACAATGGAATGGGTTGACTTGAGATGGAAGGATGACAATATGAAAATGGCAAAAGGACAGGGGAAATTAAATTGTGGGAGTACGTGCGTTTGCAGTAGCTTGACAGATCTTGAGATTTCTATTAAGGCTGCAGACAGCATATTTCTTCAAGTGTTGTACAGCTTGTCTAAGGATAAGTGTACATTGATGATCTCACCTGTAGCACTGAGGAGGTCCAGGAGGAAAGACCTCTTATCACTCTCTTCCACCCACACAACTTTCTGAGTGATGTTCTCAGATGTGGAACCCACTCTGCCAACTGCCAGGAATATGTACTCTTCCAGAAAATCCCGAGCTAGGATCTGAGGATGAAACAAACTTCAGTTAAATTTAGGTTCAGGAGATAATTACAATTCCCTTTACTGAGCAAGCCCTGCCTTTCCTTTTTAGAAACAACAATTCTGACCAAAAAATTTCAGGAAATAATAGAAGGGGGAAAATAACCTCATGGCCTAAACTGCGAGCAGTAATTAATGCAAAAACACCTGGATCTCTTTAGGAAACGTTGCACTGAACATCATGGTTTGTCGGATGCCTTTGCGTGGCATGGTATCCTGCTCAACTATGCGTCTTATCTGTGGTTCAAAGCCCATGTCCAGCATACGATCTGCCTCATCTAGGACCAGGTAGCTGAAGTAAACAGAGGAGGAAAATTGACTCAGCATATAATCAATATCCTTCACTCCCTTCATCTGTTCATGTCTTACTTGCAGTATTCAAGTCCTATTTTGCCTCTCTCCATCATGTCCACCAATCTGCCAGGTGTGGCCACGAGCAGGTGACAGCCTCTTTCCAGGTCTCTGATCTGCTGACCGATGTCTGCTCCTCCGTACACCACACAGGGACGCACTCTGGAGCGGTAGGAAAACTAGCAGACAAAAAGAAGGACCAAATACAAAGTGAAAGGGTTTTCCACTTTAACAGAATTTCTTGTTAGCGTGCGGTATGTTTGAATATAATACCTTTCTGGCCTCATCGTATATCTGCAGTGCCAGCTCTCTGGTGGGAGCAAGTACTAGAGACATTGGGTATTGTTTACGACGGCCAAACTTTCCATTCTCCTGCAATACAATGACAACAGCTTGTTCCAATCTAACATCAGTGATTATTTAAGTTAAGAGTAGTTGTACGTACAGGACAGTGCCCAAAGCTACAGCTGAGAGATCACCAATGACTGAAGTTTAATTTGTGTTACTCCCTTTTAGAACCATGGGGAAATTCAACATTGTCAATTCTAAGGATTTGATTTTTTCCCACCTGTCCAGAGGCTTTGGCTGCATTAAGAGCTTCTCCTGGCCCATCAGTGTAGATCTGACTGAGAATTGGCAGCAGAAATGCAGCAGTTTTCCCAGAGCCTAAATGCACAAAGCCAACCTTAATTTCTACATGCATTCAGGTTTTCATTTCATGCACTGTACGTATGTTGTGGTGCCATACCCGTCTGTGCACAGGCCATGAGGTCTCTCTTAGACTTGATAATAGGAATGGCGTATTTCTGGACAGGGGTGGGTCTTGTGTAGCGACTCAGAGCAATGTTTCCCATGATAATCTCACCCATATCCACATCTTGGAACTGCAACATCAAAGAGACATATTTAATAGGTTAAAAAAAAAGGCAAGAATGCAGCTGACAATGTAAATGTGTTAGATTTTATGAGGAGCTTACACTTTCAATGCGCTGAGGGCAGTTCTGTCCTGTCGCCTCAACAGGAATGTCATCGTATTTCTCAAAGTTAATCCCAGTGTTACTGCCAGAAAACAACTCGCTATCGAAAGAAGAACTTTAGTCAAATGATTGTTTAAAAAAAACACACACATAAATCCTGCAGCATATTTTTGGCACTTTTTAACTGAGTAGAATTTAAACAAAATTTTCACTAAGGTTGACTGTTCAATTTCTTCTTCTTTCGGCTGCTCCCTTTAAGAGGTCGCCACAGCAGATTATCTGCCTCCATCTGACGCTATCCCTTGCATGATCTTCTGTAACACCAACCTTCTCCATGTGCTCCTTGACTACAGTCATGTGAAAAAATTAGGACACCCTGTATAAGCCTCTGTGTGCGTGTGTGTGTGTGTGTGTGTGTGTGTGTGTGTGTGTGTGTGTTTTAAACATATTTGGACATATGGATATTTAATATCGATGTTAAAAATACTGGGAGACTCATGTAATACAGCATCCATCCATCCATCTTCTATCGCTATTCCGGAGGTCCAGGTCATGGAGCCAGACTTCCCTCTCCCCAGCCACCTGCTCCAGCTCTTAAGAGAGGATACCAAGGCGTTCTCAGACCAGCTGGGAGACAGTCTCTCCAGCGAGTCCTGGGTCTGCCCCGGGGTCTCCTCCCAGAGGGACGTGCCTGAAACACCTCAAGTGGGAGGCGTCCAGGAGGCATCCTGATCAGATACCCATACCATCTCAACTGGCTCCTTTCAATATGGAGGAGCAGCGGTTCTACCCCAAGCCTCTCCCGGATGACTGAGCTCCTCACCCCATCTCTGAGGGTGAGTCCAGCAATCCTACGAAGAAAGCTCATTTCAGCCACTTGTATCCGCGATCTCGTTCTTTTGGTCATTACCCAAAGCTCATGACCATAGGTGAGGGTAGGAACGTAGATTGACTGGTAAGTTGACAGCTTTGCCTTAGAGCTTAGCTCCCTCTTCACCACAATGGACCGGTACAACGTCTGCATCACTGCAGATGCTGCTCCGATAAGTCTGTCAATCTCTCGCTCCATTCTCCCCCACTCGTGAATAAGACCCTAAGATACTTAAACTCCTCCACTTGGGGCAGGAGCTCGTCTCCAACCCGGCGAGGACAATCCACCTTTTTCCGACTGAGGACCATGGACTCAGACTTGGAGGTACTAATTCTCATCCCAGCCGCTTCGCACTCAGCGGCAAACCATCCCAGTAAGAACTGTAGGTCATTGCAGGATGAAGCCAACAGGACAACATCATCTGCAAACAACAGAGATGAGATCCTGTGGTCACCAAGCATGACACCCTCTGTTCTCCGGCTGTGCCTAGAAATCCTGTCCATAAAAATTATGAACAGGACCGGTGACAAAGGGCAGCCCTGGTGGAGTCCAACTCTCACTGGGAATGATTCCGATCGAGTTTTGGCAATACGAACTAAACTCTCTCAACGGTCGTACAGAGACCGAATAGCTCATAACAGCAAGCCCGATACCCCATACTCCCGAAGCACTCCCCTCAAAAAAAACACGAGGGACACAGTCAAATGCCTTCTCCAAGTCCACAAAATACATGTAAACTGGTTGGGCAAACTCCCATGAACCCTCAAGGATTCTCGAGAGGGTAAAGAGCTGGTCCAATGTGCCACGGCCAGCTACTCCTGAATCTGAGGTTCGACCAGTGGCCGGACTCTCCTCTCCAGTACCTTGGCTTCCCAGGGAGGCTGAGGAGTGTGATCCCTCTAAAGTTGGAGCACACCCTCCGGTCCCCTTTTTTTGAAGAGAGGAACCACCACCCCGGTTTGCCACGCCAAAAGCACTGCCCCCGACCTCCACGCAATGTTGCAGAGGCGTGTCAACCATGACAGCCCTACAACATCCAGGACCTTGAGGTACTCGGGGCGAATCTCATCCACCCCTGGGACCCGGCCACCAAAGAGATTTTTAACCACCTTGGTGACCTCGGCCCCTGTGATAGGCGAGTCATTCCCCTCGTCCACAAGCCCTGCTTCCTCTGTGGCGTGTCAGTGGGATTGAGGAGATCCTTGAAGTATTCCTTCCACCGCCCAACAATATCCCCAGTTGAAGTCAGCAGTGCCCCAGCCGCACCATACACAGTGTGGACAGGGAGCTGCTTCCCCCTCTTGAGCCGCTGGACAGTTTGCCAGAATCTCTTTGAGGCCGACCGAAAGTTTTGCTCCATGGCCTCACTGAACTTCTCCCATACCTGGGTTTTTGCTTCAGCAACCACCCAAGCTGCACTCTGCTTGGCCTGCCGGTACACCTCAGCTGCTTCGGGAGTCCCACAAGCCAACAAAGCTTGATAGGACTCCTTCAGCTTAATGGCTCCCCTCACCACTGGTGTCCACCACGAGATGCCCCGACAGCCTTGTGGCCGCAGCTTTAAGCAGCTGCTTCAGCAATGGAGGTGGAGAACATGGCCCATTCACACTCCATGTCTCCAGACTCCCTCGGAATGTGGCTGAAGTTCTTCTGGAGGTGGGAGGTGAAGACCTCCCGGACAAGGGCCTCCGACAAACGTTCCCAGCACACCCTCACTATACATTTGGGTCAACCAGGTCTGAATGGCATCCTCTCCTGCCATCGGATCCAACTCACCACCAGGTGGTGATCAGACAGCTCTGCACCTCTCTTTACCCGAGTGTCCAAGACATATGGTTGCAGGTCTGATGACACGATAAAATCGATCATCGACCTGCGACCTCTGGTGTCCTGGTGCCAGGTGCACATATGGACACCCTTACGCTTGAACATGGTGTTCATTATGGACAAACTGTGGTTAGCACAGAAGTCCAATAACTGAACACCACTCAGGTTCAGATCAGGCAGGCTGTTCCTCCCAATCACCCACCCCCCTCCCACCGGGTTTCACTGTCGTTGCCCACGCGCACACTGAAGTCCCCCAATCGGACAATGGAGTCTCCAAGAGGAGCACCTTTCAGCACCCCAGTTAGAAACTCCAAAAAGAGTGGATACTCTGAACCATCATTTGGTGCATAGGCACAAATGATGGTCAGGACCAGTTTCCCAACCTGAAGGCGCAGGGAAACAACCCTTTCGTCCACCAGGGGAAAACTCCAATATAGAGGCAGCAAGGTGGGGGGATACAAGAATACCCACCCCTGCTCATCACCTCTCACCCAGGGCAACTCCAGAGTAGGCCAAGCTCCAGCCCCTCTCCAGGAGACTGGTTCCGGAACCGGAGCTGTGTGTTGAGGAGAGGCAGACTATATCTAGCAGGTATTGCTCAACGTCAAGCACCAGCTCAGGCTCCTTCCCCACCATAGAGGTGACATTCCATGTCCCAAAAGCCAGTTTAGGAAGCCTGGGATCAGACCGCCAAGGTCTCCGCCTTCAACCGCCACCTGATCCACATAGCACTGGACTCCCATGGTCCCTCCTGCAGGTGGTGAGCCCACTGGAGGGCGAACCCATGCAATTCCTTCGGGCTGAGCCTGGCCGGGTCCCATATGCGGAAACCCGGCCACCAGACGCTAGCCATCGAGCCCCTTCCCCAGGCCTGGTTTCAGGCTGGGGCCCTGGTAACCCCATACCGGGCAGGGTACACTGAATCCTTGTTCTAGCATTCATCATGAGAGTCTGTTGGATCATTCTAAGTCTGGCCCTTCACCCAGGACCAGTTTGTCTTGGGTGACCCTACCAGAGGCAAATTGCCCCGGACAACACAGCTTCTGGGATCACTAGGGCACGCAAACCCCCACCACGATAAGGTGACGATCCATGAGGGGACAACAATTAAAAAAAAAAAAGTCTAAGTAAAAAAGTCTTTATTTTTAATTGTTTAGTTTTTTTTAACAACTAAATTAAAAATAAATTATAAAGACTTTTTTCAAATTTTCTGTAAAATGTAATTCTAAACAAATAGTGAGGAATAAATTAGGACACCCACACATTCATTCCCACTTAAAACGGCTTCTTTTAGATTTGATTGGCGGTTGGCAACCAGCTTACAAGTACATTACCACCACATACTTCACTCTATATCATCACTATCTCAGGAGCTGCACAAATCGAGTCTATCACTCTATACTTAAAATGTCTATAATAAATGTTAAAAAATTCAAATAACAAAAACAAGGTGAATATTTCTCAAAGAACTGAATATTTAATGGGGTGTCCTAATTTTTTCACATGACTGTACATCCATGAATCTTCTGCGGTCTTCCTCTTTTCCTCCTGCCTGGCAGCTCCATCTTCAACATCCTTTATCCAATATATGTACTGGGGTGGGAATCGTGAGGGACCTTGCGATTCAACGATAATCACGATAGAGTATCTTAATACCGTATATTTCTCAATTTTTTTTCATATTATTCAACCTCAGATCATGTCCCATAGTAAAATTGTTGATCTCTCTTTCATATCAAAGTATTCAGTCCAAATTCCAGACAATTTCACAGTAAATTCTTTTTTTAAACACAAAAACAAATGCTTTTAAAATAAATGTTAAACTGATAAAATATAGTCCTTAAAATAATCACATGCCTGGGCTCCAGTGTTTTAATACGTGACAAAAACCCTCCTTGCAAACAACACGTCACACCTAGGTTGCTCGTCCTGTCTTTATTATAAAATTCAAAAAAAGTCCAGACAACTAATTTAAAGTAGAACTGAACCCACCTTTTTGTGCAAAAAGTAGAATAGCAGATTAATTCCTTATTACCTATTGTATTTTTCAACACATAAAAGAAATTTTTAGGCCGTGCGATGGCCAAGCTATAAGCCGATAAACTTTTGCCTCTGGCTGGCAGTGCCAAACAAACCGGAAGTAGTGCAGACGACGCTGCGTGACGTCACGAGTGTGAGCCTTATCAAAACAACAATGGCAGATGATAGCAGTTCCAGCAGTCAAGAACACCAGAGTTTTCAGAGTGAAGAGGCATTCAGGATCGGTGACGAGACAGAGGAGGATGCAGGAGTGTCAAGTGAACAGGAAGAGAGCGAGGGAGGCATCGAACCGTACAGATTCGAGACAGAATTTTCGGGTGATTCCGGCACCGACTCAGAGTCAGACCGCAGCAGTGATGGGGAGGAGAGTCGCTTATTGAATACAGAATGGTGAGTCTTCTCTACTTTGGCATGTTTGGGGTGTCAGGATAAGGAAAATTAACAATAAAAAAAGAGAGAAAAAAAAACCATCAGCATTTTTCCAACTTATTATTTATACATAGGGCTAGGACTGTACAATAGCCTGGCCGTGTACACACTTGGCATTGAATAGACACATCCGTGGCGTAGGGTTAACACGTGTATTCAGGACAGATTCCATGACCATGGGCTATGTATTACAATACTTCTACAGACTATAGTGGCAATACACATGAACAGAACTGGCCTCTGCATTTGACTGTGCTATTTATAAATAATATCTACAGTGATCCTTCACTTATCGCGTTTAATGGGGACCAGAACCGACCGCGAAAAGTGAAAAACCGCGAAGTAGCGTCACCCCCCCCCCCCCAAGGGCGTCACAAGCACTATTTTGCACAAAAAGGCACAAGAGAACAGCGAAAAGTGCCACTAAGCAACACGAGCGATAAAGAACAATGAATGCGGTCTTCCTTCGCTGGGTATGGGCGCTCTGCAGGGAGAGAAGCTGGGTAAAACGTCTCGGCCAATCAGCTTGCGAGGTAAAACGTCTCGGCCAATCAGCTTGCGAGATTCCCGAGCGGTGAAGAGGTGGGCGGAGAGGAGTGGAGCGGTGGTCAGAGAGGTGGATTTTGAGTTGTGCGGGCTCTCCGTGTTGATACCTGATTAATGTAGTCTCCCTGCCTTCTGCTAGCGCCCGGGCAACTTTCATGCCATTTTTTCTCAATTTTGAATTTTTGATGAATATTTTTGAAAAATCCGCGATGCACTGAGGGCGCGAAAGGTGAAACGCGAAGTAGCGAGGGATCACTGTATATCTAGAAACGCATCGCTTCCCGGTCGCTTTTCCTCCCCCTTTCTTTTCTTTCGTCGCCATGACAGCTTTCCTTGGCCACTGAACAGATCTTCCCAGGTGTTGGAAGTGTTTTGTAGTCGACTATCACGACAAAATGCACCAAAAACAACCAGTGTCGACGTGCTCGCAATGGTAAACATGAGGACTGGGTCACACTCGTGACGTCACGCGGAACTCCGGCTGCACTTCCGGTTAATCGGCGGATTCATCTGATTTTTCAGGGCGGGAAATTCAAAATCGCGATTTTCTCCAAGATTCCGGGATTTGTGGAGGGGGTGCCAATGATAAATTATCTTTATAATTGTATGTACTATCACCCAGTGCTGTTCAATGCCGTTCAGTTCACCTTTAAACTTTGACGCTGCAATTTTCAGTTTTTGTTTTCTTCCCCCCCCCCACAGTGCTGCTTGTAGACTGTAGGTGCTGCTCCCTCCGCCACCTTAAGTTGTACTTGGACTGGGCTGCAGGTAAATCTCAGACATCTTTGCAGCAATGACTTTGTGCTATCTAGTGGACTGAAAACTCAACTGATTAACTTACACCTAAATGTACAGCAGTTTGAGTGTGCTTTTTATGCCTCTGTGAAATGGAGAGACATACGGTAATCGCTCAATGCGTCTGTGTGTGGCTGTGTGGTTGGTTGCATCTGTCCGCCTGTGTTTCAGCTCGCCTGGTCAAAATTGAATGCAACCAAAGGCTTGTATCATTTTATCACCATATTTTCTCAACTTTTAATTTGCCTGAATTTCAAAATAAACACAAAAATATCTCACCTTTACCATCAACACAGCTGAACCATCATTGTAATAACTATGCCGGCCTAGTAGAGGTGGCAGTGCGCCTTTACTACAGCCCCACTGAGCACTTCCCGTCAACAATCGATCTTGTGCTGAACATTTAAAATAGCAGTTGTTTCTGCAAGCTAAACATATTCAGGAACTACACCATTTATTCAACACATTGTTTTTCAGACATGCTTTGCTGTTTACTTTTGAAGATAAAGGACATCTTTTGTGTAGTTTACAGCTCATCTGTAAAAACCACAATTCCTATATTGCTCAAGTGCAAACCGCCAATCACAGCAGAGCTTCCTCTTAAGTCAAAGAAACTGGCAGATAACATCAGAACAGAAGAGCAGTAGGAAAAAAAAGTCTTACAAGTACGTTTTGCCCTTAAATTATGCAGCAGTTTCATTATTAACACATTAACACCTCTTAACACAGCAACATTTGATTCTAAAACTTGTGTTTTGTCACATTTTTTTCCAGTGTGCTCCGCTACTGGTGGCTCCGTGGATACATGATTCATATGTTAACTTATTGATGTTAAATTGGTTCCTCTAAAGTTCAGACAATTTTTTTCAGCTCTTAATTCTAATGTCAGGAATATAAAAACACCATGGTGTGATGTCATTGGATAATTTCCTTTAAAATGACTTTTACAGTCCAGTCATTTTTTTATTGATTTATTTACTCAATTAGAGCTGATGTGAGGTGTGGAATATAAAATACTGTATATAAAATATTATCAACCAATATAAAATATTGGTTGAGTAGGAACATAACATCTGTAATAAAATTTGATGACGCTGACTTTAAAAATGTTCCATCACATCTGAAACAATGATCACATTTTCTTTATTTTTTTTTTTTCCTTCTTGTTTCTCTGAGGTCCACAGTAGTGAACCTGATGGTGAGCAGTCAGAGCAGCTGTGAAGAGAACGGGCTGGAAGCTACATAATATTGCATGTTCTCTTTACAGAAAAACTGCATTTCTTTTTTTTGCAAAATAATTCTAGAAACTCTCTCAATACTCTTTACACACAGAATGAAACATTTCAACCAATTCTGATTTAATGTTCATGATTATGGTGATAGTTTTTGAAGTTTTGATATTTTTACCTGCTATTGCATGCCATAGTGTAAATATACATGTATTAAATTAATAAAATCTGTTAATTCAGCATTTTTCTTTCTGCGCCCAATTTTATTCTTGTGCTTCTATATTTTTTCTTTTATGCACTCCTTGACAAAAATGCTGGCGTACAGCACTGGTATGACACACACGTGGACAAAATTGTTGGTACCCCTCTGTTAATAAAAGAAAAACCCACAACGGTCACAGAAATAACTTGAATCTGACAAAAGTGGTAATAAATAAAAAGTCTATGAAAATTAACCAATGAAAATCAGACAATGCTTTTGAATTGTGGTTCAACAGAATTATTTTAAAAAACAAACTCATGAAACAGGCCTGGACAAAAATGATGGTACCCTTAACTTAATATTTTGTTGCACAACCTTTTGAGGCAATCACTGCAATCAAACGATTTCTGTAACTGTCAATGAGACTTCTGCACCTCTCAGCAGGTATTTTGGCCCACTCCTCATGAGCAAACTGCTCCAGTTGTCTCAAGTTTGAAGGGTGCCATCTCCAGACGGCATGTTTCAGCTCCTTCCACAGATGTTCAATAGGATTTAGATCAGGGCTCATAGAAGGCCACTTTAGAATAGTCCAATGTTTCGCTCTTAGCCATTCTTGAGTGTTTTTAGCTGTGTGTTTTGGGTCATTATCCTGTTGCAAGACCCATGACCTGCAACTGAGACCAAGCTGTCTGACACTGGGCAGCACATTTCTCTCTAGAATACCTTGATAGTCTTGAGATTTCATTGTACCCTGTACAGATTCAAGACACCCTGTGCCAGATGCAGCAAAGCAGCACCAGAACATAACAGAACCTCCTCCATGTTTCACAGCAGGGACAGTGTTCTTTTACCGGTATGCTTCATTTTTGCGTCTGTGAACATAGAGCTGATGTGCCTTGCCAAAAAGTTCCAGTTTTGTCTCGTCTGTCCATAGGACATTCTCCCAGAAGCTTTGTGGCTTGTCAACATGCAGTTTGGCAAAATCCAGTATGGCTTTTTTATGATTTGTTTTCAACAGTGGTGTCCTCCTTGGTCGTCTCCCATGAAGTCCACTTTGGCACAAACGACGACGGATGGTGCGATCTGACACTGATGTACCTTGACCTTGGAGTTCACCTTGAATGTGTTTAGAAGTTGTTCTGGGCTGTTTTGTTACCATTCATATTATCCATCTCTTCCACTTTTCATCAAGTTTCCTCCTGCGGCCACGTCCAGGGAGGTTGGCTACAGTCCCGTGGATCTTAAATTTCTGAATAATATGTGCAACTGTAGTCACGGGAACATCAAGCTGCTTGGAGATGGTCTTATAGCCTTTACCTTTAACATGTTTGTCTATAATTTTCTTTCTAATCTCCTGAGACAACTCTCTCCTTTGCTTCCTCTGGTCCATGTTCAGTGTGGTACACACCATGTCACCAAACAGCACAGTGACTACTTGTCACCCTTTAAATAAGCCGACTGATTACAAGTTTGTAGACACCTGTGATGTTAATTAGAGGACACATCTTGGTTGAACATGTCCCTATGGTCACATTATTTTCAATCTTTTCTAGGGGTACCATCATTTTTGTCCAGGCCTGTTTCATGAGTTTGTTTTTTAAAGTAATTCTGTTGAACCACAATTCAAAAGCATTGTCTGATTTTCATTGGTTAATTTTCATATACTTTACAGTGATCCCTCGCTACTTCGCGCTTCACCTTTCGCGCCCTCAGTGCATCGCGGATTTTTCAAAAATATTCATCAAAAATTCAAAATTGAGAAATAATGGGCGGGCGCTAGCAGAAGGCAGGGAGACTACATTAGACCATCACGTGTCAACACGGAGAGCAGCACAACTCTCTGTTCGCTGTTGTCGTGTTGGCTGGGCTCGGAAATCTCGCAAGCTGATTGGCCGAGACGTTTCACCCCGCAAGCTGATTGGCCGAGACGTCTCACCCACCTCCTCTCCCTGCCAAGCACCCATGAAGGGAAGAAAGACCGCATTCATTGCTTTTTATCGCTCGTGTTACTTAGTCTCGCCGCGTGGAACTTTTTGCTGTTCTCTTGTGCCATTTTGTGCGAAATAGTCTTCCCGTCGAGGCACTACGCCGCCTCCTGCAGCTTCAGCTCTATCGGAAGCTGCCCTCGCTGATCCTGCGCCTCCAGCACCTCACGATGAGGCGTCACCTGAGGAGCAGTAAAGCTCTCATTAACCTGTGCAGTAAATCATTTTCATCTTGAGTTACGTATCTTGTTATAAGAATAAAAGAGTTCTAAAAACATATTTATGTACACTTTGTTTACATCTACGTATGTATGTACACGTACACACACACACACACGTATCATATGAGAGAGAGAGAGTGAGAGAATGAACGTACGTATTGTTTATGGATGACGTCATTGGGGTGACGCTACTTCGCGGTTTTTCACTTTTCGCGGTCGGTTCTGGAACCCATTAACCGCGATAAGTGAGGGATCACTGTATTTATTACCATTTTTGTCAGATTCAAGTTATTTCTGTGACCACTGTGGGTTTTTCTTTCATTAACAGAGGGGTACCAACAATTTTGTCCACATGTGCGGCAGTGGCTCAGGAGGTAGAGCAGGTCGTCCAATAACCGCATGGTTGGCGGTTCGAATCCTGCTCTCCCCGGATATCCTGCCGTTGTGTCCCTGGGCAAGACACTTCACCCCCAATTGCTCCTGGTGGGTCTGGAAGCGCCATGTTAGGTAGCATACCGCCATCAGTGTGTGAATGTGTGTGTGAATGGGTGGATAGCAGGATCTGTAAAGCGCTTTGGTCATCAAGAGACGAGAATAAAAGTGCTATATAAGTGAATGCCATTTACCATTTACCTTGTGTATATTGTGACAGTGACATCACAGTTATACCTGCATATGACTCTGGGGCAGCTCAGTGGCGCAGTGGTTAACACAATGGCAGCACAGTAAGAAGGTCCCAGGATCGATTCCACCCCTGACCATCATGGGTTCGATCCCCCCCCCCCCCGACCATCAGTGACCCTTCTGTGTGGAGTTTGCATGTTCTCCTTGTGTCTGCGTGGGTTTACCCCAAGTACTCCGGTTTTCTCCCGCAGGCCAAAAACATGCAAGTTAGGTTAACTGGAGACTCTAAAGTTGTCCTAGGTGTGAATATATGCATGTGAATGGTGAAGGGATTGGCGCTGTACCGTGGCTGCCTCATCCATCCAGGTGGATGCCCTGAATTCTGAGAATTCTGCCTCACATCGTCTGTCAGCCTGTCCATCACTACTGAAAACAATAAGGGGCTCAGAGTAGATTGCTGATGTAATCCCAACCTCACCAATTTCATTCTCTCCTTATTTCAATCCAAAATAAGGCAATAATTGCTACCATCACTTGCAATTCAATACACTAGACATACACACAAAATGCATAGGACTTCTCCCTCATCTCCTCTTCGGTCTGTTTTAACAGACAGGGCTGCAAAATCCACCTGACATTTTACATACTGTAATTACTATAATTTTTTTTCCCCATATCGGCACTGACTAGCCTTCATATTTACAAGAAAGGACACTGTGTGTGTGTGTGTGTGGCTCACCAGCCATGACATTCTCACTGGGAGTGAGTAGGATGTACTGATGCACGTTCACTTATTTGGTGGGGCTGTGTTTGTGTGTGTTGCTTTTTGTGTCCCGCGCCACAAAGCAGGATCCTGGTATTAGTCAGGTTTGGGATTCGCTTCTTGGCACAGTTTGAGGACCACCATGGCAGCGGGATGGGGTCGTATGCCTGGGCTCCATCATCTTAGTCATGTTGCAGGGGACTTTGTTTTCCGTGGTGACACAGGTCTCTGCACACAGGGAGTGCGGTGGACTGTGTTGTCTTCTTGGCTCACTCCAAGTTTGAAGGTAGCTTTACTGCGCGGAGGTGTCCGGAGTTGGTTGAGTTTTACCGAGCGCCATCATGGCTTGACTGTTGCTGTGGTTGGCACTGCTCGTGCTGGAGTGTTCTAGCTTGGCTGTCGTCTGCCAATACTGCTGTTACTGGATGGTTCAGAGTTGAGTGTGACAGCATGTGTGTTTTAAATATTTTTTCCCCCTCGTGCAGCGCTCCTTGCAGATTGAGTGAGTCATGTCTTATGTTCCGCCTTTGTTATAACATCCCCCCCCCCCCCGGCCCCCAAAAAAGGCCCAACATTCAAGTTAAGTTTTCGGTGCATTTTTAAGTTCTTCTTCCGGTGGTGTTCTCCTACCGCATCTTAATAGTATGTACTGTACATCTGACTGCAAATTTGATGAAACAACCTTTGACTTCACCTGCACTATGTAGTGGACTGAAAACTCAATGGGTTAATACCCAAGAGTTTGCAAATTAAAAGATCAGTACGTGTGCTTAGGGATCGATGCATCGTTGCCATGTATTGAAATATGATGCTGAATCGATCTTTTTCCCCACCCTTAGCATGCTCGCTCCTCTGAGAAGAAGAGGAATTTTATGACTGTGCCTCTACGCTAGACATCTGTGGTTCAGTTGATAATGCATCTCAGGTCATTCTTGCCTATTTTGTTACTAGTCCTTTTCATGTAAAGCAGACTCACTGTTCCAGGCGTTCATTGCGTGCTGTTGGCTTGGACCAGTCCCCGTCATCTCTGGCCTCCTCCACCCAGCGGCTGTTTCCCCCTCCTCCTCCTCCGTTACCAAATCCACCATGATCAAACCTGAGCATAAATAATAGTCTGGATAGGTGCTGATATAGTCATCTACAAATCTACACAACTTTTATTTTACATGTTATCTGACAAAAAGGTTCAAAAGCAGTTAACTTTATGTAACAGTGAATTCTCTCCATTCTCCATAGCTTCCATATTTACAAGAATTTAAAAAAGTAGTATGAACTTTGCCCGTGTGTGCGTCTGCTCACCTCCCTCTGTTAGCATTCCCTCTGTCATTGAAGAAAGCGGATTTCCCTCTGTTATTGCTGAAACTGCTATAGGCATCCTTGGCAGTATTCCAGCCACTAGCATCTAACAGGAGAATTAAAGGAAAACTATCATTGGATGGTTTCATGAATACAAACAACCACAGGACTGGTTTTTGAAATGATGTATGAAAAAATTAAAATTATAATTTGATTAGCTTAAAGCTGATCTCTTATGATTATCTTGATTTTATATAATAAATGGTATATTGTGGAGAAAGGAGGCAAGTGAGGCAACGAGCTGGACAACAAACTTTATTCCTTCAACATAATTTACAGCAAAAGAGAATCCTGGGTCTCTGTGCATTCCTCTTATCTCTATTTCCATGCATCGAGACCCGGAACTTCCAACCATAACACACTGTTATATGAACAAAGAATTGTGTGGCACATTAACATAACATAATGCCAGCGCCATTCCAACACCTTTCTTCTCTCTGTGGCTCTGGCATCTCCTACTCTCCCCGGGAGAGCATAGAACCAACAGTCCCGTCTGATGCTCCCCAGTGACAACTCCTTCGGTCCATTGTCCTCCTGTCCCCTTGCCCTCTCTGGGTGGAGAAACCCCCACCCCATGCCCCCACACAGCCCGCCCCCCCGTCCTTTGCACTTGAGCCGGCACCCATAGCGGCTGTAGCAGGGGATCACCGATCCAGTCGAACTGCCCTCCTGCTGGTGAGGTGTACCGGAGGCCACGTCAGCCTATGGAGGGAAAGGGGGGGAGGGCATATTAACTTCACGTGTGCTGGACCCTGCTGAGGGATCACTTTGCGGAGCCACCAACGGTGGTCGTCTGCGCCGGGGAGCTTGGGCCAACACCACCTGCTCGTCTGCCAACACAAAAGTGGGCTTCAGCCTGTCGATGCAGGCAGTCTCCCTACGTCCCCCCAAGCCCAACACAAAATGCTTCTCCCCAGGTTCCAACACCCCGAACGGTCCGTCGTATGGTGGGCACAGCGGGGTCCGGTGTGTATCGTGCTTGACAAAAACAAAACTGGCATTCTGCAAGCTTTTTGGGACGAATGTGTGGGGAAAACAATGGTGGGCCAGGCCCAGTATGCTCACAGCGTCCATGCTGTGTAAAAATTGCACGGGCAGACCAGCCTTGGGCACGGGGGTTTTCCGGTAAAAACTCTCCGGGGATCCGCAGCAGCTGAGAAAAAACAAGTTCTGCCGGGGAGGCTGCTAAATCCTCCTTAGGGGTGGAGCGCAACCCTAAAAGAACCCAGGGCAGGCGGTCAATCTAATTTGTGTCCATGAGCGAAGCTGCTTTAAGCAACCTATGAAAACGCTCGCATAGCCCATTAGCTTGGGGGTTGTACGCGGTAGTGTGATGAATTTTGACCCCCAGGCTCTGGGCCATCGTGGACCAGAGTTCTGAAATGAATTGTGGACCCCTGTCGGACATGATGTCCGATGGAGATCCGAAACGTGCAACCCAAGCCGACAAAAAAGCGCGCGCCACTTCCGCAGACGTGGTAGAAGCCAGAGGGACCACTTCAGGCCAGCACGTGGTGCAGTCCACGATTGTCAAAAGGTGCGCGAAACCTTGCGACGGCGGGAGGGGTCCCACCAAATCCACGTGGACGAACCTCCTAGCTGGGATTTGGAACGGCTCGAGGGGTCTCTGGTGTGCTTGTGCACTTTGGCTCGCTGGCACGCGACGCAAGCTGCAGCCAGATAAATTTCGCCACCACTAGCTTCACTGAAGCGCGCACTCCCGAATGCAAAAGGGAGTGCACTGACTCGAAAATGCGACAGTGCCAAGAGCTCGGAACCACCAGGTGCGGGCAGCCGGTGGAGACGTCGCAGAGCAAGGGAGGGCACCCTTCTTGCACCACCCTGCTCTCCAGCCTTAACCCAGTTGGCACAGACTGGAACGCGCAAATGTCCATTTCCCCAGCTCGCTCCGCGGCCATGGCGGGGAAATCTATCCTGATGTAGACCGAGGCAATTAACGCGCGCAACAGGCAATTGGCCATGATGTTGAGTTTACCGGCAACATGTTGAATGTTGGCAGTAAACTTTGAAATTGCAGCCAAATGCTGTTGCTGCCGGGCCAACCATGGTTCTGAGGGCTTGGACATCGTGTGCGTCAGCGGCTTATGGTCCACGAATATGGTCCAAGCATAAGCGTGGACCTATCGCAACGTCAAACGCATCCGTCATGAGCGCTATCCGTGCAGACTGATCTGGGTGGGCTAACAATGAGGCATCCGCAAGTGCTGTTTTGATGTTAGTAAAAGCCTGGACTCGCTCGGGAGTTCTGTGGGCTTTTTTTTTTTTTTTTTTTTTTTTTAAGCGTGGCATACAATGGCTGCATCAGCTGGGCTGCCCGGGGAAGGAAACGGTTATAAAAATTAACCATTCCCAAAATCTCCTGTAGTGCTCTCACGGTCTGCGGGCGCATAAAGTCTGACACAGCGTACACCTTATCCGGTAACAGAATCGTGCCCTCCGGCGAAATGCAGTGGCAAAAAAAAAAAAAAAAAAAAAAAAAAAATCTCTGGCATGCCGAACTGGCACTTCGCCGGGTTAACTATCAGCCCGTGCTCTTCCAACCTCTGGAAAACCGTCTTGAGATGGGCGATGTGCTCCTCCTCGGACGTGCTAGCTACCAGAATGTCGTCCAAGTAAACAAAAATGAAAGACAAGACGCGAAGCACTGCATCCATCATCCTCTGGAAAGTGTGCGCTGTACCTTTTAATCCGAAAATCCGAAAAAATCTGCACCTAAAATATATGTGGTCTGCTTCCTGCACCAGGGTGCGGTAGTCCTTAGCAACCAGCCATGGCGAGTTAGCCAGGATCGTCCTCGCTGTAGCCAGTAGGTTCCTGAGGAACAAGTGGGCGAACAGGAAAGATTCGTTGTCCTTCCCCCTCAGTGCCAACATGCTCTCCATAAGCTCTACTGTTGACTTGTCCCCTAACTCCAAGTGCGTTAGGAGCTTCTCTGCCCTCTCACTGTCAGAAAGGGTATAGCGCTGGAGAAGCATCCTCTTGAGTGCTTCATATTTTCCTTGGCCCGGCGGCTCCTGATGCAAGCTCGTCACCTGTTGCGTGGTGTGCGCATCCAGCGCAGCGACCATGTAGTAATATCTGGTATTGTCCGTTGTTATCCCACGGAGTGCGAACTGGGCTTCTATGTGCAAGAACCACACAGTCGGGTTGTGCCGCCAGTCTCTGGGGCGGTGCTTGGCTCACTTTCCATGGCACATCTTAGGGTCACCAATGTGGAGAAAGGAGGCTGGTGAGGCAACGAGCTGGACGACAAACTTTATTCCTTCTCCAACATAATTTACAGCAAAAGAGAAACCCGGGTCTCTGTGCATTCCTCTTATCTCTTTATTCCCATGCATTGAGACCCAGAATTTCCAACCATAACACATTGTCGTATGAACAAAGAATTGTGTGGCACATTAACATAACAATGCCAGTGCCGCTCCAACACCTTTCTTCTCTCAGTGGCCCTGGCATCTCTTACTCTCCCCAGGAAGGGGGGGGGGGGGGGGGGGGGGCATAGAACCAACAGTCCCATCTGATGCCCCCCAGTGACACCTCCTCCTTCAGTCCATTGTCCTCCTCTCCCCTTGCCCTCTCTGGGTGGAGAAAACCCCACCCCATGGCCCCACAATATAATATATATATATATATATCAGCATTCCATTTAAAATGCTGCAGATGAGGCAAGTCTATGTACAAGTAACCAAAAGCTGAGTTTGTGACCTTTTTTTAATTTTTGAAAACGTATGATTTTCTCTAAAATAAATTTCTACAACATCCATACAGTACCTTCAATTTGTCACATATGCTTCTGAGCACAGTAGCCCTATTTTCTGTTAATGAGCGGCAGCCAGAAGAAAAATTGTTTAAAAGCCTTTAAAATGTCTTAAAAGCAGAAGTGATAAATCACCCTATTTCAGATAAAGGACGAACTCAAGTGCTGCTGCTTAAAATAAATTTTGAAAAATCTTTAACTGCAAATCAAACAAGGTTATTTTACTAGAATATCCAAGCTTGCAAAGAGAATGAGTCTAAAGTTTGTCTTAACAGATTCAAAAATGTTGTAATATTTAACTTTCCACTTAATTTTACACTATCACCCCGCTAGGTGGATGGGCAGCGGCAACACCTACTTTGTGAACATGATAACATGACAAAGAAATGACGTAGGCTTTTCAAAATCAATACCATAGGTGTATCTATGAAAAATCTTTGAGTTCAAATTAAGGCTGACCTTTTATGAACGAGTAAACGAATGAACGAGCACAGCTACGGTCACCAAACTTGGTAAATGGCTTCACTCTCAGACCCTAACCTCTGACTATAGGTTTGGAGTCCAAAAATCAAATGATTATTCAGCATATGCAGCATAAACATGGGGAGGGCACAAGTACAGCGGACCGGCACCATAGGATCCATGGGGATAGAGCCACACAGCCGGCCAACAGGAGATCATGTTCACGCTGATACCACTCCCACTGTGTTCGAGCAGCCATGCTGTACAATGCCTAAACATTTAAAATTAATACCACTGTGACTGTGAAGAGAACTAAAAACTTATTTACATAGACAGACCATCATATATAGATAAATCCTTCTTATTTTCTATCTAGATTCATACATTATTCTTATTTTCTATCTAAGCAGTTGAACTCAACCCCACCTGTAGTCCCATACTTACCAAAGCTCAGTGGTTGCGCTGGGTTCATGGGGTTGAAGGGTCCGCTCCTGTTGCCACGAAATCCACCTCCGCCGATACTGCCCCTTCCCCGCTCCATACGAGGTGGGCCACGGTTAAAGGAGTTGCCAGCTATGCGATTGTCATGGTAACCATTAACAAAATTAGTGCGCCCCGCATCCCAACCATCTGATGAAAGGAAAAAAAAGATCCTGGTATGACTTCAGCACCACATCTGTAGGAACATTAATCACCACAACTATTACAGAACGTGTCCAGAATTAACTTTTAACCGATGAAGCTTACTCAAACACATAAACCAAGATGATTAATAAAAATTTTTTAAAAAGTAGTGGAGGCAGAAAATAGCAAAAACATACATTTTTGGGTTTTTTTTTTAAAACAATTTTACAAAAAATAAACTCATCACTGCAATCTCTGTAGAAACTCTGTAGTAAAACTGCTGGTTATTACCCCTCTAAGTAGCATATTGTATATGCTTTTGCGTTTTTGTCTGTGCTGATGTTTTGTGTTCTCTTTTTATGATTTTCCTATCATCAGCCTGCCAGGGACTACAGATGAAAACTAGCCTATATGGCTAAATCTGGCACATTTGCATGGATTAGTTTTTTGGGTTTTTTTAGTCTTTCAGCTGCACCCTTTCAGGGTTGCCACAGCGTATCATCAACCCATATCACGATGATCCGCATGTTGATCTGGCAAGGATTTTATTTATTTATTTATTTATTTTTTTTTATACCAGACGCCCTTCCTGACGCAACCCTGCCCACTTATTCGGGCCAGGGACCAGCACAGGGAGCGCACTGGCTTGTGCACCCCAGTGACTGGGCAACCAACTTTCCTTCCTCCATTCTATTTTTGTTGAGCACCAAGCTAGAAGCCAGGAAGTATCATTTTGTATGGTTTTTGGTATGACCCAGTCGGGGCTTGAACCCACGACCTCCCGGTTGTGGGGTGGATGCTCTACCAATTAGGCCAGGGATGGGCAACTGGCGGCCCGCCTCCTCATCCATTGCAGCCCGCCAGTCTATTTCCAAAAATCATTTACTGTATTTATAACAGGTCTGCCGTATTTGGAACCGCATTCTTAAATGCAATTATAGAGTCCGCCAGCAGAGGGACCGCTAACTGAAACCTAGGTGCCACACTGTGTGCAAGTGGTCAAGGACAGCACTAGAGTGAGGGAGCCAAAGGAAACAGTGCACCTGGTGGAGAACATATTTTTAAGGTATGTTGCCTGCCAAGACTGCATTAATAGGCTGTAAACAGCAGTAAATGTACTAAGTAGACTGCTTTTAAACAAGAATAAATGCTACTGTGGAGCTGTAGCATTTATTCTTGTTTGGCAGGTGAAGCCTCATGGCGCTCAGCGGCTTTTCTTCTAATTGTGTAGAAAAATATTCAAAGCTTTGAGGTTTCTTTCTAAAGTGTACGACTGAAACACTGACAGTTTCAATTCCATGTCAGCAGTAACAGTTCAGAGACTGGTCATTGTAGTCTGCTGATTTTTTTTTGTTCATTTATAACAGTGGCATTTAAACTTTTTTTTAATTCCCCATTTTGGGAAGTGAAGTATCATCAGCTGGATCTCAATTTATAAAATTATTCTTTGCTGAGGAGAAATTGTTTCACCCAAGACCGGAGCTGTGGAGCCCTATGCCATCGGCCATAAAGTGGATAAGTTAACGCCCTGCTCAAGACCTGGAGTCATTTCCTCTCAATCCATTTGCCAAAACAATGCCAAAGTGACAGGTTTATGATGATGTTCCACAGACTCTTGACCAGCAAGCTCGTTCTCATTAAAACTCAAAAGTCCAACATTGCCCTCCGATGGAAAACATAGGAATATTTTCCCTGAGGACTGAATGTTTCCTCTCTGAAGTTTAAACTATGCATTGTGAACAATGAAATAACTTAGCCTTATCCACAGACAACATCCGCTTTTGAAGATTATGGCGGAACCCTGTGATGGATAATTATGGTTTGAAATGTTTTTATTGATATGATTTGATGTGTGTTCCTTCATCTTCACAAAGAATTAATTTTGCATGTCCACTATAAAATTATTACATTTACAATGTAGACATTGTTTTGTTCCTTTATTTTTAAGTAGATTATCTTAGTCACTAAAGTTTTAAAGAATTTATGCTTTAATAGGCGGCATATACGTTTTAGGATGATTTCACTTCTCATCAGATCCTCTCTTCTCTGTGGGAAGCTCACATTTCAAAACTGTGAACTGACCAATCAGCTTCCAAGTCTCTATGCATCTCCTTTTTGGAAACTTTATGACCCTTTTGTAGAAACAAAGGAACTCAGTGCAATTGGTCAAAAGTTTACGGTAATGATCAGATCCAATCCTAATCTTTGAATGTAACTGGTCAAGCTCAGTTGTCATTCAAAAGTACTGGGCCATCCTGCCACACCTAACAAGTTGGAAAGCTTTCCTTTGTCCCCAGTTGAGTCTTGAAAAATTGAGGGAGAGTCATGCTTGGCCCTCCTTCCTAAGTAGACCTGGAGCATAAAATTCACCTTTTCCTATTTTACTTTTTCCTTAAATTACTGTGCTAAGAAGATTTTGTTTGATTTTCACCAAGCTTAAGTTAACTTTGTTCTGACCACAACACATCGGAAGAAACTGATTTGTGGTTTGTTTATTTATCAAGTTTGATTTTCTGATGGGACTCTGAATGATAAATATTATATGGAATTTGACAACCTGGCCAAACATCAAATTCCTTTTTCTGTGCATAAACAGACATCGACCAGTGTGATGAGCATCCAGCTTCTACGGTTGTGACTCAAAGGAGTACTGCCTGTACCATGTTGAGGCAGAACCTGCCTGCCCTTTTCTTTCAACTTTATCACTGCACATCCATCTGGACCAAGGTTGGTACTGGAAGGCCTGCTACCACCAGGAGACACAATCCGACTCTGCTGTGCTGAAGGTCTGTTGTCCAAATTAAATTAAATTCTTCAGAATATTCCTTGTATAAGTTCTATAAACTGAACATCTTTGAACTCCTTTCAGAACTTCAAATACATTTATCTTTTCATTAATCTCCATTCCTTTTCAGAGTAACAAATTTTCCTTTGTATGAACTAATTTAATCATCATTTTCTTCATAAAATTTTGCCCATTTTTCTTAACCATTGCTATTTTATGGTTTCCCATTTTCCATTACAGTGCCAATTATACGATGGTTTTCTTTGATTCTACAAATGTTTGATAAGACAAGTTAGGTTCAGTAATCCATTAACAGTTTAATGTCCTCAAAATGCATGCTGAATTCACTGTCTAAGTCTTCTGAATGTGTTCATCTATCCTGAAATTTCTTAAACTGTTAAAAGACATATGGGAGTTATTTGATTTCATGTCCATCTTCTTGATTAAAAGCAGACAAGAACTCACAGGTTTTTGAGACTGATTTATTGCTGGTACAAATATCGAATTATTAATAAAATGGTCCAATATTTTTTGAACTGGTGCCCCGAATGAGTTTGTGTGCCAGTAATGAAAAAAAATCTTCATTCCTACTCATATGTATATTTACATTAATATTTGTACCAACAATAAACCACTACAGGAACTATGAACAAGCCTACCTACACAGCTATTTCTTTGCCCCTCCACACCCACAATGAATCCAACAGTAAGCTAAGCCTCATCATATTTCCTTTTCTTCTTGGCTTTTTTTTTGTTAATTATCATCCGGAATTTTTCTTTGATCATCATTTTGATTGAGAGTTTTAAAAATTAGGTTATGAAATAATTTTATCCATCCATCCATCCCCTACTACTTAATCCTTTTCAGGTCGGGGGGGGGGGGGGCTGGAGCTGATCATCTTTGGGCGAGAGACAAGGTACTGTACATGCTGGACAGATCACCAGTCCATTGCAGGGGAGATATAATTTTATCATTAATTTTAATTCTAATATGATAAAACAAGGAGTAGCTTTTATTTTCATTTGCATTTTCAGTTTTAATTGTGAAACTTTTGACTTTGTGGAAAATAATCCCCCCCGGAAGTGAGGAAAAAATTGTGTGGCCCTCACTACCACCAAAGTTGGCCATCCCTGAACAAGTCACCACTCCAGTACATTTACATGAACTAAAGTAATCATGTTAATATGCATTGTCCCTTTTTAAATAAACAATTTACTCATTGTTATTACTCAAAGCATTCAATACTTAAGCATACACTGGTGTGAAAAAGTGTTTGCCCCCTTCCTGATTTCTTTTTTATTTTGGTATGTTTGTCACACTTAGATGTTTCAGATCAAACAAATTTACAAAACAAAAAATGTGGTTTTTAAATGAAGGTGTTTATTATTAAGGGAAAAAAATGTCCAAACCTACATGGACCTGTGTGAAAAAGTGATTGCCCCCTAAACCTAATAACTTGTTGGGCCACCCTTAGCAGCAACAACTGCAATCAAGCATTTGTGACAAGTGGCAATGAGTCTTTACAGCCACACTGGAGGGTTTTCGTGCACGAACTGCCTTTTTAAGGTCATGCCACAGCATCTCAATCGGATTCAGGTCAGGACTTTGACGAGGCCACTCCAAAGTTTTCATTTTGTTTTTCTTAAGCCATTCAGAGGTGGACTTGCTGGTGTGTTTTGGATCATTGTCCTGCTGCAGAACCCAAGTGTGCTTCAGCTTGAGGTCATGAACAGATAGCCGGACATTCTCCTTTGGGATTGTTTGGTAGTCAGCAGAATTTATGGTTCCATTTACCACAGCAATTCTTCCAGGTCCTGAAGCAGCAAAACAGCAGCAGACCATCACACTACCACCACCATATTTTACTGTTGTTATGATGTTCCTTTTCTGAAATGCTGTGTTACTTTTACGCTGGATGTAATGGGACACACACCTTCCAAAAAGTTCAACTTTTGTCTCGTCAGTCCACACAGTATTTTCCCAAAAGTCTTGGGGATCATCAAGATGTTTTCTTGCAAAGTTGAGAGGAGCCTTTATGTTCTTTTTGCTCCCCAGTTGTTTTCGTCTTGGAACTCTGCCATGCAAGCCATTTTTGACCAGCCTCTTTCTGATGGTGGAGTCACCAGTCGCTGCACTCTTGGGGTCATTTTGGTTGGCTGGCCACTCCTGGGAAGGTTCACCACTGTTCCATGTTTTTGCAATTTGTGGATAATGGCTCTCACTGTGGTTCACTGGAGTCCCAAAGCTTTAGAAATGGCTTTATAACCTTTTTCAGACTGACAGATCTCAATTACTTTGCTTCTTCCTTTGTTCCTGAATTTCTTTGGATCACAGTATGATGTCTGGCTTTTGAGGATCTTTTGGTCTACTTCAATTTGTGAGGCAGGTCCTATTTAAGCGACTTCTTGCTTTAGAACAGGTGTGGGAGTAATCAGGCCTGGGTGTGGCTAGAGAAATTGAACTCAGTTTTCCAAAGATGTCATAAACCACAGTTAATTTATGTTTTAACCGGGGGGGGGGGGGGGTGTCACTTTTTCCACACAGGGCCATGTAGGTTGGGATTTTTTTTTTTTAAATTTTTTTAATCCTAATAATAAACACCTTCATTTAAAAACTGCATTTTGTGTTTACTTGTGTTATCTTTGCGCAATATTAAAAAATGTTTCATGATCTGAAACATTTAAGTGCGACAAACAAAAAAAAAGAGAAATCAGGAAGGGGACAAACACTTCCACACCATTGTAAATGTGCTCCTTTTAATATGCAACAAAACATGTGAACACAGGTTTTGGAGCGTATGTGCACACACCTATTTAGCCACTGCCACAAATACAGTTGTATTGTGAGGGAAACCACAGTTCATTTATGTTTTAACAGGGGGCAATCTCTTTTTTACAAAGGGCCACGTAGGTTTGGAATTGTTTTTCCCTTAATAATAAACACCTTCATTTAAAAACTGTGGTTTGTGTTTACTTGTGTTATCTTTGTCTAATATTTAAATTTGTTTGATGATCTGAAACATTTAAGTGTGACAAACATACCAAAAAAAAAAAAAAAAAAAATCAAGAAGGGGGCAACTCAAACAAATCTCAAACATTCTGTCTGGGAAAGTCAGGAACTAACTTACAGGTAGCTGTAGGGGCCATGCTGTAGCTACCGGGTCGTCCAGCAGCAAAGGCATTTCCTGCTGGAAGGGATGACATTAGAATTGTGGCTTTGATCAACAACAGATGCAGCTACAATATCAATACTTTGGGAGGGTAATACAGAAAACATCAAAGCATTATATATAACAATAGAACACCAAGTATGTTGTTAAATCTGAATAACGCAATATTTGACCTACATTATTTATAGCGGCAGAACTTACTAACTTTCAGCTGTTTGTGAAAAAAATATATAATAATAATAATAATAATGGATTGCATTTATATAGCACTCTTCAGGATGCCCCAAGTACTTTCCAATGACCGTCTCCATAGACAGACAATGGTAGTGGTAAGCTACTACTGTAGCCACAGCTGCCCTAGGGCAGACTGACAGAAATGTGGCTGCCAATCCACACCAATGGCCTCTCCGACCACTACCAAACAATTATAGACATTCATACCCAGTGTCAGACACTAGAGGCAAGGTGGGTAAAGTGTCTTGCCCAGGGACACAACGGCAGAATGGCTGGGGAGAGTGGGATTCGAACCACCAATACTTTGGATATTGGACAACCCGCACTACCTCCTGAGCCACTACCGCCCACATTTCCCTCCTCCGTTCCATTTTTCCTGAGCACCAAGCTGAACGGCAGGAAGTTCCACTTTTATATGATCTTCGGCATGACCTGGCTGGGACTTGAACCCCAACCTTCCGATTGTAGGTCAGAAGGTCAGAAGGTGGTGGGTCTAGGCCACCGGTGGCCTAGAGCATAGAGAGAGATAAAACAAACTTTTAATTAGCTCAACACCACTATTATTTATAAGTGGTTTCAAATCCAACACAAAATGTCACTTTTGATGAATACTACCATCTCAAATATTCAAACGCTTCATGACAAGTGTCTTTAGAGTACAGCTTTCTTTTGGTATTATGAAGAAGCAGCCATCTCGGTTGTCATTTAGTCCTTACAGCCAATCATGTAGAGCAGAACAAAATTATATTTCTCCTATCTACAATGTTAATCACATGTAGAATCAGAGGGATCGCTGCCATGCAAGGCGCAGCCACAAACAACTTCTCCTTCCCCCATTCTATTATGCTGAGCACCAAGCTAGAAGGCGGGAAGTATCATTTTTATATGGTCTTTGGTATGACCTGGCCGGAGCTCGATCCCCCAACCTCCTGGTTGTGGGGCAGATGCTCTATCAACTAGGCCACCACTTCGGTGGCCTAGTTGCATGACATGCTGCAAATGTGATGCACAGCTCAACACCAGCTTCTGGCAACATTCCTGAGGAATCTTGGGGCCATTTGGCTTGTGCAATGCCAAACGGGATTGTTCCTTCCCCCACATCCCTGACCTTCCTGCACTCAGTGCAGCAAGGCATGCAGGTGCAATTCAACCATGGGCAGCATGGTGATAGAGTGGTTACTGTTGCCTCACAGCTAGACAGTTTCAGGTTCGAATCCCCTGGCTGGCAGGGGTGGGAACCTTTCTGTGTGGAGTTTGCATGTTCTCCCTGTATTGTGTGGGTTTACTCCAGGGGCTCTGGTTCCCTCCCACAATCCAAAGACATGCATGCTAGGTTAATTAGTGGCTCTAAATTAGTCCCTAGGTATCCATCTCTGGTAGGCCCTGATAGAAAAGAGCAGGAGTCACCAACTGGCGGACTCCGGTCCAGGTCCCGACCTCAAGAGTCCTCCATATGGACTCTGAAGCTTTTTAATATAATTTGGGGACAAATTATACTGTTCTGTTTTAACCAAATGAAAAAGTGGAACTCCTCGGCGATGGCCGCCCTGACATTTTATGGCGTGGTACCTTGGACGTTCTCTGTGGGATACAACGGGCGGACAGCCACGCCTCCTTCCCGGTGTAACCCGCACAATGAAACGCTGCTGTGAAATTGTGTCCACCACCACTCTGCCTGCGATGGTATGGGTCCACCTGGGGGTTTGTTGATGGAAGGTCCCCACGGCTCCTCCACACCTTCCTGGAACAGTATCCCCATTGGGCTGCACGTTGTTTATGGAGGTAATTTCCACAACCCTCTGATATGTCAAAACAATTTGCTCTATGTGTTACTGAACATGAAAAGTTCCACACACATCCACCTTCTCTCCCTGTGACAGAGTGTTACCTAGACAGACCCTGACTAGGTTAAAAAGATAAAATCATAGACATAAAAAACCTCCAAAGAAATTCTATACTGTGCAATTAATTATATTTTCTGTCCCCTTTTTAGGCTTACAGTTTGAAACTTTTAAATACTGAAAATATAGTACAGAGGTGGACTTTGTGAAATTCTGTTTTGTAAATATTAATCTTTTTAAATGTATGCAAGTTAGTGTGTGCTCTCCTGTAAAACTTTCCATTTTTAGGATTTAAGTTGTAGATTTTAGAGCCATTTATTTGGAGTCAAAAACACATTGTGTTCCCCTGTATTTTGATGAAATGATTATATTTTATTTGAAACTGAGCAAAGAATTTCATTTTTTTTGGTTAAAAAAAAAAAACAGAACTAAAAGCAGCTACACACGTGGACAAAATTGTTGGTACCCCTTTGTTAAAGAAAGAAAAACCCACAATGGTCACAGAAATAACTTGAATCTGACAACAGTGGTAAAATAAAAATTCTATGAAAATTAACCAATGAAAATCAGACAATGCTTTTGAATTGTGGTTTAACAGAATTACTTTAAAAAACGAACTCATGAAACAGGCCTGGACAAAAATGATGGTACCCCTAGAAAAGATTGAAAATAATGTGACCATAGGGACATGTTCAAAAAAAAAAAAAAAAAAAAAAAAAAAAAAAAAAAAAAAACCCCAAGATGTGTCCTCTAATTAACATCACAGGTGTTTACAAATTTGTAATCAGTCAGTCGGCCTATTTAAAGGGTGACAAGTAGTCACTGTGCTGTTTGGTGACATGGTGTGTACCACGCTAAACATGGACCAGAGGAAGCAAAGGAGAGAGTTGTCTCAGGAGATTAGAAAGAAAATTATAGACAAGCATGTTAAAGTTAAAGGCTATAAGACCATCTCCAAGCAGCTTGATGTTCCTGTGACTACAGTTGCACATATTATTCAGAAATTTAAGATTCACTGGACTGTAGCCAACCTCCCTGGATGTGGCCACAGGAGGAAACTTGATGAAAAAGGGAAGAGACGGATAATACGAATGGTAACAAAAGAGCCCAAAACAACCTCTAAACACATTCACGGTGAACTCCAAGGTCAAGGTATATGAGCCAAAGTGGACTTCATGGGAGACGACCAAGGAGGACACCACTGTTGAAAACAAATCATAAAAAAGCCAGACTGGAATTTGCCAAACTGCATGTTGACAAGCCACAAAGCTTCTGGGAGAATGTCCTATGGACAGATGAGACAAAACTGGAACTTTTTGGCAAGGCACATCAGCTCTATGTTCACAGACGCAAAAATGAAGCATACCAATAAAAGAACACTGTCCCTACTGTGAAACATGGAGGAGGTTCTGTTATGTTCTGGGGCTGCTTTGCTGCATCTGGCACAGGGTGTCTTGAATCTGTTCAGGGTACAATGAAATCTCAAGACTATCAAGGTATTCTAGAGAGAAATGTGCTGCCCAGTGTCAAGATAGCTTGGTCTCAGTTGCAGGTCATGGGTCTTGCAACAGGATAATGACCCAAAACACACAGCTAAAAACACTCAAGAATGGCTAAGAGCGAAACATTGGACTATTCTAAAGTGGCCTTCTATGAGCCCTGATCTAAATCCTATTGAACATCTGTGGAAGGAGCTGAAACATGCTGTCTGGAGAAGGCACCCTTCAAACCTGAGACAACTGAAGCAGTTTGCTCATGAGGAGTGGGCCAAAATACCTGCTGAGAGGTGCAGAAGTCTCATTGACAGTTACAGAAATCATTTGATTGCAGTGATTGCCTCAAAAGGTTGTGCAACAAAATATTAAGTTAAGGGTACCATCATTTTTGTCCAGGCCTGTTTCATAGGGATGAGAATCCTCCGCGGATCCAAGGAATTCCTCGGATTTGATCATGTCTAGGGTCATTCTCGTGAATCATCTAAATTTGAGAAGAAAATTTTTAGGGGGGGGGGGGGGGTGAGGTACAGTATGTTATGAGCGGCGAGTCGTATTTTCGATCGGCTGCTCAAATCCACCAGGCAGAACGTGATACCCAGCGAGATCAGTAATGTAATGTAACAAGGCCACTGATTGGCTGATACTTATTGAAGCAACTAATCGACGATTTTGTTATTCCTTTGTCATATCCCACACGCGGAGTGAAATGCAAATGGCGGACAATTCAATCAACCGAGTTTTCCCGATTTCGTGAAAATGGTGAACCTAAAACTCACGAAAGACAACAAAGCAAGAAGACAAAAGGATAAGGAACAAGTTTCGTTGGGAATGGCTCGAAAAAAAACAAACATCTCAAAATTGTGGCTACAAGGAAATCGAACTATTCGCTCGTGCTGCGTTCAAAACGATCGATGGACACAGTTAAATTCAGATGCCAGTCAAAGTTCATCACAATCGGCCCCGATTACAGCAATTAGTGATCGTTAGACACATTCCGAGGTAAGATTTTTTTTCTCGTTATAAGTAATGTACTTGAGAATTTTCACGTAATGAATTTGTTATGAAATAGCATGTGTAAGTTGTGACGTCATGCCTGTTTTGAAACACGTGATAATTTGAAACACTAATTAAACATCTTTTAGGTTTTACTTACTTTCTTAGATTATCTTTCAAATATTAAAATATACTAATATGCAACTTTTTTATATTCCTAGTAACACTAACAAATGCGCACATTAATAAATCAAAATGCTTGCAGAATGTCAGTATATTTTAATAAATGGGTGATGGACTTGGTGATGGAATTTTGTTAATATTTATAATTTATTTTACTTGGTTAAATTATTTTGTCTGTTCTAGAACTATGTAAATGTAATTGTGTCAGTTCTAGGGGCAGCTGTGGCGCAAGCGTAGTGTGACCGACTACTGATCGGAGGGTCATAGGTTCGATTCCCACTCTGTCTGAAGTCTGCATGTCAAAGTGTCCTTGAGCAAGACACTGAACCCCCAGTTGCTCCTGGTGGCCAGGCTAGCGCCTGTTTGTGTATGGCAGTTCTGCCGCCATCAGTGTGTGAATGTGTGCGTGAATGGGTGGATAGCAGGATCTGTAAAGCGCTTTGGTCATCCAGAGATGAGAAAAAGCGCTATATAAGTGAACGCCATTTACCATTCTAAACATATTAAATAGTAGTAAAATATAATTTAGTATTATTAATCAACATACCATTCAGATATAAATTTACACATGTGATGCAGCAGCAGATTAAAAAGGTAAACTATAAATGCATTTGTACTTACTTCTAACTTTAAATATAAGACCACATTTGAGCATTCTAAAACACCAGATTTTGTTAGCTTCTGGGGGGCGTTGCCCCCCAGACCCCCCACCAAGGCTCCGCCTTGGGGGACGCAAGCCTAACTAAGACCCCTGCTTAGTTTCCTCTTTTTCCCCAAACCCCATTCTCATCCCTGGTTTCATGAGTTTGTTTTTTTTAAAATAATCCTGTTGAACCACAAATCAAAGGCATTGTCTGATTTTCATTGGTTAATTTTCATAGACTTTTTATTACCAATTTTGTCAGATTCAAGTTATTTCTGGACCATTGTGGGTTTTTCTTCCATTAACAGAGGGGCACCAACAATTTTGTCCATGTGTGTAAAACACCTACTTAATAAAATAATGTGTAAAAGCAAATGTTATTGGCCTGCTGGAGACAGCTGTGGTCTTCTTAAAGAATATCCATGAAAAGACAACGGTTCTTAAAAGCATGTTTTCAGATAAATTTGTCCATGTGACTTGTCACATTTCTCGTCCATTTCTTTTATTAAAACATGTTTGAAGTAATTTTATGGGTCATTGCAAACACTTAGCTTTAAAAGTACTAAGCCGTCACACAGTGAGGAAAAAAAAAAAAAAAAAAACGCATCGAGAATCGTTTTAGAATCAACTCGGAGACCCTTAATCATAATTGAATTGTAAGGTGCCTAAAGATCCCCAGCCCTAATTCGTACCTCAGCTAGGGAGGAGGACTGACTTATCGGACCTCTTGCACTTTTAGTTTGTGACCCCTGGAATAGAGGGTTACTGTAGCTACTTCTTTGAGTGGTCTTTGTAACTAGAAAAAGCACTATGCAAGTACAGGTCTTTATCCCTTATCTCTAATAAAGAAGAAGGTCATCAAAAAATTAATTTATTGCAGTAAGTCAATTCAAAAAGTGAAACTCATATTGTAAATATTCATTACACACAAAGTGACGTATTTCAAGTGTTTATTTCTGTTCATTTTGATGATTATGGCTTACAGCTAATCAAGACCCAAAATTCAGTTTCTCAGAAAATTGGGACAAAAATTAAAAAAAAAAAATTGGTCTTATTAGAAATGTTGGCCTGCTGAAAAGTGTGTCCATGAACGCACTCAACACTTTGTCGCTCAGGACTCCTTTTGCATGAATTACTGCATCAATGATGTGGAATGGAGGTGATCAGCCTGTGGTGCTGCTGAGGTGTTATGGAAGCCCAGGTTGCTTTGACAGTGGCCTTCAGTTTGTCTGCATTGTTAAGTCTGGTGTCTCATCTTCCTTTTGACAATACACCATAGATTCTCTTTGGGGTTTAGGTCAAGCCAATATGCTGGCCAATCAAGCACAGTGATACCATGATCATTAAACCAGGTTCTGGTACTTTTGGCAGCGGGCAGGTACCAAGTCCTCCTGAAAAATAAATCAGCATCTCCATACAGTTTGTCAGCAGAGAGAAGCATGAAGTGCTCTTAAATTTCCTGGTAGATGGATGCGCTAACTTTAGACTACATAAAACACTGTGGACCAACACCAGCCTGTGACAAGGCTCCCCAAATCGTCACTGACTGGAAACTTCACACTGGACCTCAAGCAACTTGGATTCTGTTACTATTCACTCTTCCTCCAGACTTTTTAAGCTTGATTTGCAAATGACAGGACTTGGCACCTGATCATCTCCATGCTGGCCTGTTTTTTCCCCCAATTTGAACACTTTAGATGATGTTAGAATAAATATCTTAATCATTAAAAAAGCTACAGTGGCTATAATCAGCCGATACTCTGAGCTCCTTCATGTTGAACTTAAAAGCTTTATTCAAAAAATAAAGAGCCAATGTAGTGTAACCCAAAGGCTGTACAACCTGCACAAACGTAGTAATACTACTATCAGCTAAATACCCGCGATAGCTCTCATTAATCACTAATGTTACATAATACAATGCTTTTTTTTTTTTTTTTTTTTTTTTTTTAAAAAGCTGTTTTAGGAAGGAAGTTAAACTGATACGTTCAAATTAAAATTTCTGCCTTTACATGTTCTAAACCAAAATAAACATTAATGACATCAGGGATTAAAGAAAAAAATATTTTGATTGAAAAAAATTTCCCCAGGCCAAATAGTATCCCCCATCTCATGTCAAGAACCATTTCCCTATCAGCTGTGTTTTTCCTACAGCTCCACCCTCTCCAAACAGCAAAAGAAGCACTTGCTCATAACACTGCAATAACTTAATTCGTCAACTTGTCAAAATTTATCAACAGCAAATTTCATAATCGTCAATTTTCTAATGCACCCTTTTCCAGTAAAACTTCTAAAAATATTGTTTCATCTTCTTAAACATCAAACTTTTCGGACTTCTGGGAAGATGGCGGAGAGGCATAACGCTTAAACAGAGAGCTCTCCCTAGTCGGATTAAAAATCTTTGGTAAATGGCCAACTCGACATAAATAGGTCAATAAACCAAGGGATGAAAACAAGAAGAAGCCGGGCACACGGACAAAAGCAGGGTAAAACTAAAGAATCCCTCTTCAACAACACTGGAGAAATCGCTGAACACGAGGCCAACAAAAACGAGGAGACTTCAAAGAAAATGGAAGACGCCAACCTCGATGTTATGAACACTGGCTTCGCCAATATAAGTAAGGACATAAAAGACCTCAAGCGACAACTCCAACAGGATATAACGGCTCTTAAGGAAGAACTGAAAAAAAGAGATGAAGGAGGAAATTATGGGTCTCCGAAAAGAAATGGACCGCAAGCTAGCAGAAAACATGGAGGAGCTGCGCACTCAACGGGCGTGCATGGTAGAAGCACAAGCTCGAATATCAGAGTTGGAAGACTGGAAGACCGAGGCAAGCAAGCTGCTACAGACCCTGACGGCACAAACACAGAGGATGCAGTAAAAAATAACCTACCTGGAGAGCAGGTCCAGGCGGAGCAATATACGCATCTTCGGGATTCCAGAGGGCACTGAAGGCAACTCGATGACGAAATTCATAGATCAATTCTTAAAAAAAAAAAAAAAAAAAAAAAAGCGCTTGAGCTGCCCAATGAAACAGACCTGCAGATCCAACGAGCGCACAGAGCCTTGGCACAGAACCCGAACTCAAACTCTACACCCAGGTCAGTTGTGGTAAACTTTTTAAAATACGACGTAAAGGAAAGAATCCTGACACAAGCGTGGAAAAAAAATGTACGAGTTGGCGACAAACAGATATTCTTTGACCATGACTACCCGACAGAAATTGTGCAGTAGCGAAAGAAATATGCCAACATTAAAAAAATGCTGAAAGAGAAAAAAATTAGATTCCAAACGCCACTAACGAAAATGAGAATTCATTGGGATGACGGCGTGAAAACCTACAACACGGCCAGAGAGGCAGCGCGGGACATGACGGAGCGAGGCTTTGTGGTGAGCGTAACGGAGGAAGCGGCTGGAGGAGCAGCGGCACGGAGCACACCGAGACGACCGGAGTGGAGGCGAGTGAGCGGCAGAGGGTGGGAGATGGACGTGGCGCACCAAGCCCAAGAAAAACTGCAAGGCTTTCAACGGAAAGCCTAGATTATAACAAAGATCAAGAAGGGCACAGAAGAAATGAAGGCCAAGAAGACAAGGTAAAAGAGAAACAAACGGCTAGGAGAGGTTTAAGTGATTTTTGTTGGACATTTCTAGACTAATGACTATTACTTGGATAGTAACTACAGGTCTAGGGAGGGCCCCTCACTCGGTGAGGACATTCCCTCCACCCTCCAACAGGGACCAGTGGGCAGAAGAAAGGCCCAAAGTGCGGAGGTCGAGATTCGTTAATGTGTTTTTGTACATATATGTTAGTTTTGTTAAAGGGGCTAGGAGCACAAGTTAAAAAAATGGAAAAACATGAATATGGTTAAAAATCTTAAGATAATGACATTAAACGTGAATGGTCTGAACTCACCTGTTAAAAGGGAAAGAAGAATAAGAAAATTCAAGAAGGAAAAAGCCGAAATTATATTTATGCAAGAGACACATTTGAGCAAGACAGAACATGAGAAACTGAAGAGATTTGGCTATAAGAACTCCTACTACAGTTCATTTAAGGGAGGAACTAAAAGGGGGTTATGATACTAATTTCAAATAAAATACTATTTGAATGTGAACATGAAATCCAGGATAAAGAAGGCAGATAAGTAATAGTAAAGGGAAGAATAGATGGTATGCAGATCACATTAGTGAACATCTATGCCCCACCAGAAAGTGACAAGGGTTTTTTTTCCCAACATCTGTTTGATCTCATAGCAAAACACAGTGAAGGAGTCCTAATTTGTGGAGGAGACTTAAATGCCGTCATGGATCATGAAGTTGATACAACAAGTGTTAAGAAGACAAAAAAACATGTAACAAAGTTCATAAGAACTTCACTGGCAGAAATGGGTATGGTAGACATATGGAGGGACCTGCACCCACTCGCAAAAGACTATACACATTATTCAGCAGTCCATAAAGTACACTCTAGAATAGATTACTTCCTTATGAATGAAGGTGACAGACACAGGGTGAGAAATTGTTGGATTGGAGGGGCAGAAATATCAGATCATAATCCTATATACATGGAAATATATTTAAACAATAGAAAACGACAAACATGGAAACTTAATGAAGGATTATTAAATGATGAGAAAATGAAAGAAAGAATAAAGTTAAACATAAATGAGTATATCGAGGAGAATGATAATGGAGAAGTGGACCCAACAATACTATGGGACGCACTAAAAGCCATGTTAAGAGGTAAATTAATTGTTGAATCAGGAAAAGCAAAAAAGTCTAAACTGGAATCATATGAACAAAGATGTGAGAGACTGAGGGAATTAGAACGTAAACATCAAAACACAAATGACCCAAAAATATATCAAGAAATTAAGGAAGAAAAAATAAAGATAAAAGAAATACAAATAGATGAAATTGAAAGGAAAAATAGATACTTAAAACAAAAATATTATGAAATGGGGCCAAAGGCCACAAAACTGCTGGCAAAGCAGTTAAGAAAACAAACAGTGAGTAATGTATATAAGATTAAGGACCCCATCACAAATAAATCCACAGTTACCCCAGAAAACATCGAAGAAATATTCCATAAATTCTATCAAGAACTATACTCGCAACCTGAAGAGACAAATGTTAAGGATATTAAAAAATTTCTAAACACATTGGACTTGCCATCAATAGGAAACCAACAGAATCAGAATGAACTTTATTGCCAAGCATGTTAAAAACATACGAGGAATTTGACTTGACATTAGGTGCACTCAATAAGCGCTTCCTAATGACACAGCAGCCATGCAAGGCGCCTCATCAACCAGTGGGGGGTAGAGAGGGGGAGGGGGAGGGGATGACACATTGGGCAGAGAGAAAAAAACCATAGTTATCAGAATATCCCTCGGGTGAGCAAGATTATGATCACATAGAAAAAAAACCCTCAATGCACACTTAGACAAGTTACAATACACACGTTGACAAAGCGCAAAAGAGAGAGAAACAAAACGAAAAGCTAACAGCAGAAATAACAAGAGATTAAAGATGTGATTAAGTCACTAAAAAATAGTAAATCACCAGGTAGTGATGGATACCCGCCTGAGTTTTATAAACTGTTTATAGAAGAACTCATGCCACAGCTCCTAAAGTCATTTAATTGGACATTAAACAACAACAAAATACCTCCATGAAACGAAGCCATTATTTCAGTTATTTTAAAGCCAGGGAAAGATAGGGAACAATGCGGAAACTAAAGGCCAATCTCTTTATTAAATGTGGATTATAAAATATATACAACAATTATCTGTAAACGAATAAAGACATCCTTGACGGAATTGATAGAGGATGATCAACTGGTTTCATAGAGGGACGCCAAACACATGATAATATCAGGAGAACAATACACATAAATACATAAAGAAAAAAGCGCAGTAATAATGAGTTTAGATGCAGAAAAAGCATTTGACAGGGTTAATTGGATATTCCTATATAATGTGCTGGAACGCTTTGGATTTAACGAAAAGTCAGTGCAATGCATGAAGACACTATCAAAAACCTGTGGCAAGAATCAAGATAAATGGTAGCTTAGACAAAGTAAATATACAAAGATCAACTAGGCAGGGATGCTGCCTATTGCCCACCTTGTTTGCTCTGTTCATAGAGCCACTGGCTCAAGCGATGCGACAAAATAAGAAATTAAAAGGTGTAACAATAAAGGGAGCGGAACACAAGATTGGGCTGTTTGCAGACGATATAGTTTACCTTGAACAACCAGATGAATCAATAATGGAAATGATGGACTTGATAGAAAATTTTGGAAAATTATCAGCATACAAGATAAACATAACAAAAACACAAATACTGACATTCCACTATAACCCTTTAAACCAGATAACTGATAAGATCAAACTAAACTGGAAACAAAAAGAAATAAAATACCTTGGAGTGAACATACCTAAAGATTTAAGCAAAATCTATAAAGCAAACTATGATGGATTAGAACAAGAAATAAAAAAAAGATATTGATAGATGGTCAATCTTAAACATGGATCTGAATTCAAAAATTAAGACAGTCAAAAACAGCATACAACCTAGACTGCTTTACCTCTTCCAGGCTCTACCAACAGAGATTCCTGGTGCCCTGTTCTCAAAGTGGGACAGGATGATATCGAGATTTGTTTGGGGAGGTAAAAAGCCAAGAGTGAAATATAAAACTCTCCAATTGCCAAAAGAGAAAGGAGGCATGGGCCTACCGAGTCTAAAGGAATATTACTACTCAGCACAAATAAGATATATCATATGTTGGTGCGACGGAGGATACGAGGCAAAATGGAAAGAAATGGAAAAGGAAATTGAGGGACTCCCAGTACAAAGCATAATGGGAGATAAGGATGCATATAAGCAAATCAAACAAATAGACCCAATCACTAAATTTACTTTGGAACTGTGGTATAAAATAGTACAAAAGTATAATACAAAGGAGGACATAAAACTATTGAAATGGGTAGCATTTGACAGTCAGTTTGAACCGGCAAAGCAAGATGGGGATACAAAAATCTGGTGAACAAGGGAATCACAGCATGGGGCAATATGGGAAAAAAAAGATTTCGGGAGTTTTGTAAACATGAGAAGAAAATTTAAACTAGAAAAATCTGAATTCTTCAGATATCTGCAGATGAGAGATGATTATATGAGGAAGATTAGACATAACCTCCACACAGATGTGACCGAGATTATACAATTCATTTTAAGCTTGTATGCAGGAAATAAAAATAAGAATTATCTCAAAGCTGTATCAGAAACTTACGGCAAACAAACATTCAAGTAACTATATAAAGGAGAAATGGGAGAAAGAACTAAATTTAAACATAACAGAAGAAAACTGGCAAGAAATATGGAAAACGAAAACACACATCAACAAGTTCAAGGACATGGAGGGAATTTGGATGGAAAAATCTGATTCGCTATTTCATTACACCACAGATCCAAAGAAAATATACAAATACCAAATCTATATGCTGGAGGGGCTGTGGGGCTCAAAATGCAGACCACTCGCATATGTTTTGGAAATGCTGCAAAATCTCATCATTCTGGAAATCTATACATGTGACAATACAGAGGATATTAGGATATAATATACCAATGAACTGTAACTTGATGTATTTATGTGATCTTAAAAGAGACAATGTAATACAGGCTGAGGACAGATATTTAGTTGAAATCATGCTGATTGCATGTAAAAAAAAACAATCACAAGAAAATGGCAATCAGAAGTTCTTCCTGACCAAGAGCAATGGACAGACATTGTTGAAGATATACGTTTAATGGAAAAACTAACATATCGACAAAGAATGCAAGAAGGACAATATGAAAAAAAATGGTGGAAATGGACACACTACAAAGTGCAACAACGAGACAGAAATTGAAAGAATAATCAAAGACACTGGAAAAACCAGAAGAATTAAGAGATGGAAACTAAAAACTTGATGCTCCAACATTTGCCCCCCCTTCTTTTTTTTTTTTTCTTTTCTTCTTCTAGCTCCTTTTTTTTTTTTAAATATAGAGACTGTGATCTGAATGTAATATGTATGATGAAAAATGAATAAAAATCAAAGTTACAAAAAAAAAAAACAACATTAAAATTTCCCCCCTTTTTTGGAGTTTGCATTACAAGTTGAAAAATGTTTAGTGGATGACCTTGAGCTCTGTGATACTGTGATGGGTATTTCTGAACTTAAAAAAAAAAAAAAAAAAAAATTATGGATCAAATGATAAGTTGAATAATTGAATCGGTGAATTCAAAAAGGGCCCAAGTCCACACTTTTTCAAAGGGGACTTGGGCCCTTTTTGAATTCACCGATTCAATTAAAAAGAATCAATAGATTAATCTGTAACAAAAATACCTGTTGGAGCCCTACTTGCTCACCATAAAGCCCTGTGTGCCTTACCACAGAGCTACTACAGAGTGTGAAGGCAAAAATAACTTCTGTAGATTATAGATGTTAAATGCAGTTTGTGTGACTGTATAGTTTGAAAAAAGTTTGAAAAGAAATTACTTTATACATCTCAATATACCAGTTACTGATTTTGCAGTAACTGATAACTAACTGTACACCACATTATCATAACAGTGACTGTTTTTACTTTGAAACATTTTTGCTCCCTCTAATATAATCTATACTGGCAGGTGCAGCTCAAAAATGTATACTATAATGAAAAATTTGTTTTCTTCATAATTGAATATATTCTCTATTCATTACACATGAAGTGAATTACTTCCAAGTCTTTGTGGTTTGAATTTTAATGATTATGACTTACAGCTCTATCATTCTTTTAATTTATTGTTTAATGCAGCTGGATATCATGCAAAAAATGCCTAACAGTAAATATTTCTGGAGCCACAACAGAAAAACCGTGATTTGAAGAAAATGAAAAACTATAAATTCACAGAATCACAACAGATGTAGTCATTTCTTTTATATACATTTAAGCCCTTACATCCACAAAATGGTTAAAAAAAAAACAACACACTGTTATGTTCCCATATAACACACTGTTATGCTCAAATATTTGGGCTAAAAGTGATGAAATTATTATTTTTAGTGTATAGTTTTCAATAGTCAGCGGGAGATTCAATGACCTTTTTAAATCTGAAAATATTATCCACTTCTCACTTTCAGCAATGACCACAAAGCGTTCATGACATCTTTAAGCTGGATTCATGCACCTGCATCGATGCGACGCAGCTGCAATATGAGTTCCTATTGCGTTGCTAGGTGTGCACCTCTCCAGAGAAGGAGAGATGCTCCAAGAAAGTCGGTGACACAGGTCATAAGAGCTGTGATTGGTCCGCTTTGTCTTCCTCACAGTTCCTGGCTCTCATCACTGCTCCGCTCTGACGGAGGCACAACTTCCAAAGCAAGTCGGTTAAACACCGGTCCAAATTCAAAATATTGAGGAAGTAAGCACATACAGAACATTTTGTGGCTCATCACAAACCCAGTAATTACACAGACTGTCAATGGCAGCAGTCGCATGCACCATTTTCTCCGACTTCTCTTTTTCTCTGTGCAACAATCGTATAAAAAGTTGCTTTTCCTTAACATTTATTAGCTCCAACTCCATCACAATCTGCTCTTGTCAGTCACTATTTCATAAACAAAAAACACACAAACACAAATTACAACGCATTTCACCAAGCACAAGAAAAAACTGCCGATCACTGCTTCAGTGACGGACTTCAGCAATGGCGTCAACATGATGCAGGTACATCAATCCCACTTAAGGCTGCATACACACACACACACACACACAAAAAAAATCCATGTGTGCTGCAGCAGCACTAGTTGCTGACCTAACATCAGGTACTATTTAAATGTTTCTTGCTTGGTTTATTTTTTTTTTCCAAACAGCTGAAAGATTGTAAATTTTGCCAATAAATAATTTGCTAAAGGGCCAGAATAATTTTGATTACAACTGCAACTCTTCTTTAAAAGGTAATTTGAAATGTGTTCTCACCTTTGGAAGCATCTTTGTTCCGTAAATGTGGAGGAATGTATCGCCCTATAACAGAGAAGACAGTCATCAGTATTTATTCAACTAATGTTATTGCATTTGAGTCATAGCAAGTAATAACTTCAAAAACTGAGTTTACTTTCATAATTGAATAAATCAATAAAAGTCCAACAAAAACCGCATGCATATCTGAAGTTCTAAAAACATTTCAAATGCCATCATACCAATCTTATGTCAGCAATTTGAATTTTCAAGCTCATGAAATTAAATAAATAAAAAATATTTTAAGAGTAAAATTAAAAAGTTCTAAAAATTCATCTTGTTTGCTTACTGCTAGTGCCACCACCTTGTCCGTCTGCAGCACTCAAGTCTAGGACAGCAAGCTACAGAACACAAAGAAGAGAAACAAGTTTATTTTCGTCTTAATTAACCATGCAGCTTTATGATTGAGATTAAGCAAGACACTGTCACTCAGAATGTCTAACTTTAAGATATCTTTGAACATGCAAATCAGGTTTAGCTAGAAAAAGTTATGTTGTACTGGACATCCGTTAGACTATGCAAGAATCAGGACAAGTCATACAAATGCATCATCTCAAATGAAACATCTCAAATCTTAAATTCAAGTCACTGTTGTGGGTCCTTGCTTAAAGTGAACACATACAATTCAGATCTTCTCTTCATTTGAATTCCCCTTTGCAGCTTGCTAACATGGTACAGGGCAAATCACTCCTGACAAACGCTTGAGAGGGAGACAGGAGTCAAAACAGTCGCAGGTGTGAAAATGTAGAAAATACAGCACATCCAGAAAGTATACGATAAGATAAGCCTTTATTAGTCCCACAATGGGGAAATTCCAGGATTGCAACAGCACAGGGACAGCAACACTCAGAGCAACAATCAAAAGGCAAGAGAAAAACAAGAGCAGCAAGTATACATATGTACATATACTGTAAATATACTGTATATAGACACACAGTGCGGAGCATTGTAGCTAGATGGAATAAATATATAAATATATAAACACAGTACAGAGCATTGTAGCTAGATGGAATAAATATATGAGTATATAAACACAGTGCGGAGTATTGTAGCTAGATGAAATGAATATGTAAATATATAAACACACAGTGTGAAGCATTGTTGCTAGATGGAATAAATATATAACTATATAAACACAGTGCGGAGCATTGTAGCTAGATGGAATAAATATGTAAATATATAAACAGTGCGGAGTATTGTAGCTAGATGGAATGAATATGTAAATATATAAACACACAGTGTGAAGCATTGTTGCTAGATGGAATAAATATATAACTATATAAACACACAGTGCGGAGCATTGTAGCTAGATGGAATAAATATGTAAATATATAAACAGTGTGGAGCATTGTAGCTAGATGGAATAAATATGTAAATATATAAACACAGTGCGGAGTATTGTAGCTAGATGGAATAAATATGTAAATATATAAACACACAGTGTGGAGCATTGTAGCTAGATGGAATAAATATGTAAATATATAAACACAGTGTGGAGCATTGTAGCTAGATGGAATAAATATGTAAATATATAAACAGCGTGGAGCATAGTAGCTTGATGGAATAAATATATGAGTATATAAACAGTGTGGAGTATTGTAGCTAGATGGAATGAATATGTAAATATATAAACACACACAGTGTGGAGCACTGTAGCTAGATGGAATAAATAGATAACTATATAAACACAGTGTGGAGCATTGTAGCTAGATGGAATAAATATGTAAATATATAAACACAGTGTGGAGCATTGTAGCTAGATGGAATAAATATGTAAATATATAAACACAGCGTGGAGCATTGTTGCTAGATGGAATAAATATATAAACACACAGTGCAGAGCATTGTAGCTAGATGGAATGAAACAGCACAACCGTCTACTTAGTTACCCTACATGGTATGATTATGTACCCATACATATTCTCACCCTCCATAGCAACCGGTATTTTCCTAGTTGTATACCGGAGGGGACCATTGTGTAAGTCTATTGCGTCTTTTGCATTCAATACTATTAGGTTGTCACGTCTTTTTGCTATCTCTGCGAGCAGCCCTGCTTAGGTTGTACAGTCTGACAGCCGTAGATAGGAAGGACCTGCAAAACCTCTCGGTTGTGCACCTAGGATGATGTAGTCTGCTGCTAAATGAGCTCCTCGGTGCATTCAGTGCGTCCTGCATAGGGTGGAACTCGGACTCCAGCAGAGATGACAGTTTAGCCACCATCCTTCTCTCTCCCATCTCCTCCACTGGGTCAAGGCGCTGCCCCAGGACAGAGCTAGCTTTCTTGATCAGTTTGATCAGTCTCTTCCTATCGGCTGCTGTAATGCCACTGCCCCAGCAGACCACTCCACAAGTGATGGCTGATGCCACCACCGTGTCATAGAATGACTTCAGCAGAGCCCCTTGTACACCAAAGACCTGAGTCTCCTCAGTAGGAACAGCCTGTGCTGTCCCTTCTTGTAGAGTGCATCGGTATTGTGTGACCCGTCTAGTTTATTGTTCAGATGAACACCCAGGTACTTGTAGGATGTCACCATCTCGATGTCTGTTCCCTGTATATTTACTTGTCCTTGCCTGCGGCAGTCCACCACCAGCTCCTTAGTTTTCCTCGCGTTGATCTGGAGGCAGTTCCGACGGCACCAGTCCACAAAGTCCTGGATAAGCCCTCTGTACTCAGCTTCATCTCCGCTGGAGATGAGGCCAACAATCGCAGAGTCGTCAGAGAACTTCTGTAGATGGCAGTGTGTTGTGTTGTGTGAGAAGTCCGCAGTATAAAGGGTGAACAGGAAGGGAGCCAAAACCGTTCCCTGGGGGGCCCCCGTGCTACCGATGATCGTGTCGAACACACAGTCCCAGGTTCTCACAAACTGTGGCCGGTTTGTGAGGTAGTCCAGGATCCATGATGACAGGTGCTGGTCCACCCCTGTGCACAGCAGCTTGTCCTTCACGGTGTCCTTGTATTCACGGTGCTTCACTTTTTCCACATTTTATGTTACAGCCTTATTCCAAAATGGAATAAATTCATTTTTTCCTCAAAATTCTACACACAACACCCCGTAATGACAATGTGAAAAAAGTTTAAGATTTTTGCAAATTTATTAAAAATAAAAAACTAAGGAATCACATGTACATAAGTATTCACAGCCTTTGCCATGAAGCTCAAAATTGAGCTCAGGTGCATCCTGTTTCCACAGATCATCCTTGAGATGTTTCTACAGCTTAATTGGAGTCCATCTGTGGTAAATTTACATAGTTGGACATGATTTCGAAAGGCACACACCTGTCTAGATAAGGTCTCACAGTTGACAGTGCATGTCAGAGCACAAACCATGCATGAAATCAGAGTTACTGACAGCCAAGTGACAGAGTCACTTGTCTGTAGACCTCCGAGACAGGATTGTCTCGAGGGACAAATCTGGGGAAGGATACAGAAAAAATTTCTGCTGCTTTGAAGGTCCCAATGAGCACAGTGATCTCCATCATCCATAAATGAAAGCAGTTTGGAACCACCAGGACTCTTCCTAGAGCTGGCCGGCCGTCTAAACTGAGCAATCGGGGGAGAAGGGCCTGAGCAAAGGATGTGACCAAGAACCCAATGGTCACTCTGTCACAGCTCCAGCCTTCCTCTGTGGAGCAAGGAGAACCTTCCAGAAGGACAACCATCTCTGCAGCTATCAATCAGGCCTGTATGGTAGAGTGGCCAGATGGAAGCCACTCAAAGGGACTTCCTTTACTGGAAAAGGAAGTCCCTTTGAGTGGCTTCCTTTTCTGGCTGTAAAAGGAAGCCACTTCCTTTTACTGGCTGTAAAAGGAAGTCCCTTCCTTTTACTGGCTGTCCCTTTACTGGACAGCCAGTAAAAGGGACATGGCAGCCCGCCTGGAGTTTGCCAAAAGGCACCTGAAGGACTCTCAGACCATACAAACCAAATACACAAGTACCAAACAAAATTCTCTGGACTGATGAGACAAAGATTGAACTCTATAGTGTGAATGCCAGGCGTCATGTTTGGAGGAAACCAGGCACTTCTCATAACCACTCCAATGGTGGTGGCAGCATCATGCTGTGGGGATGTTTTTCAGCAGCAGGAACTGTGAGACTAGTCAGGATAGAGGGAAAGATGAATGCAGCAATGTACAGAGACATCCTGGATGAAAACCTGCTCCAGAGCGCTCTTGACCTCACACTGGGGTGATGGTTCATCTTTCAGCAGGACAATGACCCTAAGCACACAGCAAAGATATCAAAGAAGTGGCTTCAAGACAACTCTGTGAATGTCCTTGAGTGGCCCAGCCAGAGGCCAGACTTAAATCCAACATCCAATTGAACATCTCTGGAGAGATCTGAAAATGGCTGTGCACCAACGCTTCCCATCCAACCTGATGGAGCTTGAGAGGTGCTGCAAAGAGGAATGGGTGAAACTGCCCAAAGATAGGCATGCCAAGCTTTTGGCATCATATTCAAAAAAGATATGAGGCTGTAATTGCTGCCAAAGGTCCATCAACAAAGTACTGAGCCAAGGCTGTGAATACTTACATGTGATCTCAGTTTTTTATTTTTAATGAATTTGCAAAAATCTCCAACTTTTTTCATGTTGTCATTATGGGGTATTGTGTGTAGAATTTTGAGGAGAAAAAAATGAATTTAATCCCTTTTGGAATAAGGCTGTAACATAAAATGTGGAAAAAGTGAAGTGCTGTGAACCAGATGCACTGTAAACCTGTGTGGGAGAAATAAACCAGGAGATGTGTATAAATTGCGTTTGCATATATATCTAGCTATTTAGCTAAATTGGGCATTACTACTGCGATATATGGAGCAAAAAAGAAAATAAATAAGCAGCTACACCACGCAGTTGCTGACAAGTGTCTGCTAATGTAAACAGTGCTAGCGGTTTCAGAAAAAGAAAACATGTCTATGTGAGGACAGATAAAGAGTTGAATATAAGGCATGCTATGGCGTATTCTTCACGTTTTCCAGGTTCAACTACAAAACGATACTTTTATTGTCCCCATTGGGAAATTCATCTTGGGCTTAGTAGTAATGGTGCTGTATACATTGTAAATAGTAGCTGACAAACTTAAGAAAAACAAGCAATCAATAGTAAAGATCATAGTCCATTAAACAATATTAAGCTGTTGTTCAGATATTCAGATACTCTAATTCATTGCTGAAGTAAAGCGTGAATTTTAGAAATTCAAAATGTGACTCTCAAATTCATTACACATAATGATGTATTTCAACATTTTTTTCTATTAATTTTATGATTATGGCTTACAGCTAATGAAAACCCATAATTCAGTTTCTCAGAAAATTAAAATATTACATAAGACAGATTTTAAAAATGGATTTTTAATAGAAATGTGGCCTACTGAAAAACATGTCCATGTACGCATTCAATACTTGGTCTGGGCTGCTTTTGCATGAATAACTGCATCAATGCGGCATGGCATGGAGGTGATCAGCCTGTGGTATTGCTGAGGTGTTATGGAAGCCCAGATTGGTTTGATAGCGGCTTTCAGCTCGTCTGCATATTGGGTCTGGTGTCTCATCTTCCTCTTGACAATACCCCATAGATTCTCTATGGGGTTTAGGCCAGGCCAGTTTGCTGCCCAATCAGGCACAATGATACCATGGTCATAACCCAGTATTGGTACTTTTGGCAGTGTGGGCAGGTATCAAATCCTGCTGGAAAATGAAATTATCTCCATAAAACTTGTCAACAGAGGGAAGCATGAAGTGCTCTAAAAATTTACAGTGGTGTGAAAAAGTGTTTGCCCCTTCCCGATTTCTCTTTTTTTTTTGTATGTTTGTCACACTTAAATGTTTCAGATCAAACAAGTTTAAATACTAGACAAAGATAACAACACAAAATGAGCTTTTTAAATGAAGGCGTTTATTATTGGGGGGGGGGGGAATCCAAACCTACATAGACTTGTGTGAAAAAGTGATTGCCCCCTAAACCTAATAACTGGTTGGGCCACCCTTAGCAGCAACAACAGCAACCAAGCATTAGCGATTACTGGCAATGAGTCTTTTACAGCGCTGTGGAGGAATTTTGGCCCACTCATCTTTGCAGAATTGTTGTAATCAGCCACACTGGAGGGTTTTCAACCATGAACTGCCTTTTTAAGGTCATGCCACAGCATCTCAATCGGATTCAGGTCAGGACTTTGACTAGGCCACTCCAAAGTTTTCGTTTTGTTTCTCTTAAGCCATTCAGAGGTGGACTTGCTGGTGTGTTTTGGATCATTGTCCTGCTGCAGAATCCAAGTGCGCTTCAGCTTGAGGTCATAAACAGATGGCCGGACATTCTCCTTCAGGATTTTTTGGTAGACACCAGAATTCATGGTTCCATTTACCACAGCAAGTCTTCCAGGTCCTGAAGCAGCAAAACAGCCCCAGACCACCACACTACCACCACCATATGCCGGATGTAATGGGACACACCTTCCAAAAAGTTCAGCTTTCGTCTCGTCAGTACACAGAGTATTTTCCCAAAAGTTTTGGGGATCCATCAAGATGTTTTCTGGCAAAACTGAGACAAGCCTTTATGTTCCTTTTGCGACTCTGCCATGCAGGCCATTTTTGCCCAGTCTCTTTCTTATGGTGGAGTCATGAACACTGACCTTAACCACTTGCACTCCGGGCAATTTTCCTAAAAATGCCAAAAAATAACGTGCCCAAAGTAAATCGAAAGCTGTTATTCAACCCTTTGCAGCATCTTCATGGGGTTGGTCTCATTTAAAAGAAAACACTTTGAATTTTTTGGCAAAAAAAACAATCTCTCTACGTGCTCCGGCCACTGAGTTACAGTCATCTAAACATACTGAACTTGAAGAAAAAAAAATTGGACAGTGTTTTTTTGGATACAAATGCTTGTAAATAACACACAGCTGTCCGATCCGGCTGGAAAATGCAACAGAAATGTAGAACCAAGTGTTATCCAGCTGAGATCCAAATTTGGTAACAATACCACAAAAAATGAATATTTTACACAGCTTTGTTCTCAGGCTGTTCCCAGGCGTTTTGGAACTGTGCCAAATTGTGCCAAATGGCACAGTTTGGAAAAACGTCTGTAACTTTTGAATAATTCAATGTAGAATCTTCATTTTAGGCTCTAATGAAAGGTCACACTCAGGGCTGTGTCTGTGTGTGTGTGTGTGTGTGTGGGCGGGGGGTCGTTCCCCCCCCCCCCGCTATCAAGGACCGACTTCGGCCCTCGCTACAGACGGATTACACTCCTTGCATGTTTTCACAGCGGCCCCCCCCCTCGCTACTGTGTGTGTGTGTGGGGGGGGGAACCGTGAACGGACCGTGAACGCACCCCCCCCCCCCTCGCTACAGAAGAGGGCCATCGCTACATGATGGAATAGACTGATATGCTTCCTCCCCGCGGACCGGGGGGCGTTTGGACCGTGAACGCCCCCCCCGCTCCTCTTCTGCAGCGGTGGGGGGGGGGGCGTTCACGGTCCGAACACGGCAAATGAACCGTTTATCGCGGCACACGCACTTCGTAATTTGTGCGCAGTACAGTTGTAATTTACCGATCGGTCAAAAGTCATTTTTGGATTACAGTTTTCAGGGATAAATAATAATTTAGCTCATAACACCTTACCTCTTCAAAGCAGCAGAGTCGTGGCGAACATCTCTTCCCCCAACGCGACGCTGCTCCGCTCGTGGATCCCGATCAACATAATTCCATTATTGCCGTTTTGGCGAATGATTTACGACTTTTGTCGTCGGCCTCCGTCTATTCTGCTGGAATGAGTGCAGGTCCCACTTGTGGGTGTTCTCCATGCTGGTGGGTGAGCCTGGGTCTGTAGTAGATTCGTCCAGAGTCCTTTGTTTTCATCTGCTGCAGCAGTAAATATCGCTTCACCCAGCCTGAATTTCTGTGCTTCAACTGGCTCCTGCGTTCACAGTAGGCGGGTCCTCCTTCCTAGATTTTCATTCATTGGCTCCTCAAGGTTTCAGAAACCCAATTCAAGGCTCTTATTAGTCGAATGAGAGGTCAATCAGATGAACTAATCTGTTCGCGGCTGTGTTTGCAGATTTTTTTTTCAGTGGCGCTTGGAGGGCACACCACCTACACCATCACCATCAATATCCTTATCATGCGTCATGCGCACGAGGGCGCACGAGCGCGCTCTCGTGCGTCATAGGACGCAGAGACTTGCCCGCCCGCGGAACAACGGAGCGCAAGTGGTTAACTGAGGCAAGTGAGGTCTGCAGTTCTTTGGATGATGTTGTTGTGGGGTCTTTGGTGAGCTCTTGGATGAGTCATCACTGCGCTCTTGGGGTAATTTTGGTCGGCTGGCCGGCCAGTCCAGGGAAGATTCACCACTGTTCCATGTTTTCGCAATTTGTGGATAATGGCTCTCATTGTGGTTCGCTGGAGTCCCAAAGCTTTAGAAATGGCTTTATAACCTTTTCCAGACTGCTAGATCTCAATTTGTTTCTCATTTGTTCCTGAATTTCTTTGGATCACAGCATTGATGTCTGGCTTTTTAGGATCTTTTGGTCTACTTCACTTTGTCAAGCAGGTCCTATTTAAGTGATTTCTTGATTGAAAACAGGTGTGGCAGTAATCAGGCCTGGGTGTGGCTAGAGAAATTGAACTCAGCTTTCCAAAGATGTGATAAACCATAGTTAATTTATGTTTTAACAGGGGGGAGGCAATCACTTTTTCTACACAGGACCATGTAGGTTCGGATTTTTTTTTTACCCTTAATAATAAACACCTTAATTTAAAAATTGCATTTTGTCTTTACTTGTGTTATCTTTGTCTGATATTTAAATTTGATGATCTGAAACATTTAAATGTGACAAACATACAAAAAATGAGAAATCAGGAAGAGGGCAAACACATTTTCACACCACTGTAATCCTCCTTTGGCCTTTGCCCAAAGGGCTCTTTGACCCCTTTGGCCTTCATCCGACAGGGAATAAAAAGTCTAATCAGAGATTTCTGACTCCTTGGTTCAACACAGAAACTCACAAGTTAAAACAGAAGACTCGTCAATTAGAAAGAAAATGGTGTTCCACTAAATTAGATGAACTTTATTTAGCTTGGAGAAATCAACTTATAACTTATAGAAAAAAATCTTAGGAAATCCAAAACAACTTATCCTCCATTGAATGAATGAATCTTTATTTTCGGATAGATTATTTTCGGATAGATCAGATTAAAAGAAAGGAACAGAACAATATATCAAGGGGAAAAAAAATCCAACAAGGTCGAATTAAACAATAACTCCTCAGATTATACAATTCAACATGTTTGGCTGCACGGTGGCGCAGTGGTTTAGTACTGTGGCAGCACAGTTTTACCCTCGGCCGGGGGATCGCGGGGATCATGAGATCGTGGGTTCGATCCCAGCCCCCGACCAACAGTGAGCTGTGTGGAGTTTGCATGTTCTCCCCGTGTTGCGCGGGTTTACTCCGGGATTTCTCCGGTTTCCTCCCGCACACCAAAAACATGTAGGTTTAGGGCGCTCGCGCACGCAGCGACCAGCAGCCGGTGGCTTGTCACCAGACTGCAAACCAAGTCTACCTACGGGTACAAATAACAAAAAAAAAAAAAAAAATGTTATCCGAAAAGGGTGATGGCTGAAGCCACAGCTTATATTGCCCACCCATGTTCCGTCTAAGAATTCAAAATAAATAAATAAAAGTGATTACAAAACGTGACAAAACAAAACTAAGCAACAGCACAACACAGACTGGATATGATAATTCTTATGTGATTTTACATGTCGTTTTGTATATACGTTTGGAGTATTTCTTCCTTCAGTTTTTAGTTAAAATGTCCAAACGTTGTACATGGTTTAAATTCAGGTCCACAAGCGTTCCACAGTCTGACTCCTAGCACTGAGACACAGTGTTGCTTGGTGGTAGTTCTCACTGAAGGTTTTTGAAAAATACATGTTCCTCTGAAACATTAATGGAAGAGAACAAGAATAATCCCAGGTTTCTTTTCAGCACTGTAGCCAGGCTGACAAAGAGTCAGGACTCTGTCAATCCAAGCATTCCTTTAGAGCAGGGGTGTCAAACTCATTCCATGGAGGGCCAAGACCCTGCATGTTTTACGTCTGCCCAGTGGCTTCAGCAGGTGTGTCAATGATCAGCAATCAGTGGGTAGTGAATTTACGTGTTGAAGCTACTGGGTGCAGGTAAAACATGCAGGGTCTTGACCCTCCATGGACTGAGTTTGACATCCCTGCTTTGGAGCCTACTAGTCAGGACTGTATGAACTTCAATAATAAAATTTAATCTATAAGCGATAAAATCAGTCAGATGCTTCCCATCATTAATTTAAATACAGTAACAACTACATCTCTAAATGACCAACTGAATTTTTAGTTAGCTAAAATAATTTCCTCATCCAAGCCATTAATTTGTCTTTAAGACCTTATTCCTACCAGGTTATTTAAAGAAGTGTTCCCATTTATAGGTAGCTCTAGTCTTCAAATAATTAAGTCTTCATTAACATTAGGCCACATACCGCAGGCTTTTAACACTGCTGTAATTAAACCATTACTTAAAAAGTCACCGCTGAATCCAGGAGTTTTAGCCAACTATAAACCAATTTCTGCTTATTTTATCTGCTTTTTATTTTAAAAAATCTTAGAAATTGTTGTTGCTAAGCAATGACTTAACCATTTGCAGTGAGTCTATTTGAAGAGTTTCAGTCAGGATTTAGAATTCATCATAGTACTGAAACAGCTTTAGTGAAGGTCACCAATGAACTTCTCAGCATCTAATAATGGACTTGTTTCTGTAGTTGTACTTTTAGACCTTAGTGCAGCTTTAGATACTATGATATTTTACTTGACAGATTAGAACACCTTGTTGAAATTAATGGAACTTCTTTGCAGTGGTTTGAATCATATTTATGACATAGGTTCCAGTTTGTTCATGTCAATAAGTTTTATTCAAATTCAAAGCTCAGTCACAGAGTTCCACAGGGTTCCATGTTAGGTCCTGTTCTTTTTAGTTTATACTGTACGTTTCCTTCCATCCATCCATCTTCTACTGCTTTTCTGGAGGTCCGGGTCACAGAGACAGCAGCTCAAGCAGGGAAACCCAGACTTCCCTCTCCCTGGCCACCTGCTCCAGCTCTTCAGAGAGGATACCAAGACATTCCCAGGCCAGCTGGGAGACGTAATCTCTTCAGCATGTCCTAGGTCTGCCCTGTGATGTCCTCCCAGTGGGACGAGCCCAAAACACCTCAAGTGGGAGGTGTCCAGGACGCATCCTGATCAGACGTTCAAACCACCTCAACTGGCTCCTCGCCATATGAAGGAGCATCAGTTCTACTCTGAGCCTCTCCTGGATGACTGATCTCTGAAAGTGAGTATAGCAATCCTACGGAGAAAGCTCATTTCAGCTGCTTGCATCCGCAATGTCATTCTTTCAGTCATTACCCAAAGCTCATGGCCATAGGTGAGGGTAGGAATGTAGATTGACTGGTACATCAGCTTTGCTTTTGAGCAAACTTTAGAGCTGAGCTCCCTCTTTACTACAACAGACCGGTACAACGTCCGCATCACTGCAGAAGCTGCTCTGATCCATCTGTCAATCTCTCGCTCCATTCTCCCCTCACTCATCAATGAGACCCCGAGATATTTAAACTCCACTTGGGGCAGAAGCTTGTCCCCAACCCAGAGAGGACAATCCACCTTTTTCTGGCTGAGGACCATGGAGGTACCGACCATCATCCCAGGCGCTTCACACTCAGCAGCAAACCGTCCCAGTAAGACCTGCAGGTCATTGTTCGATGAAGCCAACAGGACACCATCATCTGCAAAAAGACGAGATGAAATCCTGTGATCACCGAGCATGACCCCCTCCGATCCTTGGCTGCGCCTACATATCCTGTCCATAAAAATTATGAACAGTATTGGTGACATAGGGCAGCCCTGGCAGAGTCCAACTCTCACTGGAAACAAGTTTGACTGGGTGTTGGCAATACGAACCAAACTCTTGTAATGATCAAATAGGGACCAGATAGCTCGTAGCAACAAGACCGATACCAAATACTCTCAGAGCACCCCCTCAGAAGAAACCATGAGGGATGCAGTTGAATGCTTTCTCCAAGTCCTCAAAACACATGTGGAGTGGTTGGGCAAACTCATGAACCTTTGAGGATTCTCAAGAGGGCAAAAAGTTGGTCCCATGTGCCACGGCCAGGATGAAAACCACATTGCTCCTCCTGGATCCGAGGTTCGACCAGTGGTCGGACTCTCCTCTCCAGTACCTTGGCATAGACCTTCCCAGGAAAGCTGAGAAATGTGATCCCCGTAAAGTTGGAACACACCCTCCAGTCCCCCTTTTTAAAAAGAGGAACCAACACCCTGATTTGCCATGCCAAAGGCACTGTCCCCGACCTCCACATGACATTGCAGAGGCATGTCAACTATGACAGCCCTACAACATCCAGGGCCTTGAGGTATGCAGGGTGAATCTTGTCCACCCCCAGGGCCCGGCCACCACTTCAGCAACCTCAGTCCCTGTGATGGGCAAGTTGTCTCCCTCATCCTCAAGCCATGCTTCCTCTGTGGAAGGCGTGTCAGTGGGATTGATGAGATCCTCAAAGTATTCCATCCACTGCCCGACGATGTCCCCAGTCGAAGTGAGTAGTACCCCATCTGCACCATCCACATTGTGGACAGTCTGCCACAATCTCTTCGAGGCTGCCTGAAAGTCTTGTTCCATGGCCTCACCATACTCCTCCCACATCCGAGTGTTTGCTTCAGCAACCACCCGGGCTGCACTCCGCTTGGCCTGCCAGTATACCTTAGCTGCTTCAGGAGTCCCACAAGCCAACCAAGCTTGATAGGACTCCTCCAGCTTGATGGCCCCCCTCACCACTGGTGCCCACCACTTGGTTCAGAGTTTACAGTGGGGCAAAAAAGTATTTAGTCAGCCACCAATTGTGCAAGTTCTCCCACTTAAAAGATGAGAGAGGTCTCCAATTTTAATCATAGGTAAACCCAGCTGAACTACGACAAACCCCAAAGTACAAGTCTCAAGTACTTTAAAAGTGGGAAAAAAAACAAGCGGTATGGAAACAATGGAGGCATTTATCATGGTTTTAACCCGCTGGAAACGGGAGCAATAACGGAAGAGTCGCTTAGCTAAGAGATGTGGTTAGAATTTCTATTGCAGCCAGCTTCATATGAAGGGAAAGGCAAGGGGGGCAGATGAATTGTTTAAGATATATTTCACCAGCCACTACAATATTAAGTTATGTTCCCTATTATGTACCTGGCAAGTTAAGATGACCGAAATTCACCAAGTCAATGACTTCAATCCATCAGCAGCCTTCAGACAAACTAAACGTGCCAACATTTGGATTTCAAAACAAGGGAGGTTTTTCCCTGCTGTCTGGGTGGTGAGATTTCTCAAAAAAACAAAAAAAAAAAAAAAAAATTTGTTAAATATAACTTTAATAATTATATCTCTTTGAATTCAGAGTTAAAATCATTCTGTTCTGGCTCTACAAAATTATGGTCACAAGTTTAAATTTTATGAAGAAAAAAGTAAAAACAAAACTGCCACATTCTGTTTCAAATTTATTAGAAAAAACAGTAATTTTATAATAATGTGCATTTGTCTATCAGACAGGCCTCTTCACTGTCCAGTTTTAAAACTCCTTAAAAAACATTTTTATTCTCTGGCTTTTGACCCAGTTTGAGACGTTGATTTTATTTGTTTTGTTCTTATTGTCTCTATTGTATGACTATTGTTTTGTTTGTGTTGTTTTGTACTTTAGCTGTATTTTATTGATTTTATATTTTATTTATCATTGATGTACAGCACTTTGTGTCAACTGTCATTTTTAAAGAGCTTTATAAAAAAAATTGGATTAAAAAAAAGATAAATTAGCCATAAAATAATCCACATTTATAATAGTCTCAAATGTACAAGAAAAGTCATAATTTTACAAGAGAAAATTATAAATTTGAGGAAAAGTGTTGCAAATCTAGATAAATTTACAGAGAAAAGTAGAAAACTACAAGAAAATTGTTATAAAATTTGGCGAAAAAAAAAATTTCTGGCTACTAGACCCACCTCTGATCATATAATTTAAGTATGAATGAGTAAATTACTATTATGAATGTTTTTTCCCTTCTCTTTCCTACTCTTTGTCAATGTAAAAAAAGAAACACTAGAATAAAAAATACACATTTTGGCTATTTATGTAAACCATGAAAAAAAATCCTGCAGGACAAAACATGACATTTGGTATTTTCTAACCTGTTTGTGTACCACCATAGACAGAGAGAGAACCTGAATTAGACAGAGCTCAGAGAGGGCAAGATGAGATAGAAGAGATGAGCCAAGGAGAGGAAAGTGTTCAGGCAGAGAGTCCAGGAGAGGTGAGAGCACAGGGAGAGAAGGATAACACCACAAAAAAAGTCTAAACACAGGACGTCTGGGTGGGACCCCAACTGGCCCAATATTCCAATATTCAAGCCTTGGTTGTACAATACTTCAAATGGTAAGTTCCATTATGCAATATTACTGTGCAAAATTTTAAAAAATAAAAATAGTGTAAAATTAACATTCTGGTTACAATCATGTCATGTGCTTTCTGCCCCCCGAAAAAATGTGTTGCCACCGCAACAAGATCTTTAAGCCAGAGGAAACACTGGTTTACTGTATAGTCCACTATATCTAAATTCACTATACAGCGAGTAGGAAAGGAGGGAGTGAGTGAGTGAGTGAACATTCCGAACACAACCTGGGAAATCAGTCAGAGTGCGCAGACCAGGAAGGCAGCCAAGATGAGTCACGTGACCCAAATACCAAGTGCTAATTTGTTGTGTGAAGTCATCTGCTTTTGTAAAAAAAAAAAAAAAAAAAAAAAACCACCATCTTGGTGCTTATCGGCTTTTGAAAAAACCATGAATTTGCAATGAAAACAATCTGAACTTCTATAAGTAGGTAATGTTAACAGTTGTTCGAAGAGGGAAATTTTCTTGGAAGTGGTGTTTATCGGATTTTGCAAACAAACTCTTCATATGCTTCTGTTAGGCAATATTAGAAACATTTTATAAATTTCCATTATGCAGATGACACCATTTATCAATGATGCCAGATGCCAGTAATCTGTCATCTACCCCAATTCTCAAAAATAACAGAAAAACTCAAATGATAGATTAGACAAGTTCGTAGCCAAATACAAATTACTTAGACAGCCAGTATGGATTTAGAACCAACCACTCAACCAGTGCATCCGGAAAGTATTCACAGCGCTTCACTTTTTCCACATTTTGTTACAGCCTGATTCCAAAATGCATTGAATTCATTTTTTCCTCAAAATTCTACACAAAACACCCCATAATGACAATGTGAAAAAAGTTTGAGATTTTTGCAAATGCACTGAAAATAAAAAATAAAAAATGAAGAAATCACATGTACATAAGTATTAACAGCCATTGCTCAATACTTTGTTGATGGACCTTGGGCAGCAATTACAGCCTCATGTCTTTTTGAATATGGTGCCACAAGCTTGGCACACCCATCTTTGGGCAGTTTCGCCCATTTCTCTTTGCAGCACCTCTCAAGCTCAATCAGGTTAGATGGGAAGCATCAGTGCACATTTCATGACAGACATGTCATTTTCAGATCTCTCCAGAGATGCTCAATTGAATTCAAGTCTGGCCTCTTCCTGGGCCACTCAAGGACATTCACAGAGTTATCCTGAAGCCACTCCTTTGATATCTTGGCTGTGTGCTTAGGGTCGTTGTCCTGCTGAAAGATGAACCATCACCCCAGTGTGAGGTCAAGAGCGCTCTGGAGCAGATTTTCATCCAGATTAGATTAGATTAGATTAAACTTTATTGTCATTACACATGTATGAATACAAGGTAACGAAACACAGTTTAGCATCCAATCAGAAGTGCAAAGGACAGCAGTGCAGTATATATGGTAATTAACAGTATGTGCAATTTAAGCAAATATATGCAAATATATGCAGCAGTGCAGAAAGTTAAGAGTACTGTTATGTGCAAATAATGTACAATAAGTTAGATGGGCAGTTATGTACAGGTGAGGATGGTAAGAGATGATGGTAAGAGAGTCAGCGGGGAACTAAGTTCAATAACATGACAGCTGTTGGAAAGAAACTGTTCCTAAACCTGCTGGTTCTAGTCCAAAGGCTTCTGAAATGCCTTCTGGAGAGGAGAAGCTGGAACAGTCCATGAGCAGGATGGTTGGAGTCCCTAAGAATGCTGCGTGCCCGGCGCAGACATCTTTTCCTGTAGACGTCCTCTATAACTGGAAGTGGAGTCCCTGTGATGCGTTGGGCAGTTTTCACCACCCGCTGCAGCGCCTTACGGTCAGCGACAGAGCAGCTCCTATACCAGACTGTGACACAGTTGGTCAGGGTACTCTCTATCACGCAGCGGTAGAAGTTGCCCAGGATGTCAGTTGACAGATGGTTCTTCTTCAGTGTCCTCAAGAAGAAGAGGCGCTGATGGGCCTTCTTGATCAGGCTGGTGGTGTTAACTGACCAGGACAGGTCCTCCGAGATGTGGGTCCCCAGGAATTTGAAGCTGGGGACACGTTCAACAGCTATGCCATTGATATGGATGGGGTCATGTGTCTCTCCCCTCTCCTTCCTGTAGTCCACTATGAGCTCCTTGGTTTTGCTGGTGTTAAGGAGCAGGTTATTGTCAGCGCACCAAGTAGCCAAGTGCTCAACCTCTGCCCTGTAATCCGACTCATCGCTGTCCCTGATGAGTCCAATCACTGTGGTGTCATCTGCGAACTTTATGATGGAATTGGATCCATACATAGGCCTGCAGTCATGGGTGAAGAGGGAGTAGAGGAATGGGCTGAGCACACAGCCCTGTGGTACACCAGTGTTGAGTGTGATGATGGAAGAACGGTTGGGGCCTGACCTAACATGCTGGGGTCTGTTGGTCTGAAAATCCATGATCCAGTTGCAGGTGGAGGTACTGATTCCCAGGTCCACAAGTTTAGTGATCAACTTGGAGGGGATAACTGTTGAATGCTGAGCTGAAGTCAACAAACAGCATTCTTGCGTAGGTGTTCTTGTCATCCAGGTGTGAGAGTACATAGTGCAGCGCTGTAGAAACCACATCCTCTGTACTCCTGTTGCTCCGGTAGGCAAACTGGTGAGGGTCCAGTGTAGGGGGCAGGCATTTTTTGAGCTGTGCCAAGACCAGTCGCTCAAAGCACTTCATGACTATGGACATCAGTGCCACAGGGTGATAGTCATTTAGGCACGATGGTGTTGAATGTTTCGGCACTGGTACTATTGAAGTGGTCTTGAAGCACGCTGGTACCACGGCTTGGGCCAGGGACAGGTTGAAGATGTCTGTGAAGACCCCTGCCAGCTGCTCAGCGCATGCCCTCAGCACACGCCCAGGAATGCCGTCAGGGCCAGCAGCCTTACGTACGTTGACATGACTCAGTGCGTTACGGACGTCGGTGTGGGTGAGTGTGAGGTGGTGGAGGTCGTCAGAGGGTGGGAAATTGATATTCTTTTCGTTATCGTCCTTGTCAAAACGAGCATAGAAGTCATTTAGCTCATTGAGAAAGGGCACAGTCATGGCTATAGGTATGGAGTTGCTGGGCTTATAATCAGAGATAGCTTGAATGCCCTGCCACATGTGTCGGGGGTCAGAGTCCCCAAAATGTTCCTCCACCTTCAGCTTGTAGCTGTGCTTGGCCTTCTTGATGCCCCTCTTCAGATCTGCCCTGGATGAACTGTAGGCCTGTGCATCACCAGATCTAAAGGCATTGTTACGTGCCTTTAGCAGAAGCCGCACTTCTCTGTTCATCCACGGCTTCTGATTTGGGTACGTGGTGATCCGTCTTTCCGTGGTAACACTGTCAATAGTGGTGTTGATATGGTCCAGGACTGAGTGGGTGTAAGAGTCGATGTTTATGTGGGAGCCACAGGTAGCCTGAGAGGTGAACATACTCCAGTCTGTGTTCCTAAACTTCTCCTGGAGTACAGAATCAACCCCCTCTGGCCACACTTTGATGGTCCTCACTGATGGCTTCACCCGGTTGATGAGCGGTACATACTTGGGGGTAAGGAACAAGGATAAGTGATCAGACTGACCTAGGTGGGGGAGGGGAGTTGCTGTGTAGGCTCCCACAATATTGGTGTAAACATGGTCCAATGTTTTGTCCCCTCTTGTGTGACATGCTGGTAGAATTTAGGAAGCACTGTCTTGAGGTTAGAGTGGTTAAAATCACCCGCCACAATAAATACTGCCTCTGGGTGTGCAGTTTGTTGTTTGCTAATAGCTGCATGCAGTTCTTTCATAGCAAGCTTAGCATTAGCATCCGGAGAAATGTAAGCGGCTGTTATGATGGTACAAGTGAACTCGCGTGGCAGAAAGGTCTACATTTAACCATGAGAAACTCCAGGTTAGCTGAGCAGTGTCTCTCAACAGTGACAGAGTTCGTGCACCAAGCCTTGTTAATAATGCACACTCCCCCACCTCTGGTCTTACCAGAGTCATCTGCTGCTCTGTCTGCCCAGAGCGTGTGTAGGCCGGCTAGCTCAATAGCATTGTTGGGTATTCCACTGTGTAGCCATGTTTCCGTGAAAATCATGATATTGCAGTTCATAAGTCTCTTATTGTTGGTGATCCGAAGCCGTAGTTCATTCATTTTGTTCGCCAGTGACCGTACATTAGCGAGGAAAATACTGGGTAAAGAAAGCCGGTACGGTGTTAGCTTTAGCTTAGCTCTTCATCATCCAGGATGTCTCTGTACATAGCTGCATTCATCTTTCCCTCTATCCTGACTAGTCTCCTAGTTCCTGCCGCTGGAAAAACAGCCTCACATCATGATGCTGCCACCACCGTGCTTCTTATCTCCCATTTCCTGCCACTGAAAAACATCCCCACAGCATGACGCTGCCACCTCTATCGGCGTGGTTATGAGCGATGCCTCATTTCCTCCAAACATGACGCCTGGCATTCACGGCAAAGAGTTCAATCTTTGTCTTATCAGACTAAATAATTTTGTTTCTCATGGGCTGAAAGTCCTTCAGGTGCCTTCTGGCAAACTCCAGGTGGGCTGCCATGTGCCTTTTTACTAAGGAGTGGCTTTCGTCTGGCCACTCTACCATACAGGCCTGATGGGTGGATTGCTGCAGAGACGGCTGTCCTTCTGGCAGGTTCTCCTCTCTCCACAAGTGAACGCTGAAGCTCTGACAGAGTGACCATCGGGTTCTTGGTCACCTCCCTGACTAAGGTCCTTCTCCCCCTATCGCTCAGCTTAGACGGCTGGCCAGCTCTTGAAAGAGTCCTGGTGGTTCCGAACTTCTTCCATTTATGGATGATGGAAACCACTGTGCTCATTGGGACCTTCAAAGCAGCAGAAATTTCTGTACCCTTCCCCAGATTTATGTCTTGAGACAATCCTGTCTCGGAGGTCTACAGACCATTCCTTTGACTTCATGCTTGGTTTGTGCTCTGACATGCACCGTCAACTGTGGGACCTTATATAGACAGGTGTGTGCCTTTCCAAATCATGTCCAAGCAAATGAATTTACCACAGGTGGACTCCAATTAAGCTGTAGAAACATCTCAAGGATGATCAGTGGAAACAGGGTGCACCTGAGCTCAATTTTGAGCTTCATGCCAAAGGTTGTGAATACTTGTGTACATGTGATTTCGTAGTTTTTTTTAAAATTTTTAATAAATTTGCAAAAATCTAAAAAAAACAACAAAAAAAAACAAAAAATACTTTTTTCACATTGTCATTATGAGGTATTGTGTGTAGAATTTTGAGGAAAAAAATGAATTTAATTCCTTTAGCATTAAGGCTAACATAAAATGTGGAAAAAGTGAAGTACTGAATACTTTCCAGATGCACTCTACATCAGCAGCTTTAATGGATGGTATAGAAGAAATAACTCATTCTATGGACAAAGAAATTTGCGGTTTAAGTGTTTATTGATTTGAATAAAGCATCTGATACATTAAATCATGAAATACTACTTAAGACCACTCCTCCAGACGAGCAGGCCATAAGTCTGGATCCGGCTAACGTGAAGAGGATCCTCTGCAGGATCAATTCACGCAAGGCAACTGGACCAGACAACATATCTGGTCATGTTCTGAAAGACTGTGCAGAGGAGCTCAAGAATGTCCTGGCCGACATCTTCAACATCTCCCCGATTCAAGCTGTTGTCCCCACATTTTTCAAAACTGCCACCATAATAACAGTCCCAAAGAAGCCCGTCCCATCCAGCTACAACGATTACCGGCCCATAGCACTGACCCCCATCATAATGAAGTGATTCGAGCATGGAGAACATCAAGTCCATCCTCCCTCCCTCCCACAACCCATCTCAGTTTGCATACAGGTCAAACAGATCCACAGAGGATGCCATCGCTGCTGCTCTCCACTCAGCTCTCACCCACCTGGACTGAAAGAACTATGTGCGAATGCTGTTCTTGGACATCAGCATTCAATACAATCATCCCCCAGCACCTAATACAAAAACTCAGACACTTGGGACACAAAACCTCTCTCTGTAAATTGGTGCTGGACTTTCTCACAGAGACACACCATAGAATGTGCGGGTTGGCAGAAACACATCCAAGACCATTACACTGAGCTCAGGGGCCCCACAAGGGTGCATGCTCAGCCCGCTGCGCTCTTCACTCTGCTGACCCATGACTGTGTACCAGCCTACAACACCAACCACATCATCAAGTTTGCGGATGACATGACGATGGTGAGCCTCATCACCAACAATGAGGAGGCCAACTACAGAAATGAGGTGAGCCAACTGGTCCAGTGGTGTAAAGACAATGACCTCTCCCTGAACGTGGGAAAAACCAAGGAGATTGTGGTCGACTTCAGGAGGGGATACACACAGCATCTCCTTCTGATCATCGATAGAGCAGCTATGAAGAGGGTGAGCAGCACCAACTTCCTGGGGGTGCACATCTGAGGACCTCTCCTGGTCCAACACCACCACATCACCACTGGTCAAGAAGGCTCAAACTTGCCTCCATTTCCTCCACAAAGTGAGGAGAGCATGAGTCCCACCCCTCATCATGTGCTCATTCTACCAGGGCACCAATGAAAGCATCCTCACCAGCTGCATCACGATGTGGTATGGAAGCTGCACTGCCTCCTGCCAGAAAACACTACAACAGACAGTGAAAGGAGCCAGCAAGATCATTGGTGCGCCGCCCCCAACCCACCCCACACACATCTACCTCAACCGCAGAGCCATCAACATTGCAGGCGACACCTCCCACCCCTCACACTCCCTCTTCAGCCCCCTGCCCTTGGGGAAAAGGTACCGGAGCTTCCGGGTCTGCTCCACAAGAATGCTAAACAGCTTTGTTCATCAGGCCATCAGGACCCTGAACTCTGTCCACTCCCCCCCCCCCGGGACCTTAACGCACTCACCTGCACAATAACCACCTCAGCTGTTAGCACAGAAAGACTGGCACACCAACAGCAATGCATTTGCTGCTGTATGTCTCTGCATTTTTATCTCACTTCCGCCCTCCCAAGAGAGTAGACGCTTTTTCTTTCTCTCCTGCTCTGACTTTTTTCCTCCCCTCCCAACTACTGGATCCCAGCTTGCTGTTGTCTGTCTGCGTCTAACTGCGACCGTCGAAAAGAAATTATGGAGTTAATAAGCTGGGCTTTGAACACAATTGACACTATTTTTTCAACAAGGAAAAGTGCTCCGGGGGAAGCTGTCTGCCCCGCAGGAACGGCTCCAGCGGGCTATTTACGTGACACAGGTAATTGGAGAATGCTGTGTCTCACTAATCTCTCTATCGAAGATATTGAAGATTTGTTTATCTTCGTAATAATGGTGATCGGGATCTTTCTGATTGGGACTGGAATTGTCCTGGTTTACTGCAAATTGCTGAAGATGGATTCAACCTATCAAAATGCTGGCCAGGCGAGGTGCATCTGTCAAATTGAAAAATTGGAGAAGACCCTGATAGCGACAAATGGAGAACTGTCTCGGAAGGTGGATTACATCATGGTCTCGCTTAGGTCTTTCCACGATGGATTTAAAGCCCCGCAATGAAGGATTAAGTACTGAATCTACAGAAGAAATAAAAAGCCTTCTCTGTGATCAGTCCGATTTGGCTCAATTTCCCCATGAAAATTCCTCCTGGCTGTCTGCAGTCTGTGTTTTCAAAATCATCGAGCATAAGGCCTTGGACAGCCAACTGGACTCTGCCAAGATAAGGACTCGGCGCCAGCCAGACAAAACATCTCCTGCCAAGAGTCCTTGTTGTCTCTCTTATTATCATCAACACTGCTCAACACCGCACACACATTGATCCATGAACTGAATAAAGATACACACACTGCTCTCTTGTGTCCTGTCAACCCTGTGTAGCGAATGTGCATTGAGAGCTTTTTTTTTCCTTGAAATCTTAATATTGATTAATTATGTAACCAGTATTTTGAATCAATGATTTTTTTGCTCCTTCCTATTGTTCCTCGTATTATTCTTATTCTTATGCTTGTACTCACTATCCTGTTGGCAGGCGCGTCTCTGATGCTGCCGCGTCACTGGAAATGCAGGTTCATTTTCTGTGTCAAGTCAAATTCTCTCGTATGTTATCAGTGATCTGTTAATGTACTTGGCAATAAATCTTTTTCTGATTCTGATTTTACTGCAACCATTTGCACAAATGCCGTATCTGCTGCTGTCTGTCATTGCAATACTAATCATGTGCAGTCCTATCTGTCACTGTCTGCACCTACTGTATGTGTATATGAGCAAGCAGGTATATTAACCCCTTGCACTCTGGTCAATTTCCCTCAAAACGCCAAAAAATAACGTACCCAAAGTAAATCAAAAGCTGTTCTTCAACCCTTTGCAGCATCTTCATGGGGTTGGTATCATTTAAAAGAAAACACTTTGAATTTTTTGGCAAAACGGTCATAATCTCTCTAAGTGCTCCTGCCACTGAGTAACAGTCATCTAAACATACTGAACTTGAAGAAAATAAATTTCGCCTGGGTGTTTTTTTGGATACAAATGCTTGCAAATAACACACAGCTTCAGATACTGGCTGGAAAATGCAACAGAAATGTAGAACCAAGTGTTATCCAGCTGAGGTCAAAATTTTGTAACAATACCACAAAAAATGAATATATTACACAGCTTTTTTCTTTGGTTGTTCCCAGGCGTTTTTGAACTGTGCCAAATTGTGCCAAATGGCACAGTTTGGAAAAACGTCTAACTTTTGAATGATTCAATATAGAAGCTTCATCTTGGGCTCTAATGAAAGGTGACACTCAGGGCTGTGTGTGTGTGGGGGGGGGGGGGGTTGTTTATTCATTCATTCATGAATGAATGAACAAACAAGCCCCCACACACAAAGAAGCATGCCACATAAAAAATGTGTGGCTTTTTTTTTTTTTTTTACAAGAAAAAATAACCTACAGTGCACTAAAAATTATACTAGAATATCTGTAATGTAGTAGATAAAAACTCCCAACCCCCCCCCACCGCCCCCGCTACAGAGGACGAACATCACCCATCGCTACATGACAGAAAGCGGTGACGGTGCGCCACGGTCTACTACGCACAGTTGGACTAAAATATCTGCAATATATCTGCAATCCGCTACAGAAGAGTAGCGGGGGGGGGGGGGGGGGGCTTCACAACATGACGGGGGGGCCGTTCACAACATGACGGACCGCTCCGCACAGTTGTAATTTATCGATCGGTCAAAAGTCATTTGGATTACAATTTTCAGGGAGCGTAGCTGGCGAACTTCTCTTCCTCATTGTCAGACGAACATGAAGCTGGTCCGCTTGTTACGGACTCGTGGTTCTGGTCACGTGACCCAGTCAAACCATAATTCCATTATTGCGGTTTTGCGCTTCCATGATTGCGGTTTTGGCGAACGATTTTTCAAAACAAATAAAAACAGTAGTAAGAAAAAAAGACTGGCGAACGCCTGCGTGCCACCCAGCCTTACACAAAACAGCTTTCGAACTTCTGTGCTTCAATTGGCTGGCTGTATTCGCAGCCGTTGGTAGGCGGGTCCTTCTTGCTAGGTTTTCAGTCATTGGTTCTTCAAGGTTTCAGAAACCCAATTCAAGGCTCTTATTAGTCGAATGAGAGGTCTATCACATCTAAACCAATCAAAGCACTCCTTTGGCTTTCTGTTCGCAGCTGTGTCTGTAGAGGAAGAACGGAAATGCAGCTTTTTTTTTTCAGTGCGCTCTAGGACGCAGAGACGTGCCCGCCCGCAGTACACCGGAGTGCAAGAGGTTAATTTGTTAAGGATGGGACAGGACAAGATAAGCTTTTGGCTTCAATCCTGTTCCTTTTTGGACTGAACTGTTTTTTTGGTTTTATTCTTGTTTTTATGTTGTCTCATTCATTCATAATAAAATAGTATCAAATCAAAATCAATTAACTAAATTAGAGGCATGTCTTAAGGAAAACAGAGTGTGGATGATGTCTAACTTCTTGCTATTAAATTCAGATAATACTGAAGGCATTCTAGTAGCCCCCCCCCAAAAAAAAAAACACTTTCCCAAATCAGACTCTTTGTTTGAATAGGGTTACTCCATCTCCTAACAGTTCTGTGACGAACCTTGGGAGTTATTTTTGAGCAAGATTTATCCTTTAATACACATTAAACTTGTTTCTAAGACTGCTTTTTATCATTTGCATAATATTGCCAAGATTAGGAACATCTTTTCTCAAAGTGATTGTGAGAAACTAATCCACGCTTTTGTTAGCTCAAGAATAGATGATTTTAACTCTCTATCAGGCTGTCCTAAAATGTCTAAAAAGTCTTCAGCTGATCCAAAATGCTGCAGCTAGAGTTCCAACAAGTACTAGAAAGAGATCATCTCTCGTTCTGGCCTACCTTTATTGGCTTCCCATAGAATTCAGAATTAAGTTTAAAATCCACGGGGATCGTGAGATTGTGGGTTCAATCCCTGCCCCCGGCCAACAGTGATCTGTGTGGAGTTTGCATGTTCTCCCCGTGTTGCGTGGGTTTACTCCGAGATTTCTCTGGTTTCCTCCCACATGCCAAAAAACATGCAGGTTAGGGATAAGGGGCGCTTGCGCACGCAGCGACCGGCAGCTGGTGGCTTGTCACCAGACTGCAAAACAAATCTACCTACGGGTACAAAATAAGTAATAAAAAACAAAAAAATAAAAAAATCCTTCACCTCACTTACAAAGCTTTAAATTAGGGGTCACCAACTAAAACTGCAAGACGTCTGATAAGTCAGTCCTCCCCAACTGAGGTCCAAAATCGGGCTGGGATCCTCAGGCACCTTATGATACAATTATGATTCTGGGTCTCCGATTTGATTCTAAAATGATTCTCGATGCTTTTTTATTTTTGTTTTGTTTCAGGATCTTTTTCTTCTCACCGTGTGACAGTTTGGTACTTTTAAAACTAAGTGTTTGCAATGACCCATGAATTTACTTCAAACATCTTTAATAAAACAAATGGAAGAGAAACGTGACAAGTCACGGACAAATTTATCTGAAAATGTGCTTTTAAGAACTGTCATCCTTTCATGGACATTCTTTCAGAAGACCACAACCATCTCCAGCAGGCCAATAAATTTGCTTTTACACATTTTATTAAGCAGATGTTTTAGCTGCTTTTAGATTTGTATTTTTTTTAACAAAAAAATGAAATTTTTTGCTCAATTTTAAACATGCAATAATTTAATCATAATACAGGGGAACACTAAATGCATTTTTTTACTCCAAATAAATAGCTCTAAAATTCTAAAATCTACAACTTAAATCCTAAAAATGTAAAGTTTTACATGAGAACACAAACTAAATTCCATACATTTTAAAAAGATTAATAACCAAAAAACAAAATCTCAAAGTCCACCTCTAAAATATTTTCAATATAAAAAAATATTTCAAACTGTAAGCCTAAAAAGGGAGATAATTCTACACTACAGAATTCCTCAGTTTATGTCAACAATGTTCTCATCTTTAACCTCATCTGTGCCTGTTTGGGTAACTGCCACAGGGAGAGAGGAGGTGGATGTGTGTGGCGCTTTTCATATACAGTAACACAGAGCAAATTATTGTTTTCACTTGATATCAGAGGGTCACGGACATTACCTCCATAACCAACGTCATGCCAGCCTAACGGGGACATGGTCCTGGGGAAGCTGTGGAAGAGGCGCGGGGATCTTCCGTCAACAGGCCCCCCCAGGTGGACACGTACCATCAGAGACAGCCAGAGAGGCGGTGAATACACAACTGCTTCATTCCACAGGTGCACAACGGGAAGGAAGCTTGGCTGCCCACCTCATGACGCCCACAGCAAATGGTAATTTTGCTTCCAGCTGCATCCCTGCTCTGCGGAGAACGTCCAAGGTTTCACGCCATAAAATGTCTGGGCGGCTGCCGATACAGCGTTTCAGTTCCACTTTTTCATTCAGTTAAAACAAAACGGTATCATTTTTCCCAAAATTATATTAAAAGGCTTCGCAGTCGGGATGGAGGACTTGCAGGGTCCAGATATGGACTGGAGTCTGCCAGTTAGTGACTCCTGCTCCAAATGATCAGGCCCCTTGTTATTTAAAAGATCCGATACTACCTCATCATCCTAACAGTGCACTACTCTCTAGGAGTGGGAATCGATTCGGATTGCGATACTTGGGTCACGATACGATCCAATCACAATATTGCGATCTGGAGTATCTCGATACCATAGCTTTCAAATTTTTTTCACCTTATTCAACCTCAAATCATTTCCCAAAGTAAAACAGTTGACCTTTTTCATATAATAAAGTATTCTCAGGGCTTCATTTTTTGCAGTGACATGTCTCTGCACACACAGAAGGTGGTGGATGGCATGAGGAACATTCCCACTCCAGCTACATTTATCTGACTCTGGACTCTTAAAAAGCAGCTGAAAACGTTTTTATTTAAGGAGGCTTTCCATTGAGTTTCAATTCAACTGCTTTTTAATGGTAAATCTGATATTTTTAAATTATTTTAATCTTGTGTTTTAACTTGTTTTTACATTTTTACAATTACTTTTATCTCTCAAATTCCTTTTACTCCATTTTATTGTACAGTACTTTGTGACTATGTCTCTGAAAAGAGCTTCATAAATAAACATTACTTACTTTTTCTCTGAGCGCTGCTCGCAAGGTCCATGCTGGTGTGTTTTAGCTTAGTTGTACCAACTCTGCTCCGTAACGCATGTTGGCCCAGGTGTTTTTTGTGTGTGCAGTGCTTCTTGCGGGTTGTGTGTCATGTTAAAATTGTCAATTTTTATAAAATCCAAAAAATGATCAACATTTGAGCCAACTTCGAGCTAACTGCTTCCTAACTTTCAAAGCTGGCTGCAAATCTCACGAGACAACCTACGACTTCACTTGACTGGGTGCTTGCTTTGCGCCATGTAGTGTGGACTGAAAACACAGCTGAATACACAAGAGAGTATGCAACGTTGACAGTTAATAAAAGATCAATCCATTCGTTTAGGGATTGGTGGCTCGTCATTAATGTCAATTATCGCAATCCATCACTGAATCAATTTTTGTCCCACCCCTACTACTCTCCCAAAATGTAGGGTTACTTGTAATCCCTCAAATCTCTAAACGTACAATGGGAGGCAGAGCTTTCAGTTATCAGGCTCCTCTTCTTTGGAACCAGCTGCTAAACTGGATTCTGGAAACAGACTTGATCTCTGTTTTTATGAATAGGGTTAAAACTTTCCTTTTTGACAAAGCCTATAGTCAGGGTTGAATCAGGTGACCCTGAACCCCCCCCTTAGCTATGCTGCTAATAGGTTTAGACAGCCAGAGGATCTCCCATGATGCACTGGGCTTCACTCCTTTCTTCACCCCAATGCAATATTTTTGCGGGTCATCAACATCTGTTTGTTCTCTCCCTAAAGCCCAAATCATAGTGGCAAAAACATGTTGATAAGCAAGCAAGCGTAGTGGACACATTCATGCACAAACCCTACGCAGAGGGTGAGCACTGACCGAGCACATGCAGCTCCCAAAACGCAAATGCACATACAAGTACACAAGTGGTCGCAGTGAACTGTGCATGTGCCAGGAAATTCCAGCCAGGTGGAAGTACTGAGCAATCCGTCTGTTTTCTTTTTCTGCCATTAATAGCAAAAGCTCCAGTTTGTCTTGATTGTCATCGTGTTCATGTACCTCCATCATTTCCGCTATTTAAACATCCGGCACCATGGTCTTCTTTTGTGTTTGGATTGCAGCTGTTCAAAACAGTTTGGTACCACCGACAGTATGGGCATGTGAACTGTCACTGTGCATGCATGAAACACGGCTGCTGAGCAGTAGTTGCAGTGGCTCAAAAACCACTCTGAATATTGATGTGTACGCAAACGCAGTCTTCAGAACACACGTTTTCCCCTCAAGTTGGATTCATGCTGCACCTCTGCTGTCCGCTTTGACCGCGAGGCCTGTGTGACAAAAATTACGTCATCGTCTCCAGTCAGGACGTCCGCGTGCAGCACAAATTTTCTGACCGCGTGGCCTGACTGTGTTGACTACGCATGTGCAAGATTGAACCTCTCACTCACGAGGTGGCATTACCAACACAGCATACAAGTCAAAGTAGACGAAGAAGACAAAGAGGAAGACTAGAATAAACATAAATGAATTTGTTTTGCAGCAGCAGCTTGCGTGGCAAAGGGCACTGAAAAACGGTAATTCCTCCTCCTTGAAACAATGCCATTGCTGTTGCGACAAAAAAATGTGCATTGATCTCGCGTTTATAGTCTGTGAACAAACTGGCATGTTAGCACATTTGTGCTACCCATAGGGCTGGGGCGAAACTATAAATAACAGTTGTGCGCATACATCAACCACTTGGCCTGGTAGAGGAAAAAAGTGATGTATATGCCGAGTTGCGTGCGCGCCGGCCTCGTCCAAAGTGGATCAGAGAGGAAATACAGCATGAATCCAGCTTTAGTGGGACTCTGATCAGACCTTTAGATCGAGTCCCCGTTGTGCCGTTTTGCTCTCTACATAGCTGTTTGATTGTCTTGTCTGTTTAGCCTTCACCAGATGCTCTGATGAAGGCTAACAGGCCAAAACGTTAACATGATTGTTTGACTTTGGCCAAACAAATGGTGAATTAAAAGGAACTGAATTGTCAAGGTTGATGTGTGCTGCCTTCTTTTGGTTTTGAGCTAGACTATTTTTGGCTGAATCTGGTTGGAGACGCTCCTCTTTACAAAGAAAACTAATTTAATTTATTGAATTCTTAGACAATTAATTGAAAGTTAATTAATCATTAACAGTAATAATAAATTAGATTTATATGGCGCTTTACATATCAAGTGACATTTCAAAGCGCTTACAGTGAGCCCATTATTCATTCACTCCAGACAGACACTGATAGTGGTAAGCTACTTCTGTAGCCACAGCTGCCCTGGGGCAGACTGACGTACTGTAAATGTTGCTGCCAATCTGCACCAAGGGCCTCTCCAACCACTACCAAACACTGACACACATTCAAACCTAGTATAATGGACACTGGCGGAAAGGTGGGTAAAGTGTCTTGCCCAGGGACAACGGCAGGATGGGTAAGGAGAGCAGGATTCGAACCACCAACCCTCTGGTTATTGGACAAACTGCTCTTCTACCTCCTGAGCCACTGCCACCCACTACTCCCTACTAGTGACCCAAAAGCACAAGAAAAGTCAGCTCCAATTTGCTCAAAACTAGACAAATAAGCCAAAAACGATTTGGAATTCCATTCTGTGGAGCAATCAAACAAAACCAGAACTTTTTTGGCCTATGGATCAGTGGTACGCCTGGAGGAGGAGGAGGAATGAAGCATACGCTGAAAAGAACACCCTGCCTAAAGTGAAGCATGGTGGTGGCTCAGTGATGCTGTGGGGCCGCTTTGCTTCCTCTGGCAACAGGAAACCTACAGTGTGTGGAGGGCAAGATGGATTCAATCAAGTATCAGGAAATCCTGGGAGAAAATGCCATCTTGTCTGAAGAAGCTGAAGCTTGGGCATCATTGGACCTTCCAAGAGGACAATGATCCCAAGCATACCTCAAAGTCCACCAAGGTTTGGTTTCAGAAGAAGTCCTGGAAGGTAGTAGAATGGCCACCATAGTCACCTGACTTGAACCCCACTGAAAATTGGTGGGATTTGAAAAAGGCAGCTGCAACATGCAAACCCAAGAATCTTAGTGAACTGGAGGCCTTTGCCCATGAGGAATGGGCCAAGATTCCATAGGAACACTGCCAGAAGCTGGTGTCTGGCTATGCATCATGTTCCAGCAGGTCATAACAGAAAAAGGGTGCTCTACTAAGTACTAAAGATGCTTGTCATGAAGAGGCTGAATAATGTTGAGGCCGCAATGGTCATTGAAAGTAGGATTTAGTGTTGATTTTGGATAAAATCCTTACAATGTTAGTTTTAACAATTTAAGTAGTTCTTATGTCATTTGTTTATTATAAACACCTGAAATTTTTTTAATTTTGCTAATAAACCTAAAATGCAGAGGGTTGAACAATTTTGATTGGAATTGTAAACCGAATAGCAGCAGTAATTTGTATGAAGTTAATTTAATACTGGTCTTTAGAATACTGCAAAAGTGCACATTTTGTTCAAAATTGGTCATGTCAATTTTTTTTTTAACCATGCCCGTTTCATATTTTCATTGCCCAATCATAATATCTACTCGTACATGTAGAAGCTTATCCAAACTATATAATTTAAAGCTGTTTTTAAATGGAGTGATAATACCCCTCATGGATCGTCACCTTATTGTGGTGGGGGTTTGCGTGCCCTAGTGATCCCAGGAGCTATGTTGTCCAGGGAAATTTGCCTCTGGTAGGGTCACCCAAAATAAACTGGTCCTGGGTGAAGAGCCAGACTAAGAACAATCCAGACTCATAATGAATGTTAGAACAAGGATTCAATGTACCCTGCCCGGTATGGGGTTACCGGGACCCCACCTGGAGCCAGGCCTGGGGAAGGGGCTCGATGGCTAGCGCCTGGTGGCCGGGTTTCTGCCCAAGGGACCTGGCTGGGCTCAGCCCAAAGGAATTACATGGGTCTGCTCTTCAGTGGGCTCACCACTTGCAGGAGGGACCATGGGGATCGGATGCTATGTGGATCAGGTGGCGGTCGAAGGCGGAGAATTTGGCAGTCTGATCCCAGGCTTCCTAAATTGACTTTTGGGACGTGGAATGTAACCTCTCTGGTGGGGAAGGAGCCTGAGCTGGTGCATGAAGTTGAGAGATACCGGCTAGATATAGTCTGCCTCACCTCAACACACAGCTCCGGTTCCGGAACCAGTCTCCTGGAGAGGGGCTGGAGCTTGGCCTACTCTGGAGTTTCCCCAGGCGAAAGGTAGAAAGCAGGGGTGGGTATTCTTGTATCCCCTCGCCTTGCTGCCTCTATATTGAAGTTTTCCCCGGTGGATGAAAGGGTTGTTTCCCTGCGCCTTCAGGTTGGGAAACTGGTCCTGACCATCATTTGTGCCTATGCACCAAATGATGGTTCAGAGTACCCACCCTTTTTGGAGTCTCTGACTGGGGTCCTGGAGGGTGCTCCTCTTGGAGACTCCATTGTTCTACTGGGGGACTTCAATGCACATGTGGGCAACGACAGTGAAACCTGGAGGGGGGTGATTGGGAGGAATGGCCTGTCCATTATGAACCCAAGTGGTGTTCAGTTATTGGACTTCTGTGCTAACCACAGTTTGTCCATAACGAACACCATGTTCAAGAATACGGGTGTCCATATGTGCACCTGGCACCAGGACATCCTATGTCACAGGTTGATGATCAATTGTTATTGTGTCATCCGACCTGCGACCGTATATCTTGGACACTGGGTAAAGAGAAGTGCAGAGCTGTCAACTGATCACCACCTGGTGGTGAGCTGGATCCGATGGCAGCGGAGGATGCCATTCAGACCTGGTAGACCCAAACGTATAGTGAGGGCGTGCTGGGAACATCTGGCTGAGGCCTCTGTCTGGGAGGTCTTCAACTCCCACCTCCGGAAGAACTTCGACTACATTCCGAGGGAGTCTGGAGACATGGAGTGTGAATGGGCCATGTTCTCCACCTCCATTGTTGAAGCGGCTGCCCAGAGCTGTGGCCGCAAGGTTGTCAGCGCATCTCACGGTGGCAACCCCCAAACCAAGTGGTGGACACCAGTGGTGAAGGGGGCCATTAAGTTGAAGGAGTCCTATCAAACCTGGTTGGCTTGTGGGACTCTCAAAGCAGCTGAGGTGTACCGGCAGGCCAAGCGGAGTGTGGCTCAGGTGGTTGATGAAGCAAAAACTGGAGTGTGGGAGGAGTTCGGTGAGGCCATGGAACAAGACTTTCAGTCGGCCTCAAAGAGATGCTGTCTGGCAGCTCGGGAGGGGGAAGCAGCTCCTTTCCACACTGTATGGTGCAGCTGGGGCACTGCTGACTTCAATTGGGGATATCGTCGGGCGGTGGAATGAATACTTCGAGGATCTCCTCAATCCCACCGACATGCCTTTCATGGAGAAACCAAGGCTTGTGGACAAGGGGGACAACTCGCCCATCACAGGGGCTGAGGTTGCCAAGGTGGTTAAAAAGTTCCTTGGTGGCCGTGCCCTGAGAGTGGGTGAGATTCAACCCGAGTACCTCAAGGCCCTGGATGTTGTAGGGTCGTCATGGTTGACACACCTCTGCAACATTGCATAGAGGTCGGGGACAGTGCCTTTGGTATGGCAAACCGGGGTGGTGGTTCCTTTCTTCAAAAAAGGGAACCGGAGGGTGTGCTCCATCTTTGGAGGGATCACACTCCTCAGTCTCCCTGGGAAGGTCTATGGCAAGGTACTGGAGAGGAGAGTCCGGCCATTGGTCGAAACTCGGATTCAGGAGGAGCAATGTGTTTTCATCCTGGCCATGGAACATCAGACCAACTCTTTATCCTACTGAGAATCCTCGAGGGCTCGGGGGAATTTGCCCAACCAGTTTGTGTGTGTTTTGTGGACTTGGAGAAGGCATTCGACCGCATCCCTTGTGTTTTTTTTTGAGGGGGATGCTTCGGGAGTATGGGGTATCGGGCTTGTTGGTACAAACCATCCGGTCTCTAAATGACTGTTGTGAAAGTTTGGTTTTTATTGCCAACACTCGGTCGGACTCATTCCCAGTAAGAGATGGACTCCGCCAGGGCTGCTCTTTGTCACCAATCCTGTTCATAATTTTTATGGACAGGATTTCTAGGCACAGCCAGGGAATGGAGGGTGCCATGCTTGGTGACCACAGGATCTCATCTCTGTTTGCAGATCATGTTGTCCTGTTGGCTTCATCCAGCAATGACCTACAGGTCTTACTGAGACGGTTTGCCACCGAGTGTGAAGCGGCTGGGATTAGAATCAGCACCTCCAAGTCCAAGGTCCTCAGTCGGAAAAATGTGGATTGTCCTCTCCGGGTTGGGGACAGGCTCCTGCCCCAAGTGGAGGAGTTTAAGTATCTTGGTGTCTTATTCACAAGTAAAGGGAGAATGGAACGAGAGATTGACAGACGTATCAGAGCAGCATATGCAGTGATGCGGACATTGTACCCATCTGTTGTGGTGAAGAGGGAGCTAAGCTTTAAGGCCAAGCTGACAATTTACTGGTCAATCTACATTCCTACCCTCATCCATGGTCACAAGCTTTGGGTAATGACCAAAAGAGTGAGACTGTGGATACAAGCGGCTGAAATGAGCTTTCTTCGTAGGATTGCTGGACTCACCCTTAGAGATAGGGTGAGGAGCTCAGTCATCCAAGAGAGGCTCAGAGTAGAACCGCTGCCCCTCCACATTGAAAGAAGCCAGTTGAGGTGGTTTGGGCATCTGATCAGGATGCCTCCTGGACGCCTCCCACTTGAGGTGTTTCGGGCTCGTCCCACTGGGAGGAGACCCCGGGGCAGATCCAGGACTTGCTGGAGAGACTACATCTCCCAGTTGGTCTGGGAACGCCTTGGTATCCTCTCTTAAGAGCTGGAGCAGATGGCTGGGGAAAGTGAAGTCTGGGCTTCTCTGCTTGAACTGCTGCCTCTGCGACCCGGACCTCCGGAAAAGCGGTAGAAGATGGCTGGCTGGCTGGCTGGCTGGATGAAAGGATAAGATAAGCCTTTTTTAGTCCCACAATGGGGAAATTCCAGGATTACAGCAGCACACGGATAGCACTCAGAACAATAATAAGATAAGAACAAATGAATATACGTACATATGTACACATATATACAGTGGGGCAAAAAAGTATTTAGTCAGCCACCAATTGTGCAAGTTCTCCCACTTAAAAGATGAGAGAGGTCTCCAATTTTCATCATAGGTATACCTCAACTATGAGAGACAAAGAGAGAAGAAAAAAAATCCAGAAAATCACATTGAAGGATTTTTAATGAATTAATTGGTAAATTCCTCGGTACAATAAGTATTTGGTCACCTACAAACAAGCAAGATTTCGGGCTCTCACAGACTTGTAACTTCTTCAAGAGGCTCCTCTGTCCTCCACTCGTTACCTGTATTAATGGCACCTGTTTGAACTCGTTATCAGTATAAAAGACACCTGTCCACAACCTCAAACAGTCAGACTCCAAACTCCACTATGGCCAAAACCAAAGAGCTGTCAAAGGACACCAGAAACAAAATTGTAGACCTGCACCAGGCTGGGAAGACTGAATCTGCAATAGGTAAGCAGCTTGGTATGAAGAAATCAACTGTGGGAGCAATTATTAGACCAGAAAAGCACTCGGAGAGCGCAGACCTCCGCCAAGCTCCACAGTTCCCCCCATACAGTCTTTGTGTGTACGTTTTCAGCTTCCTTGACCATGAAAACATATGACTAGCAATTGGATTGACAATGATAGGATTAGTGGTTCAGTGGTTATTGACGAAAATGGCATTTTCCGTAATGGCGGTTTTCTTCTGGACGGTGAGCTGGATCATTCCCAAAATTTAATCAGTTCTTCCTTGTACCATTTCCAACAATGCCTGAAAATTTCATCGAAATCCGTCCAAAACTTTGAGTTATCTTGCTAACCAACAGACAGACAGACAAACCCCGGCAAAAACATTACCTCCTGGCAGAGGTAAAAATGGAAGACATACAAGACCACTGATAATCTCCCTCGATCTGGGGCTCCACGCAAGATCTCACCCCGTGGGGTCAAAATGATCATGAGAACGGTGAGCAAAAATCCCAGAACCACACGGGGGGACCTAGTGAATGACCTGCAGAGAGCTGGGACCAAAGTAACAAAGGCTACCATCAGTAACACACTACGTCGCCAGGGACTCAATTCCTGCAGTGCCAGATGTGTCCCCTTGCTTAAGCCAGTACATGTCCAGGCCCGTCTGAAGTTTGCTAGAGAGCATTTGGATGATCCAGAAGAGGATTGGGAGAATGTCATATGGTCAGATGAAACCAAAATAGAACTTTTTTAGCGATGGCAGTACGTTTACATCCACAAATAAATGGAATTAGAGTAGGACCAACAGAACATAAAATCTCCCTGTATGCCGATGACATAATTTTGTTTGTCGAATCTTAAAAAATCAATTCCGACCTTGTTGAATTTAATAAAGAATTTTGGGGAAATATCAGGATATAAAATAAATAAAACTAAATCTTCAATATTAATGCTAAATGAGACCCACAGAAATCACCCAGCTCCTGAGGTAAATCAATTCAAAGTTGTAAATCAGTTTAAATATTTAGGAATTCAAATTGTGCCTAAGCTAGAATCAGTCGCCAGTGCCAACTATGAAGCCTTAATGACAGACATTAATGAGTTACTTCAGAGATGGATGTCACTACCAATGTCGATGATTGGGAGAGTTAATATACTTAAAAGTAATATCTTACCCAAGATACTTTATTTATTTCAATATATTCCTTTACCACCACCTTCAGATCTATTCTCAAGAATTAAAAAAAAGTTAGTGGAATTTATATGGAACAATAGGAAGGCTAGATTGCGTCTGCCCTTACTATATTTACCATTTGATCGTGGAGGTCTGAAATGTCCAAACTTTGTGTTGTATTACTGGTCAGCACAACTGAAGTCTATGACATATTATTTTTCATCAAATGATCTCCCTCACTGGACTGAAATGGAATCATACAATTTGTGGAGCGCGTGAAATGAAGAGGCTGAATTTATTTCTCAATTCAGGTTTATTAACAATCACGTGTCTCCAACATCTTCTCAAACAGAAAGAACAAACTTCCCACATCTCCCCTTTTTTATACCCGGGACATCAGAGTACAGAATCACATTGTCACTCACTCCCCAGAGACAATACATCACCCCCCAAGGTCCTCTCTTCTCCACCTAAACCCTGGTGGTCAGGAAGTCTTCTCAGAGCCTTTTCTAAAGACACATTTCACACCCTCCTGTCATCCCCAGGAGGTCCAGACATATTGTTCCTTCTAAGACGTGAGGTAACAGTGATATACATATGCAGCCTAAGCATCTCAAAAGTAATATACATATGCAGCTTAAGCATCTCAAATATGTGTGCCACATAACCCCCCCCCCCCCCAAACGTCAAAGATGAAACAATACAACATAGTCTAGACAACATGATAAAATCACAAACATCAGTACATATGCTGTCTGGGCTTCAACGTTCTTCCGAACTTGCTGTAGGCGGGCTTCGCCGCTCCCGTGGCGCCATCCTGCAGTGAATCTGCTATCTGAGGACGAGAACTGTTAGTCAATCCCTGAGATGACTCTGGGGCCTGCTCCCTGGGGGGTCTGCCGCGTCGAGGAGCCCTCGCCACTTGCACAGTTTCACCAAAACAGTTTCACAAAAGCAGGTTTAAGTCTGTCTATAGCAATGGTTTCCCTCCTGTCCCCTAAATCTAGCAAAAAATGCTTATCACCTGTTTCCAGCACTCTATATGGGCCGTCATAAGGTGGTCGCAGGGTTGGGCGCTGAACCTCCTGCCTGACAAAAACAAACTCGGCGTTTTTTAAAGATTTAGGTACAAAAACACGCGGAAAAGTGTGATGAACGGGGCCCGGAAGCATGTCTGCTCCCGTGTCGTTCAGTGACCGCTGAGCAGGGGGACGCTCTGGCGCCGGGTTATCCGGAAGAAACTCCCCTGGCAGCCGGAGTGGTTGAGCAAACACCAACTCAGCTGGGGAGGCTTTTAAATCCTCTTTAGGTGCAGAACGCAACCCTAATAAAACCCATGGTAGTCTGTTTACCCAATCTGCATCCGTCAGCGACGCTCTGAGGGCTGCTTTCAATGACCTATGAAAACGCTCGCATAAACCATTAGCCTGGGGGTAGTACGCGGTAGTGCGGTGGATTGTTATCCCCAGGCTTTGGCAATTTGTTTTGCAGAAACAAATTGAGGCCCCCTGTCGGACGTAATATCCGACAGGACCCCAAAACGCGCTACCCAAGCCGTTAAAAACGCGCGGGCCACCTCTGCGGCTGTGGTTGATGCCAGTGGGACCACTTCAGGCCAACGCGTGGTGCGGTCCACCATTGTCAAAAGATGCGTGCACCCCTGCGACGAGGGTAGGGGGCCTACGAGGTCGACATGCACATGATCGAACCTCTTGGCCGGAATGTGAAACGGCTCTAAGGGGGCTTTCGTGTGTTTGTGTATTTTGGCCCGCTGGCAAGCCATGCAGGCTCTTGCCCACTCCTTAACATGCTTGCGCAGGCTCAGCCAAACAAACTTCTCTCCTACCATTTTTACGGACGCGCGCACCCCCGGGTGCGCCAGAGAGTGAATCGAGTCAAAAACACGGCAGCGCCACGCGGCCGGCACTACCGGACGCGGTCGTCCTGTAGAGACATCGCAGATTAGGGGGGGCATACCATTTTGCAGCCTCCTGCTCTCCAGCCTTAACCCTGTTGGTCCAGACTGGAGCGCGCACACGTCCGCGTCACTACCTTGATCCGCAGCCATGGCTGCGTAATCTATCCCCACGTGGACTGGGGCCGCGTACGCTTCCGCGCTGCCATTTTGCTCTGCGGCCGCAGTAGTATAATCTACCCCTGCGCGGACTGGAGCGGTTACAGCGCGAGAGAGGCAGTCTGCCACCACATTAAGTTTACCCGCTACGTGTTGAATATCAGTAGTAAATTCTGAAATTGCAGCCAGCTGCCTCTGCTGCCGGCCCGACCATGGTTCCGAAACTTTGGCCATCGCAAAAGTGAGCGGTTTCTGGTCGACAAACGCGGTGAAATGCCGACCTTCCAGCCAGAACTGTAAGTGACGAATGGCTAAGTGGAGTGCCAACAACTCCCTGTCGAACGCGCTGTATTTTCGCTCGGCCTTGCGCAAGGTCCTGCTGAAAAAGGCCAGCGGCTGCCAAGCCCCGGCAACATGTTGCTCTACTACCGCCCCTATGGCCACGTCTGACGCATCAGTGGTGAGCGCTATGCGGGCCGTTGGGTCTGGGTGAGCCAACAACGCAGCGTCCGCAAGGGCTTTTTTTACCTCCGAGAATGCGCGCTCCCGCTCCGGGGACCATTCGATTGCATTTGAGGGTTTTTGTTTTTTTTAAGCGCGGCATACAATGGTTGCATGAGCTGCGCTGCGTGGGGGAGGAAACTGTTATAAAAATTCACCATTCCCAAAAACTCCTGTAGTGCTTTGACCGTTTGTGGCTGGGGAAAATCTGCTACTGCGCGCACTTTGTCCGGCAGCGGAACTGCTCCCTCTGGGGAGACGCGGTGCCCCAAAAAAATCAATCTGCGCCACCCCGAACTGGCACTTCGCTGGGTTGATTATTAACCCGTGCTCCCCCAACCTCCGGAAAACTGCCATGAGGTGTTTTCCGTGTTGTTCTTCGGACGCGCTGGCTACCAAAATGTCGTCCAGGTAGACGAACACAAAAGGGAGATCGCGTAACACCGCATCCATCATGCGCTGGAAAGTTTGCGTGGCACGTTTAAGCCCAAACGGCATGCGCAAAAACTCAAAAAGTCCGAACGGAGTTATTACCGCTGTTTTGGGAATGTCCTCAGCGCGTACTGGGACTTGATGATAACTGTGGACTAAGTCTATTTTAGAAAAAATGCGCGCCCCCGCCAGATGAACTGAAAAATCCTGGATATGGGGGATTGGGTAGCGGTCGTGCACTGTGGCGTTGTTCAACCTGCGAAAATCACCGCAAGGTCGCCACGAGCCGTCAGCCTTAGGGACCATGTGGAGTGGGGAAGCCCATGGGCTGTTCGAACGCCGAATGATGCCCAACCTTTCCAGGTTGGCGAACTCCTCGCGCGCTATGGTCAGTTTAGCTGCATCCAAACGCCGAGCTTTTGCAAAAACGGGGGGACCAGCGGTAGTGATAAAGTGCTCCACCCCGTGTTTAGCAACGGCTGCTGAAAAAGTAGGAACTGTTAGTGCTGGAAACTGAGTGAGGAGTGTGTGAAACTTACCGCCTGCTGTGGCGACGTTAGCTTGTGCTGTGGGCAGGGACACTCAAGCTGCACAAGGGATAGAGTAAAACGAGAGTGCATTAACCAAGCGTCTATTGGGGAGATCAACCAACAACCCATGTGAGCACAGAAAATCAGCACCTAACATGTTGAAACTCACCGCCGCTATAATAAAATTCCACTCATATGTGCGGCCGTGCAAGGACAGAAGTAGGGTCCTTTCACCGAAGGTCTTAATGCTCGAGCCGTTCGCCGCTGATGCTCCGTGACTCCCGGGGCCCGCCAGCCGGTCAGCGTAGGTTGGCATGATGAAACTCACTTGGGAGCCTGTGTCCACGAGGAATTGCCTCCCAGAACGCGCATCCGTCAGGTAGAGCAGCTTGTTCTGTTCACCGAGGGCCGCAGCTGCTACCGACTCCCGGTCCTGGAGTTTCCCGAGCTCTGGAACTGACACGGCGGTATACACTTGCGTGCCCTCTCTGCGAAGCGACGATGGTAAAAACAGAGGTCGTCTCCTCCGCGGTGTTGGGGCTTCGCCGCAGCCGTTGTTGGTGTATCTGCCTCCGTCGCCTCTGGCCCTTTGCCGTTCCCGGTCGTCGCGCCGAGATCTGCTGCTGCTGCGGTGGCCGTGTGCCGTCCGCTGGCGTTGAGGATCCGCTGCGCCTCCTGGGCTAGCGCGTGGAAGTCCCGCTGGGTCACAAACTGGGAGCCCGCCAGGGTCGCCCTCGTCTGCGACGGTAGAGTTCTCAGGAAGATGTGAGTGAAGAGGAAATCGTCGTTGTCTGAGCCTCTCAGCTTCAGCACGTCTTCCATCAGGTCAACAGGCATGCTTTCTCCCAAGTCATGCAGGGCCAGGAGTCTCTCAGCCCTCTCCTGTGCTGAGGGAGTGAAACGCTGGATGAGGGCAGCTTTCAACCCGCCGTATTTGTCGCCAGCGGGTGGGCGCTGCACCAGGCTCCGCACATGTCGAGCTGTGCGGCTGTCGAGTTTGGCGATGACGTGGTAGAACTTTGTGTCATCTGCTGTTATTCCCCCGAGAGCGAACTGGGCTTCGGCCAGGAGGAACCATGAGTCCGGGTTGTCCTGCCAGAATTCTGGTAGCTTGACTGAGACTGCGCTTGCCCGGCTGGTCCCTGGCGAGTCTGGTTCGGGGGAATTGTCTCTGCCCATTATACGTCTTAAGGTCACCAGTGTGAAGAGCGTGAAATGAAGAGGCTGAATTTATTTCTCAATTCAGGTTTATTAACAATCACGTGTCTCCAACATCTTCTCAAACAGAAAGAATGAACTTCCCACATCTCCCCTTTTTATACCCGGGACATCAGAGTAAAGAATCACATTGTCACTCACTCCCCAGAGACAATACATCACCCCCCAAGGTCCTCTCTTCTCCACCTAAACCCTGGTGGTCAGGAAGTCTTCTCAGAGCCATTTCTAAAGACACATTTCACACCCTCCTGTCATCCCCAGGAGGTCCAGACATATTGTTCCTTCTAAGACGTGAGGTAACAGTGATATACATATGCAGCCTAAGCATCTCAAAAGTAATATACATATGCAGCTTAAGCATCTCAAATATGTGTGCCACACAATTTACCTTTACCCCTTCCCATATTCATATAGTCAGATTCGGCAAAAAAATTACAGAAACAAGTTAAAAATCCATTTGGTAAAGCATATGATCAAAATATGGTGTGAAACCAAAAAATATTTAAAAGAACCACACTTATTGTCACAATTCAGCCCAATATGGGGTAATCAATATTTTAAACCAGGGAGAGCGGATGCTGTATTTAAAGTATGGAATTTAAAAGGGATTCAAAAGATTCAAGACTTATATCCGTCATGTTCAGATAATGTCTTTTGAAGAACTGAGGATCAAATTTAATCTTAATAGAACACATTTTTTAAAATATCTTCAGCTTAGGAACTTTATTCGATCAAATCAAAATAATGCTCTCACCCGACCTACTTATTCATCCTTGGAAAAAATCTTGAAGAAAGATAGTAAGAGAAAGGGTATTATTTCAGAGTTTTATAACTCATTGACATTATCCTCAAGTGAAAACTCACAGAAAAGACTGAATTATTGGAAAGAAGACCTGCAAACTGAAATTTCAGAGGAACAATGGGAATTGGCTTGTACAGAAGCTCAAACCAAATCAATAAATGTACGTCTTAAATTGATACATTTTAAATGGTTAATGCGGATGTATGTTACACCAGTGGAGTTAAATAGATACAACAAAAACATACCAGATACGTGCACAAAATGTATGGAAAGTAAAGGAACCCTATTTCATTGTTTATGGGAATGTAGAAAAATTAGAATGTTTTGGGAAGAGGTGAGGGTAACAATTGAAAAAATAATTTCAAAACAAATTATACTGAATCCTAAATTGTTTTTGTTGGGTCTGTATCCAGAAAAACATAACTTTAATAAGAGTGAAAGAGCATTCATAGACCTCAGTTTGCTTAACGCCAAAAGATGTATTGCACTATTGTGGAAAAAGACTCATAGACCAGATGTGACTCAGTGGTTAAGACAGATGTTAACAAACCTTCCACTAGAAAGAATAACATACATACTGAAATCAAAGGAAAATGTGTTTGAGAATATATGGAGACCTTTCATTGATTATGTAAAGAATTTAAACATAACTTTTGAAGAAGGTGAATGATCTGTGTGGACCTTGTAAATTCCAAACTGGTGAATGTATAATATGTATACTTATGTAATGGAGTACCTAGACTAAACAGAGGAGCACTGTTGAAGACCTGCTTTTGTTAGTGGTTGTTGGTGTTTTTAGTATTTTTTTTTTTAAATCACTTTAGTGTTAGTGTTTGATCATTTGTGTTATGTTTGTAAAAAAGGTTCAATAAAAAATATTGTGGAAAAAAAATAGAACTTTTTGGTAAAAACTCAACTTGTCGTGTTTGGAGGAGAAAGAACACCATACCTACTGTGAAGCATGGGGGTGGAAACATCATGCTTTGGGGCTGTTTTTCTGCAAAGGGACCAGGACGACTGATCCGTGTAAAGGAAAGAATGAATGGGGCTATGTATCGTGAGATTTTGAGTGAAAGCCTCCTTCCATCAGCAAGGGCATTGAAGATGAAACATGGCTCGATCTTTCAGCATGACAATGATCCCAAACACACCGCCTGGGCAACAAAGGAGTGGCTTCGTAAGAAGCATTTCAAGGTCCTGGAGTGGCCTAGCCAGTCTCCAGATCTCAACCCCATAGAAAATCTTTGGAGGCAGTTGAAAGTCTGTGTTGCCCAGCGACAGCCCCAAAACATCACTGCTCTAGAGGAGATCTGCATGGAGGAATGGGCCAAAATACCAGCAACAGTGTGTGAAAACCTTGTGAAGACTTACAGAAAAAGTTTGACCTCTGTCATTGCCAGCGAAGGGTATATAAAGTATTGAGATAAACTTTTATTGACCAAATACTTATTTTACCAAGGAATTTACCAATTAATTCATTAAAAATCATTCAATGTGATTTTCTGGATTTTTTTTTCCTCATTTTGTCTCTCATAGTTGAGGTATACCTATGATGAAAACTGGAGACCTCGGTCATCTTTTAAGTGGGAGAACTTGCACAATTGGTGGCTGACCAAATACTTTTTTGCCCCACTGTATACACAGTGCGGGAGCATTGCAGCTAGATGGTATAGACAGCATTACGATCTGTTAAATTATCCTGCAGAATACGACTATGTACCCAGACACTATATTTCGTATTTGAATCAACAATGTTGTCACCCTCAGTAATGACTGACATTGTCCTAGTTGTATAATGGATGGGACCATTCATTGTGCAAGGTTGTTATGTTTGGTTCATTCAATACGACCTCTACGAGCAGCCCTGGTTAGGTTACAAAGTCTGACAACCGTAGGTTGGAAGGACCTGCGGAACCTCTCCGTTGTGCACCTAGGATGGTACAGCATACTGCTAAATGAGCTCCTCAGTGCGTTCAGCGTGTCCTGCATGGGGGTGGGATTCGGACTCCAACAGAGATGACAGCTTAGCTACCATCCTCCTCTCTTCTAGTCCCTCTACCGGGTCGAGGTGCCGCCCCAGAACAGAGCTAACTTTTTTCATTAGTTTGTTCAGTCTCTTCCTGTGGGCTGCTGTGATGCTGCTGCCCCAGCAGACCACTCCAAATGTGATGGCTGATGCCACCATCGAATCATAAAGGTCTTCAGGAGTGCCCCTTGCACTCCAAAAGACCTGAGCCTCCTCAGGAGGAACAGCCTGCACTGCCCCTTCTTGTAGAGCGCATTGGTGTTGTGTGACCAGTCCAGTTTATTATTCAGGTGAACACCCAGGTACTTGTAGGATGTCACCATCTCGATGTCTGTTCCCTGCATGTTTACTGATGCTGTGGGAAGTTGTCCTCACCTGCGGCAGTCCACCACCAGTTCCTTAGTTTTCCTCGCATTGATCTGGAGGCAGTTCTGCTAGCACCAGTCCACAAAGTCCTGGATAAGTCCTCTGTACTCCTCATCTCCATCAGAGATGAGGCCGACGATCGCAGAGTCATCCAAGAACTTCTGTTGTGTGAAAAGTCTGCAGTATAGAGGGTGAACAGGAAGGGAGCCAGAACTGTTCCCTGGGGGGCCCCCGTGCTACAGATGGTGGTGTCAGACACACAGTCCTGGGTTCTCATAAACTGGTCGGTTTGTGAGGTTGTCCAGGATCCACGATGACAGGTGCTGGTCCACCCCTGCGCACAGTAGCTTGTCCCTCAGGATCACCAGTTGGATGGTGATCAAAGCACTGGAGAAATCAAAGAACATAATCCTCACAGTGCTCCCAGACTTTTCCAGGTGGGACAGGGAACGGTGTAGGACGAAGATCACTGCATCCTACACCCCGATGCCATGCTGGTAGGCGAATTGGAGTGGATCCATTGCTGGTCTCACCGGGGGCGGACGTGGACAAGAAGCAGCCTCTCCAGGGTCTTCATCAGGTGTGATGTGAGGGCCACTGGTCTGTAGCTGTTCAGGTCCTTGGGGTGAGGGGTCTTTGGGACGGGTACCACACAGGATGCTTTCCACAGCTGTGGTACCCTCCCCAGCTTCAAGCTCAGGTTGAAGATGTGCTCCATGATCCCACACAGCTGGTCTGCGCAGGACTTCAGGAGCTTTGAGCTGATGCCGTCCAGCCCAGAGGCCTTCCTCACCTTGATCTTCCCCAGCTCTGCTCTCACCTGGGTCTTAGCAAGGGTCAGGTTGGGGTAGGGGGGCTGTGTGCTGGGAGTAGGGGGTGTTGAGGGGAGGCAGTGGACAGTGGGACTAGATGAAGGTGAAGGCAGTGGCAGTTAGTGGGCAGGCGGAAAAGAGGGCAGTTGGTCAAACCCTTTAAAAACAGGTTCAGGTTGTTCACCCACTCCCTGCCCCCCATGGCCTGGGAGGAGGTATTCTGGTGCCCAGACACGGTTTTGAGGTTTCTCCAGATCCCGCTGATGTCACTTTGTTGCAGCTCGTCTTCCATCATCTTCCTGTAGCTGTCCTTCCCCTCTTGATCTTCCTCCTTAGCTCCCTCTGTACGGACTTCAGCTCCTCCTCGTTTCATGACCAGATCTTTTCTTCTCCTTCAGTAGTGACTTCATCTCAGGGTTGATCCAGGGTTTGTTGTTTGAGAAACACCGTATGGTCTTGGTGAGTACAGTGTTATCCACACAGAAGTTGATGTAGTCTGTGATGGTGTGTGTAAGGTCATCGATGTCCTCACCATGTGGATCACAAAGCTGTTCCCATACAGTGGATTCAAAACGGAGTGAGATGGAGTGAAAATACTAATATTAAGCAGAATTGAGTTCAGCTTATAGAACGCCTAAGTCAGGCCCCCTCTACTTCCACATATGGGACCTTAAATCGAAAAAAAAATTCTCCATTGAAATGAATTGGCAAGAGAGAAATTATCTTTATTTTTTTATTCTAACGTCCATTTTTTCCACGACCCAGTTGGTTGGATGAGTCGCTACAGCAGACAATGTATCTGCTGTAGACTCATAGATTAAAGCAGAGTTTTTACGCAGGATGCCCTTCCTGTCGCAACCCTGCCCTTTTTTTTTTTTTTAATATACATCTGGGCTTGGGACCGGCACAGGGAGTACACTAGCTTGTGCACCCACTGTCGCTGGATCATCATCCCTCCTCCATTCCGTTACTGCTGAGCACTAAGCTGGATGGCAGGAAGTTCCATTTTATGGTCTGGCAAGGGCGGTTCTAGGATCAGAGCTTAAGGGGTTCTGAGCACCCAATGAGCTCCACCACACACACACATTATTTTGTTAGTTATCTTTCATACATCTCCTCCCTGGCTTCTAGTTAGTGAACATGGTGCGTGATGATACATCAAAACAGTGACAGCTTGGATTTAATATTTTGCTTATACCAAAATGACAACAGCTTCTTTCTCTCAAATTCAAACAGCACACAGTGGTTGATTGACAATGCAAGCATTAAAGAAAAACGTCTGCTACTAGCCACCTTAGCCAGGGCTAGACTGGGACAAAAAAAATAAAATAATAAAAAATAAGTCAGCCCTGGCATTATGGCCCAATTCAGACCTATTCAATGAGCGGCCCAAAAGCAACCTCCAAGAGGCCCGTGGGTCCAGGCTATGCCAAGGAAATATAAATTTAAGGAAAAAATATGAAGACGGTCTACAAGCGCACACACAAATAACGCGCGTGACTGTCATCCGCGCAGAGTCCAGAAGCACCCTGCCTGCATGACCGTTCTAGTCAGCAGGTAGTGTCTTGCTAGTGTCACTGTCCGAGAGAAGTGTGAGCTTATTAAAGTACTTTAAACGCGGAAAAAAGCAGAAGACATATGCAAGCAGTGAAGGCATTTATGGTGGTTTTAACCCGCTGGTAATGAGAAAAATATTTAACCCTCAGTGTGTGAATTTGCATGCCCCTAGTGGCAGAGCACAGCGCTACGCCTGTCATCTCACTGACATGATCGGCTCCATTCAGGATTTGGACTGACCTGCCAGTTTCAGAAGGTGGCAGACATCCTTTGAAGGACTCAATGGATGACACGTAATACACCAAAGAAGAAGAACTCCTCATTTCCTTTTCCTGTTTTTAGCATTTTAGCTCAGAAAGCTAAAATGCCGTAAATGGTAAATGCTAAATGCTAAATGGCCGTGATCGGTCATCGTCACTTTGTCGGCTTTGTATGCGGAAAACAGCCGGGGGATACAAGCGAAGTTTATGTGGGATAATCATAAGACTTTGTAGAGGTAGAAGAGACCGTAAATGACCGACAGAACGCAAAATAACGACCACGATGGGTGAAAACGCAGCGACCATGCCAGCCAGCCAGCCCCCCTTTGTCAAAAGTAAGTGAGGAATTTTTGTTTTTTTTTATTAATGTACTGATTTCTTGTTCATATACTTTGAAGATAAGATGATGAGGTACCTCTGTACAAAAAAACAGTGTCAAAAGACTGAACCACTCTTTGTGTAAATAGATCCAAAGTCCAGTTTTGACTGAGTTATGGAATTTAAAGAGGTGCCGCGACATTATGCCAATTAGATGCGTAAATTTATTCCCATCTGAAACTTTGGATCATATTTTACATCTTTCTAATTGACAGCAAGCCATTATCTCTTACCACTTTCAAGTTAGAGCCTCAAGTATATGGGCAGCACGGTGGTGCAGTGGTTAGCACTGTTGCCTTACAGCTAGAAGGCTCCTGGTTCAAATCCCCAGGCTGGCAGGGGTAGGAACCTTTCTGTGTGGAGTTTGCATGTTCTCCCTGTGCTGCGTGGGTTTACTCCGGGGGCTCCGGTTTCCTCCCACAATCCAAAGACATGCATGTTAGGTTAACTGGTTGTTCTAAATTGTCCCTAGATATCCGTCTCCTATAGGCCCTTAGAGTAGAGGGTTAGTACTAGTGAAGCGCTTTGAGTGGTCTTTGAGATTAGAAAAGCGCTATACAAGTACAGGTCCTTATCCCTTATAGCCTTGGAAATCTGAACCATTTTATTGACAAAAATATTTATCACTCTTGACCACTAAGGGATATGTCGCAATTCGGCGACAGACACATTCAAAAGGTTAAGAGTCGCTTCGCAAACAGGTGTGGTTAGTCTTCATATGCAGGGAAAAGCAAGAGTGACTGAATCGCTGAGGATTTATTTCACCAGCAATGACGATATTAACTAATTTATGTTCATTATTATGTACCTGGCAAGTTAAGCTCTGGGTCAAGCTTTGCTACAGGTTTCTTCCTGCCAAATGGGAGTTTTTCCTCTCCACTGTCGCTTAGTGCTTGCTCATAGGGGATTGTCTGATTGCTGGGTTTTTCTGACTGTGGGGTTTTTCTCTGCACTCTGGCACCATGAGACGGCCTCTGTTGTAATGTGGCACAGTATAAATAAAGCTGAACTGAACTGAAATAAAGCTGAACTGAATTGAAATCCACAACGTCAATGACTTCAATCCGTCAGCAGCCTTCAGACAGACAAAATGTGTCAACGTTTGGATTTCAAAATAAGGGAGGTTTTTCCTGCTGTCTGGTTGGTGAGGAGAGTTCTAAAAAACTATAAATACTGTATATAGAAATGTTATAACAGAAATGACTGCATCTTTGGTCATTTAAGTTAATTTCTTTCATTAAATATAATTTTATTAATTTTTTCTTTGAAATCAGAGTTAAATTATTGCTCTGTTTTGGCTCTGCAAAATTATGGTCAAAAGTGTAAATTGTATAAAGAAAAAAGTCAAAATTTTACCACAATCAGTTTCAAATTTATAAACAGTAATTTTATTTTAAAAACAGACAAAAATTAGCCATAAAATAATTCTCAAATGTATAATAAATTCTCAAATGTACAAGAAAGGTCAATTTTACAAGAGGAAATTGGTTTCAAATTTAGACAAATTTACAAAGAAAAGCTGAAAACTATCAGAAAATTGTAATAAATTTGGGGAGAAAAACCTCAAACCTTCAAGATTGAAGTCATTACTCAAGTTTGTAAGTGGGTGCTTTTTGCATCCTTAACTCTACTAGAAATTTTTGGTTGACTGATGTGTGTGTGTGTGTAATGGAATGTGTAGTTATAAAAAGAGGTTCCGTAAAACGGGGCTATAAGGGACGGCGGGGTAATAAGGGACACTTTTCTGGGAAATGTTTTAAATTCGACAAATAAAACAAATATGCAACATACCATGATTTGTTTAAGGATTCATGGATATTTGACAATAACAACACAACTCAGCGTCCTGCTCAAAATAAAAAAAGCAGAATTACATTTAAAACATTTCCCAGAAAAGTGTCCCTTATTACCCCGCCGTCCCTTATAGCCCCGTTTTACGGTTCTTACTCACACATGTGGGGATTTAAAACAAAAACCACAATAGTGGATGTGCAATGTTAATCTTTTCGGGGGGGGGGTGCACTTAAGTGTTTGACAGTTCATTTTTATACAGCTAAATGCAGTTTGTGATGTGCCAAGGTCAGTTATGACCAGGATGTAGTATATTTTATTTCAAAAGGGAAACAAATGTTAATGCTACCAACAGTGCACATTAGAGTTTTTATGCACTTTGAGATATACCTGAGGAAGATGTAACCAAAATGGTTATTTACAGTTTCATCCCTCACCATTCTGTTTAACTGTTGTTCAAGAAGAAAAATATTTCTAATTCAAGTTCTGGTCAACCCCAGCACTGTGTTTTTATGCACTTTTAAATGTGCCTTTGTCATGTGCCAAGCACACGTTTAAAATCAAGACAATGAATAAAAAGTGCATATTTTTCATCAAACTGATCTGTGTTGGTTTGAAATTGGTCATATTCAACAGATCACTGCGCATGTGTGGCCCAGTTACACGTCTTGATTTCAAATCAAGACGGTTACACGTCTTGATTATATCTACTGTTACTCGTGTAATTATTATCTTGTTAACTTTTCGATTATTGCTATCAAGCGCTATCCAGGAGCGCCTGAAGAGGTCCTGGATAGCTGTGCTGTTACCGATGAAGGTGGCGGCCATCTTGAGGCCTCTGGGAGGAATGTCGCAAACGGCGGCCCAACTGATTTTGTAACTGAATAGCCCTGGTCTAATTTGTTAAGTAGCAACATTCAACCATCACACTTAATGGCCTAGAACAGGGGCTTCCAATCATGTGCCATGGAGGGCCAAGACCCTGCAGGTGTTCTCTTAAGTTTAATGTTTATTTGAAAGGGACATTACATATGAATGAACATTTAGGCTGTGTGTCCACCAAACGCGTTTTTTCCGCTGTGGGCAACTATTTTCTGTTCATTGTCTATGTAGTTCAGCGTCTGCAGTGCTGAGCGCCCTTGGCGCTGAAACGCTCTTGGTGGTGATTGCTTTTTGTTGCAGTGCTCAGGGCGCTCAGAGTTGAAAAAATTTCAACTTTTCAGACAACAGCTGAGCTCGTCAATGTCAGACCTTTCTAAGCAGCCAGTCAGAATAAGGAAGGGCGGGACATAGAACGCTAGTACAAACTCCTGTTGTCCATGTCATCATATTTTGCATCCAGAGCTGCTACCAATGCCAGAATATGTTTCCTGTCCATTGTTATTTAGAGACTGCTATAAGTAGAAAGTGTGACCATAGGAAAAGCGGAAGTGAGTGACGAACTGTTGTTAGGATACAGGACACAGACTTCTTTTTCCCCCAGAGAGCAGCACACAAACGCTGAGAAAAAAAAAAAAAAAAAAAAGACATTCAGGGCAGTCAGGTGACAAAAAACGCATTTGGTGGACACGCAGCCTAATACAAATGTAAGTATGCCAAATTTAGCAATACTGCTAATCTTTATCTGTAGTGCCCCGGCAGGTCACAAAAACACACAAACCATCATACACGAGCAGAACAACTGCAATGAAACTGTACAAAGTGCAGAGTTAAGGTGTTACAAAACAAAATATTCAAATGTCACATGCGTGAAGTGCTGTGTATGCATACACACACATGCACCCAAGCACCTCACAGCAACAACAGATGGCAACAAACAGGAGGTGAGGCATGTGTGTGTGTGACGCACGGGCACATACTGTATATACACTACCGTTCAAAAGTTTGGGGTCACCCAGACAATTATTTTGTGTTTTCCATGAAAAGTCACACTTATTTACCACCATGAGTTGTAAAATGAATAGAAAATGTAGTCAAGACATTGACAAGGTTAGAAATAATGATTTGTATTTGAAATAATTTTTTCCTTCAAACTTTGCTTTCGTCAAAGAATCCTCCATTTGCAGCAATTACAGCATTGCAGACCTAACATGATTGCACAAGGGTTTTCTAATCATCCATTAGCCTTCTGACACAATGAGCAAACACATTGTACCATTAGAACACTGGAGTGATAGTTGCTGGAAATGGGCCTCTATACACCTATGTAGATATTGCACCAAAAACCAGACATTTGCAGCTAGAATAGTCATTTACCACATTAGCAATGTATGGAGTGTATTTCTGATTGGCTTAAAGTTATCTTCATTGAAAAAAAGTGTTTTTCTTTCAAAAATAAGGAAATTTCTATGTGACCCCAAACTTTTGAACGGTAGTGTACATATTATATATATGCATATGCCACAGAGCAACCACAAGTTATGGGTACAGTTTTGGTTGTTTAAAACCCAATTTTTACAATGAGTCTTAAAAGTGTTTAGTGTAGTACATTCTCTAATTGCAGGTGGTATGTTATTTCAGATCTTGGTGCCCCTCCCCGATAGCAAAGATTGAGCAAATGTGGCACATCTGTGGGGGACCTCACAGTCTCCTCTAGTGATTGCTCTGGTGGTTGTACCGGTGACAGTTCCCAGTTTAACATTCTCCCAGGGGTGGTGCATAGCCATTTAATATTTTATAAATTGAACAGAGTTTGAGAGTTTTATAATTTTCAAAAGACAGAAGATTGTATTTCCTGTAAATGTGAGTAGTAATATGTAGGATCTTTGTCAAGGATTTTTATGGCTTTTTTGTATAAAGTTCAAAGGGTTTGACTATGGTTACACCAGTGACTGACCAGGTGGTAAGACAGTAATCAATATGTGAGAAAATCATTGCATGCAGAAACATTTTGGCCACATTAACTGTCAGCAATGGTATAATTGTTTAAAATTTCTTAGATTGAATTTGATCATGTCTGAAATTTTTTGATGTGTTTTTAAAGGTTAATGAGGAGTCTAAAATCACGCCGAGGTACTGAAATTCCTCGACTAGCTACTCCCCTTTTGTTTGAGTTTGTAATATTTGCTCTTCTACCCAGTCTCTTCAGCAGGTGTTTTCACTGATCAGCAATCAGTGGCATGAAGTTCGGTGAACTCTGCTGCTGAAAACACTGGTTGGAGGTAAAGCCTGCAGGGTCTTGGCCCTCCATGGCACATGATTGGACACCCCTGGTCTAACAGAGGCCAGAATTATCCCACTGTTTCCCTTAACAAGTGAATCCCTGTGGTTTTAAAGAAAGAAAGAAAGAGTTACTTTATTATCTATTTTGCATAAATATTTTGTCATAATTTTAAAGTCTCCAAATTTTCCAAAGGTGCAAAACTTTGAGGAAAAAGCCATACAATTACAAGGAAAATAAAACCCATCACAAACATATATATACACACTACCGTTCAAAAGTTTGGGGTCACTTAGAAATTTCCTTATTTTTGAAAGAAAAGCACTTTTTTCAATGAAGATAACTTTAAACTAATCAGAAATACACTCTATCCATTACTAATGTGGTAAATGACTATTATAGCTGCAAATGTCTGGTTTTTGGTGCAATATCTACATAGGTGTATAGAGGCCCATTTCTAGCAACTGTCACTCCAGTGTTCTAATGGTACAATGTGTTTGCTCATTGTGTCAGAAGGCTAATGGATGATTAGAAAACCCTTGTGCAATCATGTGGTCTGCAATGCTGTAATTGCTGCAAATGGAGGATTCTTTGACGAAAGCAAAGTTTGAAGGAAAAAATTATTATTTCAAATACAAATCATTATTTCTAACCTTGTCAATGTCTTGACTATATTTTCTATTCATTTTACAACTCATGGTGGTAAGTAAGTGTGACTTTTCATGGAAAACAAAATAATTGTCTGGGTGACCCCAAACTTTTGAACGGTAGTGCATATATATAATAAAAGCTTTAAATTTACTAGAATAACAAATTTGTAGGGATGACTGCCCATTTACAGTGGTGTAAAAAAGTGTTTGACCCCTTCCTGATCTGTCATTTTTTGTATGTTTGTCACACTTAAATGTTTCAGATCATCAAACAAATTAAATATTAGACCAAGACATCATCATCATCACCATAGCAGTCTGTCAGGGGCGACAATGACTGTTTCATTTAGGTCTGATCGGATTTCTCCACGCAGCTCTAATTCGCCTTCCGCTGCCAGGAACTCCTGACCTTGTTAACCCGGGCGACGTCCGAGCCGGTATGAGTTGCTCTCTGACCATTTCATTAAACTGCTTGCAAAGCATTTGAGTACCGCTAGCTTTTGCTGGACTAGCGACACATTCTTGGCAGATAGAGGTATTATCAGTGGCAAGGACAGGCCAAGACAAACTGACTCCAGTATCTGCTGCAGTGACCGACCAGATGATAGGTTTGTTTATTTCTGCTCTTTGTGTAGTGCATGTCACGATGCACCGACTGGCAAAAGTCCACCACAGACCTTGCGACAGATGTGCTTACCTGCCAGGATGTCCAGTCTCACCCCATGTAACTGGGAGTGGTCCACCACAGACCTGGTTTTACCCACAAGGCATTTTTCTCCCTCCAAGATGCGCAAGACAGTCGACTCCCTTATCAAACTTCTGTGTGGCACAAAAAAAGTCATAAAAATCCAGGACTCACCTGTAATACTGAACACAAAATTTAGTTTTTAAATGAGGGTGTTTGTTATTAATGGAAAAAAAAATCCAAACCCACATGGCCCTGCGTGTAAAAGTGATTGTCCCCTAAACCTAATAACTGGTTGGGCCACCCTTAGCAGTAACAACTGCAGTCAAGCATTTGTGATAACTGGCAATGAGTCTTTTACAGCACTGAGGAGGAATTTTGGCCCACTCATCTTTGCAGAATTGTTGTAATTCAGCCGCATTGGAGGGTTTTCAAGCATGAACCGCCTTTTTAAAGGTCATGCCACAGCATCTCAATCGGATTCAGGTCAGGACTTTGACTAGGCTACTCCAAAGTTTTCATTTTGTTTTTCTTAAGCCATTCAGAGGTGGACTTGCTGGTGTGTTTTGGATCATTGTCCTGCTGCAGAACCCAAGTGCGCTTCACGTTGAGGTCACGAACAGATGGTCAGACATTCTCCTTCAGGATTTTTTTTTTGGTAGACAGCATGGTTCCATTTACCACAGCAAGTCTTCCAGGTCCTGAAGCAGCAAAACAGCCCCAGACCATCACCACCATATTTTACTGTTAGTATAATGTTCCTTTTCTGAAATGCTTCGTTACATTTACACCGGATGTAATGGGACACACACCTTCCATAAAGTTCAACTTTTGTCTCGTCAGTCCACAGAGTATTTTCCCAAAAGTCTTGGGGATCATCAAGATGTTTTGTAGCAAAACCGAGACAAGCCTTTATGCTCTTTTTGCTCAGTAGTGGTTTTCGTCTTGGAACTCTGCCATGGAGGAGTCATGAACACTGACCTTAACTGAGGCAAGTGAGGCCTGCAGTTCTTTGGGTGATGTTGTGGGGTCTTTTGTGACCTCTTGGATGAGTCGTCGCTGCACTCTTGGGGTAATTTTGGTTGGCTGGCCACTCCTGGGAAGGTTCACCACTGTTCCATGTTTTTGCCATTTGTGGATAATGGCTCTCACTGTGGTTTGCTGGAGTCCCAAAGCTTTATAACCTTTTCCAGACTGACAGAACTCAGTTACTTTGTTTCTCATTTGTTCCTGAATTTCTTTGGATGGCAGCATGATGTCTAGCTTTTGAGGATCTTTTGGTCTACTTCACTTTGTCAGGCAGGTCCTATTTAAGCGATTTCTTGATTGAGAACAGGTGTGGCAGTAATCAGGCCTGGGAGTGACTAGAGAAATTGAACTCAGGTTTCCAAAGATGTTATAAACCACAGTTAATTTATGTTTTAACAGGGGGGCAATCACTTTTTCAAACACGGCCATGTAGGTTTGGATTTTGTTTTACCCTTAATAATAAACACCTTCATTTAAAAACTGCATTTTGTGTTTACTTTTGTTATCTTTGTCTAATATTTAAATCTGTTTGATGATCCGAAACATTTAAGTGAGACAACCTTACATCCATCCATCTTCTTCCGCTTAATCCTTTTCGGGTTGCGGGGGGGGGGGGGGGGGGGGGGGGCTGGAGCCTATCCCAGCATCTTTGGGCGAGAGGCAGGGTACACCCTGGACAGATCGCCAGTCCATCGCAGGGCCAACACAGAGAAACAGACAACCATTCACTCTCACACTCATACCCAAGGACAATTTAGAATCCCCAGTTTGATGCCAATTAACCTAATTTGCATGTTTTTGGCCTGTGGGAGGAAACCGAAGAAATCCCAGAGTAAACCTACACAGACACGGGGAGAACATGCAGACTCCACACAGATCACTGTTGGTCAGGGGCTGGGATCGAACCCATGATCCCCCGGCCAAGGGTGAGTTGCTGTGCTGCCGCAGTGCTAACCACTCCTCCACCACACTGCCCTAAAAAGTGTCAACTTAACAAAACATGAGAAATCAGGAAGGAGGCAAACACTTTTTCACACCACTGTATTTAAAATATGTACTAATTTCATAAGAAAAAAAAACTAAATTACAAGAAAAACGATCTTAAATTTAAAAGATACAAGTTACAAATTCATGGCAAAAGTTGCAAATTTATGAGGAAAAAACCTATGTACGGTCATTGAGAATGTAAACAGGAAGTTATTTAAAGTATTGAATATATTCATTAAGAAAAAGCGTTGAGACAAAGGTCAGAAAATCAAGAGAAATGTAGCTCATTTGCAATAATAAAAAAAAATTAAGTAAAAAAATTAATGGAAAGAGGACAAAATTACTGAGGCAAAAATACAAAGACGGAAGAAAAAAGATGCCACTTTATGATGAAAAAGTCACAAATTCAAGGAAAAAAGTGTCAATCCATGAACAAAACCCTTTTCACGAAGTTTCCAATTTCATCAAGTTTGTTAAAAAGTCTAATTCAAAAAGAATAAAAATAATCATAAGAAAAAGTAGGTAATTTATGAGAACTCTCCAAATTCATATAAAAACTTCAACATTTTCAATTAAAAAAAAAAAAATCTAATTTGGTGGTAGAGTAGCCTGAAACTACACAAGTAAATGTAGGTTATCTTTGTATATTATCACTCAAATATACGTAAGAGTAGTTACCCCAAAATAGTTAAGAGGTTACGGAGATGTGACTAGTCTGGACAGTTTGAGGTTTTTCTCCTGAATTTATGGCAGTTTTATTCTAAATTTACTACGGTTTCCTTGTAAATCTGAAAGATTTTTTCCCCACTTAAATCAACTTTTCTCATAATTTGTGTTTAGTGCTAATTTAGGGCTTTTTCTTGTACATTTGAGACTTTACTCTCGTAAATGTGTGGTTTTCTTCAAAAAATAAAAATAATATAATGAGCAAAGATGCAGTATTTTCTGTTATAGGCTTTTTATAGCCTATTAATATCTTATTTTCTAACCCCCACCCCAGGTGAAAACCTCACGTACTCTGAAACCTAAATGTTTGCAGGTATGCATCGTACTCTTACCGAATAAATTCAGACAGACCCAAAAACTATTCATAATGTTGCAGAATATTCCAGCTGAGGGTGGTGTAATATCCTTACGAGTTTGTTACCTGTAGAAAAGCTGCATTAGCCTCCTGCAGGTGGGATAGGGAGGGACCTCTTTGTGTGTGCGCGCCACGGCTCCAGTGCAGCGCATGCAGGTACAGGGGAGACAACGTGTGTGAGAGGAGGAATCATACCATTTGGGTGGTGGAGGTGTTTTCATTTTCATTTTAAAAAGTTTAAACGACAAACTACTGAACATGTTTTGGATGCAACTTCAGCATGTCAAAGACAAACTAAAATTTTATAATCACAACTTTTCTCACTCCAATTTTTAGGGGGTGCCGAGTTTAAATTTAATGGTGCTACAGCACCCCTAAAAAAGGCCTAATGCTGCCCATGGTCTTTGGCATGACCCAGCCAGGACTTGAACCCCGGCCTCCTGGTTGCGGGGCGGATGCTGTACCTCTAAGCAACCACTCCGGTTTGATTCTGATCAAATTTTGCCACAAGTTACATATGTTTTTTGTCAATTTAAATGATAATTTCCCATGTAATTAAAGTTGTGGGTTGTCATATAACAGAGTAACAATTAGTTTTTGTTTAAAAGATTAGCGGACAACAACTCCCATCATCCCACATCACTAAACATGATGATGGCGGGAGATTACTAAAACCCCACCTCCTGTTTCCTGACTGATGAAAGAAGAATCCAAAGAGGAGAAAAACAACACAAAGGTATTGTTTTGTATTGTGAGAGCTGCAGCTGATCCAGAGAACTGTTACTTCACCCTGGGCGCGCTTTGAAAAGATGACAAGCTCTGTCCACCCATGTTTGTACTGTAGTTTTTTTTCATTTCTGCATTTTCATAACCTTATACATTAACAGACAACAACCTACACTGTTATTTACGTGGAAAATTAAATTGACAAACATATGTGTAACTCGTGGCAAAATTTGATGGGGTTCAAAAGATAATTTTGCTCTTGCCATTCATTTCAATGGAGATTTTTTGTGATTTAAGGTCCCATATGCAGAAGTAGAGGGGGCATGACTTAGGCCCACTATTGGCAGGAGCCCCCCATAACAGCCCCAGTCTTTTTTTTTTTCCCCCAACACAGGGTTTGACATTAGGTGTGGTCTTTAGCGCAGTGACCTTTGCTAGCTACATTGGCTGGCGGCAAAACTCTGTTACCCTGGATTTACACAGACTACGGATGCAGTACATTACAGCTGCGTATCCGGTCTCTGCAGCAAATAGTTACCATTCTTGTCAATTTTCTAATCTCCACCTGGTCCAGACCACTGTGGAATGAATCCGACTCATCAGATTCGGCTCACTAATGCAGGGATGGCAACAGGAAATTCTGATTTCAGCTGAAATCTAATTTGGTCGACTGACTTATGGGGGGCAGGGGGGGCACAGCCCCCCTGAAGTTGGGAGGTTTTCAGTAAAACAGAAGTAATTTAGACTGAAAAAAATGATAAAAAAAAAAAATGAAATACTAGACTTAGATAAATCCTTAAATTTAATGAAAAGTTAACTTACTTTTTCTTCAATGTTGTCTCACTGTCTTTAGTCCAACATATTTAACAGTTCTATAAGAGTTTATTACACTATTTACACTGGTCACCAAGTCACTTCTAATGTGAAACTTTCTTCCTTTTGGCAGCAAGCTGTGTCAGTCTCTGAACTTTGAACTTCATCTCCTTTTCTGGTTTCTTCAGAAATTGTCCGAGTGTTTCTGTTACCTCGTCGAACTTTGAGCCAATTTTCACCTTTACCGTCACTCTTCTCTCAAGCCAATTCCATCGGAACTTTTTTGACACTTTTGTCTATTTCTAGCACTGATGACTCCTGATCCTTCGATAAAAATCTCATAATTCCGCTGAAATTCCGCTGATTCCATCTAGCTACAATGCTCCGCACTGGGTGTGTTTATGTTTATATATCTATATATTTATTCCATCTAGCTACAATGCTCCGCACTGTGTGTTTATATATCTACATATTATTCCATCTAGCTACATTGCTCCGCACTGTGTGTTTACATATTCATGTATTTATTCCATCCAGCTACAATGCTCTGCACTGTGTGTCTGTGTGTGTGTATATATACAGTATATTTTATAGTAATATGTACATATGTATATTAGCTGCTCTTGCTTGCTTGTTTTTTTTTTCTTGCCTTCTGATTGTTGCTCTGAGTGTTGCTATCCCTGTGCTGTTGCAATCCTGGAATTTCCCCGTTGTGGGACTAATAAAGGCTTATCTTATCTTATCTTATCACAATACCGAAAGCTCAGAATTCCAACATGAACCAGGGATGTGATTTGGGATTGGTGAAATTATCTGAATATTTTGCAGGTGGTCTGGGGGACGCAGTCCCCCAGTGGGGTCCGGGGCAGAGTCCCATTGGGGTGGGTTCGGGGGGCATAGCCCCCCGAAGCTCCTGGGATTTTATGATTTTTAAGTATCAGAACTGTGCTTAAATGACATTAAACAGCTGAATGCCACTTATTACTGTATAATATTGACTTATGTTCCAAGAAGATAGCATTCCTAAAATATTCCAACAAGCATTATCCATCACATGCTTTAACACTTGATCAAATCAAAATCAGTTACTGTAATTGTATCTATTCCATAATAGAAATAAAATTCCAATATACCATTACTTTTTATAATTTCAGCATTCATTTCAGATCACCAGTTTCAATCTCCATTGAGACTTGAGCAGTTCATTTTGCACAATCACTGATGCAGCCAAGTCTTAGAAATATTCAAAAGTTATGAGTCAATATCCACTGTGCACTGTCAATTTCAAACTGTTTGGAATCATAAAAGTAATCTAAATTGTTTTGCTATTTTTTCTCCTCAACATCAATGTCAGGGTGCTACAGGAGTTTTGGGGGATGGTTAACTTTTATAACCGTTCCCTCCCCCGCGCAGCCCAGCTCATACAGCCGTTGTATGCTGCACTCAAGAAACGGAAACCGGCAGACAGAGTCGACTGGACTTCTGAACGGGAGCGGGCGTTCTGAGGTTAAAACAGCGCTCACTACCGACGCCTCAGACATGGGCATAGCGGCCGTCGTGGAGCAATGCGTTGCCGGTTCTTGGCAGTCGCTCACCTTTTTTTTTTTAGCAGGTCTTTGCACGACAGTGAGCGTAAATACAGCGTGTTCGACAGAGAGTTAATGGCTCTCCACCTGGCCATACGCCACTTTCAGTTCTGCCTGAAAGGGCGCACCTTCACTGCGTTCGTGGACCACAAGCCACTAACGTACTTAACGTACTTTATCTTCCTGGAAGATAAAATAAAGCGGAATTTGGCGAATTACCGGAAAAATCACATCCCTGAGAACAAGCCGCCATGAATTTTTGTCAAAGCATACAACGAGCCATTTGATTGGTCCAATCGTTTGCAACTATCCAATCGCAGGGTTGTTTACAATACAGCAGTAGCTTGAGTACATCCAGGTTATCGCAGGAGACTTGACCCGGGGAAGCGCCGAGCGCTTATGTAATCGTGTTGATTTTCGCTAAAATCGGTAACAATAAGGTACCTTACCCCCCCTAAAATTTTCTCAACGGATTTAGACGATTCACAGAAATGATCGATTTGAAAATAAACCGGTGGATATCCGCGGATCGGCGGAAAATTGCCATCCCTGCTAATGAAACGCAACAAGTCTATTTTTGACAGATGCCGGATACAGTCCACAAGGAAATCTTGCAGTATTTCATAGCCATTTGATCATTAAAAATGATTATTATTAGCCGTTTGATTATTAAAACAATTTACGGATCGTTCATTATTTTCTGAGGTTTACTCCTCCACCACCATATCAAAGAAGGTAAAAACTTCACTTAACATACAAGCACTTCATATAATTAAAATTAACTGGCTACATAGGTTTTATTTAGAGCCCAAAAATCCAGGTGGGGAGCTGCTACATCACCCTTCCTTGTTGTCATCACGTGATCGGTTCATCTCGGTCTCGCTCAGGTCTTTCTCGAAATCTCGCGTTACTTTGTATAATTCTCCCATGATCTTGTATTTCAAACTGTTCTCATCCATGCCGCTGCAAAACAAACTGAGTTGATAGGGATGAATGCAAGAGTCCAATCGTACTGTATCTGCAATCAGTGTAAATCCTGGGTTAGTCTCAAATTAAAAAAAAAAAAAAAGACAGGAGAAAAAGGAAAAGCTATTCGTGACCCTTCTGTAATTATATAAAAAAAACTCACAAATCTATAAGAAAAGTGGCAAATTTACCATAAGCAATCAAAAACAGAGTAATAAAATGATTGATGTAATGTAATTATTAAGATCATCTTGGGCCAGCACATATTGGTAAAATAATTATTTCATAACTTTGTTCCTGCAAAAATATAATTTCATTCTGCACTTTTTCTAAAAGTTTTGTAATTTTGTTTCTTTAGAAAATTGCTTTAATGAAAATATGGCAACTATGAATTAATTTGTCTCAAGCATAAATTAAGTCAAAATAAAAAATAAAAATTACTGTGTTAATCCTCAATCTCAGGCAGAAATTCTGCTGCAGCGACGTCGGTCATAGCTGATCTGGTGTGCAGGAGTCCATCATTTACAGGATTCTGCAAACTTCCCAGTCTTTTTGTTTTCCCTGGTGCATTCAAACTGAAGAAGCTAATACACCATTTTTTAAGCATGACCCAAGAGTCGCATCGAACGCCTTCGTCTCCCCTTTGCCAATAATACTTTCCACATCACTTTCCACATTATCATTTGAGGACACTACTTTCCCGTTACCATACAGCTACCCGGCCACTCACTACGTCGCTGGTGACGCAGGAAAAAAATAAAAATTTCTAAAGCCTGACGAGCATCATGACTCCACTGCATATTATCAGAAGTCGACGAGCCAGTGTGCCAAACGTGGCAATGTTTGACAGTCGGCCCCACCGTGTCCACACAAACAAATGTTACCTTTTTTCCTGCGTAGCGCTGCAACAGTCGCAGCCAACAGAAGAGTACCTGAGGGGCAGCTAACGGGATAGCAGCGTGCCGTTAGCAGTGCTAGGCTACCCGGCAAGCTAACAGTTCGTCTTTGCCGTTATAACAGCATCTATCAACTGATGGTGATAAACACGCAAAGCAAACCGGGGCACTCACCTGCTGCTCTAGACCGTGGGCATTGTCGACGGCCACATGACTCATAACTATAGAATATGGGGGGAAAATGGTGCCGTTGAAAAAGGACCTCTTTGTTCGCCGGGTTTGATGTTGTTATTGTTTCTGCTTCGCCCCTCGACCGTTTCTGTGGTACCGACGATGACAGCTATTTCATTACTCTTGTAGATATACGTAATTTAGGAAAATGCTGTTGAATTTTGAATGGTGTTAAAGTCCTGTATTTCAGCTTCAAAGATGATACTTAAAGCAAACGCAGCTGTTGTCAGTTTGCTCTTTAGCTGAGATGAAGCTGTCGTGGACCAGTGTTGCCAGGTTCGAGAGAAACGAGCAACCAGCTCTATGGAAACAAGCCCCAAAAAAGCCCAACAGGCAACCTACCACATTACGTAAAAGAGAGGCTGCTTGATAACATATATCTACATACACTCACCGGCCACTTTATTAGGTACACCATGCTAGTAACGTGTTGGACCCCCTTTTGCCTTCAGAACTGCCTCAATTCTTCGTGGCATAGATTCAACAAGGTGCTGGAAGCATTCCTCAGAGAGTTTGGTCCATATTGACATGATGGCATCACACAGTTGGCGCAGATTTGTCGGCTGCACATCCATGATGCGAATCTCCCGTTCCACCACATCCCAAAGATGCTCTATTGGATTGAGATCTGGTGACTGTGGAGGCCATTTGAGTACAGTGAACTCATTGTCATGTTCAAGAAACCAGTCTGAGATGATTCCAGCTTTATGACATGGCGCATTATCCTGCTGAAAGTAGCCATCAGAAGTTGGGTACATTGTGGTCATAAAGGGATGGACATGGTCAGCAACAATACTCAGGTAGGCTGTAGCGTTGCAACGATGCTCAATTGGTACCAAGGGGCCCAAAGAGTGCCAAGAAAATATTCCCCACACCATTACACCACCACCACCAGCCTGAACCATTGATACAAGGCAGGATGGATCCATGCTTTCATGTTGTTGACGCCAAATTCTGACCCTACCATCCGAATGTCGCAGCAGAAATCGAGACTCATCAGACCAGGCAACGTTTTTCCAATCTTCTATTGTCCAATTTCGATGAGCTTGTGCAAATTGTAGCCTCAGTTTCCTGTTCTTAGCTGAAAGGAGTGGCACCCGGCGTGGTCTTCTGCTGCTGTAGCCCATCTGCCTCAAAGTTCGACGTACTGTGCGTTCAGAGATGCTCTTCTGCCTACCTTGGTTGTAACGGGTGGTTATTTGAGTCACTGTTGCCTTTCTATCAGCTCGAACCAGTCTGGCCATTCTCCTCTGACCTCTGGCATCAACAAGGCATTTCCGCCCACAGAACTGCCGCTCACTGGATATTTTTTCTTTTTCGGACCATTCTCTGTAAACCCTAGAGATGGTTGTGCGTGAAAATCCCAGTAGATCAGCAGTTTCTGAAATACTCAGACCAGCCCTTCTGGCACCAACAACCATGCCACGTTCAAAGTCACTCAAATCACCTTTCTTCCCCATACTGACGCTCGGTTTGAACTGCAGGAGATTGTCTTGACCATGTCTACATGCCTAAATGCACTGAGTTGCCGCCATGTGATTGGCTGATTAGAAATTAAGTGTTAACGAGCAGTTGGACAGGTGTACCTAATAAAGTGGCCGGTGAGTGTATAGATTCATATTTTTTTTGCAGTGAATTGATGGTAGACACAGTCAGCATTGAATAACGGAATTTTATAAACTCTAAAGGAAAATACATATGCATTATGCATAAGCAACAGCAAATTTATAGTAAACACAGTCAACATAAAAACTCTGAATAAATTATTTTTTAAAACTCTGATCAAAAGAAAAGATATGCATTCTGCATAAGTAGCAGCACTAAACACTATTACACTTTAGTGATGTGGGATGATGGGAGCTGTTGTCCTCTAGTTGTTTAAAGGTGTACAGGGGGACATTTTTCATGAAAACAAAGATTTAAAAAAATGTATTGTGGAGTGTGTGAAATCACAGGCAGAATCATTTCAAATGATTTATTGCACACTCACATCTCACGAGCACTGAACAGAATGACTGGTCACATTAAACATCCTTCTCTCTACATCAAGTTACACTTCACAAGATTCAAGGCACTTCCTAATAACAGCAGGACATCTACATCACACTTCATTCAACCCCCACTCCCACTGTTCTCCCATGTGTATTCATTGTCTCTGTCTAAGGTGTGAAATAACCTGAGGCCTGAGGTCCACATTGCCCCCCTCCCCAGCAACTTAGATAGAACAATAGCACATCAGTCCACATGCTGTTTCGGCTTCAGCCTCCTCCCATATCTGCTGCAACTGGGTTTTCCCACCTCCGTGGCGCTGCTGTGCCGGTGGGGGGCTGCTGGAAGTGTGTCTGACTGCGGGTGAGCCGTGGAGAGGGGGGGGGGGGGGTTCACTCTGCCCATGTGGCTGCTCTGATGAATCGTTTCCCTGGGGAGCTCTCCGTGGGGGTCTTCCACGCCGAGGGGCCCTAGCCAACAGCACTTGCTTGTCTGCCACAACGAAAGTGGGTTTGAGTCTGTCTATGCCAATTTTTTCCCTCCTACCCCCCAAGTCTAGCAAAAAATGCTTATCCCCTGTTTCCAGCACTCTGAACGGCCCATCATAGGGTGGGCGCAATGGAGGGCGGTGGGCGTCGTGTCTGACAAACACGAACTCTGCGTTCTTCAAAGTTTTAGGCACAAAAACACGCGGAAAACTGTGGTGGGCAGGTCCCGGCAGCGTGCCTGTGTTCGCGCTACGCTGCAAAAGCCGAGAAGGGGAGCTGTCGGGCGTGGGATTATCTGGCAGAAATTCCCCAGGCAGCCGTAGTGGCTGCGCAAAAACGAGCCCTGCCGGGGAAGCTTCCAGATCCTCTTTCGGCGCGGAGCGCAACCCCAATAAAACCCACGGTAACTTGTCTACCCAATTTGCATCCGTCAATGAAGCCCTGAGTGCTGCTTTCAGTGATCTATGAAAACGCTCGCTTAACCCATTGGCCTGTGGGCTGTACGCGGTTGTGCGGTGAATTGTAACACCCAGGCTGCGGGCCATCGCGGACCAGAGTTCGGAAACAAATTGAGAGCTCCTGTCGGACGTAATGTCCGACGGGACTCCAAAACGTGCCACCCATGCTGTTAAAAAAGCGCACGCCACGTCTGCGGACATGGTTGCTGCCAGCGGAACCGCTTCTGGCCAGCGCGTAGTGCGGTCCACCATTGTCAGGAGGTGCGTGCACCCCTGTGATGGCGGGAGGGGGCCCACGAGGTCCACGTGAACATGGTCGAACCTCTTAGCTGGAATACGAAACGGCTCCAAGGGAGCCTTCGTGTGTCTGTGTACCTTGGCTCGTTGGCACGCCATGCAGGCTGCAGCCCACTCTTTAACTTGTTTGCGTAGGCTCAGCCACACAAACTTCTCTCCCACCATTTTGACGGACGCGCGCACTCCTGGGTGCGCCAGAGTGTGAACAGACTCAAACACGCGGCGGCGCCATGCGGCCGGGACCACGGGACGCGGGCGACCCGTGGAGACATCGCAGATTGGGGGGGCATGCCGTCTTGCAGCACCCTGCTCTCCAGCCTTAACCCTGTTGGTCCAGACTGGAGCGTGCGCATGTCTGCATCGCTAATCTGCTCCGCGGCCATGGCTGTGTAATCTATGCCCATGCAGACTGGGGCCACCACAGCGCGCGAGAGGCAGTCCGCCACTACATTCAGTTTACCCGACACATGCTGAATATCGGTAGTAAACTCTGAGATCGCGGCCAGCTGTCTCTGCTGCCGGCCTGACCACGGTTCTGAAACCTTGGCCATCGCGAATGTTAGCGGCTGGTGGTCTACAAACGCGGTGAAGCTGCGCCCTTCCAGGCAGAACTGGAAGTGGCGAATGGCCAGGTGGAGAGCCAGCAACTCCCTGTCGAACGCGCTGTATTTACGTTCGCTGTCGCGCAAAGTTCTGCTGAAAAAGGCGAGCGGCTGCCAAGCCCCGGCGACGCGCTGCTCCACGACAGCCCCTATGGCCACGTCTGAAGCGTCGGTGGTGAGCGCTATGCGGGCCGTCGGGTCTGGATGTGCCAGCAGTGCGACGTTTGCCAGAGCTGCTTTAACTTCCGAGAATGCCCGCTTTCACTCCGGGGTCCATTCGACCCCATCCGCGGATTTCTGTTTCTTGAGCGCGGCGTACAATGGTTGCATGAGCTGTGCCGCGTGGGTAAGGAAACAGTTATAAAAGTTCACCATTCCCAAAAATTCCTGCAGCGCCCTGACCGTCTGAGGCCGGGGAAAATCCGCCACGGCGCGCACTTTGTCAGGCAGCGGGATCGCTCCATCTGGAGAGACGCGGTGCCCCAAAAAAATCAATCTCCGTTATGCCGAACTTGCATTTCGCCGGGTTGATTATTAACCCATGCTCCTCCAACCTCCGGAAAGCCGTCATGAGGTGGGTTTCGTGTTCGTCTTTGGACGCGCTGGCTACCAGGATATCGTCCAGGTAGACAAACACGAACGGGAGATCGCGCAGCACTACATCCATCATGCGGTGGAACGTCTGTGCCGCTCCTTTTAACCCAAATGGCATGCGCAGGAACTCGAATAGACCGAACAGAGTTATTACCGCTGTTTTGGGTACGTCCTCAGCGCGCACTGGGACTTGGTGGTAACCGCGGACCAGGTCTATTTTGGAAAAAATGCGTGCCCCAGCAAGGTGAACGGAAAAATCCTGTATGTGGGGAATCAGGTAGCGGTCGTGCGCTGTGGCGTTGTTCAACCTGCGGAAATCACCACACGGTCGCCATGATCCCTCAGCCTTAGGGACCATGTGTAGCGGGGATGCCCATGGGCTGTTCGAGCGCCTGATGATGCCCAACCTTTCCAGGTCGGCGAACTCCTTGCGCGCTATGGCCAGTTTAGCTGCGTCCAAGCGCCGAGGTCTTGCAAAAACGGACGGCCTGGTAGTGGTGATAAAGTGCTCCACCCCGTGTTTAGCGATGGCCGCGGAAAACGTCGGGACCGTGAGTGCTGGGAACTGAGTGAGCAGTGTGTGGAACTTACCGTCTGTAGCTGTGATGTTGGCTTGTGCTGTTGGCTGGGTCATTCGAGCTATACAGGGGAGAGAGTCAAAAGACAGTGCATTAACCAAGCACCTGTTAGCAACATCAACCAGTAAACCATGTGCACACAGAAAATCAGCCCCCAGTATATGGTAATTCAGTGCTGCGGCAGACCACAGCGGTGCGCCCACGGAGAAGACAGCTGCGGCGGCGCGAGGAAGAGTGCTTCCGTTGCGGGGAGCCAGGACACATCGCGCGGTACTGCCCGGCACCCACCCCAGCAACAAACCGGCCATTAAACTAGAACGAGGTGGCATGGACTGGGACCTGCTGCCTCCCACAGACATTTTCCCCAATGAACTGTCACTACGTTTGGGCCGAATTGGACACTCGCCTGGGATGTACCTACAGTGCAGCCTGGACAACATGCCAATCTGGGCACTGATCAACACCGGTTCTACCATCTCCTTGGTCCGACCCGGTTTGCTGCCAGGCACGGACGAGACAGAACCACAGGGGTGGGAACCCACTGGGCGCTGTGTCACCACAGCTACCGGTGAGCGCGTCAGACTGGGAGGGCAAAGAGTTCTTGTGGTGGGGGGTGGCCGGCTAGAACACAAACCACCCATTCTGGCTGGCTGACATCCAAGACCCCTGCATTATTGGACTCAATCTGCTCGCAGCATGGAGTGCAAAAATTGACACCGCCAGATCATCCCTCCTGCTGGGAACTCGGACCATCACGCTCTGCAGCAGGGCCCAGAGGAGGAACCCGGAGGCCTGCGTGATCGAGGGACCGCCAGGGCGGGCCGAACCGGGCGGGTCACTGCAAGTACTGAACCCAACGGCACCACCAGCACGAGCAGAGGGAGCACGATTACCGATAAAGACAGCAAGGGGGAGGGCCACAGTGGAGCGGGTCAATGTGTCAGCAGAAACGCAACAGGCAGTCGAGGAATTGTTCCAGCAGAGCTGCAGCGGACTGGAATCGGGACAGAGACGCCAGCTGCGGGAGCTGTTGGACTGCTACATGGATGTCTTCACTGCGAAGGATGAGGAATGCACCCGAACCAGCTTGGTGCAGCACGGGATCGACACCGGTGAGACCAGGCCAATCCGGCTCTGCCCCCGCCATCTGCCTTTTTCAAGGCGGGCGGCAGCAGAACAAAAAGTACAAGAAATGCTGGAGGCAGACATTATTGAACCCTCCAGCAGGCCCTGGGCAGCGCCGGTGGTGCTGGTTAGGAAGAAGGATGGTTCGTGGTGGTTCTGTGTGGATTACCGACGCCTGAATGACGTCACCCACAAGGATTCCTACCCCCTGCCCCGCATCGATGATGCGCTGGACCACATTGCCGGCTCCAGCTGGTTCAGCTTGCTGGACCTCTGCAGCGGCTATTGGCAGGTAGAGCTGTCACCTGAGGCCCGCCAGAAAACAGCCTTCTCCATCGGGCAGGGGCTGTATCAGTTCAAGGTGATGCTGTTTGGACTTTGCAACGCCCCGGCCACCTTTGAACATCTGATGGAGCGAGTGTTGGCTCACATACCCTGGAGCTGCTGCATTGTTTATCAGGATGACCTGCTGGTTCACGCAGCTGATTTTTACAGCGCCCTGTCCAACCTCCGGGAAGTATTGGACACCATCCAACAGGCCGGGCTGTGGCTACACCCACGGAAATGCCACCTATTTCGGAGGGAGACCACCTTCCTGGGCCATGTCATCAGTGCAGCGAGAGTCGCCACTGATCCAGAAAAAGTGGCAGCGGTGAGAAACTGGCCAGTGCCGTGGGATGTGGGAGAGCTACGGAGTTTTCTCGGACTGGCCTCCTATTATAGGAGATTTGTGAAAGACTTCACCACCATCACCAGCCCGCTGCATCAGCTGACACAGAAAGGACGTGCATTTCGGTGGAGTGAGAACTGTGCTGCTGCTTTTTCCCAGCTTCGCTCAGCGCTCATCGGAGCCCCCATCCTGCAGTATCCCGAACCGAACCGCCCTTTCATCGTGGACACGGACACCAGCAACCAGGGCATCGGGGCGGTTTTATCCCAGGAGGGAGAACACGGAGAGCAGGCAGTTGCTTTTTTCAGCCGCACTCTCAGCAGAGCTGAAAGGAATTATTGCGTTACTCGCAGAGAGCTGTTGGCTGTCATCCAAGGGCTTTGCCATTTTTGCCCGTATGTGTACAGGGGGAGGTTCCATCTCAGGACGGATCACGATTCCCTGACCTGGCTGCTGAACTTTAATAAGAGCCGGATGGACAGTTGGCGAGATGGCTGGAGGCACTGCAGGATTATAATTTTCAGATTGTGCATCGAGCAGGCCGCCTCTATGCCAACACTGACATGCTGTCTTGGCGTCCCTGTGCTGTGGAGGACTGTTGTCACTGCCAGCGGGCAGAGGATCAAGACCAAGCTGTCCCACAGGCTGCTGCTCTCCGGACCGCTGTGAGCAGGAATAACACAGCGGCGCACAGCTCCTCCTCGGATAATCAGGCAGCTCTCCCCAGCGATGACGTCACAGAGGCCCTCGGCGTGCAGCAGCTGCAGAGCGAGCAGGACAGAGATCCGGTCATTTCCCGGGTTCGGCAGTGGCTGGGCGTGGGCCAGTGGCCCGCCTGGGAGGCTGTGTCTGTGCTGGACCCAGAGACCAAGGCCCTACACTCCCAGTGGGCCAATCTCCGCTGTCACAAGGGTGTTGTGTATCGGCAGTGGCAGACTCCAGCTGGGCAGCGTCACGTCTGGCAGCTGCTGGTTCCCCGGCGGCTCTGGCCCAATGTACTCCAGCTGGTCCACAGGGCGGTAGGAGCGGGCCACTTCGGGGTAACAAAGATTCTGCAGCGTCTTCGAGCCCAGTTCTACTGGCCTGGATGTCACCAGGATGTAGAGCTCCACGTCCATTGCTGCGACACCTGCACGGCTCAGAAGGGGCCGACTCAGCAATCCCATGCCCCCTTGCAGCAGTACCGGGTGGGAGCACCGATGGAGCGGGTAGAGGTGGACATTCTGGGCCCTTTCCCGACCACGGACTGGGGGAACCACTATGTGCTGGTCGCAATGGATTATTTCATCAAATGGCCAGAGGCGTACGTGGTCCCTGATCAGAGTGCCGCCACCACGGCATCAAAGCTGGTGGACGAGATGTTTTGTCGGTTTGGCGCACCGGAGGAGCTGCACAGCGATCAGGGTCGGAACTTTGAGGCAGAGGTCTTCGGGGAGGTCTGCAAGCGGCTGGGCATCCGGAAGACCCGGACCACCCCGCTGCATCCACAGAGCGACGGCCTGGTCGAACGGTTCAACTGGACCCTCACCACCCAGCTCGCTGTCCTAGTGGACCAGCGACAGCGAGACTGGGACCTGCATCTGCCCTTTGTTCTGTGGGCGTACCGGACGGCAGCACAAGCACAGGAATCCATTCGGTGCACCCCTGCAGCACTGATGTTTGGACGCGAGCTGCGTACACCGGTGGATTTGGTATCGCCCCCCCCACCCCCGAGCCGGAGGTGGAGGGCAAACCAGGGTTGGATTATTTGTTTTGCTTGAAGGAACGTCTCCACACGGTGCATGGACTGGCTCGGGAGGCCCTGGCAGCAGCGGGGAGCCAGCAGAAGCGGGCATATGACTCCCGCTGCCAGGGGGGGACTTTGCACCAGGAGATTGAGTCTGGGTTTTCTGCCTGGAGCGAAAAAGGGGACTGTCACCAAAACTGGCGAGCCCTTAGTCGGGACTGTGCGTGGTCCTTCAGAGACTGTCGGATGTGGTGTACAGGGTGAGGCTGAAAAAAAGGGACCAGGTTGTGGTACTCCACCGTGACCGTCTCGCCCCGTACCAGCCATCCGCCCCGCGGGTGGTTGAGCCGGAGCCTTCACCTTGACCAGATACTCCAACCGAGGAACAGATGAACACTAGCGGGCCTGTGCGTGCTGGTCGTCGACAACGGAGGCTGCCCCGACACCTGGACAGATTCGTGTTGGACTTTTGAAACTTGTTATTTACGAACATTTTTCATTTATAAAACACAAACATATGAGGTCACAGGATGGTTATTGTGATACAAATCAGATACGATAAAAATATACATTTCAGAATCCACATATTGATAAGTACTGTCACAGCCTGTAAAGTCCAGCCATTTTTTCCAACGTCTTTTTCCTAGCTCCTCTTGGAGTCGCAGGGCATAGGTCATGCGTTCCATAAGCCTTATATTTTCTATTATGGAGGTAAAAGGCTCAGTGTGGGAGGCTGTTTTTGTAACCAGCACTTTGTTATGGCCTTTTTGGCTGGTGCCAAAAAGATTTTCAGGAGATAAGTATCATCTGCAGTCAGCTTGTTCGGAAAGCATCCAAGAAATAACAAAATAGAAGAGCAGCTGATATTAAAGTCCAATGTCTTAGAAATGACATTTGCTACGTCTGTCCAGAAAGGCTGAATGAGTGGGCAAGACCAAAATATGTGCCCATGGTCTGCTGTTGTTTCCCCACATTATCTCCAGCAGTGTGCAGGAACTGTGCTGGACTTGGATTTCTGATTGGGTGTTATGAAAAAACGAATAAGAGTCTTCCAGCAAAAGTCCCTCCAGGTGCCAGAGTTGGTAGATGAGGATTGTACCTCCCAAACTCTTGTCCACATGTCTTCAGTTATTACAATGTTCATTTCCTTTTCCCATTTTTGCTTTATATATGTTGTTGAGTCTGTTTTAAGTGTCATTAAACTGCAGTATAGCTTACTAATAAGGCTTTTAAGACTTACTGACTTATATGCATTAATAAAAATATTAAGAAATAGTGAAGGTTCTTTAATATTGTTGCTTTGTATCCTTTTGGTAATAAAATCGCGAAGCTGCAAGTATCTGAAAAAATCTTGTTTCTCCAAATTGTACTTCCTGCATAAAGTATCGAATGACATTAAATTTGACTTCTCATACATTGTACACACAGCGGTAAGACCACTGAATGTCCACTGTCTGAATCTAGAATCATGTGAGGTGGGTAGGAAGTCAGGATCATATGCTGGCCATCTGAGCAGTTTAACTTCTTCCTGGAATTTTAGTTTTCTTATCTCTGATTTCCAAATTTTAAATGTCAGGTTAACCCACTGACTAGTTATTGAAATAGTTTCGCTTTCAAGGGTACCTAGTTTAGACTGGATTGGAACATCAGATAAAGACATCTCAATTGTTTTCCATTTTGCATAATAAGATGGGTCACACAAACAAACCAGCGGTCTCAGTTGGGCTGATATGTAGTAGTCTCGTAGAGAGGACAGAGCCTCCCCCCCTCTCTCCTTCGGCAACTGTAAAGTAGAATACTTAACTCTTGGTCTCTTTTTAAGCCAAACGAACCTTGAAATATATTTATTCCATTCTCTGAACTGTTTGTCAGGAATTTGTACTGGCAGAGATAAGAAGAGATATAACAATTTAGGGAGGATGTTCATCTTGATTGCCTGTATTCTGTTGCCAAAGTCAAGGGGGAGCAGGCTCCAGCTATCAAAGTTACTAATTACAGTATTTCTTTGTTTAGTCGGTTGTAATTCTTACCATACAATTGTGACAAATCTTTGGGTAGATACACTCCTAAGTATTTTATATGGTCAGAGTACCAATTAAAATTATATTTACATGTTAATTCCTGTCCAGGATGAAAATTGAAAGTCATAACCTGAGTTTTATGGATATTAAGAGCATACCCAGAAAACGAACCGTACATTTCTAGCATTTTCATTAACACTGGTAAACCAGAGACCGGGTCTGAGATTGTGATCAACACATCGTCCGCATACAAGCTCAATTTATATTCCTCCTCACCAATCTGAATACCCTTTAGTGCAGTCTCTTGGCGTATTGCTTGTGCTAAAGGCTCTAAAAATAAATTAAATAAATTGGGGCTTCCTGGACAATCCTGTCTACAACCACATTGTAGTTGTATAGGGTTAGAAAGACCCCCGTTTATTTTTATTCTAGCAGTAGGGGAAGAGTAAAGGGCTTGAAAGCATTTTATGAAATCAGTGCAAAATCCAAATCTCTTCATTACTAAATAGAGAAAGTCCCAATGAACTGAATTGAGAGCTTTTTCAGCTTCAAGACTGAGAATAACTGAATTTATCTTTCTCTTATTAATCTGTTCAATTATATGTAAAGCTCTCCTTATGTTATCCTGAGTTTGTCTATTTTTTAGAAAACCTGTTTGGTCTTCATCAATCAGTGAGGGCCTCACAGTGTCCATTCGTCTGACCAGAATAGTTGTGTATAATTTATAATCCGTGTTTAATACACTTATTGGTCTATATGATTTGCAGTCTGTTTTACCTTTCCCTATTTTAGCATAACAGATATGAAGGCTTCCTTCCAGGACGGAGGTACAGGGCCTCCTTTCAGAATGTAATTAAAACTGATTTCTAGTAGAGGTATCAGGCTTTCTTTCATTTTCTTGTACCATTCAGGCTGGAACCCGTCGGTACCAGGTGACTTATTAGATTTCAGGTTAGAGATGGCCTTGTCAATTTCCTCATGTGTTGTTGGTGACATAAGCTTATTATTTGCATCTCTGCCGAGTGAGGGAAGATCCAAAGAGTCCAAAAAGTCAACTACAGCATTTTTATTAACCGGCACAGATTGACTATATAGACCTTTGTAAAATGTTTCAAATGATTTTTGGATACCATCTAAATCAGTTAAAATGTTGTGACTTATAGGATCTTTTATTTTATAAATTGAATTTTCAGCATGTTGTTTCTTGAGTCGCCATGCTAGCAGTTTAGATGCCTTGGGTCCTGCCTCATAATATCTCTGTTTCATAAACCATACATTTTTCTCTACTTCCTCACCTAGTATCCGATCTATGTCTTGTTTAACTTGTCTTATTTGTTGTGTTACAGTGGGACTTTTCTTTGTCAGTTGTGTTTTCTCTAAATCTTTCAGTCTCTCTTGTAGTCGTAACAGTTCTTGGGTCTTTTGCTTTTTAAGCATAGCCGACCTTGCAATTATTTTCCCCCTCAGAACCGCTTTAGCTGCATCCCATACAATGCTGGGGCTTGTCTCGCCATTATTATTATCCTGTAAGTATAAGTTTAAATTGGTTGTCATGGACTGTAAAAAGGAGAGATCAATTAGCATACCTGTGTTTAATCTCCATAATGTTTTCCTCTGTCTGCCGTCAAGATGTAAACTTAGGTAAATTCCAGAATGGTCAGAAATATCTCTTTGACCAAGTCTACATTCTTTTATCCTGTTTAAGTCCTTATTATACATGAAACAATAATCTATCCTTCAGTGGAGAGAATGGGACGCAGAATAAAATGTAAATCCTGGGGCGAATCTGTGTACAGAGCGCCATACATCAATAAGTCCTAAGTCTGAAAGCATTTTTTTTACACGTTTCTCTATAGGCAGGCGTTTTCTTCTAGTATTTGTTGTATCCAGTTGGGGGTTTAACAATAAATTAAAATCTCCAGCACAAATTAAAGGTCCATAAGATTCTTTGGTAGTCAGATCAAAGACTTTTTTATAGAAACTAATATTACTCCCAGGGGGCGGCGCATACATTCAATAGTGTAACCTCTTTATGGTCAATTTTACCTTTCACTAAAATAAATCTGCCTTCTTTGTTGCTTGATTCAGATATAAATTCAAATTTAATTCTGTTAGAGATCAAAATAGCTACTCCTTGTTTTTTGCCACTTCTATGAGAAGAATAATAGGTATTTTTGAAACCTATTCTTTTTAATTTATCATGTTCTGTGTTGGATAGATGAGTTTCTTGCCAGTATGCAATATCTACTTTCTCTTTTTTCATCTTTACCACCAGTTTACTTCTTTTTACAAGATTATTCACTCCATTAACATTTAGTGACAGTTTATTATAGGATCTAAAAGACATAGCTTAACATGTGAGAACAAAATGTCATCCCGGACCTCAGAACAGTAACTACAGAACACGAACGTGCTGAACAATGAAACAACACAGCACTGAACTGTGCTTCCAATAAGAAGGATACAGTATGGACCTTGAAAAAAGAGGGGACTGGCCACAAGGTGGGGCCCCTCTCCACGGTGAGCATCGTGGAAACAAAAAAAACCCCCAATAGTAATAATAAAGGAAAATCAGTAGTAAAGTAAGAGTAAAGTAGTCTGGTGACCTTCAGTCCGAGTCTGCAGGCGCTAGCCCTTTCATCGATAGTGAGATCGGATAAGGCTACAAAGTCATGATCATGAATAATCCAGAGAAACTGTTCTCACCATAATAAGGCCTTATGTTCTCGCGGAGTACTCACTAGTCCACCATTGTTTCTTCTGATGTCCGCCGAAACTCACTCAGCTTCTCCCAGATGTGTTTGTGGAAATCCCCACGGCGGGTCCTCTGCGTCTCCCACGGCAAAAGCTGCTTCAGCGTCTCCTCAGTCATCGTCTGGGCAGCTCTGCTTCTGGCGGCGGTTATCTGGACCGTAGCGATGCCTCGCCTTTGTAAATCTTCCGCGGCTTCTGTGGCATTATTGTAGGGAACACTTCCTGATGCGTAAAAAACACGCATCTTGTTGAGTGGAGTTTGAAAGCGAATCCCTTTCTCCTTCAGAGCTCTTTTAACAGGGATATATTCCTTTCTTCTTTTCTGTACTTCCACCGCATAGTCATGGTCAAAATACACTTGCTTATTGTGAATACGTATTACCTTTTTCCATGCAGCACGGAGTATTTCTTCCTTAACTGTGAATCCTCCTCTCGGCGCCACACCAGTCGGCTGCCTTTTGCAACAGCGGCTCGATTCCGAGTTTTTTTTCCCTTCCTCTCTCTTTTGATCACTTTTTTTTTTTTTTTTTCACCCCACTTATATCACGGACACACAGATCATCCCAAATGTCTCCTGAGCCGGTGGACGGAGCCACTGTTTATAGCAGGATACGATATAACAGGGAAGAGCTGCTAGCATTTAACCGCCACCCGGTCCCACTGGAAAAACTCGACATACCGAGAGAACTGAGGCGAAAACGCCGCGGCTGCCGGGCTGGAGTAAGGCGGAGGACAAAAAATATAAGGTACAGACCCTCCCTTCCATCTGTTGTCATGGGAAATGTACGGTCGATACTGGGAAAGTTAGATGAGCTAGCGGCTATCTCCCGTTATGATAGCACTTACCGGGAGTGCTCTCTCCTTTTGTTTACTGAGACGTGGCTAACTGAACTAGCAGCAGATGCTAACATTGAGCTGGAGGGTTTTCACACGATACGAGCTGACCGAACACCAGAGAGTGGCAAAACTAGGGGCGGTGGAGTGATCATGTATGTTAACAACAACTGGTGCAGACCGGGACATATCACTGTTAAACAACGACACTGCAGCAAAGACATTGAGTTGCTAGCTGTTAGCATGAGGCCTACATATCTCCCGAGAGAACACTCACACGTGATCTGCATTGTTGTTTATGCAAATCCGACGGCGAACGCTGGGACAGCGCGTGACGTCATCCATTCAGTAACCAGCAGGCTGCAGACAGAACACCCAGATGCTCTTCTCCTCATCTCAGGCGATTTCAACCACGTTTCACTGTCTCCCATTCTGCCCACTTTCACCCAGTATGTCACATGCCACACTAGAGACAATAAAACACTGGATTTGTTCTACGCAAACACTAAGGAGGCGTACACCTCATCACAACTCCCCCCACTTGGGAGATCGGATCACAACTTGGTTCATCTCCGACCGGTGTACAAACCCCTAGTGCACAGACAACCTCCGGCCATGCACACTGTGGAGTTATGGTCTGAGGAGACAATGGACACTCTAAAGGACTGTTTTGAAGCCACTGCCTGGAAGCAGCTCTGCGATCCACATGGTGAGGACATCGATGGCCTCATTCACACCTTCACGGGCTACCTCAGCTTCTGTGTGGACAAATCCATTCCCACCAAGACCATACGGCGTCACTCAAACAACAAACCCTGGATCAACCCTGAGATAAAAACACTTCTGAGAGAGAAGAAGAGGATCTTCAGGTCGGGGAACAGGGAGATGCTGAAGTCCGTACAGAGGGAGCTGAGGAGAAAGATCAGAGAAGGCAAGGACAGCTTCAGGAAGAAGATGGAGGACAAGCTGCAACAGAGCGACATCAGCGGGGTCTGGAGAAACCTCAAAACCATCTCGGGGCTCCAGAATACCTCCCCCCAGGCCACGGGGGGCAGGGAGTGGGCAAACAACCTGAATCTGTTTTTCAATAGATTTGACCAACCGCCCTCCCCCCTGTCTGCACAACAACCACTGCTGCCTCTAAGAAATCAAGTCCTGCTACCCACTCCCCACTCCACCGACACCCCCCCCACTCCCAACACACAGCCCCCCATCCTGACCCTGACCAAGACCCAGGTGAGGACGGAGCTGAGGAAGATCAAGGCGAGGAAGGCGTCGGGACCGGACGGCATCAGCGCAAAGCTCCTCAAGTCCTGTGCAGACCAGCTGTGTGGGATTGTGACGTATATCTTCAACATGAGCCTGAAACTGGGGAGGGTACCACAGCTGTGGAAAACATCTTGTGTGGTACCTGTACCAAAAACTTCCCACCCCAAAGACCTGAACAGCTTCAGACCGGTGGCCTTGACGTCCCATTTGATGAAGACCCTGGAGAGACTGCTCCTTGCTCATCTCCGCCCCCTGGTGGAACCAGCGATGGATCCACTCCAGTTCGCCTACCAGCATGGCATTGGGGTGGAGGATGCGGTGATCTTCCTCCTTCACCGTTCTCTGTCCCACCTGGAGAAGCCCGGGAATATGGTGAGGATCATGTTCTTTGACTTCTCCAGTGCTTTCAACACCATCCAACCGATGATCCTGAAGGACAAGCTGCTGCGCGCAGGGGTGGACCAGCACCTGTCATCATGGATCCTGGACTACCTCACGAACCGGCCTCAGTTTGTGAGAACCCGGGACTGTGTTTCCGACACGATCATCAGTAGCACGGGGGCCCCCCAGGGAACGGTGCTGGCTCCCTTCTTGTTCACTCTTTATACTGCGGACTTCTCACACAACACAACACATTGCCATCTACAGAAGTTCTCTGATGACTCTGCGATCGTTGGTCTCATCTCCAGCGGAGATGAAGCTGAGTACAGAGGGCTTATCCAGGACTTTGTGGACTGGTGCCATCGGAACTGCCTCCAGATCAACGCGAGGAAAACTAAGGAGCTGGTGGTGGACTGCCGCAGGCATGGGCAGCCCCTCACAGCACCAGTAAATATACAGGGAACAGACATCGAGATGGTGACATCCTACAAGTACCTGGGTATTCATCTGAACAATAAACTAGACTGGTCACACAATACTGACGCACTCTACAAGAAGGGACAGCGCAGGCTGTTCCTGCTGAGGAGACTCAGGTCTTTTGGTGTACAAGGGGCGCTGCTGAAGTCATTCTATGACACGGTGGTGGCATCAGCCATCACTTTTGGAGTGGTCTGCTGGGGCAGTGGCATTACTGCAGCCGATAGGAAGAGACTGAACAAACTGATTAAGAAAGCTAGCTCTGTCCTGGGGCAACGCCTTGATCCGATGGAGGAGATAGGAGAGAGAAGGACGGTGGCTAAACTGTCATCTCTGCTGGAGTCCGAGTTCCACCCTATGCAGGACATACTGGATGCACTGAGGAGCTCATTTAGCAGCAGACTACATCATCCCAGGTGCACAACCGAGAGGTTTCGTAGGTCCTTCCTACCAACGGCTGTCAGACTGTACAACCTAAGCAGGGCTGCTCGCAGAGATAGCAAAAAGACGTAACAAACTAATAGTTTTTTTTTTTTTTTTTTTTTTTTTTTTTTTGAATGCAAAAGATGCAATAGACTTACACAATGGTCCTCTCCGGCATACAACTAGGAACATACCGGTCGCTATGGAGGGTGAGAATATGTATGGGCACATAATCATACCATGTAGGATAACTAAATAGACGGTTATGCTGTTTCATCCCACCTAGCAACAATGCTCTGCACTGTGTGTGTTTATATATTTACATATTTATTCCATCTAGCTACAATGCTCTGCACTGGGTGTGTTTATATTTATATATCTATATATTTATTCCATCTAGCTACAATGCTCCGCACTGTGTTTTTATATATCTACATATTATTCCATCTAGCTACATTGCTCCGCACTGTGTGTGTTTATATACTTGCATATTTTTTGTACCTAGCTGCAATGCTCCATACTGTGGGTGTTTATATATTTACATATTTATTCCATCTAGCTACAATGCTCTGCACTGTGTGTTCATATATTCATATATTTATTCCATCCAGCTACAATGCTCTGCACTGTGTGTCTGTGTGTGTGTGTGTGTATATATATATTTTATAGTAATATGTACATATGTATATTAGCTGCTCTTGCTTGCTTGTTTTTTCTTGCCTTCTGATTGTTGCTCTGAGTGTTGCTATCCCTGTGCTGTTGCAATCCTGGAATTTCCCCGTTGTGGGACTAATAAAGGCTTATCTTATCTTATCTTATCTTATCTTAATCGAAGAAAGCGGACTATTATTGAACATGGCGGGGCACTCACTGGCAGCTTTGGCTCCAAAGCACGATGGACGCGCTCAATGCCGAGATCGTAGCCTTGGCCTAGAACATCACCAAACTCTTTTTTAATGAGACTTTCGGCAAAGGAAGTTACAGATGTGCCTTGCTCTGATTCCTCGGGTACCCTGTATATGTGAATATTATTCCGCCTGGCCCGACCCTCCATTTCGGATATCTTATCCTCAAGTGCCCGCTGATTTTGTAACAGCTGAACAAGCGTGTCTTTAACGCCAATGTCCCAACTCTCCATTTCTGCCATATTTTCTTCAACCTCTTTTATACGTTCCCCCGCATCATGCACTTGTTTAGTGGTCTCCTGGAGCTGTTGCTGTACTTCTGCTGTGAGCTCATCCATTTGTTTCTTCATGTCCTCATGAATTACTGAGCGAAAATCTTGTAAATCTGTTTATAATTCAGCTCGGAGAGTTACCATTCCAGCTGCCATGCTCAAGGCAACTTGAATCAAGTCCAGGCTAGCCATACGGTCGCCATGTTGGGCCGATGCTAGGTCCGTTTCATTAGCTGGGATTTCTTTTGCCATTTCATTATCAAGATTGTTTCGTAGCCCGTATCCGCCTTTCTTAGATTTGTCCCCGCTCATTATGACAACAGAATATTGCCGTTTTTCCCAAATTTAGATCTCGAGTCCAGGGGAAAACAGAGCTAGCGCCAGAGCTCAGTTTTTATGCATCCATGCTGTTGCACGTCACCAGAAGCCCCCCCGTGTTGGACTTTTGAGCTGGACTTTTATTATTCTGGGGACAGAAACCAGTCCGGGGGGGACAGTGTAATGTCGGGGCTGTGCTAAGGGGGCGGGGATTTTCCCGGCATGCTTTGGCAGCAGAGGATTCAAAGGGTGTTATCATTCGTGTGGTCTAAAGTGTTATTGCTGTGTCATTATAACTGCGTTATAATGACACAGCAGTGTTATAAGAAGAGTCAGAGCAGTGACTAATCATGCGTTTGTGTCACCCTTAGTGGGACGGAGGTCTGTGTGAATGACCTCCCCTCGTGTCTGTGTTGAGGGAGTGTGTTCTAAATAAAGCCTGTTTCGTCACAGTCATCTCTCCTTTCTTGTGTGAACCCCCACTACGTCACAATACATTAAAATGAATTTGAAAAACTTTTTAAAACACTATTTTTGCCCCTGCTACTCCACACTTACTGACTGATTTAACACTACATCAGCCGAAACTGTAAGCTCCGCCCATAATTGTTCCTACAGAGGCACCCCCAGGAATAAGGTGGATAGTGATGAAAAAATTATTTATTATTTTTTTATGGGTCGTAAATAATATAAATATTTACATCCAGCTGCTGGAGGAAGACAAACACAGAAGTCCAGTGAGGATGCCACAGCCACTAGCATCACTAGCTTGACCTTACATGCCATCTTCTTGTTTTTGGGTTGTTGGGTTGCCAGGTAGTGAATTATTCAGCCAAATTCCTGAGTCTCAAGGCAGATGTCAGTTTCCCAATCGTTCTCAAGTATGGCACGACAAAGGAGCAGGATAAATATGGGTTCTATAGAAGAGCTTGGAAGAACGAGGCGGTATGATATATAAACCAAAGTTTATTATCAGCTCTTCTAACAAGTCTCATCTAAGTGCAGAAGCAGCAGAAGGAAAAAGAGACCGAATACCTCCGGCTCTCTGACTTTATACTTGCACATAACAAAAGACATGCATATCAAAGGCTGACATCCCTCATTATCTTAATCCCCCCATTGTCTTGGTACTTCCTCTCTTCACCCTAGGGGGGTGAGGGTAGCTCCTCCGGTCTCCACCGCAGTGTCTGGGAACGTCTTTGTTCTTCACTGGTGGTTGAGAGTCTTTGTCCTTTCTGAGGTGTGAAGTCGCTTTACATATGTAATCACCAAACATTCTCACATGCTTCAACATATGTAGGTTATGGAATATATGATTAATATAGCCCACAGCCCCCCCCCCCCAAACGACTAAGAAAAGACAATAGAAAAATTCACAGTTTAAGATAATTACTATGACATACTAACTGCTACACCTCTTGCCACAGAAGAAACTTTCCAGCAGCCATGCTCCTAAGAGAGTTCAGTGGTAATCATAACAGCATAGCAAAATCATAAGTCAGTCCTAAACTGTTACAGCACAATTAGTGAACAACTGTGGAGTAGTTTGCATCAGTCCCTGTGCTGTCTGGGTTTTAATCTTCTCCCAAAACTGCTGTGGGTTCGTTTAGGCGTCCTGCTGGGACCTTCTTGTAAGGAATCTGCAGCGTGGGAAGGAGAGTGATTAATTGTTCCCTGCAGGGGGGCTGAGTCTTTTCTCTTGGGGGGTCTACCCCGCCGAGGTGCTCTCGCCAACAGTGCAGGCTCGTCTTTCAACAAGAAGGCAGGTTTAAGTCTGTCAATGCTGTTTCTTTTCTATCCCCAAAATCAAGCACAAAGTGTTTATCACCAGGTTCCAGCACTCTGAATGGCCCATCGTATGGTGGGCGGAAAGTTGGTTTTAAAGCTTCTTGTCTAACAAAAACGAATTCAGCGTTCTTTAAAGCTTGTGGGACAAAAACCCGTGGAAAGGAGTGATGAGCTGGACCGGGGAAAGAGTTCGGTCCGTTGCTGCCTAAAAACCTCGGGACTGGAAGATGCCCTGGTTCTGGGTTCTCTGGTAAAAATTCACCTGGGAGCCTGAGAGGTTGTGCAAAAACTAATTCTGCTGGAGAGGCATCTAGATCCTCTTTAGGTGCAGTACGCAACCCCAATAAAACCCAGGGAAGTTTATTTACCCAATTTGTATCCGTTAGTGAGGCTCTGAGGACGGCTTTTAAAGACCTGTGAAAACGCTCGCATAACCCATTAGCCTGAGGGTGATAAGCGGTGGTGCGATGAATTGTTGCCCCTAAGCTGCTGGACATGGCTGACCAAAGCTCCGAGACAAATTGAGGTCCTCTATCGGACGTGATGTCCGATGGGACACCGAAACGTGCCACCCAGTTTGTCAAAAAAACGCGAGCGACTTCCTCCGCTGTAGTTGACGCTAGAGGGACTGCCTCTGGCCAGCACGTGGTGCGGTCTATCATTGTTAACAGGTGTGTGAAACCTTGGGAGGAAGGTAGTGGCCCCACGAGGTCAACATGAACGTGGTCGAACTTTCTAGCAGGGATTGGAAAAGGCTCCAGAGGGGCTTTTGTGTGTTTGTTTATTTTGGTGCGCTGACAAGAAATGCAAGTTTTTGCCCATTCTTTTACGTTTTTGCGCAGGCCCGGCCACACAAACTTTTCGGCGACCATTTTAACCGAGGCGCGCACACCTGGGTGCGCGAGGGAGTGAATTGAGTCGAAAATACGGCGGCGCCATGTAGCTGGGACTAACGGGCGAGGTCGGCCGGTTGAAATATCGCATATTAGGGGGGGCACGCCGTTGCGTAAACCCTTTTCCTCCAGCCTTAACCCTGTTGGTCCAGACAGGAGTGCGCGCACGTCCGCGTCACTGCTTTGTTCCTCTGCCATGGCTGCATAATCTATCCCTGCATGGATAGGTGCTGCGTATGTGTCCGCGTTAGTGAAAAGTTCTGCGGCTGAGGCAGTATAATCTGTCTCCTCACGCTCTGGTGATGTCACAGCGCGAGAGAGGCAGTCTGCTACCACGTTAAGTTTGCCTGCCACATGTCGAATGTCTGTGGTGAACTCTGAAATCGCAGCCAGCTGTCTTTGTTGCCTGCCTGACCATGGTTCTGAAATTTTAGCCATAGCAAAGGTGAGCGGTTTGTGGTCTACAAAAGCCGTGAAACTCCGCCCTTCTAACCAGAACTGGAAGTGGCGGATGGATAAATGAAGCGCTAGCAGCTCCCTGTCAAAAGTGCTGTACTTACGCTCAGTTTGGTTTAGCGATTTGCTGAAGAATGCTAAAGGTTGCCAGATCCCGCTGACATGTTGTTCTACAACTGCCCCTATAGCTAGGTCTGAAGCGTCTGTGGTTAGTGCAATGCGGGCCGAGGGATCGGGGTGAACTAACAATGTGGCATTAGCTAGAGCGCTCTTTACTTCCGCGAAGGCGCGTTCGCACTCCGGGGTCCATTCGACCGCGTTGGAAGCTTTCTTTTTTCTGAGTGCGTCATATAGGGGCTGCATGAGCTGAGCTGCGTGGGGGAGGAAACGGTTGTAAAAATTAACCATTCCTAAAAATTCTTGCAGCGATTTGACCGTTTGTGGCCATGGGAAACTTTTTATCGCGTGAACTTTGGAAGTGGAACTGCCCCTTTCGGAGAGACTTTGTGTCCTAAAAAATCAATTTGTGACACGCCGAATTTGCATTTGGCTGGATTGATTATTAACCCGTGCTCTTCTAGTCTCTGAAAAACCATAGTGAGGTGCTGCTCGTGTTCTTCCTCAGACGAGCTGGCTACCAGCATGTCGTCGAGGTAGACGAAAACAAAAGGAAGGTCGCGTAATACCGCGTCCATCATCCGCTGAAAAGTTTGAGCAGCGCCTTTGAGGCCGAAAGGCATTCGCAGAAATTCAAAAAGGCCGAAAGGGGTTATTACAGCTGTTTTAGGAATGTCCTCTGCTCGAACTGGGACTTGATGATAACCGCGGACCAGGTCTATTTTTGAAAAAATGCGCGCACCCGCCAGATGCAGTGAAAAATCCTGAATGTGAAGAATTGGGTAGTGGTCATGCGCTGTCGCATTGTTTAATCTGCAGTAATCCCCGCACGGTCTCCAAGAACCGTCGGGTTTCGGAACCATGTGAAGTGGTGAGGCCCAAGGGCTCTTCGAGCGTCTAACAATGCCTAATTTTTCAAGGGTAGTAAACTCGTCCCGAGCTATGGTGAGCTTGGCCGCGTCTAAGCGGCGAGCTTTGGCAAATACGGGTGGGCCCGTTGTGGGAATAAAGTGTTCAACCCCGTGTTTAGCCACAGTGGCTGAGAATTTGGGAATTGTGAGTGCTGGAAATTGGGTGAGGAGTTGCTCAAACTTACCTCCTGCCGTGGTGACGCTAGCCTGCACAGGTGGTGGAGAAACTCGGGCTGAGCAGGGAATAGAAGCAAAGGACAGTGGTTTAACCAAGCGTCTATTTGCTAGATCCACTAATAACCCATGTGCACACAAAAAATCTGCGCCCAACAAGTTAAAACTCACCGCCGCTACAACAAATGTCCATCTGTAGTTGCGGCCGTGGATGTGGAGGTGCAGGCTCTTTTCGCCGAAAGTGTCAATGCTGGAGCCGTTGGCTGCCACCGCTCCGTTGCCCCCGGTGCCCATGGCTCGATCTGCTTGGGAGGGCATGACAAAACTCAGTTGAGCTCCTGTGTCAATAAGAAACTGCTTGCCGGTGTGTCCATCCGTCACATATAACAGCTTACTCTTCTCGCCGAGAACCGCTGCCGTTAACGGCTCTCGGCTTTTGGCGTTTCCCGAAATCATAAATTTGCAGGGGGGAACGCATTTGCGGGCCTTCTCGGCGAAGCGGTGGTGATAATAACAGACGTCGCTCCGTCTGTTACGTTTTGGCCGTGTCGCTGTCACCGCGGGCTGGATCTGCTCAGTGGGTTGCGGCTCTTCGTGGTTCTGGGCATCAGCGTTGAGGTCTGCGGATGCTGCTGTGGGTGTCTGCTCCTTGCAGGCGTTGACGAGCCGTTGAGCTTCGTTGGCGAGCACGCGGAAGTCTTGCTGGGTGCAGCATCTCATGTTGGCGAGCGTCCCTCTCATGTGTGGCGGCAGCGTGCTGAGGAATATGAATTGGAAGAGGAAGTTATCATTGTCCTCTTCTTTAAGCTGCAGCAAGTCCTCCATGAGGGCTTTAGGTTTGCACCCTCTGTGGCCGTAGACCGCCAGGATCTTCTCGGCTCTCTCTTCAGCTGAGGGGACGTAATTTGCCACGATGGTTGCTTTCAGTGTTTCATATTTGTCTTGGGCCGGCGGCCACCGGATCATGCTCCGCACACACCTCGAAGTGGCGGCGTCGAGTTTGGAGACGATGTGATAGAATTTCGTATCGTCAGCCGTGATGCCCGCCAGTGTAAACTGGGCTTCAGCTTGTTGAAACCACGAGGCTGGGTCTTCCTGCCAGAAGTCCGGCAGCTTGACAGCGACGGCATTCGTGTAGACCGTCACTGATGTGTCCGCAGGGTGAGAGTGCCTTGCTTCGGCTCTCTCAGCGGCGCTGGTGCTCGGTTGAGCCCTCTCAATCCCTTCTGCCGGGGGGGAAAGTCGTCCATCTGTTCCCCTGTCTGTGTGGGCGCTGGCGTCTGTCTGGGTCGCCACAGATGAGTCGATCGCGGGGGAACGCCTCAGGTCCATACTCGTGTCAGGGGTCACCAGTGTAGAAGAGCTTGGAAGAACGAGGCGGTATGATATATAAACCAAAGTTTATTATCAGCTCTTCTAACAAGTCTCATCTAAGTGCAGAAGCAGCAGAAGGAAAAAGTTACCGAATACCTCTGGCTCTCTGACTTTATACTTGCACATAACAAAAGACATGCATATCAAAGGCTGACATCCCTCATTATCTTAATCCCCCCACTGTCTTGGTACTTCCTCTCTTCGCCCTGGGGGGGTGAGGGTAGCTCCTCCGGTCTCCACCGCAGTGTCTGGGAACGTGTTTGTTCTTCACTGGCGGTTGAGAGTCTTTGTCCTTTCTGAGGTGTGAAGTCGCTTTACATATGTAATCACCAAACATTCTCACATGCTTCAACATATGTAGGTTATGGAATATATGATTAATATAGCCCACAGGTTCTGCTTTTGATTGCTGATGTCTGCTGAAGAGTCTTAAAGGGCTGAAAAGTCACCCAGAGGTCACCACTTTTCTTCTAACAGGTAAAGTAACCGGTGCTAGGTATAACGCTAACTGGCTCATTCATCTTCTGCTTCTAATCTGGTGGTTGGGGGGGGCGGGATATCAGTCTAAAGTCTATGTGCCCAAATAAATTTTATTTCTGACATGCTCATTTTATAATTATGAGTGTATGATAATATCAGCCAATATATGGAGTGGAATAAACCCCACTAACTCCTCCTTACCAAGCTGACATGTATGACAGGTTCATGATCAACATTTGCATTTATGAATGTACCGGCACATACTAATTGTGCAGTAGTCATGTTTTACATAAAGCTTTTAAAAAAAATTATCAGTTTTGATGTGCAGCTGCTCAGTCTTACAATTTGCTGTACAATGAAGGATTAAGTGGAAGAAGATGGATGGATGGATGGATGGATGGATGGATGTTTATTGTTGGGACGGCAGTGGCTCAGGAGGTAGAGCAGGTCGTCCAATAACCCGATGGTTGGCGGCTCGAATCTCGCTCTCCCCAGATATCCTGCCGTTGTGTCCCTGGGCAAGACACTTTATCCACCTTGCCTCCTGTGTCTATGGCACTGGGTATGAATGTGTATAAATGTTTGATCGTGGCTGGAGAGGCCGTTGGCGCAGATTGGCAGCCACGTTTCTGTCAGCCTGCCCCAGGGCAGCTGTGGCTACAGTAGTAGCTCGCCACTACCGTTGTCTGTCTGGAGTGAATGAATAATAAGATAAGATAAGATAAGATAAGCCTTTATTAGTCCCACAATGGGGAAATTCCAGGATTGCAACAGCATAGGGATAGCAACACTCAGAGCAACAATCAGAAGGCAAGAAAAAACAACATCTAGTAAACATATGTCCATATTACTATAAATGTATATATATAGACAGACAGCGCAGAGCATTATGGCTGGTGAATGTGCAGCAGAAAGTCTAAGTTCTCTCTCTCAATGTATCTACTTGTAAAGCGTCTTTGAGTGTCTATGATAAAGCGCTATATAAATCTGATGCATTATTATTATTATTATTATTATTATTATTATTATTACAGTTTAAAGATGCAAGAGATAGGATTCTGACCTCCTGGCCAGTAGGTGTCGGAAGCACTGTTGACTCACTATAATCTTGTACCGGTTGCCAGGTAGCAAGATAAACAGTACTTCCTGGTGGCTAACATAGGTATACTGCACACTGCTAACGTCTCAGACCTGGTTATTATGAACCAGCAGCATGCCAAGCGAGGACTCTTATAGTGATGTTAAAATTGAGGCCTCACGAAACAACGAGCAACTTTGAGACAATTGCTTCAAAAGTGACACAGTGTTATGAAACATCTAATAAAGACTGTGAGAGGAAACCGGAGAAATCCCAGAGTAAACCCACGCAGACATAGGGAGAACATGCAAACTCCACACAGATCACTGTTGGTCTGGGGCTGGGATCAAACCCAGGATCCCCCAGCCAAGGGTGGGTTGCTGTGCTGCCGCAGTGCTAACCACTCCGCCACCGCGCTGCCAAAAATATGCAAGTTAGGTTAATTGACATCAAACTGGGGATTCTAAATTGTCCTTAAGTATGACTGTGAGAGTGAAAGGTTGTCTGTCTCTCTGTGTTGGCCCTGCGATGGACTGGTGATCTGTCCAGGGTGTACCCTGCCTCTCGCCCAAAGATGCTGGGATAGGCTCCCCCCCACCCCCCGCGACCCGAAAAGGATTAAGCGGAAGAAGATGGATGGATGGATGGATGGATAATGAAGACTGCCATCTGATGACTGACTGTCAGAACTGCATCACAGGGATGGGCGTATTGATTAGTATCGATACCAGCTGGTCGATACTTTGGAGTTGATACTTTTTAAAATATCGCAATACCACTATGTTAATACAAAACATAAATGGCGTTCACTTACATAGTGCTTTTTCTCATCTCTTGATGACCAAAGTGCTTTACAGATCCTGCTATCCACCCATTCACACACTGATGGTGGAAGAGCTGCCATACACACACACACAGGCGCTAGCCTGGCCACCAGGAGCAACTGGGGGTTCAATGTCTTGTTCAAGGACACTTCGACATGCAGACTGCAGACAGAGCAGGAATTGAACCCATGACCCTCTGATCAGTAGTCGGTCACACTACACCTGCGCCACAGCCACCCCTGAATAATACAATTCAATATAAAATACAAATCTAATACAAAACGTGCAATTTGTTTTCACTTCTGAGAGTTTTAGGCATTAAATTTATGTGTGAAAACCAGTGAAAAACCAGCCCAAGCATATTTTAAAGCGGCTCTGCTGCGTCACGTGATTATAGCAGTTTATCAGATGTCAGAGGAAAAGATTCATAGCGCACTGCGCAGCCAAGCACTCACTCCTGTGCAGAGTGAGCTGAGCAATGTTGGGGGTGGCAGAAGTGTTACACTATTCATACAAATTCTATGACAGGCCTATTCAATTAGCGGCCCGCAGGCCACATGCGGCCCAGAACCAACCTCCGAGTGGCCCAGACCACACCAAGAAAATATAAATTTAAGAAAAAAATATGAAGGAACGGTCCACAAGTGCGCACACGAACAACAAGCGTGACCATCATCTGCACGGAGTTCAGAAGTGCCCCGCCCACGTGAGCGTTCCAGTCAGCAGCCAGCAGGCTTGGAGGTTTTCTAGCATTGCTGTCTGAGAGAAACATGAGCTTATTAAAGTAATTTAAACGCTGGAAAAAGCAGAAGAGATACGTAAGCAGTGGAGGCATTTATGGTGGTTTTAACCCGCTGGAAATGGGAGCAATAATGAAAAGTCACTTAGCAAACGTGTGGTGAGGCTTCATACTGTATAAGGGAAAGGCAAGAGTGACTGAATCGCTTTGGATTGACTTCAGCAACTACAATATCCATCCATCCATAGAAAAGTCAAAATTTTACCACAATATCTATCCATCCATAGATGGATGAATGGATGGATATTATGTACCTGGCAAGTTAAGATGATCGAAATTCACGAAGTCAGTGATTTTAATCCGTCAGCAGCCTTCAGACAAACTAAACGTGCCACCATTTGGATTTCAAAATAAGGGAGGTTTTTCCTGCTGTCTGGGTGGTGAGGAGAATTCTGAAAAACTATAAATATATAGAAATATTATCACAGAAATAACTGCATCTTTGGTCATTTAAGTTAATTTATTTCATTAAGTATAATTTTATTAATATTTTTTCTTTGAAATAAGAGTTAAATTATTGTTCTGTTCTGGCTCTGCAAACTTATGGTCAAAAGTGTAAATTGTATAAGGAAAAAAAGTCTAAATTTTACCACACTCTGTTTCAAATTTATTTATAAAAACAGTAATTTTATTTAAAAAAATAAAAAAAATTAACCATAAAATAGCCACAAATTTATAATAAAGTTTCAAATGTACAAGAAAAGTCAATTTTACAAGAGGAAATTACAAATTTGAGGAAAATGGTTTCAAATTTAGATAAATTTACAAAGAAAAGTAGAAAACGATAAGAAAATTGTTATAAATTTTGGAGAAAAACCTCAAACCTTCAAGACCCAAGTCATTACTCAAGTTTTTAAAAGGGTTCTCTTTGTACCTACCCTTAACTTTACTAGAAATTTTTGGTTGACTGATATGTGTGTGTAATGGAATTTGTAGTTATAAAAAGAGGTTCCTACTCACATATGTGGTGATTTAAAACAAAACAAACCACAATGGTGGATGTGCAATGTTTGTTAACGTTGTAGTGGACGCAATATACATGGCACTCCACCCAGGACAACGGGGTTGGTGGGGGGAGAAGATAGTTAGGGATGCTAATGGAGCTTGTTATAATAAATAAATAGTGAAAATTAGTTAATTAGATGTTACACAAAGTGCTTGCATACACATATCTCTTAGATCCACACGTACACCCACCCACCCACACACACACACACACATACACAAACATGCAAGTCAAACCCACACATACACCATTCACACATAAGCATCAGTTGCTTACACACATACTCCCCACACATGCACACACACATACAAACTCCACAGGAAAGTCTCTGTTCCTGTTTCCATATATGGACATGTGTAGGGCTAAAGAAGAAGACATATGGATGCTGAGAAGAAGCCATAAAGCCATAAAGGCAGGAACAGGATAGAGGAGCCATCTGGATGCCAAGAGGACAGCTTGGACAATGGATATGTATTGTTGGAAAGTAATGCCCATTAATTGCAAGCCTTTTTATAGCTGTGAATTCCTTTGTGCGGGGTCTTTCACCAGAGGAGGGGGTGAAACCAGACTAAAACCTCCCGTCACATGAACAGCTTCTTCCCCTCTGCCATTAGACTGCTGAACACTAAGTGACTCTCGTGCACCATGTACAGCAGCTCAACCAGACTCATGTCAATCATCACTGTTTTCTTCCTGCATTACCGACTGCACTATATAGTTCTCCACAGTATCTGCTGCTGGCTAATATATATTTTAACTGTTGACCAGTATCACTTAATCTTATCCTACACTTTATTACATGTATAGTTTATTTCTCTTATCTTATCATGTTTAATGTTGCAGCATTGTACCGAGACAAATTCCTAGTTTGTGTACTACATGAACAATGGCAATAAACCTGATTCTGATTCTGATTCTGATTCTGATTCTGATTCTGAAGGTCCCACAGCTGTGCTGACTCCCTGCGTGGTTCAATAAAAGTTAAGCTGAGAAATATTATTTCTTCTGTGATTATTGGTTGGTTAACTGAAAAGATTCTGCTAACTGTCCAAAAATTAATTTTTACAAGTTTGGTGGAGGATGCGGGCAGTTTTCCAACTATTTTGTCAATGGACATTGGGAGACAAAGCTTTTGTCTGCATGTCGTGGACAATCAGGGACCCGCTGATCAGAAGGTGAGAACCTTTTTTTTAAAAAAAAAAAATTCTGTAGCATTGTCTGCGACATTCAGTCAATGTAAGTCTTTGGTCCTGTTTTTAAATTCTATTGGAAAACTAATTTAAAGATAGTGTTATATTTTGTGGCTATTTTCTATTATTGTAAGAACACGCAGGGAGTCAAAAGCATGCATGCATTCACATGTTAGGGACAGATTAAAGAGCTGCTTTTTTTTAAATAGAGAAATTAGAAGAAAGTACCATATATTACAAGATATATTACAAGAATATCAATTTTAATCAACAATTAAGTAATATATGAATGATTAATATAGAGTGAGATCTTATTTTACATCAACAAGTGAAAATATAAATTAGGAACTCTAATATAGGAATCACCGCAAGACTCTCAAATTTCATCAGTGATTGAGTGACATAAGAACATCACCACAAGACTCTCAAATTTCATCAATGAGTGAGTGACATAAGAATACAAGTATAATGAAAATGAAGAGATACAGTATGAGACTCTAAAATAACAGCAAATAGTGAATAACTGTATCACCAGTTTGTTAAAATTAGTTGGACTAATCTATAAGATAAGCTATCACTGGTATTTGACATAATGCACGGCTCAGGAGACACACACGCAGGCTCAGGGTAAATCCAATAGCTTTATTGACAACAAGTGTGTATGAGTGCGTGTCTGCGAGATGTGTATGTGTTGGTGATGGCGTCTGCGTCAGGCACGGGGGCAGGAAGCCGTTCAGCTGGACAACCCTATGGGAGAAGCAGAGGGAGAAGGGTAACGGGCACCACACCAACACAGGATATATGATAATGACTGTTGGCTTACTTGGTTTGAGCAGGTGGCTGGTGTAGCAAGGGCGTAGCCCGGTAGACAGCGACCTGGAGCACCTGACGCAGCAGTGAGGAAATGATGGCTGGAGAATGTTGTCCGCTGCCGGGAAATCCACCTGTGCACAGGGGAGCAGACTGGGAGGAAAAGGTAAGAGATCCTTACTTGGTATCTTGCTTGGTGAAGGGGGTTCCTTGCAGCAAGTGATGCCGATGTGAGCAGACGGCTTCAGGCCGAAGCCCAGGGCGAGGCGGCTTAAATCCTTCGCCACTGACGAGGTGCAGGTGTGCGCACAGCTGGCACCGCTGATGAGCGGCGAGACGTGACAGTACTCCCCCCTCTAGCAGCGCCTCCTGGCGATGGTTTCTCCGGGTGCGCTCGGTGGAACTCAGTGATGAGGGACGGATCCAACACAAACGAAGAAGGCACCCATTGCCTATGTTCAGGTCCGTAGCCCTCCCAATCTACTAGGTACTGTAACCTGCAACCCCGGCGCCGAGAGTCCAGGATGGAAGAGACTGGCCAGGCCGGATGGCCATCAATCATCCGGGGCACGGGCTGCGCAGCAGGGGGAGGGCAAAGGGGGTCGGAGACTGCCAGTTTAACCTTGGATACGTGGAAGGTGGGATGGATGTGGAGGGAGGGGGGAATAGCCACACGCACAGCCACCGGGTTGATAATCCTGGTGATGGGGTATGGGCCCATAAAACGCTGTGCCAATTTTCTCCTCTCACCCTTAAGAACAACATCCTGAGTGGACACGTAGACACGTTGGCCTACCTGATAGGCAGGGGCAGGTCTCCTGTGCCGGTCCGCTGTAGACTTGTTGTGCTCCGCCGTGCGTAAAAGTGCGCTGCGCGCCGAAGACCAGATGGAGCGGCACCGCCTGAGGTGCGCCCGAACTGAGGGGACAGTCAATTCACTCTCCTGCGTAGGGAACAGAGGGGGGTCGTAGCCTAGGGATGCCTTGAACGGGGACATCCCGGTAGCAGAAGAGCGGGCGGTGTTATGGGCGTATTCCACCCAGGCGAGGTGTGTGCTCCAGGACGCAGGCTTGGATGTAGTGACGCAGTGGAGCGCAGCCTCCAGCTCCTGATAGGTCTGCTCACACTGCCCGTTGGATTGGGGGTGATGGCCGGAGGAGAGGCTTACCTTGGCTCCCAGGGCGTTGCAGAAAGACCTCCAAATGTCCGAGGAAAACTGGGGACCCCGGTCCGAGACCACGTCTACCGGAATCCCGTGCAGCCTGACCACGTGCTGGATGAGGACGTCCGCCGTCTCCAAGGCAGATGGAAGCCCCCGTAATGGAATGAAGTGAGCGGCCTTGGAGAAACGATCTACGATGGTCAGGACTGTGTCGAAGGTGTTGGAGACAGGGAGACCGGTGACGAAGTCCAGGGCGATATGCGACCAGGGCCTGCCAGGGATGGGCAGGGGCTGGAGCAGGCCCGCGGGGGGGGGGGGGGCGTTACCTGATTTGCTGGTGGCGCAGATGGGGCAGGCCCGGGCGTAGCGGGCAGCGTCCCTCCACAGACCCGGCCACCAAAAGGATCGTTGGAGTAGGTCGATCATCCGGGAGGACCCAGGATGGCAGGTGAGCTTAGATGTGTGAAGCCAGTGGATGACCTCCCCCCGGACAGTGGACGGCACAAAAAGCCTCCCCTCCGGTCCGCCGCCAGGGTCCGGTTCCAATTCCTGCGCCTTCTGGATCTTGCTTTCGATGTCCCACGAGACGGCCCCCACGATGCACGACCTGGGCAAGATGGTGTGGACTGCGTCTTCTGATGCCTCAGGGGCAAATTGCCTAGAGAGGGCGTTGGGTAGGCCGTTCTTGGAGCCAGGCCTAAAGGTGATGTTAAAGCGGAACCTGGCGAAGAACAAGGACCAACGCGCCTGGCAGACGTTCAGACGTTTGGCAGATCTTAAATATTCCAAGTTCTTGTGATCGGTGAGAACCACGAACGGCAGGGCAGCCCCCTCTAGCCAGTGGTGCCACTCCTGAAGCGCAAGCTTGATGGCGAGGAGCTCTCTGTCCCCCACGTCGTAATTATGTTCCGCCGGGGACAAGCGCCGAGAGAAGGCGGCGCAGGGCCGTTTGATCCCGTCGGTAGGTGACCGCTGAGACAACACCGCCCCCACCCCCGTGTCCGAAGCGTCCACTTCAACGATGCACTGCAGCGCGGGGTCGACTTGGCTGAGGACCCGGGAGGAGGAGAACTCCGCCTTCAGTGCCTGGAAAGCAGCTGCGGCCTCTTCAGTCCACCGGAACGGGGTCTTAGGGGAGGTGAGGCGGGTCAGAGGACCGACGATGGCTCCAAAGTTAGGGACAAAGCGGCGGTAGAAATTGGCAAACCCAATAAACTGTTGTACCTGCTTCCTTGATGTAGGAGTGGGCCACTCTACCACCGCTTTAACCTTCACTGGGTCCGGGAGCACCTGGTCATGAGAGATGACGAACCCAAGGAAGGACGTACTATTGGCGTAAAATTCACATTTCTCTGCCTTGACATATAACCGGTTCTCCAGCAGCCTCTGAAGAACCCGCCTCACGTGGTCCCGGTGCTCGTCCCCGGATCTGGAGAAGATGAGGATATCATCCAGATAGACGAACACGAACAGGCCAATGAAATCTCGGAGGACGTCATTAATAAGGCGCTGAAAGACGGCTGGAGCGTTGGTCAACCCGAACGGCATAACCAGGTATTCGAAATGGCTGTTCGGGGTACGGAAGGCTGTCTTCCACTCGTCTTCCTCCCGGATCTGGACGAGGTGGTATGCGCTGCGAAGATCCAGCTTAGTGAACCAAGTCGCCCCCTGGAGGGAGTGGAAGGCGGTGTCCATTAGGGGCAAGGTGTAGCGGTCCTTCTCCGTGATGTCATTTAGGGCACGGTAGTCAATACAGGGACGAAGGGAGCCGTCCTTCTTGCCCACGAAGAAAAACCCAGCGCCTAATGGTGATGATGAGGGACGGATAATTCCAGCACTCAGCGACTCCTTCAGATAAGTATTCATGGCCTCCTTCTCCGGCGCAGACAGGCTGTAGAGACGTCCCGAGGGTAAGGGTGCCCCCTGGCGGATGTTTATAGTGCAGTCGTAGGGACGGTGCGGAGGAAGAGACATCGCCTTGGATTTCCTGAAAACCATACCCAGGTTGTGGAACTCCGAGGGCACCAGGGTGAGATCCGGAGGCGCGGCGTCCTTGGGAGTAGGAGGAGAGGACGGGGCGCAGGCAGCGGATTGAAGGCAGGTGCTCATATAGAAGGAGCTCCAGGCGGACACTCTGGCGGACTTCCAGTCCAGGACAGAATTGTGGAGGCGGAGCCATGGGTATCCAAGAATGACGGGTGACACTGAATTTGGTAGGACGTAAAAGGAGATTTCTTCCCTATGGTTTCCAGAGATAATTACTGGGACGGGGATGGTCTGGTGTGTTACTTTTCCCAGGGAAACATGGGAGAGATTGACTAGGGCGAGAGGAGACTTGAGGGTTTGGCAACGGATGCCCAATCGGGTTGCCAGGCTCTGTGAAATAAAGCTTCCCTCCACGCCTGAGTCCACCAGTGCATGAGTGAGGTGCCCTGTGGGATTATGACAGAATCGGATGGGCAGCATCAATTGAGTGAGGGGAGTTAACCGATTAGCGTCCGCAAGGCCCCCTACAGTGACTCGCGGACCTCCCCGTTTGGCTTTTGTGGACAAAGCTCCACCGTGTGTTGGCTGTCTCCGCAAATACATACAGAGACCCAACTCACGGCGGCGTTGTTTCTCCGCTGGGGGGAGCTTTGTCCAGCCTGTCACCATCGGCTCCGACTCCTCGGAGTACCCCGGTGACGGCAACGCCAGGGGGCGAGCTTGGGGCAGGCGAAACGAGGCACCTCGAGGGCGAGAAGAAGAAGACTTCCGCTCCGAGGCACGCTCGCGCAACCTGTTATCCAAGCTGATGGCAAGGGAAGTTAGCTCCGCTAATGTCTCCGGGATATCCCGTCCAGCCAGTTCATCCCTCAGACCTGCGCTGAGACTGCGAAGGAAGATGCCGCAGAGCGAACGTTCTCCCCAGCCAACCTCCTCCGCAGCGACCCGGAAGTCGATCGCGTAGTCAGCTGCCGACCGGCTTCCCTGCTGAAGGCTGAGAAGACGATCGACCTGAACGCTCTCTGTACGCGAATGATCGAACACTTCCAGAAACAGTCTCACGAACTGGCCATAGGTGAGGGTGGCGTAACTGGGCTTCGCCATTACGGCGTAAGCCCAGGTAAGCGCTCGCCCCTCCAAGAGCTTCCCTATGTAGCCAATCTGGCTATGGTCAGAGGGAAAGTCTCCGGGCACGCGGTGAAACACGGACTCACATTGCATGATAAACCCCCGCGCTCCACCGAGCTTACCGCTAAAGCGGGCGGGGGTCGGAATAGGTGTGAGCTGTGCCGGTGCAGCCGGAGCAGGCTGGACGGTCACTGGAGCAGCAGGAGCCACGCCACCCAGACGAGCCGGGGGGAACGGCTGTTGGGGGTCCAAGCGGTCCAATCAGTTAGTTATTATACTTAATTGATTTAAAATCACCTGTTGTTGGTGGGCTATTAGATCCCCCGAGCCTCAAGGGTGGAAAGGCGGCGTGCGAGCCTGCTGTCTGCCGAGCCGCTCTGCTGAAGCCGTACTGACATAATGCACGGCTCAGGAGACACACACGCAGGCTCAGGGTAAATCCAATAGCTTTATTGACAACAAGTGTGTATGAGTGCGTGTCTGCGAGATGTGTATGTGTTGGTGATGGCGTCTGCGTCAGGCACGGGGGCAGGAAGCCGTTCAGCCGGACAACCCTATGGGAGAAGCAGAGGGAGAAGGGTAACGGGCACCACACCAACACAGGAGATATGATAATGACTGTTGGCTTACTTGGTTTGGGCAGGTGGCTGGCGTAGCAAGGGCGTAGCCCGGTATACAGCGACCTGGAGCACCTGATGCAGCAGCGAGGAAATGATGGCTGGAGAACGTTGTCCGCCGCCGGGAAATCCACCTGTGCACAGGGGAGCAGACTGGGAGGAAAAGGTAAGAGATCCTTACTTGGTATCTTGCTTGGTGAAGGGGGTTCCTTGCAGCAAGTGATGCCGATGTGAGCAGACGGCTTCAGGCTGAAGCCCAGGGCGAGGCGGCTTAAATCCTTCGCCGCTGACGAGGTGCAGGTGTGCGCACAGCTGGCGCCGCTGATGAGCGGTGAGACGTGACAGTATTGATGACTGGACACAGCTCAATGTAAATAGCCTCTACTTATAGTTAAATTGGTTAAGGTTAAAAAGTGATTCAGAGCGGCAGGGAAAGACACACACTCAAATACACAATAACCTCTGTAGATATTGTCCATATTGTGCGTGTTGATTCTGTGAATCTTGAGGGGATAAATGTGTCGGTTGAGAAATAATGGTGGCTGTAAATGTCTACTAACTCTTTTTCACATAGTATATTTAGGTGATTTAACCAAAATGGCACACTTCTAGCCATGCAGATTAAGGCGAGTCTGCGACTTTGTTCACGGGGATGAGTGTAATTCACCCACTCTTGAGTTGAGCTGAGAGATTGTCTTTAAAAGGAACTCTGATTATATTGGCATGTTAGCTCTATATGCTTTATTTTTTTGTTACTAACATAACTATAATATAATTTTTTTGAAAATAATTCCCAGTTTTATATATTTTTAAAAAACTTTATTACGATTTTTATTTACGTCGCAATGCATTCTGGGTAGTGACGTAGAATGGTTGCAGCCATTTTTTCTGTCTTATACAAGCCAAGAAGCGAAGCTCCTAACTACTGCCATTTGTCAGTGAAAATGCCACATTGCGGATGTTGGATGTAATTTGTTGGATGTAATTTCAAATCAAAGGGAAATAAAGAGAGCGGGGTGAGCCTCCATAGCTTTCCTAAAGAGGGAAAGTGGAGGAAAAAGTGGGGCGGCAGCAGCTCAGCAGGTAGTGTAATAACCCGATGGTTGGCGGTTCGCATCACGTTCTCCCCAGATATCCTGCCGTTGTGTCCCTGGGCAAGACACTTCACCCGCATTGCCTCCAGTGCCCATAACACTGGGTATGAATGTGTAAAAATGTTTAAATGCTCGGTGGTGGCCGGAGAGGCTGCTGGCGCGGATTGGCAGCCACATTTCCCTCACTCTGAGTCTGTGATCGCGCGCTGTAGCGCATGCCTGATAAAGCTGACATATGTATTAATCACACTGTGATAATAGCACAATATCGCTCAAAGCGCACGCATGAGACATGTCTGTGATCGCACGCTTGTGTTGACCGTTCCTGCCTTTCGTCTCCTAACTGTGGTTTTGGGACGCAAGGGAGATGCATCTTCCTCCGCGGTCAATTCCCGAGTAAATCTCACTCTTGTGGTACACAGAAACACAGGCCATTTTGCTGAAGCGTTGGGGCTTTATTTATATACCGCACTGTTGTCAGCAACAAATTCTACCTGCTCTGGTTGCCTCGCTCTTTCTACTTATCCGCACCAAATCACACACCGTTCACCACACACACCGGGGAAGGGGGGGGGGGGGCGCCTCGGCTGCACAAATGCCATCACTCACTCATGTCCACGCACCGAGCTGCCCATCCAAACACACGCACCAGACATCCCACAACACTTGATAGAGCTGACATATGTATTAATCACGCTATGATAAAGTACAATATTGCGCAAAGCACACGAGCGTGCGCTTTGCGCACCAGTGTGGCGGATGAAATAAGGGAACCCAGTGTTGAGGCACGGAATAAGTGCAGGCAGGACACTGCGAACTGAAGTTTAAAAGGGTGTTTATTTCATCCTCTAGCACGAAGCTCACTCCAGCGCTGTGGAGCGAGCCCTTTTTTTTATTACTTATTTTGTACCCATAGGTAGATTTGTTTTGCAGTCTGGTGACAAGCCACCAGCTGCCAGTCGCTGCGTGCGCAAGTGCCCCTTAACTCCCTAACCTGCATGTTTTTGACATGTGGGAGGAAACTGGAGAAATCCCAGAGTAAACCCACGCAAACACGGGGAGAACATGCAAACTCCACACAGATCACTGTTGGCCGGGGACAGGGATCGAACCCACGATCTCCGCGATCCCCCGGCCAAGGGTAAACTGTGCTGCCACAGTGCTGCCCACTGCGCACTGTGGTTAGTACAAAATAAGTAATAAAAAAAAAGGGCTCGCTCCACAGTGCTGGAGTATGAAATAAACACCCTTTTAAACTTCAGTTCACGTGTCCTGCCTGCAATTATTCCATGCCTCCACACTGGGTTTCCTTATTTCATCTGCCACACTGGTGCGCAAAGCGCACACTCGTGCGCTTTTAGCGATATTGTGTTATTATCACAGCGTACAGCGCGTGATCACAGACTCAGAGTGAGGGAAATGTGGCTGCCAATCCACGCCAGCAGCCTCTCCAGCCACCACCGAGCATTTAAACATTTTTACACATTCATACCCAGTGTTATGGGCACTGGAGGCAATGCGGGTGAAGTGTCTTGCCCAGGGACACAACAGCAGGATATCTGGGGAGAGCGCGATGCGAACCGCCAACCATCGGGTTATTAGACGACCTGCTCTACCTGCTGAGCCGCTGCCGCCCCACTTTTTCCTCCACTTTCCCTCTTTAGGAAAGCTATGGAGGCTCACCCCGCTCTCTTTATTTCTCTTTGATTGGAAATTACATCCAAAAGCCGCGCAATGTGGCATTTTCACTGACAAATGGCAGTAGTTAGGAGCTTCGCTTCTTGGCTTGTATAAGACAGAAAAAACGGCTGCAACCTTTCTATGTCACTACCCAGAATGCATTGCGATGTAAACAATAATGGCGATTTACATCGTAATAAAGTTTTTTAAAAATATATAAAACTGGGAATTATTTTCAAAAAAATTATATTATAGTTATGTTAGTAACATAAAAATAAAGCATATAGAGCTAACATGCCAATATAATCGGAGTTCCTTTTAAATCATGGTAAAAGTTACTGAGAGGAGATTGTTTGAAGTAACAGCGCTGAATTGTACACAAAGTTAAAGGTGTAAGATTATTCTTGCGTGAATAATATTGAATTTAAGGAAATAGCTCTTCAGTTTTCTCTGAGGAAAAAAGATGTGATTTGTGCTCAATAGGCTTTGCAGCCATGTTGCGCATTCACTATTTCATGTGACTGAAACAGCCACATGGCATTCACCGTTGCATGAGAACTGTGCATGTGCAGATTAAGCAGTGTAAACGCCATCCTGAAAGTCACCAGGGTGAGTCAATCCTGGGCGCTATCTTGGGGCTGTGGCAGCTAGACCACCTTCAAGTAATGTCACTGTGTTTCCTCCTCCTTGAGTGCAGAAGGAACTACCTCCATCTTGTGGTCAACTATAAGAATTGTATTCTTTCATAAATTTATCTCCAAATTGAGATTCAAGTTAACTTTAAAGGAAATTTTTCCAACAATTTTGGAGACGTTAGTATCTCTCTGGCTGAAAGGAGCCGCCGCTCTTGTGGTAGAAATGTTTAGATAGGATTAGGATATTAAATATTTTTTACACAAATGTGCTTTTGCTGTATGAAGTCTCTTGCACTGCTCCACGCTGAACATAAAAGATGTGGGTTAGCTATATGCACACACACCCCTTATCGCTTAGCAAAGGGCTGCTTTTGCTCACTCATAGAAGGGGGGAGGTGAATTTGTGTTCAGGGTTGCGACTAGAAATAATGAAGTCAGTGATCCTGAAGAAGAGAGCCATTGTTCAGCAGGATGCACCTGGCCAGGCGACCTTGGGGGAGAAGACAACTGATGGAGTCAGCATTCCAGAAGAAGGGAGCTATTGTTGGGGCCTGGGGAATACCCCAGACCAGAAGAAATATGTACTTGAATCTATTGGTTTTCAGGGCTGTCGGCAAGTTGAGCTGAGACAGTCTCACAGCTGTGATAGTCACTGCATGCTTCAAAAAATAAACAGATAAGTGAGAACTAGAACTTCTCATGTGATATTTAACTGGTGTATTTTAAAAAATGGTTTTGTGCTAACTGTCCAATTCTTGAACACACTTTTACAGAGAGAAGGAAAAATAGTTTTTACATTCTGGAAGACCGTGTACATGGCAAAGAACAAAGACCTCCCACACCAGCTCTATAGTGGATTTGAAGCAGTGAGGCAGCAACAGAGAGGCTACCCCCAATCAGCTGGAGAGTGAAGAGGCTCAACTTTAATCTGGGCAGAGGAGAGAATAAGTAGATTTATTCCTAATTATAAAAGGGAATGTGTTGTTGTGAAAATCCTAGGTGGTGAATATATAAAAATAGGGTTAATTCAAAACACTACTGAAGAGAAAAAGGAAAAAAATAAGAAAAGAAATAAAAGTTATGATGTGTGCATGGTGAAGTGAATTTTGTATGTTGAGAGTGGATAGAAATGGAGAAGGAAGTTTGGTGTTAGAGGAAAATTGAAGGCTGATGAATGTGAAAGTTTTGTGCAGGATATAAGGGAAAAGTATGGAGAAGTGATTGGAAGAAGGGAAGAAAAAACGTAAGAATGAGAGACTGACGCTGCAATGGTAAGATAAAAAAAATAATAAGCATGACAAAAAAAAAAAGAAAAAAAAAAGACACTATATAATGGTTTGTCTGTTTCTGTATTAATCCGAAACGATGGTGGTGGCTGTGGTTCCGGGCCAGACCCGCCTCCCTACCCCACTGACCATGTGAGTTCCTCTAAGATCCACTTGAATTGGCTGCGTCCACCCCCTCCGCACCATCGCCCAGCGACCCCCTCCTCCCTCCGTGACTACAGTAAAAAAATTTAAAACAAAGGCACATCAAGAGACGGGTCAAAGATGGTCAAAACGACAACATGTAAGTAAAATACATTATATTGTTGTTTTTCCATTTACTTTTCTGATAGCATCTCAAATATTGGATCTCATTCAAGAACATTTTAGTGTTTGTGTAAATCATGCGTATTTTGCCAGGAAGCTGTGTTAGTACTAACAAGCCACTCCAGATTCAACAAACTGCTCCTAAGTTCTCCAAGCGTGCGTAAATAGCATTCGTGAATCATCTGTAGTCAGCACATGTTCACGAGAATTGAAGATTGCATAAGTGACACTTAAAACTATTGCTAAAGTCACGTTTCACAGGAACTGATCAGCAGTTTCAGTCACTAAGTCTAAGAGAGCGAAAGAGAAGAGGAAAAAATCCAGCGAACCTGAAGTTCTACACGGCATAAGCCTGAATGTAATGCTATGTTGTAAAAAACATTTTTACTGTCTTGGAAGGGCATTATTTTAAACAACTATGGCATAAAATACACCTGAAATTGGATTTCAGACGGGCGCCGTGATCTGCTTTCAAAACTGTACATATCCAAATTGCACTGAGCTGAGACTCTCCCACTTTGCAGAGCATTAAAACACATTTCAACAATTTGGGTTTAGAATGTGTGTATAAAAAGCAATAAAAAATACTCTAGCTAAAATTCACAGTATAATGTGGAAATAAATATTACTTCCCCCCTTATTTTTTCAACACTGCACCGTAACTCAGAAGCAAGGTGCACACTTCATGTCAAAGCAATAAAAATCAGAATTATGTCCATCGGATCCTATGTAAGTTGATCAATTAGCAATCATCCAAACATTACTGTCATGCTGGACAAGACATTTCTCACTGCACTATCCCACAGAATTATGGAGAAGTGCGCTCTTACATATTACTGGGAAAACAATGTTTAGAATGTTTTTGTATCTGATATGATTTGGACGATACAAAAAGATTCTAAACATTGTTTTCCCAGTAATATGTAAGAGCACACTCCTCCATAATTCTGTGGGACAGTGCAGTGAGAAATGTCTTGTCCAGCATGACCGTAATGTTTGGATATCTGATATGATTTGGCTGGGCGGCGCGGTGGCGGAGTGGTTAGCACTACGGCAGCACAGCAACTCACCCTTGGCCGGGGGATCCTGGGTTCGATCCCAACCCCCGACCAACAGCGATCTGTGTGGAGTTTGCATGTTCTCCCCGTGTCTGCATGGGTTTACTCCGGGATTTCTCCGGTTTCCTCCCACATGCCAAAAACATGCAAGTTAGGTTAATTGGCATCAAACTGGGGATTCTAAATTGTCCTTAGGTATGAGTGTGAGAGTGAATGGTTGTCTGTCTCTCTGTGTTGGCCCTGCGATGGACTGGCGATCTGTCCAGGGTGTACCCTGCCTCTCGCCCAAAGATGCTGGGATAGGCTCCAGCCCCGGCCCCCCGCGACCTGAAAAGGATTAAGCTGAAGAAGATGAATGAATGAATGAATGATTTGGACGTAGATGAAATGATAATTCTTAAATCATCCTTAATTATTTTTAATTATAACCTAAATCAAAGTATGAAATCTAGTTTATGTGGATTAAACTCTTAGACTTGATTCAGACAAATAAAATATAGTTATTTAGTGAAGACTAAGCTTAGAATAAAAGCAAACTATTTACACAAAATGCTCAGCTGGTCTGGATCACTTGTAAATATTGTTTGACATTATACTAAATTTTAAGATATTAACAAATTGGTGTTGGGAATCTAGGTATGAAAGGAAAATAAAAATTTAAAGAAAAACATGCACTTATTTATGTGATGGCTGACCCATGGGACTCTGGGGCTCCCCATGAATCTGTCTTTTATTAAGGAAGCCAGAAGGAGGAGGGGGAGGAGGACAGCAGTGGAGGAGGAGGGGCCGTGGCCGAGGAGGGAACACACCCCTACAGTGGAAATGAGTACATCAGTGTGGAAAATGGGGTCACTGGCAAAGAGTGTCCCCAAAGGCAAGACCGGCCGGTGGGAGGGGGAGGCGCCCATGACCCACATCCATTACAACAAAACTGGACTGCATGATTAGAACTAAAACAGATAAGTGGACTCACTCCTACACATATACAGAAAATTGACAAAGCAGACATTTTCCATTTACCTGACTTTGATCTAATGTTAACAATATAGTGTTTACCATAAGTAATGTTGGAAGTTCAAGGTACTCCAATTAAATTTGTGTGACGCAGGTGCATGTAGATTAATAATTTCAGGTAATGACATTCAGGGTTTTTCAAAGTCAGAAGAAAAAGTAAAAAATCGATAAATGGAAAATCTGCAAATGGAAAACTAACAGTAGATTATCTGTCAAAATCTGTGAAAATAAAGGATCCTACTACTGGTAACATTGTTGAAGGGTGGTTCATTTTATCAAAGGTTACCCACATGTTGAGGAAGTAAACATAGATTATGAGACTTCCAAAACAAAATACTGATACTCACTTGACCTGGCCGCGGCCGGACCATGTTCAGTGATATCACGGGATTTTACATCCACAGTTCCTACTGATTGGCAATCTCCAAATCAATATCATTGTACCATGTACTATAGGCAACTGAACAGATCTGATCCAAATTATGAACAAACATTTTTTGCAAATCCATCCTCCAGATTGGTCAGTAAAAACTTGTGACCAGTACAAGGGTGACCAGTGTGGGAGCATTTGTTGTCTTATCTGATGAGGATAAGGGACATTTTGAACAATGGGGGTTCTGTGGAAATGCATATTGTGGAGGAATCTGCAGACAGCGTCTCAGTCAGGAGGCAGTGATTAAACATAAGAGAATAACAGGCAAGGACGTCATGGGGAGTTGGCAGGAAGAGGGAGCTGGGGGGTTTAAGGGAGATGTATTGTGAGGTTAGATGTCATGCAGTGTGATGTGAAATGTCATGTAGATGTGAGATGATCTGTGGAGTTTAACAGGAGAAACCTGGTTTGGCTGGGTCATTGCTTTTCTGTGCATGGACAGCGTGAGAGTGTTAATAAAGCTTCGTCTGTCCGTAAACTGGCCTCATCATTTCCCACACTCTCCACACTGGTGACCCTGGACGTATTATGGAACACGAGGCAATAACCCCGGAGTCGGCCTGGACGGGAAGCCCCAGCAACGCGGCAAGCATCCCACAGACGGCCCGGACGGGAACCCCCAGCACCGTGTGCGCTGTTGCAGTCAAGCTACCGGACTTCTGGCAGCACAACCTGCGCTCTTGGTTCCACCACACCGAGGCCCAGTTCGCCCTCCGGGGAATAACGGCAGACGACACCAAGTTTTTCCATGTGGTTGCAGCGCTGGATGCTCGCACAGCTCAGCAGGTAGCGAGCCTGCTTGACCAGCCCCCAGCCAAGGACAGATACGAGACTCTCAAAGCTGCGCTGATTCAGCGCTACACGCTCTCGGACTGTGAGAGAGCAGAGACGCTCCTGAGGTGTTCCGCGTTAGGAGATGGTTCCGCCGTCGACCTGATGGAGAAGATGTTGGCGTTAATGGGCACGGACGACGGGCATTTTCTGTTTGCCCGCCTTTTCCTTCGGAACCTTCCAACAGAGGCGAGAGCGGTCCTGGCCAATTCGCCGTCGCTGGCTGCGCGTGACTACCGTGCGCTAGCCCAGGAGGCAGACCGGATCATCCTCACCACCAGAGCGCTCACGGTGAACGCAGCGGCGTCGGAACCCAGCGAGACGACCGGAGGAGGCAAGGAGCCACCGATGGTAGCGGCAGCGGGGGCCAGTGAGCGCCAGAGAGACACGCTCTGCTTCTACCACTGCCGTTTTGGAGGGAACGCATGCAGATGTGCTCCACCGTGCCAATTCAAGCACTTGGGAAATGCCAGAGTCGGCAGTCAGTAGCAGCTGCGACCGCCGGCGAAGAGAACAAGCTGCTCTACGTGACGGACTCGCGCTCAGGGAGGCATTTCCTTGTAGACACCGGAGCCCAGAAGAGCATCATCCTGCCGACCTACGCCAACCGGCTGGCAGGACCTAGTGGCCCCGGGCTGGTAGCAGTAAACGGCTCGGACATTAAGACCTTTGGTAAGAGAACACTGGCTTTATCTCTACACGGCCGTACATACGAGTGGACTTTTGTCATAGCAGCACTGAGTTTCCCAATCCTGGGAGCTGATTTTCTGTGTGCACATGGTTTATTAGTTGATGTTGCTAACAGGCTCCTGGTTAATGCACTGTCCTTTGACTCTCTCCCCTGTACAGCTCGAGGGGCCGGGCCAGTAACACAAGCCAGCGTTACAGCTCCAGGCGGTAAGTTCCACACACTGCTCACTCAGTTCCCAGCACTCATGGTCCCGACGTTTTCAGCGGCCATCGCTAAACATGGGGTGGAGCACTTTATCACCACCACCGGGCCGCCCATTTTCACATGACCTCGGTGCTTGGACGCAGCTAAACTGGCCATAGCGTGTGAGGAGTTTGCCAACCTGGAAAGGTTGGGCATCATCAGGCGATCAAACAGCCCATGGGTGTCCCCGCTACACATGGTCCCTAAGGCTGAGGGGTCGTGGCGACCGTGCGGCAATTTCCGCAGGTTGAATAATGCCACAGCACACGACTGCTACCCAATTCCCCACATTCAGGACTTTTCCGTTCACCTCGCCGGAGCACGCATTTTTTCTAAAATAGACCTGGTCCGCGGTTACCACCAGGTCCCAGTGTGCGCGGAGGACATACCCAAAACAGCGGTAATAACTCCGTTCGGCTTGTTTGAGTTTCTGCGCATGCCTTTTGGATTAAAAGGAGTGGCACAGACGTTCCAGCGCACGATGGACGTGGTGCTGCACGATCTCCCGTTTGTGTTCGTCTACCTGGATGATATCCTGGTAGCCAGTGCGTCCGAAGACGAATACATAACCCACCTCAGGCCGGTTTTCCAGAGGTTGGAGGAACACGGGTTAATAATCAACCCAGCAAAGTGCCAGTTCGGCGTGACGGGGATTGACTTTTTGCGGCACCGCGTCTCACCGGAGGGAGTGATACCCTTGCCCGACAAAGTGCGCGCTGTGTCGAACTTTACCAGGCCTCAGACAGTCAGGACGCTGCAGGAATTTTTGGGGATGGTTAATTTTTATAACCATTTCCTCCCCCACGCAGCTCAGTTTATGCAGCCACTGTACGATGCGCTCAAGAGACGGAAACCCGCGGATGGAGTCGAATGGACTCTGGAGCGGGAGCAGGTGTTCTCTGAGGTTAAAGCAGCCCTGGCAAACGCTGCACTGTTGGCGCACCCAGACCCGGCGGCCCGGATAGCGCTCACGACCGATGCCTCGGACGTGGCCATAGGGGCCGTCGTGGAGCAATGTGTCGCCGGTTCTTGGCAACCACTCACTTTTTTCAGCAAGGCTTTGCACGACAGTGAGCGTAAATACAACGCGTTCGACAGAGAGTTGCTGGCTCTCCATCTGGCCATATGCCACTTCCAGTTCTGGCTGGAAGGGTGCAGCTTCACTGCGTTCGTGGACCACAAGCTGCTGACGTTCGCGATGGCCAAGGTTTCGGAACCATGGTCGGGCCGGCAGCAGAGACAGCTGGCCGCGATCTCGGAGTTTACTAACGATATTCAGCATGTGTCGGGTAAACTGAATGTGGTGGCGGACTGCCTCTTGCGCGCGGTTGTGGCCCCGGTCTGCGTGGGGATAGATTATACAGCCATAGCCGCAGAGCAGATTAGCAATACGGATGTGCGCGCGCTCCAGTCTGGACCAACAGGGTTAAGGCTGGAGAGCAGGGTACTGCAAGACGGCAGCCCTCCTCAATCTGCGACGTCTCCATGGGACGCCTGCGCCTGGTGGTCCCAGCCGCGTGGCGCCGCCGCGTGTTTGAGTCAGTTCATGCTTTGGCGCACCCAGGACTGCGCGTGTCAGTCAAAATGGTGGGTGCGAAATTTGTGTGGCCAGGCCTGCGCAAACAAGTGAAAGAGTGGGCAGCAGCCTGCGTAGCGTGCCAACGAGCTAAAGTGCACAGACACACGAAGGCTCCTTTGGAGCCGTTTAGTATACCAGCTAAAAGATTCAACCATGTTTAGGTGGACCTCGTGGGCCCTCTCCCGCCATCGCAGGGGTGCACGCACCTTCTGACAGTGGTGGACCGCACCACACGCTGGCCAGAAGCAGTCCCACTGGCGGCAACCACGTCCGCGGACGTGGTGCGCACTTTTTTGACAAAATGAGTGGCGCGTTTTGGAGTCCCGTCGGACATCACGTCCGATAGGGGCCCTCAGTTTGTTTCCGAACTTTGGTCCGCGATGGCCCGCAGCCTGGGTGTTGCAATTCATCGCACAACCGCGTACAACCCACAGGCAAATGGGTTATGCAAGCGTTTTCACAGGTCACTGAAAGCAGCACTCAGGGCTTCGTTGACGGATGCAAATTGGGTTGACCGGCTGCCGTGGATTTTATTGGGGTTGTGTTCCGCACCAAAAGAGGATATGGAGGCTTCCCCGGCTGAGCTGTTTTTTTCTCAGCCACTGCGGCTGCCCGGGGAATTTTTGCCAGATAATCCCGCGCCGGACAGCTGCCTGTCTCAGGGTTTGCAGTGTAGTGCAGACACAGGCACGCTGCCCGGCCCACCACTGTTTTCCACGCGCTTTTGTGCCAAAAACTTTGAAGAATGCGGAGTTCATGTTCGTCAGACACGATGCCCACCGCCCGCCATTGCGCCCACCCTATGATGGCCCGTTCAGAGTGCTGGAAACAGGGGACAAGCATTTTTTGCTAGACTTGGGGGGGGGGGGCGGCATCGGGAGAAAATATGCATAGACAGACTTAAGCCCGCCTTTGTAGTGGCGGACGAGCAAGTGCTGCTGGCCCGGGCCCCCCGGGGTGGAAGACCCCCACGGAGATCTCCCCAGGCAAACGATTCACCAGAACAGCCACAAGGGCAGAGCGAAGTCCCCCCCCCCACCTTGGCCCACCCGCAGTCAGACACACGTCCAGCAGCCCCCCGCCGGCACAGAGACCCCAGATACAGCAGATATGGGAGGAGACTGGAACCCAAAAGACGTAGTGACTGAAACTCTGTCTGGGGGGGGGGGGGGGGTTATGTGGAAATGCATATTGTGGAGGAATCTGCAGACAGCGTCTCAGTCAGGAGGCAGTGATTAAACACAAGAGAATAATAGGCAAGGACGTCATGGGGAGTTGGCAGGAAGAGGGAGCTGGGGGGTTTAAGGGAGATGTATTGTGGGGTTAGATGTCATGCAGTGTGATGTGAAATGTCATGCAGATGTGAGATGATCTGTGGAGTTTAACAGGAGAAACCTGGTTTGGCTGGGTCATTGCTTTTCTGTGTATGGACGGTGTGAGAGTGTTAATAAAGCTTCGTCTGTCCGTAAACTGGCCTTATCATTTCCCACACTCTCCACAGTTGCACACATTCAGTTCAATTCAATTTTATTTATATAGTGCCAAATCACAACACAGGTCATCTCAAGGCACTTTACAGAAAAGAGTGGGTTTAGGCTGTGCTGTCAAAATTATAGAACCCAGCAGAGACCCCTAAGAGCAAGCACTGCGGCGACACAGGCGAGGAAAAACTTCCCTTTAACGGGCAGAAACCTCGACCGGAACCATAGCTCATAGGGGACGGCCATCCGCCTCAACTGGCTGGGTTGAAAAAAGAGATAAAAAGTAGGAGGCCTGGCAGTAGCTACATTCAAAACAAACATAACAAATACAGTATTCAAAGCCAGACATTCCAGTATCAAGCCTGATTGGGCTGCACATGCGAGTGAAGGCCTGGCAGCGGCAACATTTTTAACTATAGGCCTTATCAAAGAGAAAAGATTTCAACTTACTCTTGAATAAAGAGAGTGTCTGCCCCCCGAACTGAACTGGGAAGATGGTTCCACAGGAGGGGAGCTTGATAGCTGAAAGCTCTACCTCCCAATCTACTTCTGGAGACCTTGGGGACCACCAGTAGTTTGGATTTTTGGGAGCGCAGAGCTCTGGCTGGATGATAAGAAACTATGAGTTCTTGCAGATAAGAAGGCGCCATACCATTAAGGGCTTTATAAGTTAGGAGTAATATCTTGAATTCAATTCTATATTTTATTGGGAGCCAATGTAAAGAAGCTAAAACTGGGGTAATGTGATCTCTTCTTCCTGTTCTCATTAGGATACGTGCAGCTGCATTCTGAATGAGTTGGAGAAACTTTATGGACTTTTTAGGACAACCTGATAAAAGTGAATTACAATAGTCTAACCTAGAGGTGATAAAGGTGTGTACAAGTTTCTCTGCATCTTTATGAGACAGGATGGACCTAATTTTAGAAATATTACACAATCTCACTGGTCAGACCCAAACACATGGATTGGAAAATGTTGGACATTTTGTCACCTCTGCTGAGGAATATAGCCATCCATGGGAAACCAACATCTGACCTTAAGATAGAATATGCTCCTAAATTAGAAACATAAGCATTGTCACTTAACTGGGTAACCACAGCACAAAAGGCTGTGCACAGTAGACACCCAGAAATCTCCTACATGACCAGTCTTAACATTAACAGAAGAGAGGATGGGAAAATTTGAAGCAAATTCTAAATTCATTATGGTAAAAAGATAAAACAGATGTTGGTCTAATAATAGGGGCAGGATATGTCACTATAACATCACACTATAGACCATATAAAAGATAATATCCTCTCTATCTAGAAGCTCAAAAAGGTGTTAAACAAGTCATAAAAGAGCTACAAAAAAGCAGCAGATGTCATAGTGTCATGCTCAGCCTCCCCATTCCTGAGGGAAACATCCTGATGATGCAGGACCTGCAGGAATTAACAAAGCTATAATTCTTTGTGCTCACTGTGTACCAGGATCACACACATTGTTGAATGAACTAAAACTCCAAATTCAATTTTTCACAGTGGTAGTCATTAGTAATGCACTTTCTCACACAATGTCAGTAAATCTTGCACATTTTATACTTCCTAATAGAAACCAATTGCTCCTATGACATATTGCTGGCATCTCCTGATGAAGAAATATGTAAACAAAACATACCTCTGCAGGCTGGAGTCTATAAGGGATTAAATAAAGGTGCTGTGTTTAATCAAGGTTCCCAAATTTATACCTGACCAAAGGGTAAACCCATCCTCCCACAAAAATTAATTCACTATGTTGCTACTTGAACACATAGACTTTGTCATGTGTTCAAGGGAGGGATGGTGATATTGGTTATTAGTTATCACAGCCAATGAGTTTGAAAATTTTGCTATAAAATTTTGCCAATAATGTATAATTTGTGCACAAAATAATGCCCAGGTCAATATCAAGACTAGAGAAGGGTAGTTTTCCATCATCAACATACCCATTTCAGAACATTTGCATGGACTTCATTGAGCTAACCAAATGTCAAGGGAAGAGATATTGTTTAGTTATAGTGGATATGGTTGCAGATTATTTCACATTTAGGGAAAGTGTTGAATAGTGATTTGAAACACCATGCAGCATATCACCCACAGTCTGCAGGATTTGTGGAATGACATAACTGGACCATTAAAGAAAGATTAAGAAAACAATGGCAGAAACAGGACAGAATTGGATTTATTGTTTACCACTGATACTATTTTATATGAGAATAATGCCTACAAAAGAAGGTTTATCTCCATTTAAAATTTACATGAAAAGCTTTAATTAGTATTCTCTCTTAGACCAGTTAACCCAGAAGATGAAGAGATTTGGTTTAGCATATTACATGTTAAAAATGTTGACTCAAGAAGATTCTGTCCATGCTATTCTTCCTAGGAAGGAATACACAGGAGGAATCATCACCATAAAACCTGGAGACAGACCAAGTCCTTACAAAGACTGTTAAAAAAAGACCTGGTCAGAAGCCCCCTGGCAGGGGGGTAATGTCAATTCCAACAGCTGTAAAAGCACAAGGCAGAGACACTTGGGTACACCTTACACACTATAAATTATTATCAAAACAAACCATAGAAGCTAGCCATAGAGAGTGTTGCTGTTGTGGAGGAAGTCTGGGACTACAAAGGGAGTCAGGTATTTTAGCTGACCTGATTGTCTCAAACCTTGGTGAAGAAATTAAGAGTCTACAGTAGGTAGAATACACTCAAAATGGCTAACAATGTAAGACCCCTCAGAGATTACTGACGTAGGTTCCAGTTTTTTGAATGGCTCACATGTGTGTTCCTCATGCTTGTTCTTGTCGTAGTTCTCCTGATATGGTTGTTGTACAGCTCAGTAGCTATTTTAAAAGGTAACTGACAAATCAATAAACATTGACATTAAGGATGAAGGGACACCACCCACCATAACGTGCACTGAAGATAAAGCTTGTGTAATATATAATTGTGACCACTCCATGCACTATGAATCTGAGTCTGTGATGTATGAAAAGAGTCATACTGTAAGTACATGTGCACTCCTCCATGTAACTGGGCTGATATGTTCAATCACACAGGACCTGATGATTCTTAAACTGGACAATATTATGTTGGAGTAAATGTACAAGGAAAAGACCCCTTAGAGAGTGTAGGCATGGTCTACTATTCATCCTAATCCTAATTGTGAAGCAATAACACTATATTCAAACACACACCAAGATATGTAGAACAGGTATTCACAACTAACTATTGGTGGGGATATGCAGAGTTTCTTGCTAGTCAGACAAATAAAACAAGTTTCTCCTGCTCAGGACTTAGGAACATTTCAAACAGTTCCTTCAAACCATCCTCTCCAGTCGTAGTCCCAGCACCAATGGCGCCAGGGCAGAACAACACGTTTGAACTAAATGAAGGATGGTCGCTCTGTGGGTATAGGGTCTACTCGCACCTGCCTCTAACTGGGAGGTGTCTGCACCCCTGTATAGCTGACTGATCACACTATCATGATGTATCTGGATTAAGTCAGACAGTCAGGGTGTTGAAAGCGGGACCTGGAATACAAACCACATGATGCATTCTGAGCAACGAATATATCAGTTGAATTTAACATTAGAGCATTGGCCAAAAGGTCACACTCACATTATTTCCTTGGACAGGGGTTGGAAAGAATATACTTAGGACTGAGTTTTGGCCAAGATACTGAGTATGAACCCAACCCTGGCTACAATCCTTCTTTGGACGGTGGGCAGGAGTGATAAAAAACAAAACAAAACAAAACATAATATTATCCCTTTTGATTGGAATTGCCACCCTTATGTGTGTAAGATGTTGCTGCATTCCCTGTTGCAGAGGCCTTATTGAAGAAACAGTACATGCTGCTGGTGCACGCCAGTATCTCATATTAGCTCAACAGGAGGAGCGTGACAAGGATTCAAGTGATGAGGACAGTTGGGTTTAAATTATGTCTACCAGTGTCTTTGCAAGAAAAATGTTGGTATTGACAATATGCCTATAATGACTAAAGCATGATGTAACAGTTGAAAATTGTGTAAATACATTAATTGGAAGTTTTTTAAGTTTTTATTTTTGATATTGAAATTGTAATACTGAATGTTTGTAAATGATAACTCATTTCTATGGTTGCCAAATGTAGTAGAAATGAGGTGAGAATTTTTCCTGTATAAATGCTCAAAGAATGAAGACTGAAAAGAAATTGCAGTGCAATGATTCCTCATGAAAGTATATACTGTTTATAGGTTTTTCACTCATCATACATGAAAATAACATCAGGTGTCTGATACCTGTTTATTATAGTTATTGACTCCATAAAAATGGAGTCAAGAGAGGAAATAATTGCTATAATAAACTAGAAAAGCACTCAGAGAGCGCAGACCTCCGCCAAGCGCCACAGTTCCCCCCCATACCGTGTTTGTGTGTAGGTTTTCAGATTCCTTGACCGTGAAAACATATGACTAGCAATTGGATTCACAATGATAGGATTAGTGGTTCAGTAGTAAAAGCATTACCTCTTTGGCGGAGGTAATAAACTGAAGTGTTGCTGTTGTGTCCATCTCCTCCATCTGCAAAGTGCCAGGCTGCGACCTGTCAAGGCATACCTCATGCCTCCCTTATTGGGGGGGGGGGCTTTCACACCTGTACTGAGTACTTAAAAACTGTATTTATCGGCAGATGAAAGAAAACTGAAGCAAAAACAAACAAACAAACAAACAAAAATTAAGCAAACAGCAACTGCAACATGAACTATTTCAAACATATTTATTCAAATGTACACTTATATGGACCCAATGTTGAGCCATAACTTTTTGGTAATGTGAAAATAATAAGCCAAGTAGCACAAAAAAATTGAGTGCTCTTGCTGTCAGGAAACAATGTTGGCACCAAATCACTGAAGTGATCTGCCACCAATGGGGGTATATTGTGCTCTGCCACAAAATGACAAAACATCACTTCTGCTAGTGATGCATTGGATTTGGAAGGCGTCAGTTCTCTCACTGGCTGAAAATGTTCATCCATCGATCGAATTTGGCTGCAGTTTTTGTGGCCCTGTGTAGCAAAGTGCGACTTCAGGTCGAAAATCCCTGATGCAGTCACTTTTAGCATTACAGTCACACATATCAGGCGCAGCATTACTTGCGCCGGGATTCCTCTCTGTTCCAGAGCCGCAGGACAAAAGAAGGTGCGATAATGGTTGCCGTGGGTTTTATTGGGTTTGCGCTCCGCGGAAAAAAGAGGATTTGGAAGCCTCCCCCGGCAGAGAGCTGGTTTTTGCGCAGCCCCTATGGCTGGCCGGGGAATTTCTGCCAAATAATCCGGCGCCGGACAGCTGCCCGTGTCAGCTTTTGCAGCGTAGCGCAAACAACAGGCACTCTGGCGGGCCCTGCCCACCACTGTTTTCTGCGTACTTTTGTGCCTAAAACTTTGAAGAAGGTGGAGTTTGTGTTCATCAGACATGACGACCAGCGCCCTCTATTGCCCCTGCACACATGTTGAAAATGGCCGTATCTCACAATGTTAAAGAATTATTTAAAAAATTCCTGTATCCAGACGGTGATCCGGATCATCCCCAAAATTTAATCAGTTCTTCCTTGTACCATTTCCAACAAGGCCTGAAAGTTTCATCGAAATCCGTCCAAAACTTTTTGAGTTATCTTGCTAACCAACAGACAAACAGACAGACAGACAGACAGACAGACAGACAGACAAATGCTGGCAAAAACATAACCTCCTCCTGGCCTTTGGCCTGGCGGAGGTAATAAATAGTGAAGATTAGTTAATTAGATATTACACAAAGTGCTTGCATACACATATCTCTGAGATCCACACATACACCCACCCACCCACCCACACACACACACACACACAACATGCAAGTCAAACCCACACATACACTATTCACACATAAACATCAGTTGCTTACACACATACTACACACACATGCACACACACATACAAACTCCACAGGAAAGTCTCTGTTCCTGTTTTCATATATGAGCATGTGTAGGGCTAAAGAAGAAGACATATGGATGCTGAGAGGAAGCCATAAAGCCATAAAGGCAGGAACAGAATAGAGGAGCCATCTGGATGCCAAGAGGACAGTTTGGACAATGGACATGTATTGTTGGAAAGTAACGCCCACTAATTGCAAGCCTTTTTATAGCTGTGAATTTCTTTATGTGGGGTCTTTTACCAGAGGAGGGGGTCAAGGTCCCACAGCCGTGCTGACTCCCTGTGTGGGTCAATAAAAGTTAAGCTGAGAAATATTATTTCTTCTGTGATTATTGGTTGGTTAACTTAAAAGATTCTGCTAACTGTCCAAAAATTAATTTTTACAAGCTAAACAAACAAAGATGCACCTTTCGCCCCCCGCTGCACCAGGTTCACACCTGAGGAGGCAGGGGTGCAAATGTATGGTAGCAAGACCTGCTCTGTGACGTGTGTGTCAATGTCATGTTAATGTGTGTACATGTCTTTCATGTCTGTTTGTTAATGTGTTTACCCTGTGTGCCGGAGGTGGGAATAGAAGTGTATAAAAAAGTTCACTCATGCACTCAGAGAGAGAGTTTTCTGTGTTTTATGTTGGAAGAGGAATAAAGTTCGTGTGTCGTCCAGCTCGCTGCCTTGTCTGCTTTCATATTCCACATTGGTGACCCTAAGACGTGCAGTGGAGAACGAGCCGAGCACCACCCCGGACAACCCAGAGGGAGAACACCAAAGCGGCATGCACTGTCACAGTCAAGCTCCCAGACTTCTAGCTTCACAGTCCGACCGCTTGGTTCCTACATGTGGAAGCCCAATTCGCACTCCGTGGGATCACAACGGACGACACCAAATATTATCATGTGTTTGCTGCGCTGGATGTGTGTGCCACGCAACAAGTGACGAGCCTGCTCCAGGAACCGCTGGCCCAGGGGAAATACAACACGCTCAAGCAGATGCTGATTCAGCGGTATACCCTGTCGGACAGTGAGAGAACAGAGAGACTCCTAACGCTCTCAGAGTTAGGTGACAGATCAGCTGTGGAGCTGATGGAGAAAATGTTAGCATGGATGGGGAAAAATGACGAATCCTTCCTGTTCGCCCACCACTTCCTCAGGAACCTACCTGCTACAGTGAGGGCGATCCTGGCCAACTCGCTGCTGCTGGTAACCAAGATCTACCGCGCTCTGGTGCAGGAAGTGGACCGCATCATCCTAGTGACCAGAAAGCTCAGCATGCATGCAACGACACCGGCATCCGGGAAGGACTCCAGCAAGGTCGAGGAGCTGTTGGTGGTGGCAGGGACGGATGCCAAGAGACACAGGAACGGGACACTCTTGTTTCTATCACCGCTGCTTTGGCTCGAATGCCCAATGCTTCTGCCACCGCGCCAATTCAGGAAGCCAGGGAAATGGCACGACCAGCAGTCAGTAGCAGCTGCGACTGCTGGTGACAAGAACAAGCTGCTATTCATCACAGACACACGTTTGGGGAGACGTTTCTTTGTGGACTCCGGCTCCCAGAAGAGCCTCATTCTGCCGGTCAGCACAGACAGATCGGCAGTAGTGCGTTCCCGAGCTCACGGCTGCCAACGGATCCAACATCAGGACGTTTGGCAAACGGACGTTGACAGTGTGCTTACACGGATGCAATTACCACTGGGACTTTGGGGTAGTGGCATGTTCTGTCCCCATTTTAAGCGTAGATTTTTTTTATTTGTTTATGGGTTGTTAGTCGATGTTGCCAACAGACGTTTAGTGGATGCTGTCTCTTTTACCTCCCTGCCCTGCACAGCTCAGGGAGTTGGGCCAACAACACAGGCTAGCGTAATAGCTCCAGGGGGTAAGTACCAGCATTTACTTTCACAGTTCCCAGCACTCACGGTTCCGACATTTTCTGGTACAGTAACCAAACACGGGGTTGAAGATTTCATAACCACCAAATGGCCCGCCGGTGTTTGCGTGACCTCGGCGCCTGGACGTGGTTAAACTAGCCAGCGTGTGCGAGTAGTTTACCAACTTAGAGCAGCTGGTCATCGTTAGACACTCCAACAGCCCGTGGGCATCCCCACTACACATGGTGCCTAAGGCCGATGGGTCGTGGTGACCGTGTGGTGATTTCCAGCGCTTGAACAACGCCACGGAACAAGATCGGTGTCCCATCTCGCACATCCAGGATTTTTCTGTACACCTGGCCAGAATGCGTGTTTTTTCGAAAGTGGATCTGGTCCACGGGTACCACCAGGTCCTGGTGTGCGCGGAGGACGTTCCCAAAACAGTGGTGATAATTACTTTTGGCCTTTTCAAGTTTTTACGCATGCCGTTTGGGTTAAAGGACGCGGCGCAAGCCTTCCAAAGAATGATGGACATGATGCTCTGTGACCTGCCTTTCGTATTTTTCTACTTAGATTTTTTTTTTTTTTTTTTCTGGTGGCTAGCGCATCTGAGGAGGAGCACCTCACCCATCTCAAACTAGTTTTCCAGAGGTTGGAAGCACGGGCTTATCATTAACCCGGCAAAGTGCCAGTTCGGTGTGCCAGTGATTGATTTTTTGGGTCATTGCATTTCGCCGGAGGGCCCGATTCCGCTGCCTGGTAAAGTACGTGCAGTGTCGGACTCTCTGCATCCGCAGACCATGAAGGCCCTGCAGGAATTTTTGGGCATGGTCAACTTTTACAACCATTTCCTCCCCCAAGCAGCCCAGCAGCTGCATTTGTTGTACGCCATGCTCAAGAAAAAGAAGCCTGCAGAAGACATCGTCCTGACCTCCGAGCAAGTCCAGGCTTTCGCAAACGCCAAAACAGCGCTCACTAATGCTGCTTTGCTCACCCACCCTGCCCCATCAGCGCGGATAGAACTCACCACCGACACATCTGACGTTGCCATAGGGGTAGTGGTGGAGCAGTACGTTTCCGGTGTGTGGCAGCCGCTTGCATTTTTCAGCCATACTTTGTGTGACAATGAATACAAATATAGTACGTTTGACAGAGAGTTGTTGGCCCTCCACCTGGCGACGCGCCACTTCCAGTTTTGGCTAGAAGGGCGCAAGTTCACTGCATTCATTGATCATAACCCGCTAATGTATGCAATGTCCAAAGTCTCGGAACCAGGGTCGGCCCGGCAGCAATGACATTTGGCTGCAATCTCAGAGTTTACGACCGACATCCAGCACATAGCCAGTAAGCTTCATGTCGTGGTCGACTGCCTGTTGTGCGCGTTAGTCTCCCCGGTCTACATAGGAATAGATTTGCTTGCCATGGCCACAGAGCAAACAGGGAACGCGGACATTTGCATGCTCCAGTCCACGCCGACTGGGTTAAAACTGGAGAGCAGGGCGGTGCAAGAGGGATGCCCCCCTTTGCTCTGTGATGTTTCCACTGGTCGCCCACGCCCGGTGGTTCCGAGCTCTTGGCACCGCCGTGTTTTTGAGTCAGTCCACTCCCTTTCACACCCCATCATGTGCGCCTCGGTTAAACTGGTGGGGGCGAAATTTGTCTGGCCGCACTTATGCAGGGACGTGAAAGAGTGGGCTGCAGCGTGCGTCACATGCCAGTGGGCCAAAGCGCACAAGCACACCAAAGCCCCCCTCGAGCTGTTCCAAATTCTGGCCAGGAGGTTCAACCTCATCCATGTGGACTTGGTGGGCCTCCTCCCGCCGTCACAAGGTTTCACGCACCTTTTGACAATCGTGGAGCACACCACGCGTTGGGCTGAAGTGGTCCCGCTGGTTTGCAGCTCGTCCACAGAAGTGGCTTGCACTTTTTAGTTGGCTTGGGTTGCATGGTTTGGATCCCCATCGGACATCACTTCCAACAGGGGTCTGCAATTCATTTCGGAACTCTGGTCCATGATGGCCCAGAGCCTGGGGGTCACAATCCACTGCACCACCGCGTCCAACCCCCAGGCTAACGGGTTATGTGAATGTTTTCATAGGTCGCTTAAAGCAGCGCTCAGAGCTTCACTCACGGATGCAAACTGGGTTGACCGCCTGCCCTGGGTCCTGTTAGGATTGCGCTCTGTGCCTAAGGAGGATCTGGCAGTCTCCCTGGCAGAACTCGTTTTTTCTCAGCTTCTGCGGATACCTGGGGATTTTTTACTGGAAAACCCTGCACCCGGGACTGACCTGCCTGCGCAATTTTTTCACAATACAGGGCCAGCCAATGTGCAGGGCCCGGTGCACCATTGTTTTTCCCACACCTTCGCCCCAAAGAGCTTACAGAGCGCCAAGTTCATTTTGTTAGGCACGACGCACACAGAATCCCGCTGCGCCCACTGTATGATGGACCGTTCAGAGTGCTGGAATCCGGGGCAAAGCATTTTGTGTTCGACTTTGGGGGCGTAAGGAAACTGTCTGCATTGACAAACTTAAGCCCGCTTATGTGTTGACAGACAAATAGGTGGTGTTGGCTCAAGCCCTCCTGCGCAGACGCCCACCTACAGTGGCTCCGCAAGTTGGTGTTCCCCCTGCAGAGAACTGTTGGCAGCAGACTAGGTCTTTCCCCTCCCCACCCTTTCCCCCTCCTCAGGACTGTGTGCTGGAGGCCGAGTTTGTCTCCTGTCCACCTCAACAGCAAGATGCTTCGGCCAGTCCGGCAACTCCACGTTACAGCTGCTACGGACGCCAGCTCAAGCCCAAGGTGCCGGAGGGTTAGAGCCCCTTCTGGGTGTTCGGGGGGAAGGGGGGGCTGTGTGGTGGACACAATACACATGGCACTCCACCTTGGACAACGGGGTTGGTGGGGGGAGAAGATAGTTAGAGATGCTAATGGAGCTAAACAAACAAAGATGTGCCATTCACCCCCCGCTGCGCCAGGTTCACACCTGAGGATACAGGAGTGCGAATGTATCGTAGCAAGACCTGCTCTGTGACGTGTGCGTCAATGTCATGTTAATGTGTGTACATGTCTTTCATGTCTGTATGTTAATGTGTTTACCCTGTGTGCCGGAGGCAGGAATAGAAGTGTATAGAAGAGTTCACTCATGCACTCAGAGAGAGAGTTTTCTGTGTTTTATGTTGGAAGAGGAATAAAAGTTTGTGTGTCGTCTATCTCACTTCCTCGTCTGCTTTCATCTTCCACAATGTCATCAATCTTTTCTTGGGGGGGTTTGTGCTCTCAAGTGTTTGACAGTTCATTTTTTATTCAGGTAAATGCACTTTGTGATGTGCCAAAGTCAGTTATGACCAGGATGTAGTATATTTTATTTCTAAAGGGAAATAAATGTTAATGCTACTAACAGTGCACTTTGAGTTTTTATGTACTTTGAGATATGCCTGAGTAAGATGTGACCAAAATGGTTATTTACAGAATTTTTTTCATTCTATTTATTTAATTGTTCAAGAGGAAAAATATTTCTACTACTTCAAGTTCTGCTCAACCCCAGCACTGTTATTGTGTTTTTATGCACTTTTGATGTGCCTTTGTCATGTGCCAAGCGCACAGTTACAACCAAGACAATAAATAAAAAGTGTGTATTTTTCGTCATATTGATCTTTGTGATTTGAAATTTGTCATTCAACACTTCACTGAACATGTGCGGCCCAATTACATGTCTTGATTTCAAATTGTGGTTAAGTTGATTTTGTAATTGAATAGCCCTGTTCTATGGTGATACCAAGCAGCATATAATTTGAAAAACAAACAAAATAAGCACTATTTAAGTTTATAAAATAATAGTGTAAAAATAAAATAAATAATAAAATAAAAAAACTTTGCATTGTGAAAAAAATACACATACATGAATGGTGAAACATTTCAGAAGTAAAAAATACTTGAATCCAGTTGAGAATCTTCATCAAATTAAGAAATTGAATTAATTTTGCATTAATTTTGTCTTATTTATTTTTATTATAATTGGAAAAAAATTCATTTTATTTTTATTTACTTTGCTCATTGTTCTATTTTATTATCATTTTATAAGTATTTCTTTCAAGTGTTTACGTTCATGAGTTTTATTCATATTTCATATTGCCCTTCCAATAAAGTTGTTAATGCAACAGCAATCATGTGATTTTGGGCAAAAAGTATCAGTATCGGGATCGAAGAAAAAGTCCTATAAATTAATGGTATCGTATCGAAAGGAAAAATGCTGGTATTGCTCATCCCTACTGCATCAGAGTTAGAAAAACCTGAAAAAATCTCAATACTTTTTTTTGTGCATTTGGCCCTCCGAGGTCTATTCAGAATTGGATGGCAGGAACAAACAATATAAAGCAAACCAAAAAAAGCCCTCAAGTCACGTGATGTGACCGACATAGCGAGGCCTTGCTTGCTACCATCACGTGACTGTGGGCATGTTGACACAGTGCTTGACACTTTGCTCTCAAAACTTCCGTGTTATATTGTTCGAGTCAGTCTCGAGTGGGCCGTGTCGAGCATAACATCACTAGACTCTTGTGGTATAGAATCGTGAATTTAACATAATCCTCTCTGATGCGCATCACTGGTAAATACTTTTTAAACTAGAAAAACACTCGAAGAGCGCAGACCTCCGCCAAGCGCTACAGTTCCCCCCATACAGTGTTTGTGTGTACGTTTTCAGATTCCTTGACCATGAAAACATATGACTAGCAATTGGATTGACAATGATAGGATTAGTGGTTGAGTAGTTAGTCACGAAAATGACATTTTCCGTAATGGTAGCCACAGTTCCCCCCATACAGTGTTTGTGTGTACGTTTTCAGATTCCTTGACCACAAAAACATATGACTAGCAATTGGATTGACAATGATAGGATTAGTGGTTCAGTAGTTATTCACGAAAATGGCATTTTCCGTAGTGGCGGCCACAGTTCCCCCCATACAGTGTTTGTGTGTACGTTTTGAGATTCCTTTACCATGAAAACATATGACTAGCAATTGGATTGACAATGACAGGATTAGTGGTTCAGTGGTTATTCACGAAAATGGCATTTTCTGTAATGGTGGCCACAGTTCCCCCCATACAGTGTTTGTGTGTACGTTTTCAGATTCCTTGACCATGAAAACATATGACTAGCAATTGGAATGACAATGATAGGATTAGTGGTTCAGTAGTTATTCAGGAAAATGGCATTTTGCGTAATGGCGGTTTTCTTCTGGACGGTGATCCGGATCATCCCCAAAATTTAATCAGTTCTTCCTTGTACCATTTCCAACAATGCCTGAAAGTTTAATCGAAATCCGTCCAAAACTTTTTGAGTTATCTTGCTAACCAACAGACAGACAAACAGACAAACAGACAGACAGACAATGGCATTTTGCGTAATGGCGGTTTTCTTCTGGACGGTGATCCGGATCATCCCCAAAATTTAATCAGTTCTTCCTTGTACCATTTCCAACAACGCCTGAAAGTTTCATCGAAATCCGTCCAAAACTTTTTGAGTTATCTTGCTAACCAACAGACAGACAAACAGACAGACAAACCCCGGCAAAAACATAACCTCCTGGCGGAGGTAATAACTATATTGTATAGTGTTATTGACAGTTATGCTAATGTAGCACAGCTGTGATCAAACCGGATAACTCTCCTAGTTTTGATAACGTAATTATGACAACACTTTAGATCAGATTGTAAGGATTTTGACTGCTGTTAGTTCTTCTGCGGTTTTTGTCATCATCATAGCAGTCTGTCGGGGGCAACAGTGACTGTTTCATTTAGATCTAATCAGATTCCTCCATGCAGCTCTGTCCTTCGTCTTCCGCTGCCAGGAACTCCTGACCTTGTTAACCTGGGCGACGTCCAAGCAGGTATGAGTTGCTTTCTGACTGACCATTTCATGAAACTGCTTGCAAAGTATTTGAGTACTGCTAGCTTTTGCTGGACTAGCAGCACATTCTTGGCAGATAGGGGTATTATCAGTGGCAAGAACAGGCCAAGACAAACTGACTCTAGTATCTGTTGCAGTGACTGACCAGATGATAGGTTTGTTTATCTCTGCTCTTTGTGTAGTGCACGTCACGATGCACCAACTGGCAAAAGTCCACTACAGACCTTGCGACAGATGTATTTATCTGCCAGGATGTCCAGTCTCACCCCGTGTAATTGGGAGTGGTCCACCGCAGACCTGTGACAGATATTGTTTTTAGTTCTGCCAGGATTCCCAGTTTCACCCTCCACGCCCCCGGAAGGGCGGGGTTGCTGGTTGAGTCGCTGACGGCCCGACCCATGAGACAGGTAGTAGTTTCATGGTTATCCGGTAGCAAGCAAACCAATGCCTGACCTGACATGGAGGTTGACCTGACATGTGGTTTTTGTAAATATGCTGAATCACACTTTTATGGTCTGTTTATGATCATCCGTTTTAGCTATGCATGCTTAAAAAACAAAAAAAAACAAAAAACGGCTGCTGCTATTAAGCTCCAGCAGTTATTTATGTCAGTTCCAGTTCATTTTAGGTTGTAAATGTGTTTTGTTTTTATTGTTTTAAAATATATAAATAAATGTTGTGAAACGCTGGATGCCTGAATTCATTTGTGCCCTTTCAGTTACCTGTAGAAGATGAAATCTATTGATTCAGTGTGACAGATTCACAAAGTAATGGTTTACCTCACCTCTGCAAAACTAAAGTATTTTCAACCTTTGTATAACATAGTGATAAACAAGAACCTAAAATACACTGTACATATTAGATATCTACATAACGTTGTAATCAATAATCCTTAGTGAAATTGGAGATAATTTATGGTGAAATAATAATCTTTTTTCTAATAATATTGTGTAAAAACAGTACTGCATCTCCAAAAATTAGCACATCGCCATTCAGATCTATATCAAATAGCTCAGACATATTTATCCAAATTAAAAAAAAAATCTTAAACTGGATAAATTTGTATGGGATTATTGTAAAATATGAAAGTTTTACTTTTTAGATTTGAGTTATTTCTAACAATAAATTCACCACAATATTCAACTTTTGGAGGTGCCCAAGGAGAATGTAAAAGAAAACCAACCTCAAATCAAGTCAGTCAACATATAACAAACAGGAATTTATTTTGGGGAAAATATTTATTAAAAAATAAACAGTCCAGATGCTGGGTCCATGGGGCAGACGTGGGAGAGCAATAGAGAAATTAATTAAATCAGGATTAGAGCACTCTGGAAAGCTTTTGTTGTCCCCTTAGTCAGTGTTGACCTTTTTTTTCCACTATAGTCAGGTACAAACGGTTGATGTAAAAAAGGACAGTCTCTAGGAAAGTGTTGTCACAGACTAACAGCATTAAAACGTGACAGTATGTGAACTACTAGAGAGTTTTAGGACTACAGCAGTGCTGTAATAAATTTGCTTGGTCTACATTATGTGAATTACAGTATACTGTAGGTGAAGGAAAGACCAGGTACAGAAATTGAATTACTTTTTATGTGTGTGTTGTGGGAGGAGGGAGGATACCCCGGGGCAGATCCAAGATGTTAAAGAGACTGTTCCCTCATTTCCACCAAATAAGAACCAGTGCTAGTTCGGTTCTGGTGCTTGTGCCGGTGCTTAACCAGTTCAACTGTGGTGCCTCATAAGAACCACTTGGTTTTCCACCGACATGGGGCTAGTCAGGGATTACATCAGGGCTATGTCATTACGTAGTGTGAAGCGTCTTTATGCAATCCCACAGAACACCTCAGAAGAGGAAGTAAAAAGAGGAGAAGAAGCAGCAGCACTAACTTGTCAACATGAAGGAGTTTGTTGTCTCTTTGGGAGCGCTGCTTTTATTATTCCAAACCTGTATTACCATCCCAAAAGAGTTTCATTCTTAATTGCAGAGAACGGCGGCTACATTTAAGGAGACCGGTAATTATCAATATTTCAGTTATCAGCCGTTGTTAGCTCAAGTCTGTAGCTCAGCTAGCTGGCATTGACTACACTTTTAAATGTTACATTTACATCAGTTCTGTAATAGGTGGTGTTACGATGCATTACGAGATGGAGGTCGCGTGTTATGTCATGCCAAAAAGTGATCAGTTGCCAAAAAATGCTCGCCAGGTGCCATGTTGTTGTTATGGGGTTATATTAGCCATTAAATATACAGTATACAGTATTTCAAAAGGTAAACAGTACTTAGTTAGGTATAATAAGATATATTTAACACTTATGATGCATTTTGAACCCAAAATAAACTTGAGCTAGGATGAAAAGTAATTAAAATAATGCAGTCACAAGGTTACATGGAAAAATGCATAGATTTACTGGATATATACATGTAGATACTGTGACGTTTGCAGGGGTTCACACAAAAAGACAATGGAGCAGATGGCTCTGATCAACCAGATTTATTTTCACACACCCCGACCCCCAACCTGCAACTTAGTACACAGAGCCGGGGAGGTCATTCTCACAGACCTCTGTTTACATCACGGTTACACACACATGATACATCTTGCCCTAATCCTGCTAAACACTGCTGGGCCATTATAATGCAGTTATAATGACACAGCAGTATAACTCAGAAGTAACACATTTAACACACACAGTAACGTTTCAAACTGGTAAAGCATGCTGGGAAATCCCTGGCTCCCTTAAAATGGCCCCGACGTTACACTGCCCCCCCCGGACTGGTTTCTGTCCCCAGAAAATTCAAAGTCCACTTTCAGAAATCCAACGCGAGTCAGCCCGGTGCCAGGGCGGCATGCACGGGCCATCTGAGTCTCGGTCAGAGCATCTGGTTGGGGTAGGGTTCCGGTTTGGCCATCAGCGGGCGGATGGACACATCTGACAGCCTCTGTAGGACCACGCACAGTCCCTTCCCTGGCAGTGGGAGTCCCAGGCCCGCTCCGGCCGACTCCCACCGCTGCCAGTTCTCCCAGGCGGCCGCTGGCCCGCATCCATGCGTCCAGCCTTTGCCGCGCCTGGAAAGTGGCCGCATCTTCGTCCTGCTCGCTCCGCTGCGTCGCTCCTGCGCCTCTGTGACGTCATCTGCCGGGGGAAGCATCTGCAGGAGGCGGCTTTTTCCCCGTCCATGCCACCTCGCTCTAATTTAACGTCGGCGAGGGGCCAGTTTGTCGTGCGCTGTGTGCGGGGCAGTACCATGCCATGTACCCTGGCTCTGTACTGCGGAAGCCGTCCTTCCTCGCGTCGCCACGGCTGTCTCCTTCGTGCACGCGCTGCTGTGATCTGCCGTAGCTCCTCCTCCACTCGCTCTCAGCACGGTGGTTTCCTCTGATGATCAGCGCGGCAGCCAGCTCGACCTGGGCCAGGCGGTCATCCAACAGGTTCTCGCCGTTGTAGCGGGGAATCTTGGCCCGCTGCTGAATGGATGAGACTGTCATCTCCCGGTCGATTGCCGCTCCTAGTCGCTCTGGAATCGCCAGCCCGTCCTGCCCTGAAAAGGGCGGGAAGCGGGGCTGGTTTGCTCTGCTCCGTCCATCGCGGCGAAGCTCTCCAGGGGCCGGCGTCTCAGCTCTACACTCCGTTCCCGGCTGAGCGATGAATCGCTCCGGCCGCTGTACCTCCGCCTGGATCCTCATCTCGCTCCATATCCCACTTCTGACACCAGTGTGACGTTTGCAGGGTTCACACAAAGACAATGGAGCAGATGGCTGTGATCAACCTGATTTATTTTTCACACACCCCAACCCCCAACCTGCCTCTGTGCTACAGAGTGGAGGGGAGGTCATTCTCCCAGACCCCTGTTTCAATCATGGTTACACACACAGATACATCTTGCCCTAATCCTGCTAAACACTGCTGGGTCATCATAATGCAGTTATAATGACACAGCAGTATAACTCAGAAATAACACATTTAACACACACATAACGTTTTCATCTGGCAAAGCATGCTGGGAAATTCACTTAACATGGCCCCAACGTTACACTGCCCCCCCCCTGGACTGGACTGGAATGTAACGTGCTGCTCGACATGGCGACGTCCCACCGGGAGATTCGAACTCACGCCTCCCGCTCCGGAGTCCCGCACCCTACCTGTGTCGCCAATAGGGTCAACCCACTTGGCAAGCCAAGTAGGGTGCTCATATTGAGTTCGCTACAATACTATATGTATATGTTCTATGTACCTCCGAAACAACAAGGATTTTACACATAAATATTGCAATCAATTGCAATCTGATAAATTCTATACGTTGTTATCCAAACTGCAACACTTTGGTGAACACTATAATTTTTCAGATGCGATAAAACCTCAAAACATTTAGACACATTGTAGGTGGACTGAGACCAGGCAGTACACCTTTAACATGCAGGCGCTCTTGGCTCCTGTAGATGGTGATCACTTTTTGGCATGGCACCGGATTTCACCACCCAGGCGACCCCATGCGGAAGTGGCTGATGAAACCCTTTTCGGACACAGGCAGACTTACCCCTGAACATCGTAACTACAACTACCAGATGAGCCGTGCACGTTCAGTTGTGGAAATGGCTTTCGGAGGCTTGAAAGGATGATGGAGGTCTGACAAGGAATGACTGCAAACTGGAGCTGAGCAAGAAAATGGTGCTCACTTGCTGCATACTTGATAATATTTATGAGGAACATGGTAACAACTTTGGACTCCCAGACACACCTGATCACAGTCAGCCTCTAGTTCAACCACCTGACCATGCCAGTGTAGAAGGGGATGACATTAGGGCAGCTTTAATGGAGTACTTTAACAGTGGGGAGCAATAACCTGTTTAGTGCCTGCCATGTCATTTACAAAATATAACATATGTGAAGTAGTGCAAAAGCGTTAATGAATAAAAAAATTCAGCTGACAATCGATCCTCAGTGTACTCTGTTTTGAAGTATTTATGGTGTATGTATATATTTTATAGGCACATTTACAAAGTTGTTAAAGGTATACACCTTATGTACTTGTATGTAATCTATTCTGGTTAAAGTACTGACTCAAGTTTTTATTCATGTAGGGGTAACAAGAGACAGACTCTTAAGTGTACAAGTTAAAAGTACTTTCCCCAGAAATGATCTTGTCCAGAGCTGACATAATGTCATGTGTACATTGTCAAAATAGTATAAACTCATTTATCATTTTTGAAGCAGGCAACTTGGAACATTTTCCACAGAAAAAGTGTATAGATTTAAAGTTTGATGCTGCTTGTTCTTTAGAAAATGTGAAAAAAGTTGTCAAAAATATGTGAGTAAAGTCCACAAACACCTGATATATATATTTTCAAATACCTGAAAAAATTAACTTAAGTGCAGTGACTCAGTACTTGTACTTTCACTTCCCACCACTATAATGTTATAGTGATTTGCATTGTTTATCCTAAATAGCTTTACACTTCATGCATACAGTGCATCCGGAAAGTATTCACAGCGCTTCACTTTTTCCACATTTTATGTCACAGCCTTATTCCAAAATGGGTTAAATTCATTTTTTCCCTCAAAATTCTACACATAACACCCCGTAATGACATTGTGAAATTTTTTTTTTTTTTAATTTTTGCAAATTTATTAAAAATAAAAAACTAAGAAATCACATGTACATAAGTATTCACAGCCTTTGCTCAATACTTTGTTGATGCACCTTTGGCAGCAATTACAGTCTCAAGTCTTTTTGAATATGATGCCACAAGCTTGGCACACCTATCTTTGGGCAGTTTTGCCCATTCCTCTTTGCAGCACCTCTCAAGCTCCATCAGGTTGGATGGGAAGCATCGGTGCACAGCCATTTTCAGATATCTCCAGAGATGTTCAATTGGATTCAAGTCTGGGCTTGTCCTGGGCCACTCAAGGACATTCACAGAGTTGTCCTGAAGCCACTCCTTTGATATATTGGCTGTGTGCTTAGGGTTGTTGTCCTGCTGAAAGATGAACTGTCGCCTCAGTCTGAGGTCAAGAGCACTCTGGAGCAGGTTTTCATCCAGGATGTCTCTGCACATTGCTGCATGCATCTTTCCCTCTCTCCTGAGTAATCTCCCAGTTCCTGCCACTGAAAAACATCCCCACAGCATGATGCTGCTACCAACATTGGCATGGTTAATTAAAAAATTAAAATTAATTAAATTAAATTAAATCACGGTGCCTGATTTCCTCCAAACATGATGCCTGGCATTCACGCCAAAGAGTTCAATCTTTGTCTCATCAGACCAGAGAATTTTGTTTCTCATGGTCTGAGAGTCCTTCAGGTGCCTTTTGGCAAACTCCAGGTGGGCTGCCATGTGCTTTTTACTAAGGAGTGGCTTCCATCTGGCCACTACCATACAGGCCTGACGGGTGGATTGCTGCAGAGATGGTTGTCCTTCTGGAAGGTTCTCCTCTCTCCACAGAGCAATATTGGAGCTGTGACAGAGTGACCATCAGGTTCTTGGTCACCTCCCTGACTAAGGCCTTTCTCCCCCGATCGCTCAGTTTAGACGACCGGCCAGCTCTAGGAAGAGTCCCGGTGGTTCCAAACTTCATCCATTTATGGATAGAGGCCATTGTGCTCACTGGGACCTTCAAAGCAGCAGAAATTTTTCTGTACCCTTCCCCAGATTTGTGCCTCGAGACAATCCTGTCTCGGAGGTCTACAGACAATTCCTCTAACTTCATGCTTGGTTTGTGCTCTGACATGCACTGTCAACTGTAGGACCTTATATAGACAGGTGTGTGCCTTTCCAAATCATGTCCAATTAACTGAATTTACCACAAGTGGACTCCAATTAAGCTGTAGAAACATCTCAAGGATGATCAGAGGAAAAAGGATGCACCTGAGCTCAATTTTAAGCTTCATGGCAAATGCTTTGAATACTTATGTACATGTGATTTCTTAATTTTTTATTTTTAATAAATTGCAAAAATCTCAAAAAAAATTTTTTTTTCACATTGTCATTATGGGGTATTGTGTGTAGAATTTTGAGGAAAAAAACGAATTTAATCCCTTTTGGAATAAGGCTGTAACATAAAAAAAATGTGGAAAAAGGGAAGCACTGTGAATACTTTCCGGATGCACTGTAAATTGTGATTTTTTTACGCTGAAGTAAAACAATGAGGAAATTAAACTGAATCAATGTGCAAGCCCATTCTAAGAGGGAATAATTCACAAGAACCAAAACTGACAAACCCAGACCGAGGACTGACGCTGTCCCCCCAAACACAAGACGAGGAAGAGTCCAACAGTAACCATGGTTACATGGACACGAATAATCCGGTTATGACTGGATTTCTGGAGTCATCTGATTATTCAAGTGGCCATGTAACTATGGTCATTAACTCAAGTGGTTAACCCTCCAATAATCCATTTAATCAGTGCATGTAAACACAACAAAACCATTATCAGTTTATTCCCAATGATCGGTTTATTGTGATCACGTAATCAGGGTCAGTGATGTGTGTACCAGAACATTTACTGCATGTGATGACAGACCACATGTACTGTTCTCAAAATAACTTTGGTATTAATGATTCACAAAAAATTAACCAAAATATCTGAATGCTATGAATATATCACACCCACCTGTCCTGTAACGCTAACATGTCCATGTTGTCATTTCAGAAGTCAAAAATTTCTTTAGAAATAATTTAGTTTAGTGTCAAAGTCATATAACTATTTCTACACAATATTGTGTTCCATTTTACTCTGACAGCTTTAATCATCATCAAACCACATAATCTCTATTGGCGATTATCTTCAGTGTCCAGAGTTATTCTGAGGAATGAGAGCTTGAAGAAGAGTTAATGTTCAGCAATATGGGTTCAGACACAAAAGGACAACAGCATATGCCTTAATGGAATTTACAGAAAAAATATCAACAGCCATTGAAAATAAAGAGTATTCAGTTGGAGTATTCCTGGATCTTAAAAAAGCATTTGATACAGTAGATCACAATCTATTATTAAAGAAATTACAAAACTGTGGTATAAGAGGGGTAGCACTGTCCTGGTTAAGTAGTTACTTAAAGAATAGATATCAGTATGTATGTGTTAGCAACAAAAACTCAGAGTTACTGAAGGTCACCTGTGGAGTCCCACAGGGTTCAGTTTTGGGACCATTATTATTCAATATGTATATAAACGATATATGTAAAGTTTCAGAAAAAATGGACTTAATATTGTTTGCTGATGACACTAATCTGCTATGCAGTGGAAACAATTTGGAACAACTTCTGGATACACTCGGAAAAGAATTAGGAAAGTTTAAACTGTGGTTTGATTCAAACAAATTAACGTTCAATTTAAGCAAGACAAAATTTATAGTCTTTAACAACCATCACAACAACCCAGTACCCAAACTCAGTGTAAATGGTGTAGAGATTGAAAGGGTATCCGAAACTAAATTCCTTGGAGTAATAATTGATAACAAACTGTGTTGGAAGCCACATATTAATTATATTAAAGGTAAAGTATCCAAATCAATTGCAATATTACACAGAGTGAAAAATTTGCTGAATCAACCCACACTATACACCTTGTATCATTCATTAATACTCCCATACATGACATATTGTAATGAAGTATGGGGAAATACATATAAAACAAACATATATCCACTCTTTATGCTTCAAAAGAGAGCTATTAGAATAATCAACAAAGCAGCTTACAGGGAACCAACAAACCCACTTTTTCTTAAACAAAAAACTCTCAAGGTGAAAGATCTGATTGACTTTAAAACTGCAATAATAATGTTCAAAGTGAAGAATCTATCAATGCCCGCAAATATCCAAAAGTTGTTCCAAACAAGGGAGAAACGATATCACCTCAGAGGAACATGTATATTTCAAAAGCCTACAGTGAGAACAACCACCAAGCAACACTGTATTTCAGTGCAAGGAGTCAGATTATGGAACGATTTTGGACCTGAATTAAAATCATGTACAACGCTTGGACAATTTAAACAAAAACTAAAGGAAGAAATACTCCAAACATATTTACAAGACGACATGTAAACTCACATAAGGATTGACATTTCCAGCCTGTGTTGTGTTGTAGCTTAGTTTTTTCTTTTTTTCTTTTTTTTCTCTGTGACATTATGTCTTAGATTTGTTTTTGAATAGTAACCGCTTAACTTAGACTAGCTCAGTTTTCTTTTTTCTCTCAGTCACATTTTGTCTTAGCCTTGTTTTAAATTGTAATCGCTCTTGTCTTGTTTTTCTCTTTTTCTCCTTTGAATTCTTGGATGGAATATGGGTGGGCAATATAAGCTGCGGCTTCAGCCATCACCCATTTCGGATAACTCACGTGGAATTGTATAGTAGAAGGAGTCTTTGTCTAATCTGACCTTGTTGTTATATTATACAGTTTCTTTTAACCTGTAATGTACTATCCGAAATAAATAAATAAATTCAAATTCAAATAAATAAAATAAATAAATAAATTCAATTAACCCTTTGAGTGTGAGAATTTGCGTGCCCCTAGTGGCAGAGCGCGGCACTGTGCCTGCCTTCTCACTCTGACTTTGTCAAAAGTAAGTGAGAAATTTCTGTTTTTTTTTCTTTTTTTTTAAATGTACTGATTTCTTTTTCATATACTTTGAAGATAAGATGATGAGGTACCTCTGTACAAAAAACAGTGTCAAAAGACTGAACCATTTTTTGTGTAAATACGTCCAAAATCCAGTTTTGACTGAGTAATGGAATTTAAAGAGGTGCTGTGGTATTATGCAAATTAGATGCATACATTTATTCCTATCTGAAACTTTGGATCATATTTTACTTCTTTCTAATTGACAGTAAGCCATTATCTCTTACCACTTTCAAGTTATAGCCTTGGAAATCTGAACTATTTTATTGACAAAAAATATTTACCACTCTTGACCACTAGGGGGTATGTCGCAGTTTGGAAACATACACACTCAGAGGGTTAACAGTTCCAGATTGCTCAAGTAATGAAACATATTCCGTAGATGTCCACTAGGAGGTACTGTTACCTGTATTGATTTTAGAGAGCTGAATAACATCACTGTAAAGGATAAATATACTCTGCCCCTCATAAACTCTGCTTTTGACTCTCTCCAGGGGGCCACAGTTTTTACTAAACTGGACCTTCGCAACGCTTACCACCTGGTCCGCATTAAGGAAGGAGATGAGTGGAAGATGGAGTTTTGCACCCCTAGCGGCCATTCTGAATATCTGGTAATGCCGTTTGGGTTGACCAGTTCCCCAGTGGTGTTCCAGCGGCTTATTAATGATGTGCTGAGGGACTTTTTGGACTCTTTTGTGTTTGTGTACTTCTCGTTCTGTAAAGGAACATCGGATGCACATCAGGCGGGTCCTTCAGCGCCTGTTGGAAAATCAGCTGTATGTCAAGACCGAGAAATGCGAGTTCCACACTGCTTCCACCACCTTCCTAGGGTTTGTCATCGCCCACAAGAAGATTATTGCTGATCCACACAAGGTGAAAGCTGTTGTGGAGTGGCCTACCCCTTCCTCCTGGAGGCAGCTGCAACAGTTCTTGGGGTTTGCCAATTTCTATCGACGCTTCATTCATAATTACATTGTTGTTGCTCTCCCTCTCACCTGTCTTACCTCCACCAAGGTGCCCTTCCATTGGTCCAAGGAGGCGGAGGTGGCCTTCTCCGAACTCAAGTCTAAGTTTTCCACTCCCCCATTCTCGCTCAGGTGGACCCATTCCTGCAATTCTTGGTGGAGGTGGATGCATCAGACTTCGGCATGGGGGCCATCCTTTCTCAGCGCTCTCCTTTGGACAACAAGGTCCGTCCATGTGCCTTCTTCTCCCGTCGCCTGTCCCCAGCAGAGAGAAATTACGACGTGGGAGACCGGGAGTTGCTGGCGGTTAAGTTAGCCTTGGAGGAGTAGCACCACTGGCTGGAGGGTGCTTTGCAGCCATTCATCATTTGGACCGATCACAAGAACTTGGCGTACCTCAGGTCGGCCAAACGATTGAACTCTAGACAGGCTTGCTGGTCCCTGTTCTTTGGGAGGTTCAATTTCACCATCACCTACTGCCCGGGCTCCAAGAACACCAAGCCCAGCGCGCTCTCCAGGCAGTTTTCCCCCGACACGTCTGTGCCAGAACCACACCCCATCGTGCCTCCCTCCTGCATAGTCAGCATGCTCTCCTGGGAGATCAAGGAGAGGGTCAGAAGGGTGCAGGAGACGGAACCCGACCCGGTCGGGAGTCCAGCGGGTTGGATGTATGTTCCCTCCACAGTTCGGGGAGAGGTGATCGATTTGTTGCATTTGTCCAAAGTTATGCGCCACCCCGGGATGGCTCACACTGTGGCCCAGCTGCAGAGGACCTTCTGGTGGCCCTCATTGAGGAGGGATGGGAACAACTTCATCCGAGCCTGCCCACAGTGTGCTACCGCCAAGTCACCCTCTTCTCCCCCCTCAGGCCTACTCCATCATCTTCCTATCCCCAGCAGACCCTGGTCCCACGTTGCTTTGGATTTTATGACCGGTCTTCCCCCCTTGGCCGAACACATGACCATACTCACCATTGTAGATAGGTTTTCCAAGGCGGTCCACTTCATGCCCCTGTGGAAACTCCCCTTGGTCAAAGAGACAGCTGACCTGTTTGTCCTACACGTAGTCCCCCTTCATGGCATCCCCGTAGACATCGTTTCGGACCGGGGTCCTCAGTTTTTGTCCCAGGTTTGTCGATCCTTTTGCAAGGCCATTGGGGTCACTGTTAGCTAATCCTCCGGTTACCATCGTCAGAGTGATGGGCAGTGTGAACGGGCCAATCAGGAACTGGAGGCAGGCCTGAGGTGTGTGGTGGCCTCGAATACAGCGTGTTGGAGCTCGCATCTCCCTTGGACCGAGTATGCACACAATTCTACCATCTCTACGGCCACTGGTCTCTCCCCGTTTGAGGTATCCCTAGGTAACAGCCCCCTCCCCCGTTTCCAGAAGAGGAGGTGGAGATCGCCGTCCCATTGGTACAGGCCCATATCAAGCGTTGCCGCCAGGTTTGGAAGGTTACCAAAGCTGCCTTTCGCCGCACAGTGGACCACAACGCTGAGATCGCCAACTGTCGCAGGACCCCGGCTCCACCCCACCGGGTCGGAAAACAGGTATGGCTGTCTACTAAAAACATTAATCTGAAGGCTGAATCCAAGAAGCTATCTCAACGCTTCATTGGACCTTATACCATTACTCACATTATCAACCCTGTGGCCATTCAGCTAGCTCTTCCCTCTTCTCTGTGTATTTATCCAACCTTCCATGTTTCCCAAGTGAAGCTTTTTGTCTCCAGCCCGCTGTGCCCTCCTCCCAAGCCCCCTCCCCCGCCAGTGATGGTTGATGGTGGTCCAGCCCACAAGGTCACCCGCATCCTGGATGCCCGTCGCAGGGGGCGTGGCCTGCAATACCTGGTGGATTGGGAAGGGCATGGTCCGGAGAGGAGGTTGTGGGTATGCTCCTCCTTTGTGTTGGACCCGCAACTCATCAGGAAGTTTCACCGGGCACACCCCGACAGGTTGGACTGGCCGCCAAGAGGCGTCCCGTGGGGGGGGGGGGGGGGGTGTTACTGTGGTGATCCGCGCTGTGTGCTCTCTTTCCTAATTATCCCACAGCTGCGCGGACACCTGTTCCTCTCTTCAGGCAGCCTTTATAAGGAGCACTGCTCATTAATCTGCACGGAGACGTCTATGCTCCTCCAGGGTGAAGATCGCCGTGCTGGAATCTCCCCCCTCATCCTCAGGAAGTTTCGCCTTCCTCTCTCTTCTCAACTCAGCATCTTGACGCATGGGAGCTTCGCCTTCCCAACTCCTCCGTAAGCTTTGGTTTGAAATGATCATCATCTGCACCTGCCTCTCTTTCTCCTCTAATACCTGTGCACAGGTGGACCTCTCCCTTGGAGGACCTCCTCCTGCTCCTGGCGGCGGACCGTATCATCCTGCCCCCGTGAGCTGTGAGCTGGCCCTCCTCCTGCTGCAAGGGTTACAGCCTGACCAATCTCTCTACATGGACATTCCTCACTGTAACTATCTGCACGAGCACAACTCACGTCAGCGGGATCCTGGAGACTGGTGAAGTACTGGATAATCTTCTGAGCATTGATATCTCTCCCTTCACCATAAGAATGAATTCTTTGTGCTTATTTCTCCATTTAATACACAGAACTAATATTCCTGTCTCCTCCTCTCTCTACAGCGTTGCCAGGCTCGTCCTGCTCTGCACACTTTGGCTACACATCCAGTCACCAACACGCTCACATACATTCACACTTGTAAATAAAGATCATTGTGGTTCATTGATTCTGTGTCTGCACTTAGGTTCTTCTGAAAACATGTCATTGAGGAGGAGAAAACAGGAAGGAGGGGGCGCGCACTCACCAGACCATGACACATACATTAGAGAACTATTTGGAAAACTTTAGATTTTTCTCTTAAATGTGTTCACATGAGGGAAAAAAAATCTACATGTAGTATCTCATACAATTCAAATTGTATATAGATAAAAAATCAAAATTAAGTTTACGGTGTTTAAGTAAGTTTACTTAAGTTTACGGTGGGAAGAATCTGACTGATTTTATCTGTAATAGATAAAATTTTATGATTGAAAAAGTTCAAAAAGTCCTGACTAGTAAGCTCTAGGGGGATGCGAGGATTGACAGAGTCCTGACTTTTTGCCAGCCTGGCTACAGTGCTGAAAAGAAACCTGGGATTATTCTTATTCTCTCCTATTAATGCAGAGTAATAACTTGTTCCAGGTTTTCTAAGAGATTTTTTTTTTTTTATAAATTAAGAGATGATTTCTCCAAGCTAAACAGATTTCATCTAAATTAGTGGAACGCCATTTTCTTTCTAATCGACGAGTCTTCTGTTTTAAGCTACGAGTTTCTGTGTTAAACCAAGGGGTTAGAAATCTCTGATTGGACTTTTTCTTTTTTAAAGGGGCCATCAAGTCTAGAGTCTGATGCAGAGAGGCTGTAACACTATCTACCATGCTATCAATTACGGAAGGAGGAAGCTCTCCATCTTTTATTTCCGTTGTGTTGACACATGGCATAGAGGAGACAATCTGCATAAATTTGGTAACAACATCATCTGAAAGACTGCTGTAGTAGTATTTTTCTTTAGGAATCGAATAGTCAGGAATAGTGAAATCAAAGGTTAACAGACAATGGTCTGACAGCACAGGTTATGAGGAGACACTACCAGATTTTCTATTTCTATGCCATAAGTCAGAACAAGGTCCAATGTGTGGTGGAGATAATGGGTAGAATTTTCTACTTTCTGGGAAAACCCCATCGAGTCTAATATTGAATTGAATGCCTTATTAAGACAGTCACTATCAAAATCAACATGTATATTAAAATCCCCTACTATAATTATTCTATCTGATTTCAGCACTAAATCAGCTAGGAATTTGGCAAATTCGGATTAAAAACTCTGAGTAGGCTGAGGGAGGACGGTAAACTATGGCAAAGAAAATTGGGTTTAAGCTAAGATTGCTAACATGCCCCATACTGAGGACCAGGCCCTCAAAGGAATTAAAAGACATTTTTTGCTTTACATTAACTAGTAATTTAGAATGGCAAAATGCCACTACTCCACCTCCATGACCAGAACTTCTGGGATTATGATAGTTTAGATAACCAGAGGGAGTTGATTCATTTAAACTGTGGTGGACACACATATGTGACCTGCTTTGTGACTCACATTTTAGATCAGAACAAAGGCAGAGCTTCCTTGGAGATTACAGGAAGCTGCAAGGATGTTAGCTTTGGTATGCAAGGCTTGAGACTGTGTGTGTGTGTGTGGGGGGGGGTAATTAAAGGATTAAAGAGGAGATGCATTGTTACTGTCAATTATAATGCAACGTGGTCTGTGATACATGTGACTTGTGAACTGTAAGAGTCCTGGTATTTAAGGACGAGAGTTTCCTGTGTCGCTCTCTTTCTTCTTTGAGATGTTGGTGATGTGAATAAAGCTGACTTGAGAGAGAACTCTGTCTTGTTATTCTCACATTCCCACACTGGTGACCCAAGATGTATCATGCAAGAGGAGAATTCCCCCGGGCCAGCCTCGTCAGGAGCCCCCAGCCAAGCGAATGCCGCTACAGTCCAGCTACTGGACTTATGGCAGAACAATCCGCGCTCCTGGTTCAATGCGGTTGAGGCGCAGTTCAACCTCCGGGGGATATCGGTAGACGCCACAAAATTCTACCACGTAGTCGCAAAACTGGACAACAACACGGCCCTGCATGTGGAGAGCCTGATCGACCAGCCGCCGGATAGCGACAAATACGGCACGTTGAAGGCTGCACTCATCCAGCAATTCACCCCCTCGGTGGAGGAGCGAGCAGAGAGGCTCCTGGCGCTGACGGAGTTGGAAAATGACATGCCCGCAAACCTGATGGAGAAGTTGTTGAGGTTGAAAGACTCTGAAGACGATCACTTCATTTTCACCCACCTTTTCCTCAGGACTCTACCGTCGGCAGCGAGAGCGGCCCTGGCCAGTTCGCCACTGTTGGCCCAACGGGACGACCGCGCGCTGGGCAGAGAGGCGCAGCAAATTGTCAACGCCACCAAGCGGCGCGCAGCCACGGCCGCTGCAGCGGAACTCGGCGCAACGACCGGAGATGACAGGGGGCCAGAGGCAGCGGTACCAGACTCACCGACGACGGCGGCGGCAGGGGCCAGGGAATGCGGATCAGACGTCCTTTGTTTCTACCATTGCCGCTTCGCAGAGAGGGCACGCAAATGTGTACCACCGTGCCAGTTCAGGCATTCGGGAAACGCCAAGACCGGGGGTCGGTAGCAGCCGCGGCCCTTGGGGAGGAGAACAAGCTGCTCTACTTGTTGGATGCACGCTCGGGGAGGCAGTTCCTCGTGGACACAGGCTCCCAGTTGAGTTTCATCACACCTTCCTACGCGGACAGACTAGCAGGTTCCGGAGGTCCCCGGGTGACAGCAGCGAACGGCTCGGAGATTAAGACCTTTGGTGAGAAGACTCTGCTTCTGTCTCTACACGGCCGTACATTTGAGTGGACCTTTGTTGTAGCAGCAGTGAATTTCAATATGTTGGGGGCTGATTTTTTGTGCTCACATGGTTTGTTGGTTGATCTCGCTAACAGGCGCATGGTTAATGCACTTTCTTTTGATTCTATCCCCTGTACAGCGCGAGTGGCTCTGCCAACAGCACAAGCCAACGTCACAGCTGCAATCGGTAAGTTCCACACACTGCTCACTCAGTTCCCAGCACTCACGGTCCTCACATTTTCGGCAACAGTTGCTAAACACGGGGTGGAGCATTTTATTACCACTACCGGACCACCCGTTTTTGCAAAAGCTCGGCGCTTGGACGCAGTTAAACTGGCCATAGCGCGTGAGGAGTTCGCCAACCTGGAGAGGTTGGGCATTATCAGGCGTTCAAACAGTCCGTGGGCTTCCCCGCTACACATGGTCCCGAAAGCTGACGGATCATGGCGACCTTGCGGGGATTTCCGCAGGTTAAACAACGCTACAGCGCACAACCGCTACCCAATCCCGCATATCCAAGATTTTTCCGTTCATTTGGCAGGGGCGCGCATTTTTTCAAAAATAGACTTGGTCCGCGGTTACCACCAAGTCCCAGTGCGCGCTGAGGACATACCCAAAACAGTGGTAATAACTCCGTTTGGCCTATTCGAGTTTTTACGCATGCCATTCGGACTTAAAGGGGCTGCTCAGACGTTCCAGCGCATGATGGACGTGGTGCTTCGCGATCTCCCTTTCGTGTTCGTCTACTTGGACGATATTTTGGTAGCCAGCGCGTCCGAAGACGAACACGAAAAACACCTGGCCACAGTTTTCCGAAGGTTGGGAGATCATGGGTTAATAATCAACCCAGCGAAGTGTCAATTCGGGGTGGCGCAGATCGATTTTTTAGGACACCGCGTCTCCCCCGAAGGAGCAGTTCCGCTTCCTGACAAAGTGCGCGCGGTGGCAGATTTTCTCCGGCCACAGACGGTCAGGGCGTTGCAGGAGTTTTTGGGAATGGTGAATTTTTATAACTGTTTTCTCCCCCGCGCGGCGCAACTTATGCAGCCGCTGTATGCCGCGCTCAAAAAAAAGAAACCCGCGGATAAGGTCGAGTGGCCCCCGGAGCGGGACCAAGCGTTCTCGGAGGTGAAAGCAGCCTTGGCAAAGGCTGCGTTGTTGGCACACCCAGACCCAACGGCCCGCATAGCGCTCACCACTGACGCGTCAGATGTGGCCATAGGGGCGGTCGTGGAGCAACATGTAGCCAGGGTTTGGCAGCCCCTCGCGTTTTTCAGCAGGACCTTGCGCGATAGTGAACGTAAATACAGTGCATTCGACAGAGAGCTGCTGGCTCTCCATTTGGCCATCCGCCACTTTCAGTTCTGGCTAGAAGGACGCTCTTTCACCGCGTTCGTTGACCACAAACCGCTAACATTCGCGATGGCCAAGGTTTCCGAACCGTGGTCAGGCCAGCAACAGAGACAGCTGGCCACGATATCAGAGTTTACCACTGATATTCAGTATGTGGCGGGCAAACTGAATGTAGTGGCAGATTGCCTCTCGCGCGCCGTGGCGGCCCCAGTCAGCGTAGGAATGGATTACGCAGCCATGGCCGCGGAGCAGGTTAGTGACGCGGATGTGCGCGCACTTCAGTCTGGACCAACAGGGTTAAGGCTGGAGAGCAGGGTGCTGCAAGACAGTATGCCCCCCCTAATCTGCGATGTCTCCACGGGACGGCCGCGTCCAGTAGTACTGGCCGCGTGGCGCCGCCGCGTTTTTGACTCGATTGATTCTTTGGCGCACCCGGGAGTGCGCGCGTCGGTCAAAATGGTAGGAGAGAAATTTGTGTGGCCGAGCCTTCGCAAACAAGTTAAAGAGTGGGCAGCAGCCTGCACGGCATGTCAACGAGCCAAAGTACATAGTCACACGAGGGCTCCTTTGGAGCTGTTTCACATTCCGGCCAAGAGGTTCGATCACGTTCATGTGGACCTCGTGGGCCCCCTCCCGCCGTCACAAGGGTGCACACACCTTCTGACAATGGTGGACCGCACAACGCGCTTGCCTGAAGTTGTCCCGCTAGCATCAACCACGGCCGAGGAGGTGGCGCGTGCGTTTTTAACAGCTTGGGTGGCGCGCTTCGGCGTTCCGTCGGACATTACGTCCGACAGAGGCCCTCAATTTGTGTCCGAGCTTTGGTCGACAATGGCCCGCAGCCTGGGTGTCACAATTCACCGCACAACCGCGTACAATCCGCAGGCTAACGGGTTATGTGAACATTTTCATAGGTCATTGAAAGCAGCTTTCAGAGCGTCACTGACGGATGCAAATTGGGTAGACAAGTTACCGTGGGTGTTATTGGGGTTGCGTTCTGCGCCTAAAGAGGACTTAGAAGCCTTCCCAGCAGAGCTTGAGTTTGCGCAGCCACTCCAGCTGCCTGGGGAGTTTCTCCCAGATAACCCTGCGCCAGACGCCTCCCCGTCTCAGCTATTGCGGAGTAACATAGAATCAAGCACGCTGCCTGGCCCCGCGCACCACAGTTTTCCGCGCGTTTTTGTGCCTAAAACTTTGAAGAATGCAGAGTTTGTTTTTGTCAGACACGATGCGCATCAAACCCCGCTACGACCGCCTTATGACGGACTGTTCAGAGTGCTAGAAACAGGGGACAAGCAGTTTTTGCTAGATTTGGGGGGTAGGAAAGAGAAAGTTGGCATAAACAGACTCAAACCCGCTTTTGTGGTGGCAGACGAGCAAGTGCTGTTGGCGAGGGCCCCACGGTGAGGTAGACCCCCGCGGGGGGCTTCACAGAGTAATGTTTCCCCAGAACACCCGCAGGGACTGACAAAAGGTTTCCACCCCCAGACGGCAAACCCCCAGCGTGACGGCGCCGCAGAGACGTTGAATCCCAGCTACAGCAGATACGGCAGAAGACTGAAGCCTAGACAGCATGTGGACTGATGTGTATTGATACTATCACGGCATGCATGTGGTTATTCTCTTGTTTGTTCTAAAATGTTGGGGGGGCTCGTGTGGTGGACACACATATGTGACCTGCTTTGTGACTCACATTTTAGATCAGAACAAAGGCAGAGCTTCCTTGGAGATTACAGGAAGCTGCAAGGATGTTAGCTTTGGTATGCAAGGCTTGAGACTGTGGGGGGGTAATTAAAGGATTAAAGAGGAGATGCATTGTTACTGTCAATTATAATGCAACGTGGTCTGTGATACATGCGACTTGTGAACTGTAAGAGTCCTGGTATTTAAGGACGAGAGTTTCCTGTGTCGCTCTCTTTCTTCTTTGAGATGTTGGTGATGTGAATAAAGCTGACTTGAGAGAGAACTCTGTCTCGTCATTCTCACATTCCCACAAAACCAACATAATCATCTTGCCCTAGCCAAGTCTCTGTAAGGGATATTAAATCAGTCTGATGATCAGTTAACAGATCATGGACTAGTACAGACTTGGGAGTTAGAGACCTAGTATTTAACAAACTGCAATTAATTTTTAAATTATGAGAAGGAAGAGAGGCCAAATCATTAAATTTAGAGACTTGATGTTTAATTTGAGCTTTACCAACTTTTTGTTTAATCACTTTGGGATGTTTATACATTATATTTTTATTACTTTGGGGGGAGTAGGCAAAGGTTCTCTGAAGGGGAAGACAGGGGCTAAGTTGAGGGGTGGCAGATGAGGAGGAGCTGCAGAAAGGTGTGTATTTATCAAGTTGTGTTGTATTTGTCTTGGGTTATAATATTTTGGGTAACAGGAGACAGACACAACCTCTATGGGGTTATAAATTGAAGACTGATCTAAACAGTGAGGATTATTTGGATTAATACAATTAATATGAGAAGTGGAAACAAAGAAGGGCTGGCTGGCAGACCCAGGAACTTCAGAGTGAGTTAACGCACCAGATTTCAGTCACTGTACTAAAAAACGCTGAATGGAATAGAACAGATTGTCCCTTAAAACACGTGCACCAGGTTTATTTGGATGGATGCCATCTGGCCTCATAAATGATGGGCAGTTCCAAAACAGGTTGAAATTGACTACAAAACCAATGTTAAAAGTAGGACATGTAGAACACAACCAGGGAGAGTTCTGCTAAAATAATTGCAGCCTCATCTGAAAGGTGCCAATGGCCCAGAAATAAATACACATCTTCCACAGTTCATAAGAGTGGAAAGAAGGCTCTTGAAGTCACTCTTTAAGTTCTCTGACGCTTCATCTGGGATGTTGTTGCATCCAACATGTACAATGACAGTTTTAGTGTGGGGGAATTCATTTAATAGGTCAGGGGTAAGAGCCTCGATATCTGACACTTTAGCCCCAGGAAAAAATTTAGTGACACAGTACCTGCTTCTGACGTTCCTCATAATCGAATCACCAATTACCAACATCATCTTGGGGGGGGGGGGGGGGCTTTGCCGGTAGTTTCTGAGATGTGGATAATTTTGGCGGGGTGATGCGCTCTCTTTTTTTTGGAGCTGGTGTATAGTTTGGCACACCTAAAGTAGTTTTAATCTGGGGCTTGCGGGTTTGGGCCGCTGCTGAAGGAGGAGGGGCAACCATGGGAGGATGATCGACGTCCAGGTGGGGAAAATCTTACAGGGAAAGGATGTCAAATCTGTTTTCCAGCAACAGGGGAAGAGAGGAGGCACGGCCATGTCTGGTCAATTACTTGTTGGCCCAACCAAGGTCCAGGGCGCGCATTGAGGATGTGAAAAACCACCTGGGGTTTTGGGTTTAGCTCCAAGCTGAAGCCAGTGTTTATTGCTGGGGTCCTGCACAGCTGAGGAGACTGGAGCAGGGGTGGAAGTGGATGGTGATGTGCTAAAATCACCCAGGTAAGTAGCCGTCTCTGCTAGCTGCGAGTCGGTTGCCGGGGCCGATGTTCGACCGAGAATTATAGTATCTAGGTGGTCTTCAGCCTCCCGAATCTTATAGAGGTTGGAGAGTCTCAGTTCCAACTCAGAAACTTCTTAAGGAGGGACAGACGTCAGGGATGGAATCATGACATTCCAGGCGAGAAGTGGATAGCTAGCTAGCTAAAAACAGGTAAAAACAGGTTAGCCTAGCCTGGTGAAACAGCCCTGCCCAGGGTCTGATTCACCTGTGTGCCTGATCGGGCTTTTGTATTTACTAGGCCAACACTAAGCTCGTCGGCCTCCGTCGGTCTATGATGACTATGGAAGAGAATCCTAAACATCTACTCTGCTGGAACAGCACCGCCTGTGGCTGAACAGACCAATGCGCACCGGTGTTCTTAAAAAAAAAAAAAAAAGAAGAGAGTGAGTGCAGAAGGCATGTTGAGTTGTGTAGTTGCGAACCTAAGTTGAGTGTTTGCATGATAAATTTTATTGGCCAGTGTGGTGATATGCCTGTTTCAGCACTGAGTTTCAGCATGTTTTTTTTTTGTTTAATTGGTATTTATATGTTAAATTTTGTAGTCAGAGAGGTGGCGGCTCGGTAAGTAATTGCGTTCATGGTGAATTTGAGCCCACCTGGTTTATTTGACCTATTTTATTGAACAACCCAACGTACTTTTGTTTTGAATGCCCACTGTGGGGTGGGGGCCGCCAGTAGTGTATGTATTGTGGTTTTATGTGTGATGTGTATATATAGCATTGTTATGGGGATTGTTTTGGAGTTAGAAACACGGCCTTATTTTATTTTGTTTTGTTGTTCTCTTTTAGCGGCAGAATAACCCGCTCAGCCATGTAGGGGGCGCTGGCAGTCTACCCGGCCCCCCAGCCTTAGTTGTGCGAATGGATAGGAGTTTACTTATTTTTGTACATATGTTTTTTCCCTTTTAGTGCATGAGTCGGGTGAAAGATTAGGGTGGGTTGTTTGTGTGCCTGACATTTTTTAAGGGGGTAAATGTAACATATGTAAAACGCTGGTACTAGTAAGATGGCGGCCGGGTTGGACGTGGATTAGACTGGGGTGGCTAGCTGCCGGTTTCTGGTAGTGACGCCACTCGGGGTATAAAGGAAGTGGGAGCCACCTGGCATGCAGGCGAGTGCCGTAAGCCTATTGAACATAGTTGTATTATCCTGAATAAAGCCCTGTTAACAGAGTTCTTACTTCCTTGTTATTCTCATAACTATGGACACAACAATACCCAGGCATTATTTTTTTCATTTTGAACTCCTTTTTTCACTTACCTGCCTGTTGGAGTTCTTTATGGATTCAGCAGACAATCCAGTTGGGAGGAGGAAGAAGTGGAGTCGGGAGTAGCTACAGCGCATCTTCGTGATTGAGGATCTGGTGAGAGGGGCTCGGACCGGGCCGGCGCGCCCATGCTGGTGGCTGAAAAACTCAGGCCGGCCGCCTGACAAATTGTGTGGTCGGGTTGGGGGGCCAGTCTTTCCTGGTAGGCCACTTGACGGGGTGCACCATTCCATCTGCTGGGCCTGGGACTCGGAGCGGCCTCCCGAACCTCCATGCCCCTGGACTTGGGGGGGGGGGGGGGTTAATTGTCTGTTTTTCTGGTGTGGGCCCTGAGCGGGGTTGTTTTTTGTTCCTTCCTGATCTGTTTCCCCCTACCTCCCGCCCTGGGTTGATGGTTGTTGTTCCTGCTGGGGGTGGGGGGGGCAGGTTTTTTGTTTTTTCTGTGATGGTACTCTGAGTGTCTGGAATCCACCTCTTGAGAGGGGGGCTCTGTCATGAACAGAGCCGGTTTGTCTCCCAGGCTCAGTTCCGTGACTTTCCTCTGTGTGTCATATTATGTGTGTATTGTGTATTTGGTACTGAGCTGGGATTCTCCCAGGCTCAGTCTTATGGATTTCTGGTTTCATGTTTATTTGTGTATTGTTTTGTCTTTGAAGTTCATATGGTTCTCCACTGTTCCTTGTCTACTTAGTTTGATTTGTTATGCCATGTATTATTTGCTATTTATTTCCAGTCTGGTCCTGAGTTTGTTGTGCATATTGGTTCTCTGACTGACAGGCTGTCAGGCAGCACGTTAGTCTGCACTTGGTGTGGGCATTGCCTGTCAGTCCGTCAGCCAGACCACACCCCCTCTCTTGAAATTCAGCTGACTCCTCTTTTCTGTAATTACTGCCTAGCTCCCTCGCTCAGGTGTATCCTATCACCTTGTCATCGGTGTGTTTATTTAGTCAATTCGCTCTTTGTCTTTCATTGCTGGATTATTATTTGTCACTGTCACGTTACGCCGTGGTTTCTTCCATTATCATACCTGCCAACTTTTCAAACCTGAAAAGCCTAGTAGCTAGCCGGGGTCCAGGGGCCGATGCTAATGCTAATGCTAATAATGCTAATGCTAATAATAATAATGCTAATATTTGCCAAACAAATATTAGCATTAAATCTAGTTAAATGTAGCTAACAACCTCATATTTCTTCAACTTTCAAACCTGAAAAGCCTAGTAGCTAGCCAGGGTCCAGGGGCCGCAGGCCCCGGTAGGTCCAGGACAAAGTCCTGGTGGGGGGTTCAGGGGGGGCGAAGCCCCCCCGACGCCAAACAAATATTAGCATTAAATCAAGTAAGAATGTAGCTAACAACCTCATATTTCTTCAACTTTCAAACCTGAAAAGCCTAGTAGCTAGCCGGGGTCCAGGGGCCGCAGTGTCAAACAAATATTAGCATTTGACATAGAAGTCACATATTAATTATATTAAAGGTAAAATATCTAAATCAATTGCAATACTACACAGAGCGAAACATTTGCTGAATCAACCCACATTATATACTTTGTATCATTCATTAATACTCCCATACATGACATATTGTACTGAAGTATGGGGAAATACATATAAAACAAACATATATCCAGTCTTTATGCTTCAGAAGAGAGCTATTAGAATAATAAACAAAGCTGCTTACAGGGAACCAACAAACCCACTTTTTCTTAAATTAAAAGCTCTCAAGTTGAAAGATCTGGTTGACTTTAAAACTGCAGTAATAATGTTTAAAGCTAAGAATCTATCACTGCCCGCAAATATCCAAAAGCTGTTCCAAATAAGGGAGAAACAATATCATTTCAGAGGAACATTTCAATTCAATTCAACTTTATTTATATAGCGCCATTTCACAACAACAGTCATCTCATGTATATTTCAAAAACCTTCAGTGAGAACTACCACCAAGCAACACTGTGTTTCAGTGCAAGGAGTCAGATTATGGAACAATTTTGGACCTGAATTAAAATCATGTACAATGCTTGGACAATTTAAACAAAAACTAAAGGAAGAAATACTCCAAACATATATACAAGATGGCATGTAAAATCACATAAGGACTGTCATATCCAGTCTGTGTTGTGTTGTTACTTAGTTTTTTTTGTCACATTTTGTCTTAGCTTTGTTCTGAATTGTAATCGCTGTTGTTTTGTTTTTCTTTTGAATTCTTGGATGGAATATGAGTGGGCAATATAAGCTGCAGCTTCAGCCATCACCCATTTCAGATAACTTATGTTGAACTGTATAATCAGAGGAGTTATTGTTTAATTTGACCTTGTTGGATTTTTTCGCCTTTGTTATATTATTCTGTTTCTTTTTAATCTTTACTTTTAATCTATCCAAAATAAAGATTCATTCATTCATTAAATTTGCATTCAAAAGACTATCTTAACACTGCATAGAACTTTGAATAGGCCAGATGTGATGTATTATGAATACTAGAAAAGCACTCAGACAGCGCAGACCTCCGCCAAGCGCCACAGTTCCCCCCATACAGTGTTTAACATCATAAATAAAATATTGAAAATGGCCCTCTCTCGCAATGTTAAATAAAAAAAAAAAAGAATCCTTTAAAAAATTCCTGGATCCAGACGGTGATCCGGATCACCACCAAAATCTAATCATCTGTAGGATACCCCATTTCTGACAATCTGTGAAAATTTAATGAAAATCCGTCCATAACTTTTTGAGTTATCTTGCTAACAAACAGACAAACCAACGCTGATGATCACATAACCTCCTTGGCGGAGGTAACTAGGAGACTAGAAATATCAGCAGGCACAGGCACGTGCGTAAAAGACGGCAAAATCGCTCTGATATTTTATGTGTTTACATGATACACCAAGCATGACAAGGCTTGCAATTACACAGCACATGTTCTTCAGAATCTTAGGCATTATATAAAATGTATTCTCCCTTTAGATGTCTAATCCATGGTCCATTTTGCCAGGGCTGAAGTGCAGTCGTGCGAACGTCTGCAGCAGTTTACGTCGTGTTTACATCTCGCCATGTACGCACGCCTCTCCGGGATTTCGCGCGAGAATAGAAACCTCAATAGCGATAGCGTTAGCTTAGCAAACGCTTCAGGTAAAGCGTAGCAGCGAGCCACGAAAAGAAACGCTACTGACGCTACTATGTTCTAAATTTAGATACGATTCCTAGCGATCTCGTGTTTGGAATTGCTTTCGTGTTTTTTTTACGATTTAAAATTTTTGACTGAATTTTTAGTGAAAAACCGTAATTTTGATTAATAAAGCCGTAACCCGGAATGGGGTCTTGAAAACCGGAACCATTACGGCAAAACCGGAGTAGTTGGCAGGTATGCATTATTAAGCTCTGCCACGTTACAGCGTGGTTTCTCTCATTATTAAGCTCAACCACGTCATGCTGTGGTTTTCCTGGAACACGTTTCGTTGTGTACAGCTGTTAAGTTTATTCTCTTTTGCATTTTTTGTATGTCTGCGCTATTTTTTGGGACTAAACTCTTTACTTTAATAAATTTGTCTGTGGTGTAATCCTGCATGTGAATTTATCTCATCTCCGAGGCAGCAATTCACGATACATAACACCATCATATAATGCTACTACCAATCTCTAATGTCTCTCAGAAACTGTGCCTTCACCCAATAACTGTACAACACATTTACGTCAGTGGTAAAATGACCAAACCAATGGCAATTCATTAACTTACCTGGGATTTTTAAACAGACACTCCATGAAATGAATGGTGGTCTATGGGGAAAAATTCATTGTTTGGAACTATATGCTGCTCCATGACCCACGTGACTTCCACATTCCAAAGTTTCTATAGAAGTCTATTGGAGTGTCACAACTATCATATTATATGGCTATGGGGACAACAAAAGCTTTCCAGAGCATGTCCTAATCCTGATTTAATTAATTTCTCTATTGCTCTCCCAGATCTGTGTCATGGTCCGTGCGCTGACTCTGCCCATGCTCGGGTTGTCCGGTGGTTCCCCGTTCTCTTTTCTGGCATACCATATGGCCGTCAGGGCTTTTATTCTGACAGCGTCACGGCGGGGCTTCTGGCTGTCAAAGCCGAGTCACGTTGTGACAGCTGTTCAACATTTCCCCTGATTACGTTCTCCATTGATTGGTCATCATCATCGGCCTCCGTCGGTCTATGATGACCATGGAAGAGAATCCTAGATGTCTACTCTGCTGGAACAGCACCGCCTGTGGCTGAACAGGCCGATGCGCGAATGGCAGTCCCTGTCACACAGGTCGCACTTGTGGATGGTCTCCGTGCTGCTGGGTCTGTGGCGGTTCTTCCTGCGGGTCCTTTTTTCATCTGCTGCAGCAGTCAGTTTCTCTTCACCCGCCTTGAGCTGTCTGGTCAGGGTGCCTCTCCATTTGGAGCGGTCCGTTGCGAGGTCCTCCCAGCGCTCTGTGTTGATCTCCAGGGCCTTCATATCTCTCTTGCAGACGTCTCTGAAGCGCAGCTGTAGGCGGCCAGCGTCTCTCCTGCCAGTCACCAGTTCTCCGTAGAGGACGTCTTTGGGGATTCTGCCACCCTCCATACGATGAACATGGGCTAGCCAGCGGAGCCTGCGCTGCCTGAGTAGCGTAAACATGGAGGGAAGGCCGGCGTGGGACAGGACTTCTGTGTTGGGCACTTTGTCCTGCCAGGATATGTCCAGGATGCGGCGAATGCAGCGCAAGTGGAAGGAATTCAGTCTCTTTTCCTGCCGGGTGTATGTTGTCCACGTCTCACTCCCATAGAGCAGTGTGCTGATGATGCAGGCGTTGTACACTGCCATCTTCGTCTTGACAGAGAGTTTGGGATTCTCCCACACTCGTGTGGTGAGGCGAGCGAGTGTGGAGGCTGATTTTCCAATCCTCTTGTCGATCTCTGTATCAAGGGAGAGATTGCTGCTGATCGTGGACCCCAGGTACGTGAACTGATTCACGACCTCCAGCTCATAGTCGTCGATGGTGATGGTTGGTGGTGCTTCCGTACCTTGCGCCAAGACGTTAGTCTTCTTCAGGCTGATGGTAAGCCTGAAGTCCATGCATGCCTAGGAGAAGCGGTTCATCAGGGTCTGAAGCTCCTGCTGTGTGTGGGTCGCGACTGCAGTGTCGTCTGCGAACAGCATATCTCTGATTAGAGCCTCACGTACCTTGGTTCTGGCTTTCAGGTGGGCAAGGCTGAAAAGCCTGCCGTCAGATCTCGTATGCAGGTAGATTCCCTCTGTTGCTGTGCTGAAGGCATGCCTCAGGAGCATAGCAAAGAAAATCCCAAAGAGGGTTGGCGCAAGTACACAGCCCTGTTTCACTCCGCTGTGTATATTGAATGGCTCTGAGACGTTGCTGTCGTACTGCACCATTCCCTGCATGTTGGTGTGAAATGATTTGATGAGGCTTTGCAAATTTGGTGGGCATCCTATCTTTGGCAGGATCTTGAAAAGGCCCTCTCTGCTGACCAGATCGAACACTTTGCTGAGGTCGATGAAGGCGACGTACAGGGGCATGTTCTGTTCTCTGCACTTCTCCTGGAGTTGGCGGATGGAGAATATCATGTCCACTGTCGATCGCCCAGCGTGGAAGCCACACTGAGACTCGGGGTAGACATGTTCGGCAAGCTTCTGTAGACAAACAAGGACAACTCATGCGTAGACTTTGCCAACAATGCTGAGGAGGAAGATGCCCCTGTAGTTGTTGCAGTCGCTTCTCTCCCCTTTGTTTTTGTAGAGGGTGACAATCTTGGCGTCCCTCATGTCCTGTGGTACAGCACCTTCCTTCCAGCACTGGCAGAGGACGTCATGCAATGGCAGCAATAGGGCGGTCTTGCAGTGCTTGATCAGGTCGGGGGGTATGCCGTCGTTGCCAGGTGCCTTGCCAGCGGCCAAGCTATCAATGGCCTTGCTGAGTTCGTCGATGGTTGACTCGGCATCAAGTTCATCCATGGATGGTAGGCAATCGATGGCATCAAGGGCTGACGGTGTCACGGTGTTCTGTCTGGAGTAGAGGTCGGAATAGTGCTCCACCCATCTCTCCATCTGCTTGTTCTTTTCTGTGATCATCTCCCCAGTGGAGGATTTGAGGGGGGCCGTCTTGCTCTGAGCCGGACCAAGTGCTTTCTTGATGCCGTCGTACATACCACGGATGTCCCCTGTTATGGCAGCAGTTTGAATGTCTTGGCTGAGCTGAGTCCAGTACTCGTTGGTGCAGCGCCGAGCAGTCTGCTGAACTTTGCTTCTCACAGCCCTGAGGATCTGGAGATTCTTCTCGTTTGGGTACTTCTTGGGGGTACTTCTTGGGGACAAGCTGCAACAGAGCGACATCAGCGGGGTCTGGAGAAACCTCAAAACCATCTCGGGGCTCCAGAATACCTCCCCCCAGGCCACGGGGGGGGCAGGGAGTGGGTGAACAACCTGAATCTGTTTTTCAATAGATTTGACCAACCGCCCTCCCCCCTGTCTGCACAACAACCACTGCTGCCTCTAAAGAAATCAAGTCCTGCTGCCCACTCCCCACTCCACCAACACCCCCCCACTCCCAACACACAGCCCCCCATCCTGACCCTGACCGAGACCCAGGTGAGGACGGAGCTGAGGAAGATCAAAGCGAGGAAGGCGCCGGGACCGGACGGCATCAGCGCAAAGCTCCTCAAGTCCTGTGCAGACCAGCTGTGTGGGATTGTGACGTATATCTTCAACATGAGCCTGAAACTGGGGAGGGTACCACAGCTGTGGAAAACATCTTGTGTGGTACCTGTACCAAAAACTTCCCACCCCAAAGACCTGAACAGCTACAGACCGGTGGCCTTGACGTCCCACTTGATGAAGACCCTGGAGAGACTGCTCCTTGCTCACCTCCGCCCCCTGGTGGAACCAGCGATGGATCCACTCCAGTTCGCCTACCAGCATGGCATTGGGGTGGAGGATGCGGTGATCTTCCTCCTTCACCGTTCTCTGTCCCACCTGGAGAAGCCCGGGAATATGGTGAGGATCATGTTCTTTGACTTCTCCAGTGCTTTCAACACCATCCAACCGATGATCCTGAAGGACAAGCTGCTGCGAGCAGGGGTGGACCAGCACCTGTCATCATGGATCCTGGACTACCTCACGAACCGGCCTCAGTTTGTGAGAACCCGGGACTGTGTGTCCGACACGATCATCAGTAGCACGGGGGCCCCCCAGGGAACGGTGCTGGCTCCCTTCCTGTTCACTCTTTATACTGCAGACTTCTCACACAACACAACACACTGCCATCTACAGAAGTTCTCTGATGACTCTGCGATCGTTGGCCTCATCTCCAATGGAGATGAAGCTGAGTACAGAGGGCTTATCCAGGACTTCGTGGACTGGTGCCATCGGAACTGCCTCCAGATCAACGTGAGGAAAACTAAGGAGCTGGTGGTGGACTGCCGCAGGCATGGGCAGCCCCTCACAGCACCAGTAAATATACAGGGAACAGACATCGAGATGGTGACATCCTATAAGTACCTGGGTGTTCATCTGAACAATAAACTAGACTGGTCACACAATACTGACGCACTCTACAAGAAGGGACAGCGCAGGCTGTTCCTGCTGAGGAGACTCAGGTCTTTTGGTGTACAAGGGGCGCTGCTGAAGTCATTCTATGACACGGTGGTGGCATCAGCCATCACTTTTGGAGTGGTCTGCTGGGGCAGTGGCATTACTGCAGCCGATAGGAAGAGACTGAACAAACTGATTAAGAAAGCTAGCTCTGTCCTGGGGCAGCGCCTTGATCCGATGGAGGAGATAGGAGAGAGAAGGACGGTGGCTAAACTGTCATCTCTGCTGGAGTCCGAGTTCCACCCTATGCAGGACATACTGGATGCACTGAGGAGCTCATTTAGCAGCAGACTACATCATCCCAGGTGCACAACCGAGAGGTTTCGTAGGTCCTTCCTACCAACGGCTGTCAGACTGTACAACCTAAGCAGGGCTGCTCGCAGAGATAGCAAAAAGACGTAACAAACCAATAGTTTTTTGAATGCAAAAGATGCAATAGACTTACACAATGGTCCCCTCCGGCATACAACTAGGAACATACCGGTCGCTATGGAGGGTGAGAATATGTATGGGCACATAATCATACCATGTAGGATAACTAAGTAGACGGTTATGCTGTTTCATCCCATCTAGCAACAATGCTCTGCACTGTGTGTGTTTATATACTTACATATTTATTCCATCTAGCTACAATGCTCTGCACTGTGTTTTTATATATCTACATATTATTCCATCTAGCTACATTGCTCCGCACTGTGTGTGTTTATATACTTGCATATTTATTCCACCTAGCTGCAATGCTCCGTACTGTGGGTGTTTATATATTTACATATTTATTCCATCTAGCTACAATGCTCTGCACTGTGTGTTCATATACTCATATATTTATTCCATCCAGCTACAATGCTCTGCACTGTGTGTCTGTGTGTGTGTGTGTATATATTTATTTTATAGTAATATGTACATATGTATATTAGCCGCTCTTGCTTGCTTGTTTTTTTCTTGCCTTCTGATTGTTGCTCTGAGTGTTGCTATCCCTGTGCTGTTGCAATCCTGGAATTTCCCCGTTGTGGGACTAATAAAGGCTTATCTTATCTTATCTTATCTTCTTGTACTCAGCAAGTGCTGAGCGCTTGGCTTCAATGACGGGGGTCATCACGGTCGACTTGGCATCAAACCAGTCCTGTGACTTCGAGGTCTTCCTCCCAAAGATAGCCAAGGCTGAGCGGTGGATGATGTTTCGCATCTCTTCCCACTTCTGCTTTGCGGACTCTCCTTCTTGTGGTTCACCAAGTTCCTTCACAAAGGTGGAGGCAAACTGCTCGACAAGTTCTGGTTGGGCCATCTTGCTGGTGTCAATCCGTGCCTTTCCAGGCTGTCTGGCGCGGTGGAATTTCTTCAGCTGCAGCTTGACCTTGCAACACACCAATGAATGGTCTGTGTCGCAATCTGCACTCTGGAATGAGTGGGTGATTAGCATGTTCTTCAGTGAGGTGCGCCTGGTCAGGATCAAGTCCAGCTGGTGCCAGTGCTTTGAGCGTGGATGTTGCCAGGAAACCTTGTGTTGGGGCTTGGTCTTGAAGAACGAGTTTGTGATGCACAGATCATGATGTGTGCAGAACTCGAGCAGCCGCTGTCCATTGTCGTTCATTCTGCCCACACCGAATGGTCTAAGACAGGTGGGCCAGGAGTCGTGGTCAGCACCCACTCTGGCATTGAAGTCTCCAAGGAGAATGAATTGTTCAGAGTTGGGGATAATCCTGACAATTGTTGCGAGATTCTCGTAGAACTCGTCTTTTGCCTCTGGTGTGGCTGTCAGTGTTGGGGCATACACACTGATGAGGGTGACTGGGCCTTGAGTGGTGTTAAGGCGGAGGGTGAGGAGTCGTGCAGAGCCATTGCTGCCTGGTTCCACCATCTTCAGCAAGGAGTTCTTCACTGCAAAGCCCACTCCGTGTTCCCTGTGTTCGTCGCTGCCCTTTCCCTGCCAGTAGAACGTGTAGTCCTTCTCTCTCAGTGTGCCTGCGTCAGCCAACTGTGTTTCCTGGGGAGTGGCGATATCCACTTCCAGTCTCTTCAGCTCATTATTGATGACGGCAGTCTTCCTGGTGTTGCTGATGTCCTTGAGATTAGCAGCGAGTCCTGTCATCATAGTGCGGACGTTCCAAGTTCCCAGTTTTAGAGTTGGTCTCTTTTGTTTTGTTGTCTTGCCGGGTGCGAAGGTTCTCAGCCTGCCGTTCGGTCTTCACCTCATCCCTATGCACCCAATGAGGAAAGCAGGCTGTGGCGGGACAACACCTTATTGGCTGGGGGCTGCCCAGCTTGAGGCGGGCGGCAGCTGTCCAGTGAGATCAAATGATCCCTCCCACCGTCGGGAACAACCCCTGGCGCCGCGCTCTACGCCAATTGAGCAGTGGCTTATAACCGGTAACTGTCATTCCCCGTGTTTTGTCTACGCCAAAGGCGAAGCTGGAGTGTCCTCTCCAGTGATCCGGTGTTCTACCTTCCAGCGTTGGGCGTTGGTAGGATTCAAGCCTGGGCAGGAAGATATGGAGGATAAGATGTTGCCCATGCAGCATGTCCCCCCTCTCCACGTCACTGATGAATCCAAAGGAACAGCAGGGCTGCTATAGTTTGGCACCAGCGCCGTTGCAGGAGCTGCCAGAACGATGTTGAGCACAACAGAGAACTGCCTTAGGGACTCCGACTCCGGATTTTTCCTCAGGGTTGACTCCCGAAGCCTTTACCGTGACCGGGTATGCCGCAAGGCAGCGGAGGTTTGAAATCAGGGTTTACCTTCCCCTAGATGGGCTACCTTCCCAGGTTAATGGGCCACCACCTACCCGAAGCATCTGGTTTTAAAGCGCCAGAAATCTGGCCTCGTCCCTCCTCCTATTAGTAAAAGCAGTTCCGCCGGGCTTAGAAACTAAGCCACACGGGCAGGCTAGGAGTTGGACTTAGTTGTCAGAGGCTTTTTGAGACGCACACCATAAGGAGCATTTTATAAGCACTGGGAGCTTAACCCCGGTGCCGCTCCTGGCTATGACAACCTTGGAACCAGAGGAGGAATATACCTCTGTAATTCCCACAGTCTGGTCTGGAGCCTTTGATTTTTACAAGATGACAATCATTGCATCACGCAGGTCTACTGGCATTACCTCCTCTTTCCAGATACTGATAAGAACAGTATGGAATGCCTATAGAGCCTCTTTGCTAAGTGCCTTGTACACTTCTGTGGGAATGCTGTCCTTGCCAGATGCTTTGCCACAGCTCATCTGTATGATAGCCTTCTGACTTTGATCAGAGAAGGAGGGTTGTCAAGTTCTTGGATGGTCGGCCGTTGAGGAATCTGGTCCAGTGCAAATTGATCAACTCAGGAAGGGTGGTTCAGAAGTTGGCTGAAGTGTTCTTTCCATCTGGTGTTAATGGCAGTCCTGTCCTTGATGAGGGTGGATCCATCTGCTGACAGCAAGGGGGCGGAACCAGATTTCAAAGGACCGAAGACCGACTTGATGGAGTTGAAAAACTGCTTCGAGTTGTTGGAGTCAGCGAAGCTTTGAACCGCCTAAGCTTTCTTCTCCCACCACTTGCCATGCATCCTGCGAATCTCCCTTTGGGCTAGAGCCTGGGAAGATTTGAACCTTTCCCTCTTGGGGATGGAGCCTGGGTCATTTTGCCACTCCATGAATGCCTTGTTTTTATTGGTAAGTAGGTCAGTGGCACTGTCATTCTCATCGAACCAGTCCTGATGGGTCCAGCGCTTGGGGCCAAGCACTGACTTTGCTATCTCTGTCACCACTTCTCTGAACTGGTTCCACTTCTGGGTTAGGTCTCCAGTCAGTGGTCCCTCAGCAGACAGCTTTTTGTCCTGGAACTTACATAGGTGGAAAGGCTGCAAGAGTTTGGCTGTGTTGAAGGTAGACCGGACAAGCTTCGGGTGCTTTGGATAGTGTGGGGCAATGTGCAGTTTCAGGGTGGAACAAACAAGTCTGTGATCTGTCCAACATTCTGCTCCATGCATGGCTCTGGTGACAAGAACATCCTGGATATCTTGCTGACAGACAATGACATAATCTATCAAGTGCCATTGTCTGGATCTGGGGTGCATCCAAGTAGTCTTGTATTTGTCCATCATTCTGAATACCATGTTTATAATGACAAGGTCATATTCTGCACACTTGCTCAACAACAGAAAACTATTACTGTTCATCTTGCCAATGCTGTGTCTGCCAAGTATCCCCTCCCACCTACTGTGGTTGCGACCAGTTCTGGCATTGAAGTCTCCGAGCAGTATGAGCTTGTCACTGGTGGGAACGACACCCAGGGCAGAACTGAGGTCGGCGTAGAATTGCTTGATTGTTTCCTCTGAGCTCATCAGGGTTGGGGCATATGCGCTGATGATGGTTGCGTGGTGCTTGTGACTGAGGGGTATGCGCAGCTTCACAAGCCTTTCATTGATTCCAATAGGTAAGTCTGGGAGCTGTTTCATCAGACATGACTTGACAGCAAGGCCAACTCCATGAATCCTGTCCTCTGCCTGTGCCTTCCCTTTCCAGAAGAAGGTATAGCCGCTGGTAAGTTCGGTGAGAGAGCCTTCTTCTGCAAGCCAAGTCTCACTTAAGGCTGTGATGTCGATGCTGTAGCATGCCAGCTCCTTGGCAACTAATGCCGTTCTCCTCTGGGGTCTTGCAGTGTTCTCTTGGTCCATAAGTGTACGGATGTTCCATGCTCCGATGAAGAGCTTTCTTTTTCTGCTACGATTTCAGCCGCATTTATGGATGATCTGCCAACCGCAGCTAGCTGGCCAGATGCATGTAGGGCAGGCAATTTTTAGGCCACCTTTTCTAGACCCCTCCCTTACTAGGGTGAGCAGTGCTGTCCCTGAAGAGGGCTGCTCAGTCGCCGTGGATGTTGCCAAATTTCTCTACTGCCCCAGGTAAAGATAAGAGCAACCACTAGTCCACGGCCGCCTACGTGCAGGTTTATGACTACAACTGCCAGTGGTCACCTCCACCGGCCAAATTCCATACAAGAATATAAATACATTGAATCCGTTTTAAAATAACCCCCCAAAACAGCAAAGACATAAAACCACACATAAAAACAACTGCAATTCTTCTTCATCATCAGAATCAGAATGAGCTTTATTGCCAAGCATGTTTACATTGTAAACATACGAGGAATCTGACTTGACATTAGGCGCGCTCGATAAGCACTTCCTAATGATGTGGCAGCCATGCAAGGCGTCTGTCATACAGTGGGGGGTAAAGAGGGGAAGGGGGAGGAGGAGGGAACACATTGGGCAGAGAGAAAAAAAACATTTATCAGAATAGCGCTCGAATGAGCAAGATTATGATCACATAGAAAAAAAACCCTCAATGCACACTTAGCAGACAAGTTACAATACACACATTACAAAGCAAGAGCAAGAGCATCATAGTCTTTAAGATATCCTTAAAGTGCAATTTTCGGGTTAACCACACCAGGGCCCATATGTACAAACATTCTGAAGGTCCTTTGGGACAGCTCCTATTTCAACTTAAAAATTCCTGTCAAGGAGTCCCATCTTGAAAGTGATTAAGGAGCACTCTTAGAGCAACCCTGAGCAAAGAAGATCCAAAAACTTTTATTTTAATGAGGGGGTATGATTGACCCTGTTGTTCGGTTTGATGCTGGCCTTTGAGAGCTATGATTGGTCAATATGGAGGGGGTAGTAGTTAAAGCTTATGGTGTACAAAGCTTTTAATGTTGCACAAATGTTATCTAAAACTCAAATATGACAGGAACCAAACCTTGAACATATGTCAACACTGACTTTTGTACTTGGCAATATTTAATTTGTTTACATGTGTGTAAAATGACAATAGACGTCTTCATGTTGATTGAGATGTTTAGCAACAGTTAAGATAAGATAAGATAAGATAAGCCTTTACTAGTCCCTCAGTGGGGAAATTCCAAATTACTGGCTATATTTAGAAGGGACTATTTTTTTTTCTCAGCTGCACAAAATAACTGGTTAAATAAACAAACCGTAATATTTTGTCCAGCATTGCTGTCATTTAATAAATTGTGCTTAAACGCTGGACATTAGATGTATCGCACCCGCACTTACTATATTCATTGACACCGTACTCCCTTTCATGGAATATTGTTTAAATATTTAACATGTCCCAGTAGCCCTTGTGGCTGCTGGGACATGTTAAATATTTAAATGAGAAGCCAAAATGGGAAGCCAAAATGGCCCTGCCTGGCGCCCATTTACCATTCACAGGAACAGTTTACACCTTATATGATGGTTGTTATTTTTCTAAAACTTTGTCATACTGTATATTGTGTGTGATTTGCCGCAGATATCCCACAAGGTTACAAGGTTGTGGGTATCCCACAAGGGTCCATTCTTGGTCCTTTACTTTTCAGCATTTTTATTAATGACTTGCCGTTACACTGCTCAGCTGCAACATGCCAACTTTATGCAGATGATGCAGTTATTTACACAGCTGCCAAGACTCCAGCACAGGCTGCAGATGTACTGTCTACAAGTATGGTTGATGTCCAAGAGTGGCTCCTCAAGAACCATCTATTGCTGAACCTTCAGAAAACAGTCTCAATGTGCTTTTCAATCAAAAAATGTAACCTGCAACATTTTAAAGTTAATATACATGATCATGACATCAGTTTAGCTACAGAATTCAAATACCTTGGCATTGTACTAGATCCTCAACTCAAATTTAATCTTCATATAAAGAAAATTTCAAAAACAGTAAAAAAAAATCTGAACTGCTTTAAATTAATTAGATATTACATACCTTACGAAGCAGCTACACTGTATATGCATTCTATGGTTTTTTCTCATATATCATACTGTTTGACAGTCTGGGCTCAAGCAGCCCCTTCCACAATAAGACATATAGGTTCATTATATAATCAAACCCTAAAAATCTTGGACAAAAAGCCCATTAGGTGGCATCACTGTAATGTTTAAAAAAAATACAACCTATTGAGTTTTGAGAGCTTCATTGACCTCTGTCTTCTGAAATTAACGTTCAAATGTTTCCATAAATCAGCACCCGAGCCACTTGCTGGTTTCGTCCAAAGACAGGACAGCAGCAGAGCCACCAGGAGTTCTGTTAACAATAACTGTAAAATATTCCACCGCAGAACCACATTTGGACAAACAGCTTTCTCTATAAAGGGCAGTCACATCTGGAACACAATGCCAAATGAAATTAAAATAATAACGGACTTTAAAACATTCACTAAAAATGTTAAAAACTGGCTGAAAAATAAACAAGAATGTACTCATGTATGAATTATTTGTCTGCAAAGTGAGAGTGAATGAAGGGAAGGAATAAATGTGTTTGTTTATAGTGAGTGACGGAGGGAGGAAGGCCTGAAATAGGCAAATGTGAGTTATGTTATATGTGTTAAATGTGAGTCAGGCTGTTATATTTGTGTATTTATAATATTTATGTTAAAGGTGAGTCAGGCTGTTATATTTGTGTATTTATAATATTTATAATATTTATAATTGTGTATTTATAATTTTTCTGCATTGATGTATGTGGTTATTGTGTATATTTTTATCTTGATTCTTTTTTCTAAAGCCCATCCAGGGACAAGAGTTGCAAATTAGCTAATAGCTATACACTCTATGTGCAACACATCAGATTGATTGTCTTTGATTAATTGTCTATGTTTATTGCACTGTCCCTGTCAAATAAACTAATCTACTACTACTACTACTAGATGTACAGGGAAGCAAGGTGTGTGCGCATGTGCACAATTTTAATATGGTCAGTCTGATCATTCATTCATCTTCAACCTTTTCGAGTAGTGGGGGGCTGGAGCCAATCTGACCATCACCCTCCTAATGACAGGAACGCTTCCATTATATGAAGGAATAGCCTATAGTTAAATAGATGCGCTCCATTGAAGACAGTGTGGATGTGGACAACGACTGATGTAAGGAACAACCACAGAACGTTGTTGTGCTGGGTGGGAGACGTTTGCACATCTCTAATAAGATCAATTAAAAATATTATACTCTAAGCGGAAGAAGATGGATGGATGGATGGATACTTTATTATGGAGGAGGAAAGAGACGACACACGAGTGCTGCCAGTTCACTGTTTACTCAATTCCAACTCGGGGAAAAAATGAGTAACCTTGGTGCCAAGTAGACACATATATCACATACACTTCCTTTCTCTCTCCCAAAGTCACTAGGTGTGAGTGGAGCCTCCTGGTGGTCGACCACACAGCCCCCACCAAACACCCAGCAGGGGCTTTATCAGTCCAGCACCTTGGGTCTGAGGAACCGTCCATAGGACAGAATAGGCTTTGTCATTGTACAGTTGTACAGTACAACAAAATTGTGGGTGCTCCACCAGGCTACTGCGCAATAAAGTAAGAGAGAAGGATTAGCTAAAACACAGTTACAGAACACACGATTAAACACACAATGTTCTGTATGAAATCAGTGAGACGGGAGTCGTCATGCCAAGCAATGAACTGAACTTTATTGGGACTGGCACAGAATAAATACAGCAGCTGCAGCCCGCTTGACATCATCCCACAGGGCGGCTACGGCAAGCCCCAAGGGCCAAACTCACACACAACATTCTTCCCCCCTTTAGAAAAGTCCAAAAACACACACACAGTTAAGACCCTTCCCAATTTTATAGTAATACGTACATATGTTTATTAGCTGCTCTTGCTTGCTTGTTTTTTTTCTTGCCTTCTGATTGTTGCTCTGAGTGTTGCTATCCCTGTGCTGTTGCAATCCTGGAATTTCCCCGTTGTGGGACTAATAAAGGCTTATCTTATCTTATCTTATCTTATCTTATCTTAATTTAGGACCTGAATCACGCACTAAGAAAATTAAAACTGAAATCGCTAAAAGGGCCTATCACATTCACACAACAAACCGGACGGGTGGACTACCGTCCCACCCTACACGGCAAGGTGGGTTATTCTTCCACCTGTAAATTAAAGAAAGTCCATTCATAAACTAAAATTATTGCCGTGTTTCAGAATCAGAATCAGAATCAGAATCAGCTTTATTGCCAAGTATATTTACAAGTAAACACACAAGGAATTTGACTTGACATTGGGCGCGCACGTTAGGCGCATCCAATGACACGGCAGCCATGAAGGCGCCTGTCATGCAGTGAGGGTAAAGAGGGGAAGGGGGGGGGGAAACACAATAGGCAGAGAGAAAAAACATAGTTATCAGAATAACGCTCGTATAAGCTCATATAAGCTCAATGAGCCAAATTTTGATTACACAGAAAAAAACCCTCTATGCACATTAGCAGACAATAGATACAATCACACAGCAGAGGGAGGGAGAGCAGTGTGTGTATATTTGCATGTCATTGTGTAGTGTAAATGTAACAGTTGTTAGTGAGCAGCAGAGGGCGCCTCCTGGCAGTGGATAGATGTTATAATCATGTGACTTATAAACAAGTCCAGAGTTCAGAGTCTATCTCTCTTTTTCTCTTGCTTGCAGAAGGCACATGGGCATTGTCCTTGAGAGTCCAATCCGCTGACGACAACAACTGATTGTTGATGTATGGGTAGACATAAGCCACTTCTCCGGCGTTATCTTCATCGAGGAGGAATGTAAACAAGGGCACCAAAACACAAGGTCAAATCTGCACAGTGCACTCAGAGAATAAAAAATTTCCCTCTCTTCGATTCTGTGCTTCAATTTCATACAGGCTTGAATCATGCTTTAGATCATTCTCTGGAGAGCACTCAGCGATCCACAGATGTTATCCACCTACCGAAACATAGGTAAAACATGTCCAAGAGAGTCCGTTCTCTCTTCAATGCATGCCAGGTAGTAAATTCCATGTTAATCCTGCCGCTGACAGTCAGTGCTCCCCCCAGCTGGACGAATTGTTGAATTTGTTAAGGGAGCTACGCCGGGGTCCGCATTTGATTAGCTCACCCAGATAATTTCGATACACTAGGAAAACTCCAGGGGCCAAACAGAAGATCCTGTGATCAGTTCAATCTCAGTCGAATCACACAGACACACGAATTCCAATGCCATGAGTCTCCCTTGGGTTCCCCCTGACCCGATCTTCTTCTTTTAAAGTGGTGACAATCGCATATAAGCCGCTTTCCAGATCCATAATTTCCATTTGGATTAAGATTCAGCCAGGAGAAGAGCGACATTGCAAGCTGGGATCAGAAGGGAGAGGATTAGGAGGGAGAGGGAAGAAAAGCGTCTGCTCTCTCTCAGAAGCGGAAGTGAAGACCATCAAACATTGTTTAAAACAACAATACATAAAATAATCCCAGAACAACATACACAAACATATGAACATTAGAACCTTGGAACATTTTTATCATTATCATTATTTTTCAAAATCACACTATTGTCCTTCTGGCTGAAAAGAGGTAGAACTGACTTGTGGGGGCCCAGGGCAGCCCCTCAGTAGACTCGCCCCTGGAAGTGGCATGCCTCCAGGATCGTAGCTGACCTCATAGACGAGAGTGCCTCTTCTCTTCGCCATCGACCACCTCTCTTGTCCGTCCAGAGCCACCATCTGAAGCCTCCTCCCTGGCCGGGCACACCGCAGCTCATTGGTGTGCCTCCATGAGCTGTTCGACAGCTGAAAGTAGGCTGCACCCCCGCACAGCCACAATGCGCAGCCACTCCCGGTGTTCCTCTGGCTGTTGTTTGGCCCACAACCGGAATGGACGTCTCCCTCCATGAACCCGGACCGGGTCCGTAACTCTCACAGGGGCTCTGCTTGGTCTGCAGTGTTGCTGATTGGCGCGCAATCCCTCCATGCCTGTTGGTCTGGCCCCGATCTCCTTTAAAGCTGCTGCAGCGGTCGCTGTCGCAGCCCCAGATCCTCCAGCCCACTGCAGCCGAGCTTCGGGGAAAACTGGAGCTACCTTGTTGGCATCACTCGTCGAGGCAGGCGCCTCACTGTTACGCTCAGCACCCTAGTCCAAGGTGCTCCGCTGTGCTGTCTCTATGCCCGGCTGTCGCTGCTGTTTTCCGGGGTTCTCAGCATGCTCGCACTACCCCTCCCGCTGTTCCGACTCTAGCTATGGGGAAAACTGAGCCAAGTTTGGTCGCTGCTGTCCCCCCGTGCCATCTTCACTCACTACGCTGTGTTCACCTCCAGTGCTGCGGTCACTCACCGTGCTGTGCTGTTCGGCTGATTTGTTGTTCTCAGTGGGCACGGGCTCCCTCACTTGTGGCTCTGACTCCACGTGATATCTAACTTGTAGCTTGTAGCTTGTATTTGGCGCCCACCTATCTCCGTGGCTAATTTCGCCATTGCCACCAGCTGGGCTGTTAGCTCCCCCGAGCTAGCTAGCTTAGCTTATTTGGCACCAACAACCTTTCAACCCACAGCTTCATGCTCCTTGTGTGCTCGGCAAAGTAGTCAGCAAGCCGCCCAACAGCATCCACATAAACTCTGTCTCCCCCAAAGTGTGGAAAATTTTCCGACCTTCTACGCTGAGATGGTGAACCAGAAGTGCTCGCCTCCACACTCCGTCGAGTTTACTCAGGCCCAACGCCACAATATACCCCTCAAACATGGCCAACCAGTTAGGCCACAGGATTGCTGGTTCTCCCGGATACTGTAGAAACGGTGATACGGCAGGGCTTCCGGCTGTCAAAGCCGAGTCACGTTGTGACAGCTGTTCAGCATTTCCCCTGATTACGTTCTCCATTGATTGGTATGTCTTGGGTATTTTAGGAAGCAGCTGAGGCTTACTCCTCGCTGCAACCTCGTCAAACATTCCTTCATTAATCATTTGTCACAGTAAGTGTTTTCCCTAAGACTCTGTATCCTGTGTCTTAGTCATAGCCTCAGTTGTGTTTTTGCCCCTCGTGGCTCTTTATTTTGTTATTTGTCTTTTCTTAATAAATTATGCAAACTCATCGACTGGCTTTCGGCATCTCATTGATGGCTCGAGAGCCATCGCTGACAATCTGCCCCATGGACCCTGCATCTGGACCCTGCATCTTTCATATTTTACAATAATCCCATATAAATTTAGCTATTTTAAGATTTTTTTTGTTTGAAATTTGGATGAATACAGTATGTCTGAGCTATTTGATATAGATCTGAATGGTGATGTACTAATTTTTGGAGATGCAGTACTGCTTTTACAAAATATTATTTGAAAAAAGATTATTATTCCACCAGAAATTATTTCCAACTTCATTAAGGATTATTAATTACAATGTTATGTATATATCTAATATGTACAGTGTATTTTAGGTTCTTGTTTATCGTGACATTATAAAAAGGTTGAAAATACTTCAGTTTTGCTGAGGTGAAGTAAACCATTACTTTGTGAATCTGTCACACTGAATCGACAATAGATTTCATCTTCTACAGGTAACTGAAAGGGCACAAATGAATCCAGACATCCAACATTTCACAGCGTTTATTTATATATTTTAAAACAATAAAAATAAAAAAACACATTTACAACCTAAAATGAACTGGAACTGACATAAATGACTGCTGGAGTGTACTAGCAACAACTATTTTTTTTTTTCCAAGCATGCGTAGCTAAAACGGTTGAACATAAACAGACCATAAAAGTGTGATTCAGCATATTTACAGAAACCACAGTACAACTAAAGGTGCGTTCACACCAAACGCAAATGGGCGGTGCGAATCCATACAACGTCAATGGAAAGACACGAGCACATGCGAAACTGCGCATTCACACGTTCGCGTCCTAAGCTAGCTAGCTAGCTAGCTGCTACCTTTGAGATTCTGCTGTCACCAGAGTAAAAGTATTACCATTACAGAGTAAACTAATTTGAAAATGAGACTCACTCACCTGGAGACAGGAGGACCGGGAGCTCTTCAGCTGAATCAGGATTTCAGAGTTATTTACCCACAGTTTCCTGCCATGGATGTGCTAGCAAGCTAGCAATATAAACACCCATCATCTTGTGAAGTTTTGGAGGCTGAAACAACATTTTCAGGTGAGCCCCCCGTTGGATATGTAAACCTAAGCATGACATTACTTTGGGATTTTCCACAGCAGGTTGAACACAGCTGCAGAAGTTATAAAGGCAACTTCGCCTGTCTGCCTCTCACTCAGAAGGGGAATTCATGTCTGTTCGCATGTTTACATTGAGTTATAATGTAACTGTGCCGTGTGAAAAATTCGCCCATTCGCGTTTGGTGTGAACGCACCTTAACAGCAGTCAAAGTCCCTACAATTTGAGTTGAAGTGTTGTCATAATTATGTTGTCAAAACTAGAGAGCTATCTGGTTCAATCACTGTGCTACATTAGCATAAATGTCAATAACACTGTACAATATAGTTATTTTAAAAATGTTTACCAGAAATGCGCATCAGAGAGGATTATGTTAAATTCACAATTCTATACCACAAGAGTCCTTGCTTGACACGCTGTCTGGCTCATAATAACCAAAGGTCTGAGATTTTAGCAGTCTGCAGTATACTGATGTTAGCCTCCAGGAAGTGCTGTTTATCTCTTTACCTGGCAACCAGTAGGAGATTATGGTGAGTCAACAGTGAGTGCGACACCTACTGGCCAGGAGGTCAGAATGTTACGTATCTCTTGCACCTTTAAACAAAAACTAAATATTACTGTTATTATACGACAGCCAACAACTTTAGTTATGTGGAAAATTATCTTTTAAACTGACAAACATCATATGTGTAACTTGTGGCAAAATTTGATCAGGATCAAAAGATAATTTTGCTCTTGCCATTCATTTCCATGGATAATTTTTTTTTATTTCATTTGCACTGATCTGCATAAAAAAAATTGGATAGCTCATGCCCCATTACTGAGTACAGAGCCAAGTGGAGTCAGCAAGCAAGCCCAAATAAGCAACTACACATTAAAAAACAAGGCCAAAAACCCGCAACCTGCGACTGACGAGATTTGCAAGTGACTTTAGAGAAAAACAAGCCCAAAGTCTCTTGTAATAAGTGGACTTGGCAACGATGCCATGGACATGCAGTGGTAAAGCAAAGACAACAAAGGCAGAAACATCTGGGACAGTGAAAATAAAGGTTTTAGTCTACCTTTATCCTGAAAATGCTGCTGTACAAACAATTAAGAGTCCAACTTACGGTTTTGGCTGAAGTAATGTAAATCAGTCAGCAAGAGTGAAGTAGTGGGACATTTAAAATAGCATTTTTAAAAGTGTTTCAAATTCATTTTAATGTATTGTGACATTGCAAGGGTTCACACAAATAATGAGAGAGCATTTGTGACACAACAGACATTTATTCTCCACTGAATCAATCCTTCTTCTTCTTTTAGATTTGATTGGCGGTTAGCAACCAGCTTACAGGTGCATTACCGCCATGTACATCACTCTATATCAGCACTCTATCTGGTCAGGAGCTGTCACTCGTCTGTGTGTCTTGCATCTAATCACTCTATCTTCTTCTTCTGTCATATTCAGGTGAGCGCGCACTCCCCCTCCCTTCCTGCAAGACTTTCCCCGGCTCCACAGGCAATCGCTGTGCCTGCGTGATAAGATGCATTTGCTACCTCTCCCCTGCCAGTGCTGAAAAGGACCAGTCTGTAAACGCTCTAGCGCTGGCTCATTGGGTATGCTGCCTTTAGCAAGTAAGTGTTTATTCGCCCTCTAAGGAATTATTATTAAATTCCTTTTCTCTTCTCCTCCTCTTCCAGGTTGCTGCCATCTTCATGGTGCGTCTCTGGGGTTCGTTGTGCGTTCACCTGCCCCATCATCGTCATCACACTTCAGCTGTCTTATTCCACCTGGTCAGACACCTCACCCAGCTCTACTCCTGCCCACCAGCATCCTCTCCTGGTTCGCAGTTTCATGCTGGGTTCTACTGCCGGGTTCTCAGCTCATCCCACGTGAGTGCTGTCCTATTTTCCCTTTATCTGTCCCCCTCCTGTTCTAACTCGCTCTCGTCTCCCCTTACAGGCTGAATCCTCCTCTGGCGAGTGGTGTCTTTCATTAACGGAGCTTCCTTTTTCTAACTCAATAAATTGTGAAAACTAGCTTCTCTGTGTGCTTCGTGTGTTTTCTCTGGTGTCATTCCCTGCACGTGAGCTGTTCATTCCTGCCAATCATGACATCTTCTTTCTTCTTTTAGATTTGATTGGCGGTTGGCAACCAGCTTACAGGTGCATTACAGGTGCATTACCGCCACGTACTTCAGTCTATATCACCATTGCTAAGTGTCACTCTACCTTCTTCTTTTTCTTTTAGATTTGATTGGTGGTTGGCAACCAGCTTACAGGTGCTCGACCCACAGAACGGAGGGGAGGTCATTCACACAGACACTCATCTCACTCAGGGTGACACAGACACATAATCTCTCACACACAGGGAAACACACATCGTGCTGTTTGCTCTCTACATGTCTGTTCTTTTCTTCTTTTCTATCCCCTCACCCCCCAGCCAGTCGCAGCAGATGACTGCCCCTCCCTGAGCCTGGTTCTGCTGGAGGTTTCTTCCTGTTAAAAGGGAGTTTTTCCTCTCCACCGTCACCAAGTGCTTGCTCACAGGGGATCGCCTGATTGCTAGGGTCTTTCTGCAACTGTGGGGGTTCCCCCTACAGTTGATAGTGCTATGAGATGACTGTTGTTGTGAAATGGTGCTATATAAATAAAGTTGAATTGAATTGAATTGAATTGAAAACAACACTATCACAACTGGTCTTATAACACAGTTACAATAGCACAACAATAGCATTAAGAGCACAGGAATAATCACAGTCTTTGAATCCTCCACACCACAAAGCATGCTAGGAGAGTCCCCACCCCTTTATCACAGCCCAGATGTTACAGTATAGTCCACATACCTTTTTTGCAGTCAAGTGGCAGATAATTTCAGCAGTTAGGTTTGTATTTTTGAATGTTTTTGCATAGTTCTGGTACTTAAGATAAGATAAGATAAGATAAGATAAGCCTTTATTAGTCCCACAATGGGGAAATTCCAGGATTGCAACAGCATAGGGATAGCAACACTCAGAGCAACAGTCAGAAGGCAAGAAAAAACAACATCTAGTAAACATATGTCCATATTACTATAAATGTATATATATAGACACACAGTGCAGAGCATTATGGCTGGTGAATGTGCAGCAGCTTGCTGCTGTTCCTGATGTGAGGCTCCTCACAAATAAGCACAGCTAAATGTGGCTTCAACAGCAATGACAAGCTCATGCACTGAAAACTAATAAGGGCTGATCGTGTGATCAGTGATACAGACACAAGATCACCAGGTATGTTTTCACTTGTGTGAATGTCACAGATCTGACGTTTATATATGTCACCAGATGCAAGGCTGCATGAAGTAAAATAATAAATAAAAAAAATTGTTTGCTTCCTAAGGCTTAACGATTTAAGAATGATATGAAATATTTTTTTTTTGCATTTGTTGCACTGCATTGGAACAATATGGACTTGATATTAGCAACTTCAGCATGCATTAATTTTTAAATTATCACAAAATATAGATCAATAAAATGTTTAACAACTGCCAGAAAAGGTCTGTACATGTTAAGTTAAATAACAAGCATTTATGACATGACAGCGACATCAGCATTTTAATTTTGGGGTAAAACAAACAGCTGCAGCTGTCTGTTTTACCCCAACATTAAAACACCCAAGCACGGTGTTGTGGTTCTATGTGGCTCTGAATAGAGTCTATGCCTGCTTTAAGGTAAATTTGATTATGTCCAACATATTGTAGCGAACTCAATATGAGCACCCTACTTGGCTTGCCAAGTGGGTTGACCCTATTGGCGACACAGGTAGGGTGCGGGACTCCGGAGCGGGAGGCGTGAGTTCGAATCTCCCGGTGGGACGTCGCCATGTTGAGCAGCACGTTACATTGGTGTCAGAAGTGGGATCTCCTGTCCAAAGCAGTAATGGGGCGCTGACATCGGGACGATGTCGAGAACCAGAGGGGAGTAGTGTAGCGAACTCAATATGAGCACCCTACTTGGCTTGCCAAGTTGGTTGACCCTATTGGCGACACAGGTAGGGTGCGGGACTCCGGAGCGGGAGGCGTGAGTTCGAATCTCCCGGTGGGACGTCGCCATGTTGAGCAGCACGTTACAATATTTTAACAAAATACAACCAACTTTATTGCAGTGGAGACATTGATATGTCTCAGAGCTTTTATTTGTTTACAACATTAGCATTTTAGCAGTGGAGTTAACTAACGGAGCTACTGTTTGTGAAGCCACTTTTTAAGATCATCTCGTCATCCCTTGATAGTCGTGGGAAATGCTATGATTATATTACTCTTTTTGAGGTGCAAAAGGCCATGTTCCGGCATTTTTGATGCCGAAGTCATTGCTTTTTAAACAAGGAAAAGTGTCCCATTTCCATGACAACTCCACATTCTAAACTAGTACTGGAAGTTTTTTTTTTTGTTTTTTTTTTTGTTACTTATTTGTACCCGTAGGTAGATTTGGTTTGCAGTCTGGTGACAAGCCACCGGCTGCTGGTCGCTGCGTGCGCGAGCGCCCTAAACCTACATGTTTTTGGTATGCGGGAGGAAACCGGAGAAATCCCGGAGTAAACCCACGCAACACGGGGAGAACATGCAAACTCCACACAGCTCACTGTTGGCCGGGGGCTGGGATCGAACCCACGATCTCATGATCCCCGCGATCCCCCGGCCGAGGGTAAACTGTGCTGCCACAGTGTTAAACCACTGTGCCACCGTGCAGCCCAGTTGTACAAGTTGTACACATAATTCACAGCAAGGCATCATGGGGGCTAGGATTAAGGTGGATAAAAGAAACAAAATATTATATTATATTATATGTATACACACATAGCACATATACTGTATAAAGTTGACATATATTTTTAACAAATTTCATTCCATGTGCCCCTTTTTTATTAATGTGCACCCCTGCCTCTCAAATGGTCTCTGCACAGCCCTGAAATTAATTTATGTGGCCACTAAACTGAAGCCGACTACAACACATTGGTGAAAAATTATGTTATATAACATAAGCTGTGATAACCAAATGTTGCTGTTTTAGGGCTCAATGTTTTAAAATTCAAACCGCTGCATACAGTCATGTGAAAAATTATTATACCCTGTATAAGCCTGTGTGTTTGTTTGTTTTCTACATATTTGGACATATGGATATTTAATATCAATGTTAAAAACACAGGGAAATTCATGTAATACAACTATCCATCCATCTTCTACCGCTTTTCCGGAGGTCCGGGTCGCGGAGGCAGCAGTTCAAGCAGAGAAGCCCAGACTTCCCTCTCCCCAGCCACCTGCTCCAGCTCTTCAGAGGGGATACCAAGGCGTTCCCAGACCAGCTGGGAGACATAGTCTCTCCACCGAGTCCTGGGTCTGCCCCGGGGTCTCCTCCCAGTGGGACATGCCTGAAACACCTCAAGTGGGAGGCGTCCAGGAGGCATCCTAATCAGATGCCCGTACCACCTCAACTGACTCCTTTCAATGTGGAGGAGCAGCGGTTCTACTCTGAGCCTCTCCCGGATGACTGAGCTCCTCACCCTATCTCTGAGGGTGAGTCCAGCAATCCTACGGAGAAAGCTCATTTCAGCCGCTTGTATCCGCGATCTCGTTCTTTCGGTCATTACCCAAAGCTCGTGACCATAGGTGAGAGTAGGAACATAGATTGACTGGTAAATCGACAGCTTTGCCTTAGAACTAAGCTCCCTCTTCACCACAACAGACCGGTACAACGTCCGCATCACTGCAGATGCTGCTCCAATCCGTCTGTCGATCTCTCGCTCCATTCTCCCCTCACTCGTGAACAAGACCCCAAGATACTTAAACTCCTCCACTTGGGGCAGGAGCCTGTCCCCAACCCGGAGAGGACAATCCACCTTTTTCCGGCTGAGGACCATGGACTCGGACTTGGAGGTGCTGATTCTCATCCCAGCCGCTTCACACTCAGCGGCAAACCATCCCAGCAAGAGCTGTAGGTCATTGCTGGATGAAGCCAACAGGACAACATCATCTGGAAACAACAGAGATGAGATCCTGTGGTCACCAAGCATGACACCCTCCATTCCCTGGCTGCGCCTAGAAATCCTGTCCATAAAAATTATGAACAGGATCGGTGACAAAGGGCAGCCCTGGCGGAGTCCAACTCTCACTGGGAATGACTCCGACCGAGTGTTGGCAATACGAACCAAACTCTCACAACGGTCGTACAGAGACCGAATAGCTCGTAACAACAAGCCCGATACCCCATACTCCTGAAGCACCCCCCACAAAAATCCACGAGGGACGCGGTCAAATGCCTTCTCCAAGTCCACAAAACACATGTAAACTGGTTGGGCAAACTCCCACGAACCCTCGAGAATTCTCGAGAGGGTAAAGAGCTGGTCCGATGTGCCACGACCAGGACGAAAACCACATTGCTCCTCCTGAATCCGAGGTTCGACCAACGGCCAGACTCTCCTCTCCAGTACCTTGGCATAGACCTTCCCAGGGAGGCTGAGGAGTGTGATCCCTCTAAAGTTGGAGCACACCCTCCGGTCCCCTTTTTTAAAGAGAGGAACCACCACCCCGGTTTGCCATGCCAAAGGCACTGCCCCCGACCTCCACGCAATGTTGCAGAGGCGTGTCAACCATGACAACCCAACAACATCTAGGGCCTTGAGGTACTCAGGGCGAATCTCATCCACCCCCGGGGCCCGGCCACCAAGGAGATTTTTTTTTTGTAACTTAAGATTTTTATTCATTTTTCATTATATATATTGCATTCAGATCACAGTCTACATTTAAAAAAAAAAACAAAGGGGCTAGAGTAAAAAAGAAAAAGGAGAAAAAAAAAAAAAGGGGGGGGGGACAAATGTTGGAGCATCAAGTTTTTAGTTTCCATCTCTTAATTCTTCTGGTTTTTCCAGCGTCTTTGGTTATTCTTTCAATATCTGTCTCGTTGTTGCACTTTGTAGTGTGTCCATTTCCGCCATTTTTTTTCCCATAGTCCTTCTTGCATTCTTTGTCGATATGTTAGTTTTTCCATCATACGTATGTCCTCAATAATGTCAGTCCATTGCTCTTGGTCAGGAAGAACTTCTGATCGCCATTTTTTTGTGATTGTTTTTTTACATGCAATCAACAAGATTTTAACTAGATATCTGTCCTCAGCCTGTATAACATTGTCTCTTTTAAGATCACATAGGTACATCAAGTTACAGTTCATTGGTATATTATATCCTAATATCCTCTGTATTGTCACATGTATAGATTTCCAGAATGATGAGATTTTGCAGCATTTCCAAAACATATGCGAGTGGTCTGCATTTTGAGCCCCACATCCCCTCCAGCATATAGATTGGGTATTTGTATACTTTCCTTGAATCTGTGGTGTAATGAAAAAGCGAATCAGGTTTTTCCATCCAAATTCCCTCCATGTTCTTGAATTTGTTGACGTGTGTTGTGTTTTCCATATTTCCTGCCAGCTTTCTTCTGTTATGTTTAAATTGAGCTCTTTCTCCCATTTCTCAGAATCAGAATCAGAATCAGAATCAGGTTTATTGCCATTGTTCATGTAGTACACAAACTAGGAATTTGTCTCGGTACAATGCTGCAACATTAAACATGATAAGATAAGAGAAATTTCTCCTTTATATAGTTACTTGAATGATTGTTTGCCATAAGTTTCTGATATAGCTTTGAAATAATTCTTGTTTTATTTCCTGTATATGAGCTTAAAATGAATTGTATAATCTCGCTCACATCTGTTTGGAGGTTATGCCTAATCTTCTTCATATAATAGTCTCTCATCTGCAGATATCTGAAGAATTCCGATCTTTCTAGTTTAAATTTTCTCCTGATGTTTACAAAGCTCCCGAGATCTTTTTTTCCGATATTGCCCCATGCTGTGATTCCCTTGTTCACCAGATTTTTGTATCCCCTATCTTGTTTTGCCGGTTCAAACTGACTGTCAAATGCTACCCATTTCAATAGTTTTATGTCTTCCTTTATATTATACTTTTGTACTATTTTATACCACAGTTCTAAAGTAAATTTAGTGATTGGGTCTATTTGTTTGATTTGCTTATATGCATCTTTATCTCCTATTATGCTTTGTACTGGGAGTCCCTCAATTTCCTTTTCCATTTCTTTCCATTTTGCCTCATATCCCTCGTCGCACCAACATATGATATATCTTATTTGTGCTGAGTAGTAATATTCCTTTAGACTCGGTAGGCCCATGCCTCCTTTCTCTTTTGGTAACTGGAGAGTTTTATATTTCACTCTTGGTTTTTTACCTCCCCAAACAAATCTCGATATCATCCTGTCCCACTTTGAGAATTGGGCATCTGGAATCTCTGTTGGTATAGCCTGGAAGAGGTAAAGTAATCTAGGTTGTATGCTGATTTTGACTGTCTCAATTTTTGAATTCAGATCCATATTTAAGATTGACCATCTATCAATATCTTTTTTTATTTCTTGTTCCAACCTATCATAGTTTGCTTTATAGATTTTGCTTAGATCTTTAGGTATGTTCACTCCAAGGTATTTTATTTCTTTTTGTTTCCAGTTTAGTTTGATCTTATCAGTTATCTGGTTTAGAGGGTTATAGTGGAATGTCAGTATTTGTGTTTTTGTTATGTTTATCTTGTATCCTGATAATTTTCCAAAATTTTCTATCAAGTTCATCATTTCCATTATTGATTCATCTGGTTGTTCAAGGTAAACTATAATATCGTCTGCAAATAGCCCAATCTTGTGTTCCGCCCCCTTTATTGTTACACCTTTTAATTTCTTATTTTGTCGTATCACTTGAGCCAGTGGCTCTATGAACAGAGCAAACAAGGTGGGCGATAAGCAGCATCCCTGCCTAGTTGATCTTTGTATATTTACTTTGTCTGTTAAGCTACCGTTTATCTTGATTCTTGCCACAGGTTCTTGATACAGTGTCCTTATGCATTGTACTGATTTTTCGTTAAATCCAAAGCGTTCCAGCACACTATATAGGAATTTCCAGTTAACCCTGTCAAATGCTTTTTCTGCGTCTAAACTCATTATTACTGCGCTTTTCTTTTCTTTATGTATTTGATTAATTATATGTATTGTTCTCCTGATATTGTCATGTGTTTGGCGTCCCTCTATGAAACCAGTTTGATCATCTTCTATCAATTCCGTCAAGAATGTCTTTATTCGTTTACATATAATTGTTGTATATATTTTATAATCCACATTTAATAAAGAGATTGGCCTATAGTTTCCGCATTGTTCTCTATCTTTCCCTGGCTTTAAAATGACTGAAATAATGGCTTCGTTCCATGATGGAGGTATTTTGTTGTTGTTCAACGTCCAATTAAATGACTTTAGAAGCTGTGGCGTGAGTTCTTCTATAAACAGTTTATAAAACTCAGAAGGGTATCCATCACTACCTGGTGATTTACCGTTTTTAAGTGACTTAATCACATCTCTAATCTCTTGTGTTGTTATTTCTGCTGTTAGCTTTTCATTTTGTTGATTTCCTATTGATGGCAAGTCCAATGTGCATAGAAATTTTTTAATATCTTTAGTATTTGTTTCTTCAGGTTGCGAGTATAGTTCTTGGTAGAAATTATGGAATATTTCTTCGATGTTTTCTGGGTTAACTGTGGTTTTATTTGTGGTGGGGTCTTTAATCTTATATACATTATTCATTGTTTGTTGTTTTCTTAACCGTTTTGCCAGCAGTTTTGTGGCTTTTGGTCCCATTTCATAATATTTTTGCTTTAGATATCTATTTTTCCTTTCAATTTCATCCATTTGTGTTTCTTTTATCTTTATTTTTTCTTCTTTAATTTCTTGATATATTTTTGGGTCATTTGTGCTTTGATGTTTATGTTCTAATTCCCTCAGTCTCTCACATCTTTGTTCATATGCTTCCAGTTTAGTCTTATTTGCTTTTCCTGTTTCAACAATTAATTTACCTCTTAACACGGCTTTTAGTGCATCCCATAGTATTGTTGGGTCCACTTCTTCATTGTCATTCTCTTGGATATATTCATTTATGTTTACTTTTATTCTTTCTTTCATTTTATCATCATTTAACAGTCCTACATTAAGTTTCCATGTTGTTTGTCGTTTTCTATTGTTTAAATTTATTTCCATGTATATAGGATTATGATCTGATATTTCTGCCCCTCCAATCCAACAATTTCTCACCCTGTGTCTGTCATCTTCATTCATAAGGAAGTAATCTATTCTAGAGTGTACTTTATGGACTGCTGAATAATGTGTATAGTCTTTTTCGAGTGGGTGCAGGTCCCTCCAAATGTCTACCATACCCATTTCTGCCAGTGAGGTTCTTATGAATTTTGTTACATGTTTTTTTGTCTTCTTAACACTTGTTGTATCAATTTCATGATCCATGACAGCATTTAAGTCTCCTCCACAAATTAGGACTCCTTCACTGTGTGTTGCTATGAGATCAAACAGATGTTGAAAAAAACCCTTGTCACTTTCTGGTGGGGCATAGATGCTCACTAATGTGATCTGCATTCCATCTATGCTACCCTTTATTATTACATACCTGCCTTCTTTATCCTGGATTTCCTGTTCACATTCAAATTGTATTTTATTTGAGATTAGTATCATAACCCCCCTTTTAGTTCCTCCCTTAAATGAACTGTAGTAGGAGTTCTTATAGCCAAATCTCTTTAGTTTCACATGTTCTGTCTTGCTCAAATGTGCCTCTTGCATAAATATAATTTCGGCTTTTTCTTTCTTGAATTTTCTTATTATTCTTTCCCTTTTAACAGGTGAGTTCAGACCATTCACGTTTAGTGTTATTATCTTAAGATTTTTACCCATAATCATGTTTTTCCATTTTTTTAACTTGTGCTCCTAGCCCCTTTAACAACAAAAATAACACATATTTATATAAAAACACATTAAAAAATCTCGACCTCCGTACTTTGGGCCTTTCTTCTGCCCACTGGTCCCTGTTGGTGGGTGGAGGGAATGTCCTCACCGAGTGTAGGGCCCTCCCTAGACCTGTATTTACTATCCAAGAAATAGTCATTAGTCTAGAAATGTCCAACAAATATCACTTAAACCTCTCCTAGCCGTCTGTTTCTCTTTTACCTTGTCTTCTTGGCCTTCATTTCTTCTGTGTCTTTCTTAATCTTTGTTATAATCTAGGCTTTCAGTTGAAAGCCTTGTAGTCTTTCCTGGGCCCGCTGCGCCACGTCTCCCCCCGTCTTTTGCCGTTCACTCGCCTCCACTCCGGCTGTCGTGATGCGTTCAGGGCCTCCGCTGCTCCTACCGTTTCCTCTGGCACGTACACCTCAAGGCCCCGCTCCATCATGTCCTGCGCTGCCTCTCTGGCTGTGTTGTAGGTTCTTACGCCGTTCTCCCAATGAATCCTCATCTTCGTTAGCGGCGTTTGGAATCTAATTTTTTTTTCTTTCAGCGTTTTTTTAATGTTGGCATATTTCTTCCGCTGCTGCACAATTTCCGCCGGGTAGTCATGATCAAAGAATATCTGCTTGTCGCCGATTCGTATCTTTTTTTTCCACGCTCGTGTCAGGATTCTTTCCTTTACATCATATTTCAGAAAGTTTACCACAACTGACCTGGGTGTAGAGCGTGGGTTCGGGTTCTGTGCCGAGGCTCTGTGCGCTCGTTGAATCTGCAGATCCGCTTCGCTGGGCAGTTCCAGCTCTTTTTTTAAGAACTGATCCATGAATTTCGTCATCGAGTTGCCTTCAATGCCCTCCGGGATCCCGAAGATGCGTATATTGCCCCGTCTGGACCTGCTCTCCAAGTCGGTTACTTTCTCCTGCATCCTCTGCATTTGTGCCGTCAGGGTCTGCAGCTGTTCGCTTGCCTCGCTATTCCAATCTTCCAGCTCTGATATTCGGGCCTGCGCTTCTGTCATACACGCCCGCTGGGAGCGCAACTCCTCCATGTTTTCTGCTAGCTTGCGCTCCATTTCTCTTCGGAGGCCCATAATTTCTTCCTTAATCTCTTTTTTCAGCTCCTCTTTAAGAGCCGCTAAATCCTGTTGTAGCTGCCGTTTGAAGTCTCTCAACTCTTTACCCAAACTGGCGATGCCAGTGTTCATGGTATCGAGTGTGTCTTCCATTTTCTCTGCTGCGGTCACCTCGTTTTTTTGGGCCCCGTGTTCAGCGGTTTCTCCTGCGTTGTTGAAGAGGAATTCTTTAATTTTACTCTGCTTTTGTCCTTGTGCCCGGCTCCTTCGTGTTTTCATCCCTTAGTTTATTGATCCGCTTATGTCGAGTTGGCCATTTACCGATGATTTTTAATCCGGCTAGGGAGAGCTCTCTGTTTAAGCGTTATGTCTCTCCGCCATCTTCCCGGAAGTCCACCAAGGAGATTTTTAACCACCTTGGCGACCTCAGCCCCTGTGATAGGCGAGTCATCCCCCTCGTCCCCAAACCCTGCTTCCACTGTGGAAGGCGTATCAGTGGGATTGAGGAGATCCTCGAAGTATTCCTTCCACCGCCCGACGATGTCCCCAGTCGAAGTCAACAGTGTCCCATCCGCACCATACACAGTGTGGACGGGGAGCTGCTTTCCCCTCCTGAGCCGCCGGACAGTTTGCCAGAATCTCTTTGAGGCCGACCGAAAGTCTTGTTCCATGGCCTCACCGAACTCCTCCCATACCCGGGTTTTTGCTTCAGCAACCACCCGAACTGCACTCCGCTTGGCCTGCCGGTACACCTCAGCTGCTTCGGGAGTCCCACAAGCCAACCAAGCTTGATAGGACTCCTTCTTCAGCTTAATGGCCCCCCTCACCACTGGTGTCCACCACTTGGTTCGGGGGTTGCCACCACGAGATGCACCGACCACCTTGCGGCCGCAGCGCTGGGCCGCTGCTTCAACAACAGAGGTGGAGAACATGGCCCATTCAGACTCCATGTCTCCAGACTCCCTCGGAATGTGGTTGAAGTTCTTCCGGAGGTGGGAGTTGAAGACCTCCCGGACAGGGGCCTCAGCCAGACGCTCCCAGCACACCCTCACTATACGTTTGGGTCTACCAGGTCTGAATGGCTTCCTCCCCTGCCATCGGATCCAACTCACCACCAGGTGGTGATCAGTTGACAGCTCTGCACCTCTCTTTACTCGGGTGACTAAGACATACGGTCGCAGGTCTGATGATACGATAACAAAATCGATCATCGACCTGCGACCTAGGGTGTCCTGGTGCCAGGTGCACATATGGACACCCTTATGCTTGAACATGGTGTTCGTTATGGACAGACTGTGGTTAGCACAGAAGTCCAATAACTGAACACCACTCAGGTTCAGATCGGGCAGGCCGTTCCTCCCAATCACCCCCCTCCAGGTTTCACTGTCGTTGCCCACGTGCGCATTGAAGTCCCCCAGTAGGACAATGGAGTCTCCAAGAGGAGCACCCTCCAGCACCCCAGTCACAGACTCCAAAAAGGGTGGGTACTCTGAAACATCATTTGGTGCATAGGCACAAATGATGGTCAGGACCAGTTTCCCAACCTGAAGGCGCAGGGAAGCAACCCTTTCATCCACCGGGGAAAACTCCAATATAGAGGCAGCAAGGTGGGGGGATACAAGAATACCCACCCCTGCTCGTCGCCTCTCGCCCGGGGCAACTCCAGAAAAGGCCAAGCTCCAGCCCCTCTCCAGAAGACTGGTTCCGGAACCGGAGCTGTGTGTTGAAGTGAGGCCGACTATATCTAGCCGGTATCTCTCAACCTCGTACACCAGCTCAGGCTCCTTCTCCACCAGAGAGGTGACATTCCACGTACCAAAAGCCAGTTTAGAAAGCTTGGGATCAGTCCGCCAAGGTCTCCGCCTTTGACCGCCACCTGATCCACATAGCACCGGACCCCCATGATCCCTCCTGCAGGTGGTGAGCCCACTGGAGGGCGGACCCATGTAACTCCTTCGGGCTCAGCCCGAAGGATCGTCACCTTATCGTGGTGGGGGGGTTTGCGTGCCCCAGTGATCCCAGGAGCTATGTTGTCCGGGGCAATTTGCCTCTGATAGGGTCTCCCAAGACAAACTGGTCCTGGGTGAAGGGCCAGACTAAGAACGATCCAACAGACTCTCATGAATTGTATATCAAGGATTCAGTGTACCCCGCCCGGTATGGGGTTATGGGGGGGCCCACCCTGGAGCCAGGCCTGGGGAAGGGGCTCGAAGGCTAGCGTAATACAACTAAACAATTAAAAATGAATTAAAGACTTTTTTCAAATTTTCTGTAAAATGTAATCCTAAACAAATAGTGAGGAATAAATTAGGACACCCCTCATCTTTTTTGTCATGACTGATTAGATAATTCAGCCCACGTGCGAGATGCAGCAACAAAGTGACAATCAAACAATAATACACAATTGAGGTTCTTTTATTAAATAGCAAAATCCTCACACAGCTACGGAACAGTCACTCGCCAGAGGAAGGAGCCTGTGGAGAGAAGAGAGCCGTGACAGGAGGAATGAAGTAAGGGAAAATGGGCAATCCAAATTACCGCTTATGTGGGCTCCGAGGGAGCACTGGCAGGACTCCAGCGGGGAATAGATGAACCAGCAGGGTGTGGGGAATGGAGCTGGTAGTACCTGACCGGGTGGAGGTTAGCTGACGGTGAGTGGAGATGTGGCAGGAGAGCGTGCGCAGTCCCAGTGACACACCCGCACAATGGCAGCAACCTGAACAAAGAGGAAAAAAGCACACAGGTTAATAATCTTTTTACCCAGTGTGAACATGACTTGCTGTCTGCTATGGCAGTATACCCAGACGAGCCAGCGTTGAGTCACTGAAGGATGTCTCCTTAAGTACGCTGGCTGATGAGAGGGCGCAGGTGTGTCCTGTCACTCAGGTGTGCTGATGAGCTGAGGAGAGATGAACGGGTAGGAGGGGGCGCGCTCTTGCTGGCCATGACATTTTTTAGGACACCCCCACATTCATTCCCACTTAAAATGGCTAAAATAAATGTTAAAAAATGCAAATAAAAACAAAACGAAGATTAGACATAGATATGTGAACATTTCTTAATAAAGAACTGAATATTTAATGAGGTGTCCTAATTTTTTCACATGACTGTAATTTAAGAAAAAACCTTACTTTTAACATTTTTTTTCTTCTTTTGCCTCGCTTTAAATGTCGGTCATACTGTGGAGTGTGCCAGCCACAGACAGAGGGGGCCGACATCCCACCTGTGCCACAGATACATGCTCAGCACACATAATTATGAATCTTTTATTATTATTTTTATTCTTTTGATTCTCATGGCATCCTTAAAAGAATGGCGCCCTGGGCGCCTGCCCACTTTGCACATATCTGAGTCCACCACTGCCGTTTACTACAAAACCCATTCATTCTCCACTGACTTGATGAGTGTTTTGGGTGTACTAAAATGGCAACCACAGAGTTTCCGGTAGCTTTACTTCTGCCGGCCAGTGCCAGCAGAAGCACAAATCAGTGCTGGAAATATGGGCGGATATGACCACATGTTGAGGTTAGCTTTATTGAACACAGCAAAAGTACACAGTGTAGAAAGAGCAGGGAAGAGCTAAGAGCACGGCTGGCCCTGGGCAACTGTCTAATATACCCTGAGGTGCCGTGACATCACACGTGTGTGCGTGCTACTGCAGTGTAGTGCATCGTGTCATTTCACATACACCACATTTACTCCCCCCTGAGAAGCTCAGAACATTAGCCCACTTTGCTAGTTTAGCAGAAACATGCCAGCATAAGAATAGACTTTTTTCTTTTTTCCCCCCTTGCCCTGTCAAGCAGCTAGGTAAGCAGGGAAATCTGCTTCTCTTATTGTGCCAAACATATTTATTTTGCCAAAAGGAGCTTTATACAGTACATATGTATATGTACTGTATATTATTTATAGTCTCCTCTTGTAATAACTTTTAATACTTTATTTAAACTGTTTTACCCATGAAGGACTTGGGACGGGGGGGAGTGGGGAGGGAGAAAGAAAAGAGAGGAACAAACAAACAAACAAACAAACAAACAAACAAACAAACAAACAGCCAGGCCCCAGACCCAGGCCCGCGGCAGAAGGAGGGCAGCAGGGGTGGGAAAGACCACCCCTGCAACCCACCCTTCACGATTCGCGCATGAAGAGTGCTAGTTGTGTGGTGTGATTGGGTGCAGGTGTATGAGCCATCAAAGTGCAGTTAAAATTGGGGGGATAGTGTGTTAGGGAACCGCTACAACATAGGGTAGCGGTGCCCTAACACATGCTTTGGACAGCAGAGCTCCCATCCCCCCAAGCCCTCAGTGTCTACAGTGCAATTAAAATGATTAACATTGAGGTGAGGGTGGTGCCACTGCACAGTAGACAGAGGGATCCTCTTCACCTACACCATACAGTACACCCCCACCCCAAAATCCTAAGTGTGTCCAATAAGATATATGAGCCACTCAGAATTGGGGAGGTGGGGGAGAGGTAAGACTGGAAGGGAGGTAGTCTCAAAAGAGAGCCCCCCCCCCACACACACACACAGAATCCAGTTCCCAAACTGGCTCTGGAGGCCACCCACTGCCGTCAGATCCCATCCCAGGGCAAGGGTCACCAGGCCGTGCAGCCTAGGCCCCATCAGCATCGCACCCCAGTGCTCACCAGCACCACAGGCACAATGGGGCAACCACACTCACACTTACTCTCACGCATCTTGTACACACAAACATACATGATAATAATAATAATGAATAATGGGCCAGACCCATACAACACTCCACATGCCAAGCGACATCCCAGAGCGCCCACCGCAAGCCTACCAACCATCCACCCCAGACGGACATCAAAATGGTAGGCTATCCTGCAGCCACAGCTGCCCTGGGGCAAATCGATGGAAACCCGGCCGCCAACGCGCCTCCCCCCCCGGCCACCACCGAGCATCCATACACACCCATACCCGGCGCTACGGACATTGGAGGCAAGGTGGGCAAAGCACCCCACCCCAGGACACAACGGCAGGACGGCCAGGAAGAGCAGGACCCGAACTGCCACCCCCCAGGCCAGCATACGGCCTGCTGTACCCGCCACCTAATGAGGTCTTCCCCTCCACATACACACCCTCCACCCATGCATGTCCACCCAAAGGTACTTGCACCCACACACACACACACATGCCCACCCTCACGTGTACACACACGTACTCACCATCACATATGTGCACCTACACCCACACACAACCTTGTATATTTACACACAACACACATACCCACACATTCACACACACATGCACTCGCCCATATCCACACCCACACATATCCACGCAAACCCGCACACACCCACACTCATGCACACTTGCACATACAAATGCGTACACACATACACACGCACGCGCACACACATATACACATGCACACCCACACACGTAGGCTCCAGAGGATGGGGGAGCGACACCCCCCACCCCACCCCCCCGGGACGTAGGCACCAGCCCCCGGAGCACCACCCGGTCCCCAGCCCCACATGGAAGGCAAGGCCATCTGGCCACCACCACCACCAGCCCCCCCAGGCCAGATGCACAGCCACCCTGGGACAGGTGCCTCAAACACCAGCTCTAGTGGGTCACAGAAAACTTCTTGCAGTCAGGGTACAGCCAGCCATCAGAGGGTTGGAGAGCAAGCCACCTTCCGCCACTCCTCAGGTTATAGAGTCAATAAGCGGGGACCAGAGAGAATTGAATTCAGTCAGTTGGTTTTTAGAGGAGGCAGACATTCTCTCCAGACTAATATAATCTAATAGGAGGTTCTTATAGTGAGTTGTACATAAATTATTTCTTGATTTCCAATTCATGAGGACAGTTTTCTTGGCAATGCATAAAGCAGTGAGAATCATGCATGACATCTTTAACTCTGTTGTAAGCAGCTACACTGCCACCAAAATTACAAAGATTTACATTCACTCAACTTTTAACAAACAAAATTAAATCTTGTAATTTTCCTCGAAATAAATGTAAACCTTCAAATCACATGTTGCTTTAATAGCATTGATATTATTCACTTTCTAAACTTAAGCGTTTCTTTGTCATTACTGTATCATCTGACTTTAGTTTTATTATGTCCTCCCCTTGTAGTCTAGGACTCATTTTCAACTAGAACTATTAGTTTCTGAACAGGTCTCTGGAGAACTGAGACTTGCTTTAAGCGTTCACCTTTTTTCCCTAGATCTCTTTTTCAACCTCCCTCCAACTCTAAGGAGGTTATCTACAAGGACAGGATCAAGCTGATGCATTTTGTGAGTTTTTGGTAGTTTAGCTGATTTCTGACTGAACCATTTCAGCTCATCTTCAAATGCCTCCTTTTGTGCTGCCCGAATGAGTGTGAGAGAGGCAACTCTTCTCTCCTCTACACTAATTGGACCTGACCTGTCTTCTTTTGCCAGTCTTTTAATCCTTGCTACAACATTGATGGCTGTATTCCAGTCAGAAAATCTTGAAAACCTTTCAAGAAAGTTGTCTCTTTCAACAACATCTGTCTTCAAAACCTTTACTTCAGGGTCACCTACGAGAAGCTCTGGTGAATGTTGAACTGTGACAATTTCACGTTCCCATAAAAACTCAGGCCCAGTAAGCCAGTTTGAGTCAATCAGCTCTGCCACCTTGAGACCTCTAGAAGCATGGTCTGCTGGATTTTGATTGGTTTCAACGTAGAACCATTGCTTTGGATCTGTAGTGTTTCTTATTTTCTGGACGCGATTGGCAACAAACACATGGAAGCGCCGGGCTTCATTCTTGATGTACCCAAGCACCACTTGAGAGTCTGTCCAGAAAAACTCTTCGTCGATCTTCAGCTTGAGCTCTGCTCTGAGAAAGTTACTCACACCAGCTGAAACTGCTGCAGCAGTCAGCTCAAGACGTGGGATGGTGACTATACTTGTGGGTGCCACTCGGGCCTTACCCATGACAAGAGCACAATGAACTTGCACATCAGAAACAATCCTGATGTAGGAACACTGTCCATAACCACTGCTGCTACCATCTGAAAAGTGATGCAACTCAATTTTTTGGATTGTGTTGAGGTATTCAGGAATGAGGCATCTTGGTATTTTAATGTTTTGAAGATTTTCCAAATCCTGGAGCCATATTTCCCTCTTGGCCTGGATTTGAGGGGAAACAGGTTCATCCCATCCAACACCCCGCCTGCACATGTCTTGCAGCAGTTGTTTGCCAGTCAAGATGTAAGGAGAGAGAAATCCTAGTGGGTCATACACACTCGCAACTGCTGCTAGAATTCCTCTTCTTGTGGCTGGTTTTTCTTTGAGGATAACACTGAATGAGAACACATCAGCTTCCACATTCCACTTTATCCCTAGTACACTCTGCATTGGAACCTCAGTGTAATTCAGATTTACATCTTTCTTCTCACTTGCATGTTCTGTTTCTGGTATCACCTCCAGGACCTCTTTGTACTTGGGATTTTTTCCTTCTCTTGGATTTGTGTCCAAGAAATCTCGTTCCAGGACTTTGATCACAGAGGAAGGTGTGATGGATGGAAACTCCTTTACAGAGACACGATTGCAGACTCCTATTACCTCCATTAGACCAGTCCATGGTTTGATGGAACCCACGATAGTCCAGCCTAAGTCTGTTTTGACTGCATATGGATCATAATCATTTCCTGGTATGACCTTCCTTGGTTTTAATGCTCTTGCACAGTCATAGCCAATCAGGAGCCCTGCGGGGCAGTCTAACAGATCTGGCATCTCTTCTGCAATGCTTAGAAGGTGAGTCCACTCTTTCGCTGTCTCACGAGTTGGGATACTGTTTTTCTCAAGTGGAATGTATTCCCGTGTATAAGTAGGTGGCAAGACAACATACTCTTGTGAATGGTAACCTCTTACTTTGAGCCCATCTACTCTTTGGCAATGTACAGTTGAACCCCGGTCAGCCATTGTTGTCAACCTTAACTTAACAGGTTCTGTTTTTGCATGAATTTTCTCACAAATGTCTTGATCAATGAATGTATTGCTGCTTTGAGTGTCCAGAAGTGCATACACCAAGGTCTCTGGACTGTTTTCTGCTGCACAAGAGAGCCATACTGGAACAATCATTGAAGTGCGATCACTGTTGCCCACCTTTACACTACATGCAACTGTGGAAGTGCTTTCCTCTTGTGGTGGCATTTCTGGCTTTTCTCCTTGAGGACGTTCCTCGTGAAGTGGAGAGGGGTGGCTTCGCCTGCAAATATTACAAGTGACCTTCTGTCGACAGTTTTTGGAGATAAGATAAGATAAGATAAGCCTTTATTAGTCCCACAATGGGGAAATTCCAGGATTGCAACAGCACAGGGATAGCAACATCCAGAGCAACAATCAGAAGGCAAGAAAAAAACATGTGACCAACTCTAAGGCAAGCAAAACACATATTGTTATCAATGACAAATTTTTTCCTGCCTTTGAGAGGCATTGCTGCAAACTTGTCACACTTATAGATAAAGTGATCTTGCTGACAGCAAATACACTTAATCTGCTTCTTATTCTGAGATGCTGAAGAGCTGGGCTTGGAACCTCTGCCACTTTGGGATGTGGCCTTTGAGGTTTGTTTTGGATAATTGGGTACATTTGTTGAAGCTACCAGGACACTGGTCTTGACACGTTTTTGTTCCTTCTCTAGTTTTCCTCTTGTATGTTTTAGCGCATAAAGGGAAGAAATAGGATTGCATGCTATGCGCGCTTCTTCTGCCACAAAGTGTGCAAACTCTTCGAAACCTGGATATGCCTTCCCTTCATCCAGTGTTTTAGTGACATGTCTGTTCCAGCGAGTTGTTACCCAGTCTGGAAGTTTCAGCAGTAATTTCTGATTTTCCTCACAATCATCCAAAACTCCAAGTCCTTGCACATGGGGCATGGCATTTTTACAAGAGATGAGGAAATCACTGAACTCTCTTAGTTTAAGGGAGTCTTTTGGTCCAATCTTTGGCCAGGAACTCAGTTTTCCCCCGAAAGCTCTTTGGACTACAAAGGGGTGGCCATAGCGCTTGTTTAAGGCATCCCAAGCCTGTGTGTATGCTTCTTCATCACTACGATAAAAGGTTCCTTCTAACACTGAAAGCGCTTCTCCACTTATGTATTTTTTCAAATAGAACAGCTTATGCGCTGGATCTGTACAGCTTGTTTCTATCAAAGCCTTGAAGCAAGTGCTCCACTCTGTGAATTTAAGTGGGTCTCCTGTAAACACAAAAGGCTCTGGTGTCGGAAGTCTTGTCATAGCAAGGGATTCCTTGAGCACTTGGACTAGTGAGACTTCGCTCTCTCTGGGCTCAGATATCTTGCCAGAGTTGTGTGGGACTGATGCACTGTGGGGAATATTGATGTGTTTACTCTCAGAGTAAGGAGGGGCCGATACATTTTGTGGAACTTGAGTGCATGGAGGGCTACTATGCTGCATTGGAAGCTGACTTGGAGGCAAAGTACTTTTTACTTCAACATCCCTTATTTCAGCATTAAACCTTGATTCCTCTTCAGCATACACATTGTATTCAGCCTCTATGACAGGGGTCGGGAACCTATGGCTCGCGAGCCAGATGTGGCTCTTTTGATGGCTGCATCTGGCTCGCAGACAAATCTTTAAAAGGAACTCCGACTATATTCATTCGTCACACTGGTGCGCAAAGCGCACGAGTGTGCGCTTTGCGCGATATTGTACTTTATCATAGCGTGATTAATACATATGTCAGCTCTATCAAGTGTTGTGGGATGTCTGGTGCGTGTGTTTGGATTGGGCAGCTCGGTGCGTGGACGTGAGTGATGGCGTTTGCGCAGCAGAGGCGCGCCCCCCCTCCCCGGTGTGTGTGGCAAACGGTGTGTGATTTGGTGCGGATAAGTAGAAAGAGCGAGGCGACCAGAGCAGGTAGAATTTGTTGCTGACAACAGTGCGGTATATAAATAAAGCCCCAACGCTTCAGCAAAATGGCCTGTGCTTCTGTGTACCACAAGAGTGAGATTTACTCGGGAATTGACCGCGGAGGAAGATGCATCTCCCCTGCGTCCCAAAACCACAGTTAGGAGAGGAAAGGCAGGAATGGTCAACACAAGCGTGCGATCACAGACATGTCTCATGCGCGCGCTTTGAGCGATATCGTGCTTTATCACAGCGTGATTAATACATATGTCAGCTTTATCAGGCATGCGTTACAGCGCGCGATCACAGACAGAGTGAGGGAAACGTGGCTGCCAGTCCACGCCAACGGCCTCTCCGGCCACCATCGAGCATTTAAACATTTTTACACATTCATACCCAGTGTTATGGGCACTGGAGGCAATGCGGGTGAAGTGTCTTGCCCAGGGACACAACGGCAGGATATCTGGGGAGAGCGTGATGCGAACCGCCAACCATGGGGTTATTAGACGACCTGCTCTACCTGCTGAGCAGCTGCCGCCCCACTTTTTCCTCCACTTTCCCTCTTTAGGAAAGCTATGGAGGCTCACCCCGCTCTCTTTATTTCCCTTTGATTGGAAATTACATCCAACAAATTACATCCAACATCCGCAATGTGGCATTTTCACTGACAAATGGCAGTAGTTAGGAGCTTCGCTTCTTGGCTTGTATAAGACAGAAAAACGGCTGCAACCTTTCTACGTCACCACCCAGAATGCATTGCGACGTAAACAAAAATCGTAATAAAGTTTTTTAAAAATATATAAAACTGGGAATTATTTTCAAAAAAATTATATTATAGTTATGTTAGTAACATAAAAATAAAGCATATAGAGCTAACATGCCAATATAATCGGAGTTCCTTTTAATTATAAGGTTCAAGTTCAAGTGGGGTTGCCGTATGGCTCTCACGGAATTACATTTAAAAATATGTGGTGTTCATGGCTCTCTCAGCCAAAAAGGTTCCCGACCCCTGCTCTATGACTTCAAGATCCCTTTGATCTTCCAGCCATTTTAGTTTTTCTTGCTGAGCCAAAATCTCCTTTCTCTGGGCAGATATTTCCATCTCCCTGTTTATTTCAGCCCGTTTTGATGCCAAACGTGCAGCTGCATCTGCTTTTTTCACCGATACATGACTTCCCTGCTATCACTTGACTGACTGCTTTGACTAGTTCTAGACACAGTTGATCCATAAATTGACCTTGCATCTTCTCTTTGGAGTAACTGAAAGAGAGATTCCTTTACAGCTACTGCATCAAATTCCTTAGTATCAACATCTGCATACCGTCTTTACAGGAGTAGGATTATTTCAGTTGTAACTGAAGTGCAGCTATCAATCTTCCTTCTCATGTCTTGAGATGGTAAAGTAAGTGCACGTAAACTCTCATACCTTTGCTTTAGTTCTGACTCACACTTTTCTATTGAATGGATCATTTCACCCAACTCAGTTTTAGAGCACTCTTCCTTAAGTTTAGATCTTGTTAGCTGAATCTCTGCTTTAAAGTTAAGATACGTCAACATAAACTTTCTTTCTCTCTCTGTTATTTCCTTTCTTTTAAACTCAACGATTTTTTCTGTAGATCGTCTCTCCCTTTCTGATCGTCTCACTTGCGTTTTGACTTGAGATGATGATGATAACCCTATCTTGTGTATTTCAAGATCTCCAATTATTTCTCCTATCCGTGTCTCAATTTCTCGTCTTTTTAAATAGACAGATTCAGTTTTTAATTTCTCTTCCAACTTTACTTTCTCATCTTCTAGAGCTGCAAGTATTTCCTCTAATGCACGAAACTCACTTGTGCTCTGCTCCATTTTCAAAAATGATTTGAACTAACACTTTTGGAATTTTAGAGTGAAAGGAAAGTTAGAAAACTGCTGGGAGAACATACAATAGGAAACAAGTGATACTCTTCAGTAATTTACAACACTTCAATTTTCTTTTACTTCTGTTTCTTTTCTCAATTTAACTTAGGAATTAAAAAGTTCCAAACTGAAAATATACCATCTAACCTGGTACCTTAAAGGTGTTGTGACCTTTTGCAAACTGCATTGTCCATAAATGTCGCTCTGGTACCTCTTCTGTCCAGCTGAATGTCCAGCGGATGTGGGAAGAAGCATGCACGTCTTTTATTTGCTCAGCAAACAAAGTCCTTGAAGCATGGCCCTGCAGGAATCTTGCTGCTTGCTCCTGGATTAGGCACGTTTTTCACTATAACCGCTCCCAAAGTCTTCTTCTAGGTCAGAAAACCATGCTCCAACTGATGTTGACAGGTTTTTTGTTTATTTTGCCACAGCAAATCTTCACCCTTAAACACCGTGAAAAACTAAAAATACAGACATAAAAACATGAATACAAAATAAATTATAACACTTAACAAATGTTCATAAACAAAAATAATCACATACCGTGTGCGCCTTCTGCCTAGAATTTAGGAGTTGTTAGTCATGTCACAAATTTCCCAAACAAAGTCCTCTCTCCAAAGTCCTCTCTCCGCATCTGATTGTGGACAGCCTCCAGCAGCCGTGTGACTCTTCTAATCAGGCATGTGAACAGCGCATGCCTACCACCCATTTTTGCATATCGTCCGGGTCCGCCGCTGTTTCCTCACAAACATGGAGAACATTTAACAGTCCAGCTGCCTGCAGGAAAAACACTCCGTCCTCTCTCCCGACACTCGCTCACACAATAGCGCTGATAGGTGGGGCGAGACACCTGCACGAGCCCCCTTCACGAGCTCTCTGACTCACCCGCGAGCTTGGCAGCACGAGCGCATATGCGCCGCGATATGGAGGGACTGAAGGTGGAGAAAAGGACACCGCTAACGTCCGAAACACTGGCGCACACACCCATAAACAAACATTATTTCAGAAAAAGAACCAAAAATACATAAACCTTTTCACTGTGACAGCTACATCTGTATTTTTTTTTCACTTAAAACAGACTTATTAGCATATTGGCTTATGTAAAGTAGAACACATACACGACTGGGCCGAACAGGCTGGTATGAAGAACCACTTTAAACATGTCACCCATAGCATTTCTAACTGGGCAACCTGGTAGACTGCCGGTGTGCCCGCATGGTCATGTAGGTTATTCTGCCACTTGAACAGACCATGCCCTCACTAAACATGTGCTTATGAACTTTAGAGTCAGTAACATAGTTCAGAACTCAGCGGGGCCTTAGTCAAGCCCACTGTGGGTGGCTCTGGTGGTGCTGGCTTGTGTGACTCTGGAGGGCACCCTGCTGGAGTTGTGGTCTACTCATCGGCAAAGTTCCGGTTTAGATCCCACATTGGCTGGTTCGGCTCGGTTGCTGTTTCCTGGTTCTGAGCAGGAGGTGGTGTTACCTTTCTGAGATGGCATGCCATCATGACCCATCAGCCAGCTGGAAGGTGGCTGGTCTAAGCTGAGCGGTGATCTGCATTGGTCTTGACCGGAACAACTGCAGCTTGTGTGAGTGGCTGGGTTGCCAGATCCAGACCCAATTGAACACCGTGAGCAAAGGCTGCTTCCACTTCATGGTGTGCTGCTGTTCCTTCATCCTGCTGCTGGAGAATGGTGCCATTGCTGGGCGTCGTCTGGTGGAGGACATGAGAGGTCCGGAAACCGACATAGAGGCGGGCTGGTCTCACTGATGATGGAGTGGACCCTATTTTCTTCTGGGTCCTGCATGAACATGGACTGGGGTTCCTGGAGTGAGGTGGCGGCTTGGGGAGGCTCACACCGTGTAAGAATCGGGTCCAAGTCTCCAGTGCTTTGCTTGTTGTGTGGTGCGAAGCAGGGAGCAGCTACGTCCACGTCCGGGCGGGGTGAACTCAGGCTGTCATCAGTCAAGCAGAATCCCATGTGATCTGTGATGGGAAAGCCCAGTTCAGGGAACTTGGGTGGACTGTGGGTGGATTGATCGTCACTTCCTTGTGGTAACGTATCGTCACTTCCTGTTTTGCTGTCTGCCTGTGTGGTTTGCTTTCCTTACTCTCCTGAGCTTTGGGTTAGCCACTAGCTATGGCTACTAGCTCTCCTTCCTCTCCTCCTCTGGTGTGCTCTCTGTCAGATGTTTAGCTACACCTCTGCCTCTTTTAGTGATAACGGTAAATGTAATAAATGTTGTCTTTTTGAGGTGCTTGAGGCGAGGTTGTCTGATTTGGAATCCCGGCTCAGCTGCATTGAAACACCGTCTGCGCCAGTTACTCTTGACGGACGCCTCCTTAGCTGCAGCGGAGCTAGCTAGCTTAGGCCCCCCTGTTAGCGGTCCCCCGGCTCTCCTCAGCAGCGAGGAGACTGGATGGGTGACGGTGAGAAGGAAGCCTAGTCGCAAAGCCCCGGTACACCACCAACCTGTTCACGTTTCTAATCGTTTTTCCCTACTCAGCGACACACCCGCTGAGGAAAAAACTGATCATTGGCGATTCTGTAGTCAGAAACGTGAACCTTGAGACTCCAGCGGCCATAGTCAAATGCATTCCTGGGGCCAGAGCAGGCGACATCGAGTCAAATTTGAAAATGCTGGCTAAAAGTAACTGTAAATACTCCACAATTGTTATTCATGCCGGCATTAATGACATCCGTCTCCGGCAGTCGGAAGTCACGAAACTTAATGTAGAATCGGTGTGTGACTTTGCAAAAACGATGTCTGCCACTGTAGTATTCTCTGGGCCCCTCCCCAATCTGACCAGTGATGACATATTTAGCCGCTCGTCATACTTGAACCGCTGGCTGTCTGTGTGGTGTCCTGCAAATAACGTGGGCTACATTGACAATTGGAGCTCTTTTTGGGGAAAACCTGGTCTTATGAGACGAGACAGCATTCATCCCACTTTGGATGGTGCTTCTCATTTATCTAACAATCTGGCATCTTTTTTATCCAAATTTCCAAAACCATGACTACTCAGAGTTGGGACCAGGAAGCAGAGTTGCAGTCTTACACGCCTCTCTGCAGCTCCTCTTCATCCGCCACCCCTCAGCTTAGCCCCTGTCTTCCCCATCAGAGAATCGTCGTCTGCTCCCTCCAAAGTAAATAAAAATACAATGTATAAGCATCCCAAAGTGATTAAGCAAAATATTGGTAAAACTCAAATTAAACATAAAGCCTCTAAATTGAATGATTTGGCCTCTGTTCCTCCTCATAACTTAAAAATTAAATGTGGTTTATTAAATATTAGGTCTCTAACTCCCAAGTCTCTGTTAGTCCATGATCTGTTAATTGATCATCAGATTGATTTAATTTCCCTTACAGAGACTTGGTTAGGGCAAGAGGATTATGTTGGTTTAAATGAATCAACTCCCTCTGGTTATTTAAACTGTCAAAATCCCAGAAGTTCTGGTCGTGGAGGAGGAGTAGCAACAATTTACCATTCCAAATTACTAGTTAATGTAAAGCAAAAAACATGTTATAATTCCTTTGATGGCCTGGTCTTCAGTATTGGGCACTTTAGCAATTTTAGGTTAAACCCAATTTTATTTGCCATAGTTTATCGTCCCCCATCAACCTACTCAGAATTTTTATCCGAATTTGCTGATTTCTTAGCTGATTTAGTGCTGAAATCTGATAGAATAATTATAGTAGGGGACTTTAATATACATGTGGATGTAGATAGTGACTGCCTTAATGTGGCATTTAATTCAATATTAGACTCGATTGGGTTTTCTCAGAAAGTAGGAAATTCTACTCATTACCTCCACCATACATTGGACCTTGTTCTGACATATGGCATAGAAATAGAAAATCTTGTAGTGTCTCCTCATAACCCTGTACTGTCAGACCATTGTCTGTTAACCTTTGATTTTACTATTTCTGACTATTTGGCTCCTAAAGAAAAATATTATTACAGTAGATGCCTCTCAGATGATGCTGTTACCAAATTTATGCAGATTGTTTCCTTTATGCCATGTGTCAACACAACGGAAATAAGCTATAGACAGCTTGCTCCTTCTGTAATTGATAACATGGTGGATAGTGTTACAGCTTCTCTGCATCAGACTCTAGACTTGGTGGCCCCCTTAAAAAAGAAAAAGTCTAATCAGAGATTTCTAACTCCTTGGTTCAACACAGAAACTCGTAGCTTAAAACAGAAGACTCGTCAATTAGAAAGAAAATGGCGCTCCACTAATTTAGATGAAATCTATTTAGCTTGGAGAAATCATCTTTTAATTTATAAAAAATCTCTTAGAAAAGCTAGAATGAGTTATTACTCTGCATTAATAGAAGAGAACAAGAATAATCCCAGGTTTCTTTTCAGTACTGTAGTCAGGTTGACAAAGAGTCAGGACTCTGTCAATCCTAGCATTCCCTTCAAGCTCACTAGTCAGGACTTTATGAACTTTTTCAATAACAAAATTTCATCCATCAGAGATAAAATCAATCAGATTCTTCCCACAGTTAACTTAAATACTGTAACTACTGCAACTCCTTCTATTGATGTCTGTCTTGATGAGTTTACTCCAATCGACCTTTGTGAGTTAGACAAAATAGTTTCCTCATCCAAACCTTCAACTTGTCTTTTAGACCCTATTCCTACCAGGTTATTTAAAGAAGTCTTCCCACTTATTGGTAGCTTTATTCTTCATATAATCAATTCTTCATTAACTTTAGGCCATGTACCGCAGGCTTTTAAAACGGCTGTAATTAAACCCTTACTCAAAAAGCCAACGCTAGATCCAGGAGCTTTAGCTAACTATAGACCGATCTCTAATCTCCCTTTCATTTCAAAAATCTTAGAAAGAGTTGTTGCTACGCAATTATTCGACCACCTGCAGGGAAATGGTTTACTTGAAGAGTTTCAATCTGGGTTTAGAATCCATCATAGTACTGAAACAGCCTTAGCGAAGGTCACTAACGACCTCCTCATCGCATCTGATAATGGACTGGTTTCTGTAATTGTCCTTTTAGACTTTAGTGCAGCTTTTGATACTATCGATCATAATATTCTACTTGATAGATTAGAACACTATGTTGGACTTAATGGAACTTCGTTGCAGTGGTTTAGATCTTATTTATCTGATAGGTTCCAGTTTGTTCATGTAAATAATGAGTTTTCTTTCAACTCAAAGCTTAGTCATGGAGTTCCACAGGGATCTGTGCTAGGTCCTACTCTTTTTAGTTTATATATGCTTCCGTTAGGCAACATTATTAGAAAGCACTGTATACATTTTCATTGTTATGCAGATGACACACAATTATACCTGTCAATGAAGCCAGATGATAGTAATCAATTAGCCAAGTTAGAAGCCTGTCTTAAGGAAATCAAAGCTTGGATGACTTGTAATTTCCTGCTATTAAATTCAGATAAAACTGAAGTTATTCTTGTTGGTCCAAAAAACCTTAGAAATTCCTTTCCAAATCAAACTTTCAGTTTGGATGCGGTTACTCTTTCTCTTAATAGCTCTGTGAGGAACCTTGGAATTATTTTTGATCAGGATCTGTCCTTCAATTCACATATTAAATTTGTTTCTAAGACTGCCTTCTATCATTTGCATAATATTGCCAAGATTAGGAGTGTCTTGTCTCAGAGTGATGCTGAGAAACTGATCCACGCTTTTGTTAGCTTGAGATTAGATTATTGTAATTCTTTATTATCAGGCTGTCCTAAAACATCTTTAAAAAGTCTTCAGCTGATCCAAAATGCTGCAGCAAGAGTTTTAACAGGTACTAGAAAGAGAGATCATATCACTCCAGTTCTGGCCTCCCTTCATTGGCTTCCCATAGAGTTTAGAATTAAGTTTAAAATCCTTCTTCTTACTTACAAAGCTCTAAACAATCAGGCTCCTTTTTATTTAAAAGATCTGATACTACCGTATTATCCTAACAGAGCACTACGCTCCCAAAATGCAGGATTACTTGTAATACCTAGAATCTCCAAAAGTACAATGGGAGGCAGAGCCTTCAGTTATCAAGCTCCTCTCCTGTGGAACCAGCTGCCAGTCTGGATTCGGGAGTCAGACTCGATCTCTGTTTTTAAGAATAGGGCTAAAACCTACCTTTTTGATATAGCCTACAATTAGGGAGGGATCATGTGTTTCTGAACCCTCCCTTAGTTATGCTGCTAATAGGTTTAGTCAGCCGGGGGACCTCCAGTAATGCACTGGGCCTCACTCCTTTCCTCACTCTCAATGAAATATTTTTTTTGCTGGTCATTAACATTTGTTTGTTCTCTCCCATAGATTGAGTCCCCATCGTGCTGTTTGCTCTCTACATGTCTGTTCTTTTCTTCTTCTCTATCCCCTCACCCCCCAGCCAGTCGCAGCAGATGACTGCCCCTCCCTGAGCCTGGTTCTGCTGGAGGTTTCTTCCTGTTAAAAGGGAGTTTTTCCTCTCCACCGTCGCCAAGTGCTTGCTCACAGGGGATCGCCTGATTGCTGGGGTCTTTCTGCAACTGTGGGGGTTCCCCCTACAGTTGATAGTGCTATGAGATGACTGTTGTTGTGAAATGGCGCTATATAAATAAAGTTGAATTGAATTGAATTGAATTGAACAAATCATACCCCAGGATGTTGTCACCATGGTCGTCGTCGTCGTCGTCGGCCTCCGTCGGTCTATGATGACCATGGAAGAGAATCCTAAACGTCTACTCTGCTGGAACAGCACCGCCTGTGGCTGAACAGGCCGATGCGCGAATGACAGTCCCTGTCACACAGGTCACACTTGTGGGTGGTCTCCGTGCTGCTGAGTCTGTGGCGGTTCTTCCTGCGGGTCCTTTTTTCATCTGCTGCAGCAGTCAGTCTCTCTTCACCCGCCTTGAGCTGTCTGGTCAGGGTGCCTCTCCATTTGGAGCGGTCCGTTGCAAGGTCCTCCCAGCGCTCTGTGTTGATATCCAGGGCCTTCATGTCTCTCTTGCAGACATCTCTAAAGCGCAGCTGTGGGCGGCCAACGTCTCTCCTGCCAGTTGCCAGTTCTCCATAGAGGACGTCTTTGGGGATTCTGCCATCCTCCATACAGTGAACGTGGCCTAGCCAGCGGAGCCTGCGCTGCCTGAGTAGAGTGAACATGGAGGGAAGGCCGGCGCGGGACAGAACTTCTGTGTTGGGCACTTTGTCCTGCCAGGATATGTCCAGGATGTGGCGAATGCAGCGCAAGTGGAAGGAGTTCAGTCTCTTTTCCTGCCGGGCGTATGTTGTCCACGTCTCACTCCCATAGAGCAGTGTGCTGATGACGCAGGCGTTGTACACTGCCATCTTCGTCTTGACATCTTCGTCTTGAAATGGAGCTATATAAATAAAGTTGAATTGAATTGAATTGAATTGAACAAATCATACCCCAGGATGTTGTCACCATGGTGCATCACCTGAAATGTAAATGCCAGGAGGATTCTTGATCTGTAGCAAACCGAAAAGGTAACGGTTCCTACCATGCCGATCTTTGTGTGTCCATACCCGAACAGTTCCACTGCATTTGGCTCAATTGGTTGCAGGGGAAAAAGCCTGCTAACCATGGCTTCATTCATCAGGGACCTCGTAGCAGCAGTGTCCAGCAGCAGCAGTAGCCTGACGCCATCCAATTCTACTGTGCACCACTTATACTGTGTGCTACTGGAATCCACAGAATGAATGGTGGGCTGACTGGGCCAACTGGGCAAGCAAGACGGTGGGCTTGAAGGAACCGAGCAACACACTGGTGAAATGGTTTTGCTTACTGCAGCGTTGGCACCTCTGTCCTGTGGCTGGGCAGGCAGGAGTGTGTGTTTGGTAAGAGGACGAGCGATAGCTACCACATCATTGGTGTGCTGTAGTGCCTTGTCGTCCCGCGATGTTCACCTCGGGGTGAGGAGACGTGTGGTCGGCGGGCTGAGCAGTTGGGGTAACGGCCTGTACTAGTGGAGCTGCATGTGGGGAGCGTGGGCTGAAGGCCCCTAGCTGCATTGCTAACTGGGCTGCTGCCTCTAGCTGGGATGCCATTTCCACTGCCTTGGCCAGCAATAAGTCATCTGGTGCCATTAGCAGCTTCTCCTGCAGCTTTGGATTGGTAGTGTGCTCCGCTAACTGGTCTCGCACCATCTCGTCTTCCAGGTGTCCAAACCTGCATGTACTAGCCAACAGCGGAGATTAGCAACATATTGTTAAACCGACTCACCTGCACACTGTCGGTGCTGGTGAAACTTGATTCTTTGGACCAAAATGCTCTCTGGCGAAATATCCGGCAAATAAAGCAACATGCTTGTTATAGGTGTCAGCTGGTCCAAGCGTCCGAAAAACACGTTGTCCCTCACTGCCGAGGCTATGATTTAGCATAGCTTGTAGATTAGCCTTGCTACATTTAGCTAAGTCGATGGCGGACACAAACGTCTCAAACGACTCGTACCAACGGGATCAAGGAATAGGTGGCTCACCAGACAGAGCAAGGAACGGTGGTAGTGGGGTCAGCAAAGTCTCTAAAGCGCTTTGAGTGGTCTTTGTGACTAGAAAAGCGCTTTATAAGTGCAGGTTAGTTAGTTAGTAGTTAGTATTATCCGCGTCGCCAATGTTATGTCTGGAAATACGGGTGGACACAACCACGTGTTAAGGTTAGCTTTATTGAACTTAACACAGCAAAAGTACAAAGTGCAGGAAAAGCAGGGAAGAGCAAAGAGCGTGGCTGGCCCTGGGCAGCCGTCTAATATACCCTGAGGTGCCATGACCTCACATGTGTGTGCGTGCTACTGCATCGTAGTGTGTTGCACCATTTCACATACACCACAGACCACAGTTATCATGGACGAACAAACATATGAAGCACAGATGGAAAATATGTTGGCAGACAAAGAACCATATAATACTCAAAAAAGACCCCACAGAAGAAGAGAAGAGAACTTCAAAAGGTCGTACTCAAATCCCTACTGGGATTCAATAAAATAACTCAGAGTGCATATGACCCACTGCAAGTATCACCTCCTGGATTTATGGCACACTAAAAATACACAAGAAAGGCACTCCACTACACCCCGTAGTAGACAGTATCTGTTCAGTCACCTATGATCTTTCAAAAGCACGAGTAGAAATCATCAAACCCATCCTTGGACTAACAGACCATTACTGTAAAATTCAAAAGAACTGGCACATGACCATGGCAACAACCTGAAAGTGGAAACAGATGAAATATTAATTTCTCATGATGTGGTGTCATTATTTACAACCCCTCCCACCCATTGCTGTCACCTTACACATGGCACAGGAACGCCTCAAGAAGGACAAAACACTCAAAAAATGCACAAACGTAATGACATCACAACTCTTACAGTTTCTTGCCAAATCCACCTACTTCCAATTCAAAAACAAAGCATACACACAAAAAGAAGAATTCGCAATGGAAGACCCACTTTCTGCAATCATGAACAGCTTTTTCATGGAAGACCTGGAAATCAGAGCCGTCAATACATCCCCTACATCATGTAGACCCATGCTCTGGAGAAGATACCTGGATGACATTCTGGAAAAAATAAAACATGAACACACACAAGAACTTACAGACCACCTGAATAACATAGACAGCACTGGAAACATCAAATTATTTTCCTGAAATCTTCCTGAACGTGAGAAAAACCAAGGAGATTGTGGTCAACATCAGGAGAGGACACACACAGCATCCTCCTCTGATCATCGATGGAGCAGCTGTGGAGAGGGTGAGCAGCACCAAGTTCCTGGAGGTGCACATCTCCGAGGACCTCTCCTGGTCTAACAACACCACATCACTGGCCAAGAAGGCTCAAACTCGCCTCTATTTCCTCCGCAAACTGAGGAGAGCACGAGTCCCACCCCCATCATGTGCTCATTCTACCGGGACACCACTGAGAGCATCCTCAGCAGCTGCATCATGGTGTGATATGGAAGATGCACCGCTTCCTGCCGCAAGACTCTGTAACACACAGTGAAAGCAGCCAGCAAGATCATCGGTGCCCTCTGCCCTCCCTCTCAGACATCTACCACACCCGCCTCACCCGCAGAGCCATCAATATCACAGGCGTCACTTCCCACCTCTCACACTCCCTCTTCAGCCCCCTGCCCTCAGGGAGAAGGCCCCGGAGCCTCTGAGCTGGCTCCACAAGACTGCTAAACAGCTTTGTTCACCAAGCCATCAGGATCCTGTACTGTTTCTGTACCTTACTGCAACCATTTGCACAAATGTCACACCTGCTGCTATCTGTTGCAATTGCAATTATTGATCACATGAAGTCCAATCTGTCACTGGCCACCGTTACATGGGCAAAATTTCCCTCAATCTGATTACAATTCAGATCAGAATTTTACTGTTTACATGGATACTGAAAAAGCTGATCTGATTAGGACGTGCGTTTCCATGTGTCACATGTTTGAATGGAATAAATAATTTTGACATGCGCACATCGACATTTCAACATTCCTAATATAGTAGAAGAAGAAACAACTTCTGGTGTTAGCAAGCCCCGCTTCGTGTCGAAATTGACCTGTATTGTGTTATTCAGACTGTACTTTTGCTTCTGCTGGTCTCCATAATGAAGCTATAAGTACATACTTCTGCATATGACGAACAGAGGGAGACAGCAGGACGATACAGACCAGTTTTGTTTTACTCCCTCTATGTTTTCCGCTAGCTGTTGCTAAGGCGGAAATACGTCACATCGACGTGCGGCTGGTGTACAGACATGCGCAGTAAACATATTTTCTGCTCTACGTTTGGAGTAAGTGTTTTCATGTGCACCATTCCGATTAACAATCAGCATAACCCACCCCTCTCAATCGGAATGAAATTTTGATCCGAATGAGCGTGATTGGATTAGAATATTCAGATTGCAGTATTTACATGAAGCATTTTTATTCTGATCAGGCTTTTAATCTGGTTACTTGTGTCCATGTAAACATAGCCACTGTGCACCTCCGCTACTGCATTGAACTTGCAATTACAGGTATTACAGCTCTACTTTTTTTCTGTGCATAGGATTGCTGGGTGTTATCTTATTTACACTATGGGTAGCATTACTGTACATAGACTGCTGTTGTTGCTTTTCATCCTTACTTCTTTTCTAATGTCTATTATGAACAACACCTTTCACCTCCTACATGAGTCTGTGGAGGCCCTGAGCAGCTCCTTTAGTAGTAGACTGTTACAGCCACTGTGTAGGACCGAAAGTTACCGTAGGTTGTTCATCCCGACAGCAGTTAGACTGTATAATATACACATAGGATAAATATTTGCCATAAACATGCATGTATGTGTATTATTTTTATTAATGTATATATAACAATTTGTACATATTTTAAATATCACTGATCTTGTGTTTTAGTAGTTTTTTAATTGTTTTTTTAATTTTTGGTTTATGTTCTTCTTTTCTAACTGTGCTGCTGTGGCAAATGAACTTCCCTATTGTGGGATTAATAAAGTCTTATCTTTGTCACAACTCGCTGCTCATCATCTGCCTCAGCTGCGCGCACACCTGCGCCTCGTCAGCCACGGGCTATTTAGCCCACTCAGCCCTGTGCAGCGGTCTGGAGCCGTCTGTTTGCATCTGCACTTCTTCTCAGTTGGATCATCTTCTGATCATCAGCGAAACTACACTGTAACGTAAGCATTCCTTACCTTTTGCAAGTCTTCTCCCCTGTGCACAGGTGGATTCCCTGGCGGCGGACACCCCGTCATCGCCATCCTACCCTCACCGTCGTCACAGGCTCTGCAGGACGCTGTCTTCCGGGCTTCTCCCTTGGCCAACGCCAGCCATCTGTCAATCACAAGGTTGCCCGGCTGTACGGCACACCGCTCTGCTTCCTGTGCATCGGCGTTCACCCTCATCACATATATATATCTCACACATCCATCCATACATGCCTGCCTGTTGAATAAAGCTGTTAAATCTATCCTGAGCCTGTGTGCGTGTTTCCTGAGCCGGACATTATGTCAATCTTATCTTTTATATTGCGCACATCACTAAGAGAGAGAGAGAGAAACGTCATTTCAGTTCTCCTGCATGTCCTGTACATATAGACGTATTGACAAATAAAAATCTTTGAATCTTGAAATTCACACGTGAAGAAGAAACAAACTGGACCATAGACTTTTTAGACATAAAAATTCACCATAAGGACGACGGCAGCATCAAAATCACAGTATACAAGAAACTAACACACACGGACCAATACCTCGTGTGGACATCCAAATATCCCACAGCACACAAATTGTCAGTTGTGAGGACATTATTTGAACGTACTACCATCATCACGGACAAAGAGTAGAGACAGAAGGAAGAATGGCACATATGACACACACTCATGGACTGTCAATACTCAACAAGGGTAATAAAAAAAGGAAAATGACAAGTCTAAAGCAAAGACCAAGAACAAAAACAAAAAGGAAAAAAAGAACAGAAAACAACAAAAACATAGTGATCCTACCATACATGTGGGGAATAACTGAACCTGTACAAAGAATCGTGAAAAAACACGGAATAAACAGCAATAAAACCCCACACAAAACTGCAGCAGCTTTTGGTTCACCCCAAGGACAAAATACAACCAAACATAATTTATGAAATACCATGCAAATCATGTGGAAAAACACAGATAGGCGAAACGGGGAGGATGTTTGCTACATGGAAAAGGGAACACCAAAAACAATGCGAAAAAGAAAGAGCAGGGTGGCTCACAAGAATGCAAAAAGAAAAGGCAGGACAGGAAACCCTCAAATCAGCAATATCCAACCACCACAAGATAAACAAGCACATCATGGACTGTATCAACGCAAAAATAATTGGATCAGAGGACAACAAACACAAACGCTGGATCACAGAAGCAATTGAATTCAAGAAGCGAGCCCACAACACCATGAACTGAGATATTGTAGCCTTCATGCTCTTGCACACCTGGGACTCTCTCCTCTAGAGACCATTGCATGACGGGGGACGTAATCAACCTGGCAGATCTGTCAAATTTGTCAGGTCGGTCAGAAAGGATAAAACAGCTGATGTGACACGTCTCGGACATCAGACGACACTTTCTGAAGAAGACCGCAGGTGACAGTCGAAACATGTCTGAGGTATGAAACATCTCTTTACATTGTCTTAATAGAAGAACAAGATCAGTTTATCACCAAGAAGACAAAATGAACTTGTTTGAGATATCTGTCTGGAATTTCCCCATTGTGAGACTAACAAAGGTTTCTCTTACATCTTAAATAACCTACCATATCACCTCAAGCTGTTTCTGCAAAAAATGCAGAGTAGGCAAATGCAACAAACCCCTCAGTAACAAGGGGGGCACCAAGCTAGAATTTCACCCCCAGAATTGTTTTGGGGGAATAAAATTACCTTCAACTTTATTTCTCATAAATTTGCAGATTTTCTCATGAATTTGCAACTTCCCTATAAATTTGCTAGTTTTTTTGTGTAAACTAGCTACTTTTTCCTTGTAAATTTGCAACTTTTTTCCTCAAATTTATGATTTTTTCTCATAAATTTGCCTTTTATCCTCATTTTTTTTGTTGTCTAAACAAGATGTGTTAAATACATTTTGTAACGCTCTTCAGACATCTGCCTTTTCCATTCATAAAGCCCAGAATAAACTAGTGCATCTCAAAAATTTGAAAATTGTGAAGTTATTTTTTAAAAATCACTTAATTAAAAAATAAACTCATATTTTCTATATTTTGGTATACTTTATTAATTCCAGAGCATCCACCTGGATGGATGAGGCAGCCAAGGTGTGGTGCCAATCCCTTCACCATTCACACACACATTCACATCTAGGGCCACTTTAGAGTCTCCAATTAACCTAACTTGCATGTTTTTGGCCTGTGGGAGGAAACCAGAGTACCTGAGGTAAACCCACGCAGACATGGGGAGAACATGCAAACTTCACACAGAAGGTTCACCGATGGTCAGGGATGGGATCAAACCCCCGATGGTCAGGGGTGGAATCGATCCAGTGACCTTCTTACTGTGCTGCCACAGTGCTAACCCCTGCACCACCGAGCTGTCCCACAGCTCACACATCACACATAAAGTGAGCTATTTCAATCTTTTTCTGTTTTGAATTTGGGGAATTATCTCATAGAATTAAATTACTGAATTGCAATTTTCTAATTTTTTGAAATTCACTAACTAGTGTTTGTTGAACTAAAATGAATCCTAGGTGAACAGATAAAATAATTTTATGTCATAATCAAAATATCAGAAAAAAAATTTAATTCTTCTTCTTCCTCTTTCGGCTGCTCCCTTTAGGGGTCACCACAGCGGATCATCTGCCTCCATCTCACCCTATCCTTTGCATCTTCCTCTGTAACACCAACCCTCTGTCATGATTCCCCGTGTGCTTTTACACAGCGCACGGAGGAAGGAATAAAAACCCACATGCAGGAGTCAGTTGTGTGAATTAATTACAGGTTATGGATTACAGTACAAAATAGCTGATGAGTTGAACAGGATAAACTAGGAAGTTCTCCCTGATGCGTTACAAACACTGGTGAGTATGACTAAGGGGAAAATGTTCCATGGCAGACGGGACTGCAGAGGAGGAACGGAAAATTCAATTCAATTCAATTCAATTCAATTCAATTCAATTCAGCTTTATTTATATAGCACCATTTCACAACAACAGTCATCTCATAGCACTTTCAACTGTAGGGGAAACACCCACAGTTGCAGAAAAACTCCAGCAATCAGGCAATCCCCCGTGAGCAAGCTCTTGGCGACGGTGGAGAGGAAAAACTCCCTTTTAACAGGAAGAAACCTTCAGCAGAACCAGGCTCAGGGAGGGGCAGTCATCTGCTGTGACAGTGCCCGGGAAAGCAACCGCCAGAAAGAACTGGACTGCAGGGGCAAAACAGTCAGTACTCACACGGGCTGGAACAGTCCAAGTAGGTCCAAGTAATAATCCAGATGAGAAAAAACAACCAGTTACAAATGATCATGCCACCCAGTGTGATGCGGTACCACAAACAGCAGGCAGGGCATCTAGACATGAGTGACGGCATACAAACACTGCGTGGAACAGCCACAGTGTAGAACAACAATGATCCGGAAATCTCTTCCAGCAGAGGCAGGGCTAAATAATGCCAACCCTAATGACGAAAGAGATTGCCGGTGTGTGTAACGAGAGTGAGTGTGTAGAATGAGTGAGCAGCACAAAGTGGAAATGGCTGCGTGACATGACGTCAGTAAGCATGTGGTTGAGGATGAGTGGGTGTGTGTACAGTGTGTGCTTAAGAGTGTGCATGGGAGAAAATGTATGTATGTGTGTGTGTGCATGAACAAGGGAGTGACAGCGATAATGAAATACAGCTGGTCAACCTGGCAGGAGAGGGAGGCATAGCCGAGCTGTCAGGGAGCCGAGCGGACCCCAGAGGTTCCTTGAGAGCACCTGATCGAAAATAAGACAAAATACACAAAAGAGTGAACAGCCACCATGTCACAGAACTGGGCCTGAACATCAAGCCCATTTCATGACACCATCTCCATGTCCTCCTTCACTACATCCATGAATCTTTGTGGTCTTCTTCTTTTCCTCCTGCCTGGTAGATCCATCTTCAACATTTTTTGTTCAACATGTCCACTATCCCTCCTCTGCACATGTCCAGATATTTCATTAAAAAGTAAATTTCTTACTTGAAAAGTAATACTTGGTGTCATTATCTCCGCCAAGGAGGTTATGTTTTTGCTGGCATCGGTTTGTTACCTCCACCAAGGGAGGACGGAGATAATATTTTTAGTGGCGTTAGTTGGTTTGTCTGTTGGTTGGCTGGTTTGACTTTTAGCAACATTACTCAAAAAGTTATAAACGGATTTTGATTAAATTTTCAGTAAAGGTGTGGAATGGCATAGGGAATAGATGATTAGATTTTGGTGGTGATTCAGATCACGATCTGGATGCAGGAATTTTAAAAATTTTTATATTAATGTAGGAAAACGTTAATTTTGGATAACCTCTAGTGAACCCTCAGAAACAGTGTGGATTAGATGCTAATGGCAAATGTGAATATTCTTAATAAATGTACCTAAGAGACTATAATTTAATGATTAATAGTAAATGGGAGCATTTATAGGGAATGTATTAAAGTACTGAATATGCACTGTCTAGATATGAGCTGTCAATGGAAGTAGTAGCGTTTCTACGCCAGAGGTGGCGCTCAGTAATGTTAAGACACTGTGTAATGTTAGAGAACACCATAGAAGAAGAGTGTAGGCGCTCTAGTGTGAGTGTTCCAGAGAATGTTCGAGAGAGAAGTCGAGAGCGAGTGTAGAGAGAGTGTTGAGACAAGATGGTGTCTAACTATGTGCTGTGTAAGTGATGTGCCGTGCCGTGTGAGCTGGGAGAAGTCAATAAACAGTCGCTGCAAAGTCTAACAGCTTGGCTCAATCATCCTTCCTTCCCTTCGCCCCTCCTGGGTGTAACAAAACTTGGTAGCAGAGGATGGTTCAGTTGTGTCTCAGACGGTGAGTGAGCAAATAAAAAAAAAAAAGAGAGGCCGTAACAATGGAGCTGGAGCAGCTACAAGCTAAGCTAACTGAGGCCTTGGTGCCGTTACGGGCCGAACAGCTAAAAGAGGTCTGTTTATTTGCAAAGATAAGCCCAGCCAAACCGTCTAAGAAGTACACGCTGATACGACTGTTAATCGAGGAGGTGGAGAAAGCCATTGAACGCGAAGAGGAGGATGTTGTCCGTGAGTTTCTGCTAAGGCTAATAGCATGTGTTAACAAAGCTAAGCTAAGTGAACCGTTGACGCAGGCAGCGACAACGGCCGGCACGAGCCATGAGGCGGAGGCACTCGCCAGTTTACAGAGCCAGTATGCCGCTCTGCATGAAAGTATCATTGATTCAACTAAGAGGGTTGAAGAGGAAATAATAAGGCTGACGGATGATAAGGCCGCGCCGCCACCGGGCCGCCATTTTGTGACACAGCCCGAGGCCGCGCCACCGAGCCGCCATTTTGTGATACAACCTGCGGTCCCCACGGCGCCCCTACCGCCAGAAGTGATCATTAAACGGGAGTTTAAGATAAATGGGCAGATAGGGGAGAAGGGCCAAAAAGACAAGTTGTCTTATTCCAATCTCACTCACCAGATCGATACGGGCTTAAAGAAAAAGCACAGTGAGGCTGAGATAATTGAGGCTGTTGTCAAAGCAGTGAGTCCTGGATTGAGTTTGCGCGCTATGCTGGAGATTAAGTCAGATCTCACACTGCCACAGCTGCGCATAATCCTGCGAGGACATTATAAAGAAGATAGTTCCACTGACTTGTATCATCGTCTGATAAACCTCACACAAGACAGTAATGAGTCACCTCAGAATTTCCTGTTTCGTGCCATTGAGCTGAAGGAAAGACTTTTAGCAGCATCCAGAGAGCCTGGCACTGAAGAGCAGTTTAGTTCTGATCTTATTCAGAGGAAGTTTCTGAGGGCGGTGGAAACAGGACTGATCAGTGTTGATGTGAAATATCAACTGAAGCGTTATTTGGAGGATCTTGCCATCACCGACGAGCTACTGATTTCAAAGACGAATGCAGCAGCCAGTCTTGAATGGGAACGGCATCAGAAATTTAAAAGGCACACAAAAGAACTAAAGGTTCGAGAATGCCGAGTGGAAAATCTGACGGGTCAGTATGCAACCGAGAGAGAAGTGGATGGCCAAGAGCGCCCCCTACCATCGACAAAAGGAAAAATCCTTAAATCCCAAAGCACAGTGACCCGTACGGAATCTGAGCTCCTGAACATAGTCACACAGCTGAAGAGTGACATGGAGGAGATCAAAAAGGCCATACGTGGGTCTCCCAGAGCACCTCACGCTCAAAGAGCCAGGAGGACATGTGGCTGCAAGAGATGTCAGTCCACCAGCAATGGCGACCGATGTAACCACTGCTTCAGGTGTGGAGTCAGCGGCCACATGTCAAGGGAATGTTGGATAGGGAGGAGACTCGGAAGAGGAACAGGGCAAGTAGACACGGCGGCCAATACTGTCGCAACTACATCAGAACAAGCTAACACACAAGAACTGTATGAGCTCGTTACTGACAGTATTCAGAGGTTAGAAGCAAGGCTGGTAGCTCAGGCCGAGGTACCTCCTGTAGAAACGGTCCGTGTTAATCTACTGTCCCCTAATCGCCAATTACAGTTACTCAGTTTGGTTGGAAAAAAATATGTCATCACCTGCTTTCTGGATGACAAGGAGACACAAGCATTGTGGGACACAGGGTCACAGGTTTGTTTAATGAATGACGCCTGGAGACAGGAGCACCTGCCACACACCACCGTCAGAGACTTAGCCGAATTGGTGGGTCCAAATATCCTGAAAGGGAGGGCAGTGAACCAGACACCGATTCCATTCTCAGGGTGGGTCGAAGTCACATTTAAGCTGCCGACAGTTAGTCGTCCACCGGTGGAACTCTTAGTTCCTGTGCTAGTGGTGAAGGAGGACGGAGTGGCAGAGCCGCCTATCATTGGGTTCAACGTGATTGACCATGTCCTGAAGATGGGCATTAAATCCCCTTGTGCTATCAGTGAAGCTGTTAGCGCAGCCTTCTCATTTGACTGTAAGAAAACAGAGGTGTTTTTGAAAGTGATGCAAAATGAGGAGGATAGGCTGGGGGAAGGAATGGTAAAAGTTGGCAGTGAGTTGGTTACCATCCCTGCTGGCCAAACCAAAACAGTCAAAGGTTGTGTCAGAGCAGGCTCACTTCCAGACACACAAGACGTCTTGTTTGAGCCGAGTCAGTACACCCAATTACCAGAGGGTTTGCAGATGCAAAGTGGGTTGGTGCAGTTATGGAAAGGGAAGCAATCTATGTTCAAAATACCTATAACAAACAGTACGTCCCGTGATATCCAGCTGCCCGCTAAGACCATTTTGGGGGAAACGCAGAGAGTTAAAACTGCTTATCCGGCAGATATTAGACCCCCTGCTGTAAACCAAGCGACCGTCGACCCAACGACGAGTGAAACAGGAAGAAACAAAGAGACCAAGATGAACTGTGCTGTCAAAGAGACTATGGACATGTGGGACCCTCCAGTTCCCCTTGATCATCTCTCGCCCATACAGCAAGAGCAAGTAAAACAGCTACTATGGGAGGAACGGCAAGCGTTTTCCCGTGATGAGTATGACGTAGGGACAATTCCCTCTTTACAGTTGAAGATCCGACTCAAAGATCACGATCCTGTCAAAAAGACTTATGTTTCTGTTCCCAAACCACTTCATAAAGAAGTAAAGGAGTATTTAGAAGACCTGCTTAACAGGGGCTGGATCACCAAATCCAAGTCATCGTATTCCAGTCCAATTGTCTGTGTGCGAAAGAAAGATGGAGGTCTGCGTTTGTGTTGTGACTTTAGAGAATTGAACAAGAAGTCTATCCCAGACAGACACCCAATTCCCCGCATACAAGATATGCTAAACAGTCTAAGTGGGAGTGTGTGGTTTTCAGTCCTCGACCAAGGGAAGGCGTATCACCAGGGTTTCCTGGAAGAGTCAAGTAGGCCCCTCACTGCATTTATCACTCCCTGGGGTTTGTTCGAGTGGGTAAGAATTCCATTTGGTTTGTCCTCAGCACCAGCAGCATTCCAAAGATCTATGGAGGAGTGCTTGTGGGGGTTGAGAGATGATGTTTGTCTGCCTTACCTTGATGATAACCTTGTTCATTCACAGACTTTTGAAGATCACTTGCGAGACCTGAGAAGCTTCCTGCACCGCTATCAAAGCCATGGAGTGAAGTTGACTCCCCGGAAATGTGAGTTATTCAAGCAGCAGGTACGTTTTCTTGGTAAAATGGTAACAGGACAGGGCTACACCATGGACCCTGCGGACATTGCCCCAGTGCAGACACTCAAACAGCAGCAACCTTCCACTGTGGGAGAGCTAAGGAAATTGCTAGGTTTTATTTCATATTACCGCAGCTATATTCCAAACTTCTCTCGTATAGCAAAGCCTCTTTACGACCTTCTTGCTAAAGATCACACAGACAAAGCAAAGAAAAACTCAAAGAAACATGTCAAAAAGAACGATGGAGGCCACTTACCCTCATCCCATGTGATCAGGTGGCACCCAGAGCATCAAGCAGTAGTTTGTCAGCTTGTTGACCTTCTTACCCAACCCCCAGTGTTAGGTTACCTGAACTTTGAAGAACCCTTCATTGTGCACTGTGACGCTTCACAGGCGGGGCTTGGGGCGGTGTTATACCAGCGACAACAAGACAAACTGGTGGTGATAGCATATGGCTCCAGGACACTGTCAAATTCAGAGAAGAACTACCACCTTCATTCAGGGAAGCTGGAGTTTCTTGCCATGAAGTGGGCCATCTGTGAGAGGTTTCGGGATTATCTGTACTATTCTCCACCATTCACTGTCTATACGGACAATAATCCCCTAACGTATGTGCTCACCACCGCGAAGTTAAATGCAACCACACAGAGGTGGGTAGCAGAACTAGCTGATTTCCAGTTTGTGATTAAGTATCGCCCTGGAAAAGCAAACAGAGATGCAGACGGACTTTCACGTATGCCCCTAGATATGGAGCAGTACATGAACAAATGCACCCAGAATGTTGATCCTGATGTGATGAATTGTGTGACACAGGCAGTCAAGGTGAAGTCACAAGAAAATGAACCATGGCTCTGCCCAGTCACCATTTCTACTCTCATTAGTGAAGCAGATCAAGAAGCCAGCTCTATAGCTGAAATATCAAAGACTGATCTAAAAAGAGCTCAAGAAGAAGACTCCGTGATTGGAGAGGTGTTGCGCTACGTGTTGTCAAAACAATGGCCAAGAAGTGTAAAGCAGCACAACAGTAAAATTGCAGCTCTAGTCAGGCAAAAACACAAGCTGTACTTGGAAGATGATGGACTGCTTTACAGGAGAACGACAACACATGACCAGCTACTCCTACCCCAGAAGTTTCACAAACTCGTGTTCAAAGAGCTCCATGAAAACACGGGCCATTTAGGGGTAGAGAGAGTGATGAACTTGATAAGAGAGCGTTTTTATTGGGCTCATATGCAAAGAGATGTGGAGCACTACATCACTAAAGTTTGCAATTGTTTGAAGAACAAACGTCCCAATAAGATGACAAGGGCACCACTGACTAACATTGTCACCACGTACCCATTTGAATTAGTGTCAGTGGATTTCCTGATTTGGAGAAGTGCAAAGGAGGATATGAGTATATCCTGGTTGTAATGGACCATTTTACTCGTTTTGCCCAGGCTTACCCATGTCGTAACAAAGCTACCCACACCGCTGCTGAGAAGATCTTTGGAGATTTTGCCCTTAAGTTTGGTTTCCCCACACGACTCCATCATGATCAGGGAAGAGAGTTCCAAAATAAACTTTTTGCAAAACTCCAAGAGTACAGTGGTGTGCAGGGGTCCCGAACAACGCCCTACCATCCCCAAGGGAATGGGCAGGTGGAACAATTTAATCGTACATTGTTGGCAATGCTCAGAAATTTGCCTGAAGCAGCTAAGGAAGACTGGAAGTCCTCTCTGGCAAAAGTGGTTCATGCTTATAATTGTATGCGTAGTGAAGCTACGGGGTACGCACCATATTTTCTGTTGTTTGGCCGTAGTCCAAAGTTGCCTATTGATCTGATGTTTGGCCTCACAACAAGACAGAAGAAAAGAGAAAAAAAACCTACTGTTTTCAGAAAGGTGTAATGTCGGGACGACATTAACTTTTTGAGGGGTGAGTGTAGGAAAACGTTAATTTTGGATAACCTCTAGTGAACCCTCAGAAACAGTGTGGATTAGATGCTAATGGCAAATGTGAATATTCTTAATAAATGTACCTAAGAGACTATAATTTAATGATTAATAGTAAATGGGAGCATTTATAGGGAATGTATTAAAGTACTGAATATGCACTGTCTAGATATGAGCTGTCAATGGAAGTAGTAGCGTTTCTACGCCAGAGGTAGCGCTCAGTAATGTTAAGACACTGTGTAGTGTTAGAGAACACCATAGAAGAAGAGTGTAGGCGCTCTAGTGAGAGTGCTCCAGAGAATGTTCGAGAGAGAAGTCGAGAGAGAGTGTAGAGAGAGTGTTGAGACAAGATGGTGTCTAACTATGTGCTGTGTAAGTGATGTGCCGTGCCGTGTGAGTTGGGAGAAGTCAATAAACAGTCGCTGCAAAGTCTAACAGCTTGGCTCAATCATCCTTCCTCCCCTTCGCCCCTCCTGGGTGTAACAAAACTTGGTAGCAGAAAGCTGGCACTTTTCATGTACTGCGCCTTTAAGACGTATCCACTTAGTTACGTGCGTGGTCATGCCATAGGGCCATGCACCTTGGCAACCTGAAAGCCAAACACTGCAGAATAAATATTAGGGGGTGTGTCCACCAAACTTGTTTTTCCTGCTGTTGGCGACTATTTTCTATTCATTTTTTATGTAGTCCAGCGTTCACAGCGCTGAACGTCCTTGGCGCTGAAACGCTTTGAGTGGTGGCCGCTTTTTGTCGCGGTGCTCAGGGCTGAAAAAAGTTCAACTTGTCAGACTACTGTACAGCTGCGCTGGTCAATGTTAGACCTTTCTAAGCAGCCAAACAGAATTAAGGAAGGGTGGTATGGTGTTATAGAACCACAGGTTTGGCCAGCATTGGTGTGATGACGTGGCCGCTTGGTGATGTCATCACGCTGAACATATAACTACAGAGGACGGCAATATTATGCTCTCTTACAACGCTCAGCCTCTCAACCAAAGTCTGTGAGCATTAAAATGTTGTATGTAATAAAGTTTGTGTTCCAAGCAAGCGCCACTCTCTGTGAGTCATTCCCAGTTTCCGGCCATAACATTTGGCAACGAGAGTAAACCATGGAAATATGCTTGAGGCCACTACAGTTGTTTCTGGAAAACCCCAGTGAGCCTCCTGGCTTGATACTTTTGAGACTTATGCGTCGGCGTTGGACCTGGGCAAGCTGGTATGGAAGTGAGCTCTACTGATTCACAACCTGGGCATAGAAGGCCAACGTATTTTCCACATGCTAGGACTAACGGAGTCATTTGCTGATTCAGTCGAGCTGCTAGCTAGCTACTTCGCCACACCCGCCAACGTGTTGGGACGGTGCATTAGATTTTGCCAACGGCGACAAAAGCCTGGAGAGACGACGCAACAATTCATCACAGACCTTCACCACCTAGATAGCATATGCAGATTTGGTTTGCTGGAGAATGAAATGGTGCAGTACCAGTCGATCGAGCACACTAGCAACCCGTGGCTGCGGACGAAGATGCTAACGGTGCCGAATGACATGACACTAGCTAACACCATCAAACTAGCATTTCAGCTGGAGTCCGCCGATAGGTTAGCATCAAAGCTAGGTGTGGAGCAACAACAACAGCTGAGCCACACACCGCTTGCATACGTGGTAAGCACAGAAGAACCTGGTGACACGGCAGAGGAGGCTGAAGTGAACATTGTGGACCAGGGGACCGCTACGAGCCACTTCTCATGGGGCAGCTGTGACTCCCCGACGCACCGAGAGAGCATGTTCCTGCCCAGCAAGGCGGAAATGACGTTAGCGATCTGGAAAATTTAACGACTTTGCCAAAGTCTGCCAGTCAGCACCACCGCCGAGCCTGCTGGCCAACTCAGGTCACTCGCCCGCAATGACCATTCACACAGTGAGGTCCGGAGGTGCGGCATATGCATTCTGCATGATTGGGCTGGACAGTGTCAACTTACCACTCCTGCTCGACACTGCTGCAGTGAGATGGATGTTGAACTGGGCCACGATGAAGAAGTTCTTTCCCAACCACCCGATCAGAAGAAACCCAGCAGTGCTGTATGGGTATGGTGGCTACCGAGTCAACAATGTAGGGACCATCACACTAACGGTACGCTACGCATCAAGAGTCGTTACTGACTTTGCTTTCCAAGTGGTTACGCATGGAGCCAACATTTTAGGATGTGACTTGTTTTACCAACTGGGCTTCTCCAGCTGCGACAGTAACAGACTCCGTTTGACCACTGATGATGGTGATGAGTGGGATGCAACATACCCAGATGACGATTACGCGGGTACAGTAGTCCCTTCCCCACAGGAGTAGCAATGCCCGGAGAAGGGGCAGCGACCAGACTTGCCTCAGATCCTCGCCCAGCATGAGCCTCAGGGAGCCACTGCAGGGCCCCAGGAGAGGAAGCCCACATCTATTGGGAACCCTGGGACACAACAACTCGATGCAGGTTCTACCAACGGCGACAGCAACATATCGCCACAACCAGACCTCCCAGGAGAGGGGGAGAACAAACCTGACTCACCTCCGATCCTCACACAGTATGAGCTTCAGGCAGCCGCCGTGGAGCCACAGGAGAGGGAGTTCGTGGAGAAAGGGGACTCTGGTGACTGAAGACGGCCCGGCAGATGTCCTGTCACCGACGACAGCAACACATCACCCCGATCTCAACCAGCACCAGGTGAGGGAGAGAAGAAACCAGACTGCTTCCGAATCGACGGCCAGCACCAGCCTCCAGGAGTCGCTGCTGAGCAACAGGATGAAGAGTCTGTGATCAAACAAAACACAGCAGAGCCACCGGACATCTTCTGAATCCATGACTGGCACCACCCTCCAGGAACCACCGCTAAGACGTGGGATGAAGAGTCCTTAACCCAACAGGATGCAGCAGAACCACCACAGCCTGGTGGATGCCCCGCAGCAGACGTGAGAGCCACACCATCACAACCACTACACCAAATGCAGCTGAACAAAGCGCCACTCGCAGTGATGGATGGGGTTTGGGTCCACAGAACCGAGCGACCGGACCCGCAGTCAGCCTTAACATTGTCACCACCATGACATCCATGAAGATCACAGCGCAGCTGAGACCAGCCGCTGCCCAGATGGCTGATGGTTTGAGATGGCAAACTAGCTGTCGATGGAAGGTAAGAGCAGTTGCCGTGGATCAAGATGCAGCATTGGAGCCGACCCAGCTGGTATGGGATCCTGGCTGGGACATTGTTGATGAGGGGGCCATGGCTCCAGCAGAAGGGCGCCTAGGTCTGCTGCAGCCAGCGCCTCCAGGTGCACGTCCACCACAAGCTCACCTCAGGCTCCCTTGAACTGAACTGCCTTCCTCAATGAAAGGACTGTTTAACTAGGGGCACGGCTGCCAACGAACGGATATATATGTTTTCTGTTTTTCTGGGGGGGGGGGTGAATGTAGTGTTATAGAACCACATGTTTGGCCAGTGCTGGCGTGATGATGTGGCCACTTGGTGACGTCATCACGTTGAACATATAACTGCAGGGGATGGCCATCTTACGCTCTCTTCTCCTCTCTTCTTCGGCTACCATTATAGTGCTCAGCCTCCCCACCACAGTCTGTAATTATTAAAGTGTTGTATGTAATAAAGTTCGTGTTCGAAGTCCGAGATGATGGCCCAGGTAGCATTGTGGCTGGTGGGCTGGTGGGCCTGTGTTCCCCACAGTCAGCGCCGCTGGTACACACAGTGGCCCCGGTTGCTGAGCCCGCCAACCCCACACCTACTCGGGAAGGCCCCGAGGTAGACACAGCAGGACAACAGGGCACTACAGCGTAACAACCTAGTGGCAAACTCAGCCTGGATGACAACGAATTGAATTCGCTGCAGGTAGATGTGGACACAGCCACTCCCTGCCTTGCACCACATGCCGAACAGAACCCAGCAGAACCGGAGCAGCAACAAGAACCCCATTTTGCAGCAATGCGGGGCCCGGAGTCAGTCCCAGTGCACCACGAGTGTTCGCAAGCCGCAGCCTCATCACAAGAGGGAGAGTATGATTTCGCGGACGTGGGTACAACTGAAGAATGCAGCATGGAGAGAGAACACAGCTCAGAGAGTGAACACAGCATGGAGAGAGAGCACAGACCGGACTCGCCTCCGATCCTCGCCCAGCACGAGCTTCAAGCAGCTGCCATGGACCCACAGGCGAGAGAGTTCATGGAGAGAGGGGACCCCAGTGAATGACGACAACCCAGTGCACGTCCCGCCGCTGACAACAGCGTCACATCACCGCGACCACAACCAGCACCAGGTGAGAGAGAGAAGAAGCCAAACTCATTCCACATCCTTGCCAAATACCAGCCTCCATATCACAAATCTTCTCGTTGTCAGAATCACCCACAAAATCCTCCTCCCAAAAGTTCTCATCATCCAGACAACCCTGCCAATAGTCCTCAGCTCTTTGCAAATGATGAGCCATCTTCTCATCGTCTGCAAACAACGTTTCTGAAATCTCAGAAATCTTGGGGGTGATGCGTGGTGTTTGTCTAAGTTCGTGAAGGAAAGCCTCTGTAATTCCGACATACACCTGTTTACAAGTATACATATAGTTTAATTTGGTCAGTCTCTGGAGCGCTGGAATGAAGTGCCTGTTCTGCAGTCTTTTTGTGATCTTTTTAAAGTGGGTCAGAAAGAAATACTCTGACTCCACCGGGCAATCATGGTGGATTTGATCCAAGTGGTTGATCCGACAACCGTTGCATATTTCTTCTCTGTATTTGCTGATGGTAACATCCAGAAATCTTATCAACCCAAATTTTACTATATTCAGAAACACGGGAGGTAGATGATCCGCCGTGTATATTGGGTCATCTTCCTCAAAAACCACGTCGAGGCCTGTAGAGGGAGAACCGTGTGGAGGGTCAGCGGTGTATTCTTCAGCATCCATAGAACAGATCAGAAGGGAGGGTGGGTGAAGACAGCTGAGGAGGACCCGCGGTATCCAGGGAGCGTGTTTGTGAAGGTGGGCAGTCATCCTCGCTCAATACTTTCAGAGACGATAATTTTTCCCAAAGGTCTTGTTCAAAACACCCTTGGAGAGTCACACATGGGTTTGCCTCCATTTTGGTTTGGGGTTAGATGCGTGGTCGGTGGTCTTCTTTAAAATTGTTAGGAGGGGTGGGATTAGGTGCAGGAGGTCGTGGGAGTGGCGTCATCTGGAAAAGCTAGGGTTTTTTTCACCATGACCACATCTCTCGGTACGGCTGGAAATGAAGAGGGCCTTGAGCTTTTCCCCTTCCTCAAAATGGTTGACATTTTTACCCCCACACCGTTGTAGGTAAGCGTAACGCTGTCTGGAACACACCACATTTGGAATTGAAGTACTGCAAGATAAATTTGTCCTCGGATGGGGCGTCACCCGTTGATAGCTGACAAGTGGCTTGGAAGTACCACCTACCAGACGGGGACGCCTTTGTCTCCCAAACACTACTAGCCAACACTCTTCCTGTAATGAATACCGGTAGTTGCTCTTCTTTCACACGCACAGGCATCTGGGTCTGTTGGTCTTTTCTAGCAGGGTCGTCTTCCACCTCCGTCTGTTGCCGATGTACATCGCCTGTTTTCAGATGGGGTAAATCATGTTTCGCAGTACGCTCCAGTCCATGGCTGAAAGTGTGGCTTTTCTGGAGAGCGGGCCAAAAGTTTCTCCTTCATCCATATAGTAAAAACACAGTTCGCTACTCGTGTAGTTGAACACATAACCCCATCTACCTCCGGATTGTAACTGCCATTCCTCCCGAAGACTCCTGGTTGTGGGGGTCTGGATGCGCCACAGATACAACATTCTCTTTTTTGGTGCTAATCCCGGAGCGCTCTGTAGCAAGGTGGAGACAGGTGTCTCACTGATCAGATGAAGATCACTCGGCCTCTTAGTCATGGTGGGGTTTTTTTCTGTCTTTTTGCCGAAGATTGTTTAACCTGTTGCACTCCGGGATACCGCGGGCGGTCACGTCTCTGCGTCATACTGCGTCTCAGTGCGCACTGAAAAAAAAAAGCTGCATTTCCGTCATGGCCACATGACGCACCGTTGCAACTTCCCCCCCCCCCAACTCCTCTGTAGCGGGGAGGGGCAGTTGTTATCTTCTACATTGCAGATATTTTAGTATAACTTTTAGTGCACTGTAAGTTATTTTTTCTTGTAAAAAAAGACCACACATTTTTTACGTGGCTTGCTTCTTTGTGTGTGTGGGGATTGCTTGTTCATTCATTCATTCATGAATGAATAAACAACCCCCCCACACAAAAAACCCCCAGCCCTGAGTGTCACCTTTCATTAGAGCCCAAGATCAAGCTTCTATGTTTACGCATTCAAAAGTTATAGACGTTTTTCCAAACTGTGCCATTTGGCACAATTTGGCACAGTTCAAAAATGCCTGGAAACAACCTGAGAAAAAAGCTGTGTAATATATTCATTTTTTGTGGTATTGTTACAAAATTATGACCTCAGCTGGATAAAACTTGGTTCTGTGGCGGTTCGGTTAACCCCCACAACAGATAAGGACACTCAGCTCTCTTGTCTCTGTTTTTCCCACTGCACTACTGAGATGTAATGTGCCATTCATGTATTTGTGATGCAAATGCCATGCATGTATTGTGATGTAATGCGCCATTCTCGTATAGTGTTCATGCGTCTTGTCCTTACTGTGCTTCTTCTGAGCATCTTACATATGTAGATGTGCTTTGATGTAAATCCCCACAAACAGATTGGTCAAACACAGCGCTCGGCTAGAGCAAATAACAGAACAGGAAATGTGTATTAATGTCTACAGGCAGACTCGTCTCGTCTGGCTCACTTCTGTAATGCTAATGTTGCCTTTCATGCAAATGTCTCATGCCTGTCCTGTTATCTCTTTGATCAGACCATCTGCTGTGAATGCTTTGATGTATTGTTGTAGTTGGGTGTATATATACTGCATTGTAACCATGCTCTCATCCTCTCTCACTCTCACTTCAACCTCTGCTGCAGGACACAGACTTTGTGTCCCTTCTTCACTGAGAGCCGTGGGCTCGCTCTCGGCGCGCATACACGGCGCCGGGAGCGGAGCTTGTGATGGCGGTATGATAATAAAACTTCCTTAAAACCTCCAACAACGCCGCTTTATTCCATGCCGCCGCACTGGTGACCCTCTGAACACGCACACGTTTTGTGCGAAGCAACCTTCTGAGCTGGACAGCTGCACTGGTGACCCGTTCTTCAGGATGAGATCTGCACGTCTAAAATCTGCTCATCCACGCTGGACTGGCCGCGCTCGCAGCTCCTTCACACGAGAGCGCGGGCACCTCGTCCCTTCTCCACGACGGCGTCCTCCATGGCCGGCGGAGAACGCAACGCGTGGACCTGAACGCACCACGCCCGAGCCTGAGGAACAAAGATCGTCTATTCCCGCTCACTGCTCCAACGCATCTGCACGAGCCTGAGGGACAAAAGATCGTCTATTTCCTCTCACCGCTCCAACGCACCATGGCCAATCTACAGCCACAGCTCAACCTGGATTTTTATCGGCGCCATCTGCGCCGATCTCCGCCAAGATTCTGCACCCTGGTTCTCCTCTCCAGCGGCCCACCCAAGCACGGAACCCCCGCGCGCGCACCGGGGAGTTACGAGGACGGCGCATCACGCACGGGACAATAAAGGCTACAAGAGACCGCCATCGTCCTCCGCCGCTGCACATGCCCGAGAAAAACGGCCGATCGCCACCCTCGGAACCTTCAGGGCTGCCCGTTCACCTGAAGCAAGCACGCAGCTCGCCATTGGATTTTTTAATGGTCTCAGCCATGGCACAAAGGGATTTCAGCCGTCAGCTGTTCCCGGGGGGCTTTGGGGTTGCTCCTGCACCTAAAGCCAACACGCCAGTCCCTCTGCTTTTGTTTATTTTTTCTTACAGCCGCTCCTGCTCTTCTTCATGGCCACGAGAGGAGTCAGAGACTAATTTTTCTTCTTGTGATCTCCGCACGCGCAACGGGACAGCCCCTCGACGTCGCGGAGCAGCAAGCAATTTTTGCGTGGCTAGGGACGATTTTACAGCCCCTGCCGGGACTTACTACCCCTCCCCTCCCTCCCCCTCCGCCTGCAGCGAGCTTCTCCCACAGCTCGCTCACACAGATGGATTATCGAGGTCTCGGTCCCCTGCCGTGCCCTCTGGGGGGGAGCGTGTGGCGGTTCGGTTAACCCCCACAACAGATAAGGACACTCAGCTCTCTTGTCTCTGTTTTTCCCGCTGCACTACTGAGGTGTAATGTGCCATTCATGTATTTGTGATGCAAATGCCATGCATGTATTGTGATGTAATGCGCCATTCTCGTATAGTGTTCATGCGTCTTGTCCTTACTGTGCTTCTTCTGAGCATCTTACATATGTAGATGTGCTTTGATGTATATCCCCACAAACAGACTGGTCAAACACAGCGCTCGGCTAGAGCAAATAACAGAACAGGAAATGTGTATTAATGTCTACAGGCAGACTCGTCTCGTCTGGCTCACTTCTGTAATGCTAATGTTGCCTTTCATGCAAATGTCTCATGCCTGTCCTGTTATCTCTTTGATCAGACCAACTGCTGTGAATGCTTTGATGTATTGTTGTAGTTGGGTGTATATATACTGCATTGTAACCATGCTCTCATCCTCTCTCACTCTCACTTCAACCTCTGCTGCAGGACACAGACTTTGTGTCCCTTCTTCACTGAGGGCCATGGGCTCGCTCTCGGCGCGCATACACGGCGCCGGGAACGGAGCTTGTGATGGCGGTATGATAATAAAACTTCCTTAAAACCTCCAACAACGCCGCTTTATTCCATGCCGCCGCAGTTCTACATTTATGTTGCATTTTCCAACCAGTATCTGACAGCTGTGTGTTATTTGCAAGCATTTGTATCTAAAAAAACACACAGGCAAACTTTATTTTCTTCAGATTCAGTATGTTTAGATGACTGTTACTCAGTGGCAGGAGCACTTAGAGAGATTATGACTGTTTTGCCAAAAAATTCAAAGTGTTTTCTTTTAAATGAGGCCAACCCCATGAAGATGCTGCAAAGGGTTGAAGAACAGCTTTTGATTTACTTTGGGTATGTTATTTTTAGGCGTTTTTAGGGAAATTGACCAGAGCGCAAGGGGTTAATTTTTCCGATTATGGGCAACTTATTTATCCGATTTTCACACGCTCCACCCTGTAGTGTCATTGATTGATGGTAGGGGCCCGCCTGTAGACCATTATAGGGGAGGACTCTCTCTCTCCGTTCATTGGATAGAACAACCCTGCGTCCGTTGTGTAGATGGGTAGGTTCTTATACCACATTTTTCTAACGTAGACGGTAAAATGGTATGATGTAATGCGTCAAATGCTTTTTAAAAATTCAATAAATACTCTTTAGTTCTCTACCTACCCACGAGTAATGCGGACTTAGAAACTCGGAAAAGAAGGTAAAAGCCATTGCCTTATTTTTTTAATGATAAAGTTTTTTTTTAAAAAATTAGAATTTGCCATGGTAAATACATTTGCAAATGATAAAGTTTTGAAATAAATTGAATAAAATAATTTAACTGTTGGCAAATATCGTGTACAATGTTTTACCATCCAGATGCCCTTTCTTATATTTTTTATGTATTATGAAACCAACCCAAGAATCGTGAATTTTTGTCCGCAACTTTCTTTAGTCTGATTTATTGATCAATTGCGTTTACATTTACCGACTGTAGAGTGAAAAACATTGTTTGGATCATTGGGAAAAACTGAAAGGAATGTTAAAAATGTCTGTGTAATCAGTAAAAAAAAATCTTTTCTATAACATGAAATTGTTTGAATGACCAACCAATGCTGAAAAATGGAAGTGGCCTTCTGACCCCAAAAGACACAGTTATGATGCTTCAGGGGGAAGGGAGTGGAGGAGGGAAGGGGTTGTTGGTGGTATGAGATTTGAAAATTATTAAACAGCACACATAGAATTGTATATTTTAAGTCGATAAATACATAGACAGAAGTACTTTTTGGAAGAGCCAAGATGTTGGTCTGTTAAAGTGTTAATTTTTAGTTGTTTAAGATAAGATAAGATAAGATAAGCCTTTATTAGTCCCACAACGGGGAAATTCCAGGATTGCAACAGCACAGGGATAGCAACACTCAGAGCAACAATCAGAAGGCAAGAAAAAAAACAAGCAAGCAAGAGCAGCTAATATACATATGTACATATTACTATAAGATATATATATACACACACACACACAGACACACAGTGCAGAGCATTGTAGCTGGATGGAATAAATATATGAATATATGAACACACAGTGCAGAGCATTGTAGCTAGATGGAATAAATATGTAAATATATAAACACCCACAGTACGGAGCATTGCAGCTAGGTGGAATAAATATGCAAGTATATAAACACACACAGTGCGGAGCAATGTAGCTAGATGGAATAATATGTAGATATATAAAAACACAGTGCGGAGCATTGTAGCTAGATGGAATAAATATATAGATATATAAATATAAACACACCCAGTGCTGAGCATTGTAGCTAGATGGAATAAATATGTAAATATATAAACACACACAGTGCAGAGCATTGTTGCTAGATGGGATGAAACAGCATAACCGACTACTTAGTTATCCTACATGGTATGATTATGTGCCCATACATATTCTCACCCTCCATAGCGACCGGTATGTTCCTAGTTGTATGCCGGAGAGGACCATTGTGTAAGTCTATTGCATCTTTTGCATTCAAAAAACTATTAGTTTGTTACGTCTTTTTGCTATCTCTGCGAGCAGCCCTGCTTAGGTTGTACAGTCTGACAGCCGTTGGTAGGAAGGACCTACGAAACCTCTCGGTTGTGCACCTGGGATGATGTAGTCTGCTGCTAAATGAGCTCCTCAGTGCATCCAGTATGTCCTGCATAGGGTGGAACTTGGACTCCAGCAGAGATGACAGTTTAGCCACCGTCCTTCTCTCTCCTATCTCCTCCATCGGATCAAGGCGCTGCCCCAGGACAGAGCTAGCTTTCTTAATCAGTTTGTTCAGTCTCTTCCTATCGGCTGCAGTAATGCCACTGCCCCAGCAGACCACTCCAAAAGTGATGGCTGATGCCACCACCGTGTCATAGAATGACTTCAGCAGCGCCCCTTGTACACCAAAAGACCTGAGTCTCCTCAGCAGGAACAGCCTGCGCTGTCCCTTCTTGTAGAGTGCGTCAGTATTGTGTGACCAGTCTAGTTTATTGTTCAGATGAACACCCAGGTACTTATAGGATGTCACCATCTCGATGTCTGTTCCCTGTATATTTACTGGTGCTGTGAGGGGCTGCCCATGCCTGCGGCAGTCCACCACCAGCTCCTTAGTTTTCCTCGCGTTGATCTGGAGGCAGTTCCGATGGCACCAGTCCACGAAGTCCTGGATAAGCCCTCTGTACTCAGCTTCATCTCCGTTGGAGATGAGACCAACGATCGCAGAGTCATCAGAGAACTTCTGTAGATGGCAGTGTGTTGTGTTGTGTGAGAAGTCCGCAGTATAAAGAGTGAACAGGAAGGGAGCCAGCACCATTCCCTGGGGGGCCCCCGTGCTACTGATGATCGTGTCGGAAACACAGTCCCGGGTTCTCACAAACTGAGTTTAAAGCTTATACTGAAACGGCATGAAAAATAAGCAGCAGTGCTGTGGTTTTGAGCAGGTTTTATTAATCATGTCGCCTTCACGGGATCCTCTCTCCGGTGCATAGTGGAGCAGCCCGGAGCGGGATCCCTAGGCTCTCAGAGAAAAAGAGGCGGACACAGTGTGTCCACCTGTTGCAGGATCAGAGTGAGAGAGTAAGAGAGAGATTGCGTTACAGAGTTGCACCTTAAACACTTGATCATAACAATACATCAAAAAGACATACCCCACAGTCTAGAATGATCAAAGGGACAACAGAACAGGCAGGAGGTATTTGCATTTGTAAGCCATACATCACAATGGGCAGATTAGCTAGACCTCGCTCTAAGTGCAAGACAAAGAGGCTAACAAGCACATCTACATATTGATCTGAGTCTCTAGGTCACAGTAAGGACAGGACGCATGAGTACAAAGGATGAAAGGCATCGATTAACATCACATAGGTGAGACAGAAGAAACTCGTCTACCTGTAGACATTAATACACCAAAGCACATCTAAGATGCTCAGAAAAAGCACAGTAAGGACAAACCATATGCACTCTATACAGAATGGCGCATTACATCACAACACATGCATGTTTGCATCACAAATACATGAATGGCACATTGCTTCTCAGTAATGCAGCAGAAAAACAGAGAAAAGAGGGCTGAGTGTCCTTAGTCTGTTGTGGGGTTAAAACGAACCGCCACACGCTCCCCCCCAGAGGACGCGGCAGGGGGCCGCGACCTCGATAATCCATCTGTGTGAGCGAGCTGTGGGAGAAGCTCGCTGCAGGCGGAGGGGGAGGGAGGGGAGGGGTGGTAAGTGCCGGCAGGAGCTGTGAAATTGTCCTGAGCCGCGCAAAAATTGCTTGCTGCTCCGTGACGTCGAGGGGTTGTCCCGTTGCACGTGCGGAGATCACAAGAAGAAAAACTAGTCTCTGACTCCTCTCGTGGCCATGAAGAAAAGCAGGGGCGGCTGTAAGAAAAAAAGTAAACAAAGCAGGGGGACTGTTGGCTTTGGGTGCTGAAGCAACCCCAAAGCTCCCGGGAACAGCTGACGGCTGAAATCCCGTTGTGCCGTGGCTAAGACCATTAAAAAATCCAGTGGCGAGCTGCGTGCTTGCTTCAGGTGAACGAGCAGCCCTGAAGGTTCTGTGGGCAGCGGCGGAGGACGATGGCGGTCTGTGGCGTGGCTGAGACTGTTAACAAATCCTTCCAGTATGCTGCATGCGTGCCTCAGGTGAGCGAGCAGCCCTGAAAGGCAGCGGCGAAGGAGGAAGGCAGTCTGTGGAGCCATTACTTGTCCCGTGCGTGATGCGCCGTCCTTGTAACTCCCCGATGCGTGCGCGGGGGTTCAGTGCGTGGGTGGGCCGCTGGAGTGGTGAGTCAGGGTGCAGAAACTTGGTGGAGAACGGCGCAGACGGCGCCGGTAAAATCCAGGTTGAGCTGTGGCTGTAGATTGGCCATGGTGCGTTGGAGCGGTGAGAGGAAATAGACGATCTTTAGTCCCTCAGGCCCGTGCAGAGGCGTTGGAGCGGCGGGAGGGAATAGACGATCTTTTGTTCCTCAGGCTCATGCAGCTGCATTGGAGCGGTGTGAGGAAGTAGACGATCTCCGTCCCTCGGGCTCGTGGAGGCGCGTTGGAGCGGTGCGAGGCAATAGACGATCTTTGTGCCCCG